>OU015497.1:98547907-99192907 GCA_907164885.2 Dolomedes plantarius | reverse complement strand
TTAATTGAACTGCGTCGAAAATCGACCGTCTGAGTGGCAGCAAAATTTTGCGTGCCACTTCCGGCACGCGTGACTCAGTTCGCCATCTATGGCTTATAGTTCATTAAGTATATTTTACACGCGAATTGACGTCGTCGTCATTCCCGAATTTTTGCATTTTCTGAGGGGGAATAAGTAGTGGAAGAGTTTATGGCAAGAATAATTACTAACACAAGCAACTGGAGTGCGCCATTTATTATATTAGAATTTTCTCGATGAGTCGAGAGTTTTCACTTTAACCTGCATATTCCTCCACATAAGTAGATATGGCTCCTGGCTTTTAATTTTCGTGGTCATTTCCGAACTTTCTGAAATGGATTCCCATTTTGAAAAATATTTTAAAATGACCAAACACTTACCCTATCTTCAAAATAAAAGAGTAATTCCATTTAATAATTAATTCGAAACTATCTGTGTACACACTCCCTTTTCTAGAGTTATTTTTCGATTTGAGCTGATTTTTAAAAAAAATAATTTTTAATTAATTGATTTATTTTTTTTATGGATAAAATGTGATAAATCCTATTTTTGAAAAAATATTCACCGTTATCATTTGAAAGCGTATTCTTAGCTTTCTTTTGAGTAATTTCCTCTAACTTGCTCTGACTCTGGTTCAGTACAGTTCAACCCAATGGCAGTCAATTGCCGCTAGGATCTAAAATAGCGATGTAAATGAAAGACAGGTGAAATTTTGTTCGCCTGTCAAGAAACTGTTGGCTTTAAACAAAATAAAAATGGTTGACATAAATCATCCGGCCGTCGGGCTATAGAGGGATTTCTACATCATAACAAGAACTGTTACGAATACATTTAACATCCAGTCTTGAGCCATTGCGGAATATTTGAATTTCTTTGAGAACAAACATTTGAGAACTGCTTAAAAAAAATATTTTGATTTCTTCACATTGCTGGGATGGTTCAGTGGACAGAATGCTGAACAATGAGTACATATTTCAATCCAGAAAAATAACTGAAGCATAAGGAACACATTAAAGTCTAAAGTTTTTCCGAGCTGCCTGTGATAAGACTTTTAACGTAAAAATGAAACTTCAGAATTATGAATGAACATTTTTGAATTTTTAAACTGATATTCTCGTTGTTCAGAAAGCGATATTCAATATGCATTAAAATTAAACTTTATATGAAGCAGGAAAGATGTATAAAAGGGTGTGAAATCAGACAAGTTCATTTTGTCATCAACTCTTCTTTTCATGTTACCGAAACACTTCACCTTCTTAACCCGTACCAACATTTAAGGCACTTAGATCTATTCATCAATCTGTTTTATGGTAAACAACATTCAATCCTAAGAACAGCATATCAGAAAAACCAAGTTCAGTGCTAATAGAATGTTCCAATTCATTTCATTTGATTAATTTACTATTCTAAATATTTTAAACATCTGACACATCGCAATAATTTACATTTAAAAATTTTCAGAATACTCGGAAACTATACAGTGAGAATGGGAATTTTCTTGATATATTTCAAGTAGGATTGATTCTACCAGGTCGTTGGTTGCGAAAATTTGTAAAACTCGAGGTGGATCTTTCAGTTTTTTCATAGTCCTAGGAGGGTGTTCCTGTTACGAAAGATCTGAAGGATAAGTTTTCCGAACACCCTATATTCCAAAGTTACTTTTCACCCAGTTATTAACAAACTTGATGAATTGTAAACACAACTATTTTAAAAACTTTTATTAATTATATTTTTAAACTACTGAATTAATTATCTAAACGTAACAATTACTCAATCATGAAGACTGCCGGTAAAAAATAATGATAGGTATATATGTGATAAAATGCACTCTGAAACCTTGGTATGACGTCTAATTCCTGAATGGGGAAGAAATTAATACGCGAAGAACCTCTTTTGCTCTTATGACATCCTCCAGTCTGCTAGGAAGGCCAACCACTAAATTTGGAATTACTGCTGTTAGAAACTTGCTCCATTTCCCAAACCAGCATTCACTGATGATGGACGCTGCGGTCTAGCTAATAACCGACGTTTCCAGTTCATTCCAAAGGTCCTTGATAGGATGGAAGTCAAGTCTATTGTCATCAAACCAGCTGTGCACACGGTGCATTATTTATGGACAACCTCGTTATCCGGATGACAAGAAATGGAACCTCACAGAGCTGTTGTCAACAAGTTGAAAGTGAAGGATTCTCTAAAATATCGGTGGATACATCAATGATGAGGTTTTTCATTATCTGAGACAGGGACACCAACGGAGCCTTTCAACATCGTGATTCATTCAGAACCAAACTTGACAAATAGAATAATACAGCCGGGTAAGTAGCTTTCATTTTGTATTATCCAGACTTAATTCGTGCCAAGTGGCAGAGCGATATTTGTCACAAAATAAAAACACCTCACCAGAGCCCAAGAATCCGTTGACGATGAGTTTTAATCCACTCCAATCGACATCTAGAATAATTGATGTTCAGCGTGGAATTCTATTGTGATTTCCATAGTGCTGACGTTACATACTAAGATAGATAGCTCTTAAATAACTCGTCTGAAATTAACAGCATACATCTTTGCCCAATCTCGCAAAACCCATTTACCATTGTTTCAGATTTATCGCAAGTTTATGAAATTTCTATTATCGGCTACTTTACGAAGTTGACTATGAATTTTAAAATACTCCAGCATTGCATTCAAAGTAAGTTGGGGGAAAAAAAGAATTAAAAAATACGCATTTGCTATTGTGAAGTAATAAAAATAACTCAAGGAAATTTTCTCTTAGCTTAACATAGGGATTTGTAAGCTTCGAGGTCAAACAGCGTGCGGCTTTATTTACTTTCTTCAAAAGATTTTGCATTCAAAAGGTAAAAGGTTACACTGCTTTTTTCAGCTAATACCATAGGTTTTTTTCTTGGCCATATTTAGACGAAGTAAATACAACATTTTGAACACAAATTGAGAAACCACTGGAAGATTTGATTTGCTGATTATATAGAAGGTTCAAACTTTATTACTTAATAAGTTTAAACTTAAGGCAATGCACAGGCTTCTAAATTATATCAGTGTCAGGAAACATTTTGAAACAACTTTTTTTAAAGAATTCAATTTAATTAAAATTTGCTTATTTTTTTTAAAAGTTAACATAAATGGCTATCGGACAATGTTAACAAGTTTTTCAGTTCATGAGGTACAGTTAAAAATGCACTTGCAGTACATCAAAAGTTAATACTGCAGAAACATTTTCTTCTCTCATAGCGTTGAAAGAAAAGTCAGAGCAATTACCTGATGAGCACTATTTTGTAAGCCGTTCCAGAGAGGCCCTTAATCATGGCCGAAGCATTCAGATGACAACGCCCGTACACAACGACACCGTTCACCTGGAAAAAAAAGATAATTAAGGACAGAAAATACATACCCAAAATTTCTTTCGTCTCTGAGCTTTACTACAACTTTTAAACTGGAAGGGGGAAATTTTTCGCATTTTACACTTCTATCATCAGGCCGTACGGAAACAAGTGATGTGTTCAGGGAGATAATTTTTTTTTCTTTTACTAAACAGGGCAAGCGTCTATAGAGTAATAAATGGCATTCCCGTGAGCAGGTGAGATTATCTTCTCATTATTTTCGGTCTGGCAATGATAGACCGTTTACGCAACATTAGCGTCGTGATTCGGCAGATTTTGTACTTTGTATTTTGTAAAATGATTTATAGAGCATTAAGGGCTGTGTTCAGCGTCGTAGGGACACGAACAGAGCGTGAAAAGATAAATCAAAGTTGATGAAGCTGGTCCCGACAAACTTTTTTTTTTTGATGATTCATAACAGTATGAGGAATGTGACAGTCACCTAATCTCAAATTTTATAAATAACAAGACCTGCCGCAAACCTTTAGGTGACCTGACGAATAATTGGAACTAACATTATAAAGAAGGTTTTGTGGAGACTTGCGACACTAGGAGCTGCATACAACTTCTCGCAAATTAACGAAAGAATATTTAACAAACGACTAACGCAAATTTTGACAATTTCCTCAACTCGGGTTTAAAAATGAGTTTTTTTTATGCAAGCTTCGAACACTGTTCTACTAGCTCCTTATTTCCTCTAGTATATGTATTTACAACCAAGTATTAATTTTGTTGAAACTTGTTAAAATGTGGTTTTATATAATAACCAATCTTACTAGGAATGTAAGCAGAAAACTATGTAAATAACGAAAATTAACTTGATTTAATAAATAAACATATGTTTCGCATTTAGATGTTAGAGAAAATAGGAGCTATTTATCCATTCCTTAAATATATTGTGTTAAATGCAAAATAATAATAATAATAATAATAATAATATATATATATATATATATATATATATATATATATATATATATATATATATATATATATATATATATATATATATAATTAGTTTTCATAATATCTACCACGAAAAAGATCGGCCAAAAATCACGAAATATATTTTTTTTATCTCATACTCGACTTGTTATAATTTCAAAATTTTTCTAGCCCTTTTACAGGTACTAGTCCTTTAGAGCACGAGAAAAATTCCTCGTACAAGCCAACGTGACATACATTCATGATTAAAAGATACTGTTTACGGATTTTACTTTGATATTTCTTCAATTCCCCTAATTTATTTCACATACATAACAATTTGCCCTTTTCCATTCATTAATTATTTTTATTTTGCTTATTTGTTTTTGTATATACTTTTTTCTGAATGAAATTCAACGTGGCTCAAACTATGTCTTGTTAACACACTGTTGACCGGCAATTTTACCGACCGGTCGCGCTCAGTCGCTTTCACGCTAAACACGAGTTAACACGAAATAACACGAGTAACTCCAGTTAGCTTACAGCTAAAAACGAGTTAACCCGTTACTGGTCACCTGCGTTTGTGCATGAAAACACGTGTATACTCGTGACCGGTCAAAAATGTGTTGAATTCGAGAACGAGAATACATGCAGCGTTTAGCAGTTGGTGCTAAATGGTATTGTCACCCTAAAAAACATAGGAAGGAGAGATGGTTTTAAAAAAACTCAGAGACACTTAAGCAAGTGGGTCTACTTCCGAGATATTTGACTGTAAAGTATCTTCTTACCTCTAGAAGCTCGTCACCGATCTTGAAACGGCCATCCTTGTAGGCCATCCCATTTGGGTGCATGCCACAGACGAAGACGCTCATCTTGGTGCGATCTTTGTTTCCGGCTAAGCTCAGGCCTAACTTGTTGGACCCTTTTACCATGTCCACGATGATCAGTTTGCCCTTCAAGTCACCATACTTCTTTTGGATTTTTTCTGCAAACATAAAGACCCTTATGAGATAAGGATATTACTCCAAGTGCGTTTAGTAATGTATGAGTTTATAGTCATAATTCCTCATTGTACGCTGGCCACAAACATGAATGTCTGTATGGCTTCTCACTACATCTCAAATAATCAGTTTTTTAAAAATATTATCGCATATCACTGCCCAATATTTATATCTTTCTTGATAAAACAAATTTTTTGAAATAACCCCCAAGAAAAATGCAATGCATAACATCAAATGAGGTAGAGAATACATTACATACAAACAAAGCAAATGAAACATAAATTACCAGCACGAAAAAACTTAAGTTCAAATCAATGGCATTATACTATTTCGAAAACACAGTGAATTATTATTTTTAAAAATATATACCACATTATAGTATATAAAATGTTCGTTCTAATAATGCCTAATTTATGAAAAAAAATTCGTAAACCGAGATAAATATTATGCCCACCTTGTAACATTTGCGAAGTCACTGAAACTTAACTGGCAAAAGAAATCCATTTTGCCCAATACATACACACACACACACACACACACACACACACACACACACACATACACATACACACACACACACACACACACACAAACAAAACTTATGATCACCGCGAAAATTTTCTACCTTGCAGTAGGGAAATTTAAGTTATAATTTTCTATAGGTATTTTAACCGTTATGGGATATTTATAAGAAACACTAATTCTATTCTTTTCATAAAGCAGAGCCAATAAATAATCAGGTCTATTGAATGAGATTAACACATTGGCTCTACGTTCCCTTTAAAAGTAGTTTTCCAGACAAGTCATGAAGTGAGAGGAGAAGCCACGGTCATTTGACTCGCGTTTCATTTTTAAGTTATTAAATGTTTGGTAGCTGATCTGTTTTCTTAGTATTCCCTTTTGCAACTAAGTTACTATCAGAGAGACATACTTATATTTTCTTGCAACACCCTTGAAAATTAAGAATAAAAAAGACGAATAGAGAATGGAAGATTTGAATTATGTTAACGGGACCCAAAATACGATATGAATCTTTCCATAAAGATTCCTCGGGGAAAGAAAGTTTGTGACAGATGCTATTAACTGTAATTTTCACTGACTGAGATGCTATTGATTGTAACTCTCATTGACTGTTAGCGCCACCTAGTTCAGGCTGGGAGTTCAGCAAAGTGTGTCGCTATGCATGTCTTGTAATATAACTGTTATGTATATCGTTCTGCGTATGTTTTCCTCTGTATTGTGATCGTACCCGTAATTAAAAGTAGAAAAGCTGAAGTTGTGGTCTTAAAGTGAATTAAAACCATGAAAGTTCTACAAGTTGTATTTACGTGTCATTACAGCTTGACAATGTCATCAGTAATGACGCGGAAAATTTGGATATTTATCTTTATATGAGTTAATATTCAGAAGCCGAAATTAATCACTGTAGCATAGCTGATTTCCATACCTAAAACAGTAATTAGTTAATATTAGTGATGATTTTATCACAGAAGAATTGATATTAGAAAATTTTAAAACGTCTAGGTCGCAAAAAAGGAGATTCATATCGTATATCCCAGAAAATGAAGTTTTCATACAAATCCAGCTTTCCTAACATCATCATTTAATCGTTGCACGTTTTAATCATTGACTTAAAAGGGTATTTTAAAATGCCGGCAACAACCCGTGCGGGAGAACGCTGGCACTTTAATTAGAAATAAAATCCTTACATTTAATTTTATACGGAATGCTTTAAAATTTTCCCTCACAGGAAACTTGTGGAACGGAAAAGGAAATCCTCTTAATAATCCACAATGAAATAAAAAGGACGGCGACAATTGTTTCGATCTAATTAACAGATCGTCATCAGGCCGAGGTGCATTGGTGTGATTGCCACTACGAGCATTAGCATTTGTAAATTGTTCATAGGGACAATCACGCCAAGGCTCCTCGACCTGATGATGATGAGCTCTTAATTAGACCGAAAGAATTGTCGTCATCCTTTTTTATTTGATTGTGGGCGCTTTAAAATTTGATAGTTAAATTTATCCTTGAACCTTTTGCCAATTGTTTTTAAAGTAACCCAATTTCGGGGGAAAAACAAATATATATATTCACATGAAATATGAGAAATACATATGCATTTGTTTAGATCAGTGGTTATTAACCGGGGGTGCGAGAGAACGTTCTAAATATTTCATGAAAATTACCAATTAGGTGAATCATTTGATGGATACTTTAACACGGGAAATATAAGCAAACTTAATATAAGGATTCATTTTTGTTTGACCTAAATTCAATGGACAACAACGTTTATTAAAAGACGATCTTATCGCAATACGAGGTAATGCACGTATCAAAATGGAATTTGAAAAACTAGACTTGGAGCAGTTCTGGTGTACGCAGTTAGAACTTATCCAGAATTGGCAAAAGCAGCATTAGAGACACTTTTACCATTTGCCACCAATTACCTTCGTGAAATGAGTTTTTCATCCCTTTCGCCCATCGAAACAAAAGCCAAAAATCGTTTAAATGCATCTGATGACTTACGTGTGGCTCTTTCAAAAAAAGAACCTCATTTAAAAACGTTAATTATGAATAAACAACAACAACGTAGCCATTAAAAATGTAGATATTGTTTTACATGTAAAAATAATAGCATGTATTGTAAATGTATTATTTTTTTATGCAATAAATAAATTATCTTGCAATAAATGTCTTCTCTTAAGGGGACAAGGGACCTTCAAACTTAATTTTTTTAATTTTCAAATTTTTTAACTCTATATACAAAATGAGAATAATTAATTTACTTTTTTACTACATTGAAAACCCTTAGAATTCAAAATAAGGAAATTTTTGCAGAATAATGCATGTTTTTCAAAATTGTTCTATGCGCATTATATATTAATTAAAATCTTTAAATCTTTTATTATAAGTTTACCATATGTATAAAAAAATAAATGTGCATTTATTTATTTATTTTTTGGATGAATCTAAAGCTTTCAATAATTTTTTTTATATTCTACCTGCTATTTTTTTATGTTTTTACTTTATTTTATAGTCTATAAATTTGAAAAAAATATTTGTGATTTCAAAGAAAAATGCACAATGTTGTGACAAACACTTCAGCTAACAGTTCTGAGAAATTTGGAAGATATCAGAAGAAAATGAATACGCATGGAGCCTTTTGAAAAATTCCAGCATTTTTGGAGAATTTTTTGATAAACAAGTCTAATTCCTCCCCAAAATACATTTTTAAGAATTCGAAGTATCTTCAATGTAGTAGAAAAGAATATGAATTATACTCATGTGGTATATAGAGTAAAATATTGAAATTAAAGAAGAACGAGATTGAAGGTCCATTGTTCCCTTAAATAATAAAATAGAAACACCTTTTTCAAGGGGGTGCGAGAGCTTATTTTCAGATTCAAAGGGGTGTTGACTATTAAAAAAGGTTAAAACCTACTGGTTTAGATGAATGACTTGTTTGAATTGCTTTTTTTTCAAATTGTACATTGCACATTTCCAAAGATATTACTAGTCATTCGGATATATATTTAGTACACTTTTAAAATAACAAATAATTAAAAAGATTTAAAAAAATTCCTTTCGAAAAAAAATTGAAAACAAAACAAAAATTACTTTGGCGCAGAAATATCAGTGTCAGTTTTGTTAGGCGGAATTAACAAGGAGCGTGGTGAAT
This sequence comes from Dolomedes plantarius, assembly GCA_907164885.2. NCBI lineage: Eukaryota > Metazoa > Arthropoda > Arachnida > Araneae > Dolomedidae > Dolomedes > Dolomedes plantarius. The sequence continues at coordinate 99,183,887 of OU015497.1, read as the reverse complement.
AAACACTTGAAAACTTTATGGAAGCATCAATTAGAATCCTCTTGAAAATGTAAATCTTGAATCTTCAGTACTCGAATACAATTACAAATAGACTTTGATTCATCCAGAAATAAGAAAAAATGTGCACACCACCATGAATTCTACCGTAAATATAAGATAACCCGGCTGCTTAAGTACGTTAAATACATGCTAAAAAGAAAGACCGATTGAAAAGAGATTTTTTTATATACTTTTTTAATTATTTATTGCTTTTAATGTGTACATCAATTATTATATACTTCAAGTAAGAAAGTCCTTTTCGGCAGATATCTACAAGCATTCATATATATATATATATATATATATATACACACACACACACACAGTCGAACCCCGTTATAGCGAACCCGGTATATAACGAACTCACGGATATAACGAACGAAATTTTGGTTACGCCGTTTTCCTATTGTACGCAATTTAATTAGTATTGTGTCAGTTTAATGTAATCGATTTTAATCGATTTACTTCATTAATGATCATTTTTAATAGATTTTATGAGTTTTTCAATACATTATTATTGAATACACTTTGCAGCTAATGAGTTATACATTTTGTGAACTCTAGCATTTTTCTTAACGGTTCGGATATAGCGAACAAAACCTTTGGTCCTTTGAAGTTCGTTATAACGAGGTTTGACTGTGTGTGTGTGTATATATATATATATATATATATATATATATATATATATATATATAAATATATATAAAACCAATAAACATTTAACCGAGAATTTTTTCGATAAAATAAAGACGTTCTGTATTCCCTGCTTGATTTTACATTTTTGAACATTACATAATGAAATGAAATACGGAATTTTTATTACGAAATATTATCCGGAAATAATTACGACAGCCAAATAAAATTTTATGCAGAACTATAATCCAAGCAGTATTTTTCGATCACTTAAATTTCAATGGTGTGTAAAAGAACACACACACACACAAAGCATAAAATTTGTTTGAAAGTTATAAAAAATATTAAAAGGTTAGCGGAGCGAAATCGGATAATAGCCACTTAAAATGTGGTTTAAAAAAACTCTCAACGAATTTTCCCTGGATAAAGAGATTTTCTTCGCGTCTCCTGAAAGCATCATAATAGCTCCCAGGAGGACAATACTGTTCCTGCTGCGAATCAATATTTTAAAGCATGTGTAATAGGATCATCGAAAACCGCACAATTATAATATCAAATAACAGAGAAATAGTTTCATACATCCAGGACAGGAGAAAAAAAAACAGTTGAGAAGCAGTAAGATAGTAATTACAAAGAAATTATGCAGCACGTGTACGATGAGAGTTGTATGTGAACGCTTGCAACTGTTAGGGCCTGTTCTCATAGGAGTCCGGTAGCGGAGCGTTAAAGGAAAGATGACGTTGAGACAGAAATAAACCAATCATAGGCGTTAAAAATTTCGTTGCTAATCGTTTGGAGGTTTGTCATCGGTTAAATATATTCCAATACTTTAACGCTCCGCTACCGGACTCCTATGTGAACAGGCCCGTATGGTAGATTGGTTTGGTTTGGAGCGCTAAGGTAAATTTTTGCTACACGAGGGCTAATTAGACCGGGACCTACTGCTTAAAGCCAATTCCGAACGGCTACAAACGTCCATATTTTTAAAAAAAGTCAGTTTTCTTTTTTTTTAGAAATTAGCAAAATATATACATATTTATCTGGAATTAACACGAGACCACAGACTTTGGTACCGAATGCCAGCGCCCTTGCCCTTCGGTCATCATCCGGCCTGTTATGGTAGAACTTTCCTTCATACGATCTAAACTGTTGTGATAGAATTTTCCACAACAGAGTATGAAACTGTCGAATAATTTTTATACAGGCACGTGGGCTAAAATCTCTATTTTTTAAACTTTTTTTTAAAAAAGGGGGGTTCTGGAATTATATCACAGTATAATAAAACCCTTTTAGTCGCGAAAGTAATATTCAAGGAATAAAAAAGAAAGACAGTTACAAAATTGGATTAGTATAAAATTCTTTTAAAAGGGTTCAGAGGAGTTGCTTACAAGCCAAACAGTTCGTCTATTTTTTTTTTTTAGAAATTAGCAAAATGTATACATATTTATCTGGAATTAACACGAAAATGCCGGCTGTATTTTCTGGTTTTTCTCTTCAGTTTTATGTGTGGTGTTTCGCTATTTTCAGAGAGAAATATACGTAAGCAGGATAATTGGCTTTGGGGTACTACGATCATTTGCCGACTCAACCCCAGATGTATGCAGGAAACATGCGGAATCTGGATGATGACATGCGAGTCAACATGACTAACACCGTATCTGATGACTTCAGTGCAGAGCTATCGAGAAATACAAAGTGAAAAATATCGATGTGATTGAGGTTTCCTTTAATTTTTTCTTCCAATTTAATGAGAGATCGCTATGAACTCCAGCTAATCTGGAGCATTTAATGGGAATTCAGCGGTTCCAAAGCACTAAAACTGCAGCATTAGCAAATGCAACGCTTAAATGGGATTATAAAAGGAGGTGAAAATTTACTAAATACAATACAGTGGACAATATAAGTCTAAAATGTTACAGAGACGAAGTTATTTTACGCAGTGCATGAAAAATATTTAAATTAACTTAAAAATTACAAGGTAAAGTGATTCAAACTGGCTTAAAAAAAAAAAAAAAAAAAAAAAAAAAAAAAACAGTGCTCTGCGTATAAAATGAACGGAGTGCAGGGCTAGAACAGCCTTATCAGCATTTCCGAGTTCAATCGAACGGAGCCGAATGACTCCCGAGACGTGTACCGCGCTATCGTTTGCATTAAACAATGAGTTGGTTGATTTGGAGCAATACAGTTTTCTTTTACAACACGGGTTTAACTTTGAGAACAGATAAGAAGATTCTGGACGGCTACAAACACCCATGCCCACGTGGAATAAGCATTCGCAATCTCTAGTGTTGTTGTTGTGACTGATGCCCCTTGACAGATAGTAAATTGTCAGTTCAAGTCCATAACGGCTATTGGGCGAAGTGGTGCGGCTCCAGTTTTTAATAGCACCACAAGGGCGGGAGTCCAACTTGGCTAAAGGACCGGTCCCGTAATTTTGAACCGAGTCAAGTGACGAGACCGGAACACTCGACCCCGCGCCTCCAGAGGTAAATTTGAGAACTCAGAGAACATTGCAGCCACGACGTATTTTTAGTGCACCAGCCGCCATTAGTGTACACGGCGGTGGATTTGTCAGCGACCGGCATCGAACCAGACACGTTCAGATAGCTGTCTCGCTGCCGTTGCCAACTGGGTCACCGAGTCCGCAATCTCCAGTTCTAACGACAAATGACCTAGCCATTAGGCCAGTCTCCGTTGTAGTTTTCTTTCAGCAATCAGACCTTGGGATTCCAGATTAATGGAAGCTTACCGTATTAAGTTTATAACGGAAAGCGAGAAATGTTTGTATTAACTCGCTTTCTTGTTTGTTTGTGTGTGTGTTTGTGTGTTTGTCTAGTACAAATCTTGCAATCGATTTTTAACTAACTTCCCGACTAGCTAGACATTTGAAACTTTTAGGATAGCTCAGAACACGATGACAATGCATTTTTTTGATACTTTTAGCCATCTTTAAGCACAATTGAATTAACTTTCAGTTATTTTCAGTTAATTTTGTTATTGTAGACTGGTGCAGCCATCTACCGATCTGAACGGGAGTGAAAAGTTAAACGCAAGTTAACTTCCAATTAACTTCATTTTCTTTCAAGTTGATGGGATAATTCATCAAACATTTTTTTTAAGTATTTATTAATACATAGAATTGTCAAGTTTATATGATTCAACAGAAATTTTTTTATCTTGTAATTATTATCGATAAAAATTGTGAGCTGATAATTGGGGATCCATTAACATATTCCACTCAGTCTAACTACGCATGACATGAGTAAAAAATTGTGATAAAACAATCTTATTACCATAATCATATGAGCCATACTTTGTTCAAATACAGTGATTTCCGCTTATAAGAATCACGTTTGTTATTACTATTTTTGATTCTTATAAGCGGTTGATTCTTATAGCCGAAATTTAGCTTTTTGGACAGGCACACACACACACACACCTATATATACATATATTAGATAATTTACCATAAAACACTCTTTAATTTACGTTAATTATCTTTTATTAAAATTATTTTTTATAATTTAAAAAATACGACTTAATTTCTAGACCTATAAGTAGATACACATAATTTTAGTAAGAGAAGAAAAAAAATCCAATATTTGTTACAACATGCCTGTTTAACAGTTTTAACATTTCAACTACAGGAAGGGAGCAAGAAAAAGTTTTCTATGGTAGTTTGACGTAATGAAGTTTTCAAAAGGCTGTTTATACCTCTTTTAATACTAATAGTCTCAGACGATGATTCACCTTCTACCTTACATTTCATGATTTGATAACGTGCTGAATCGACTAATGTCACGTTTGCCTAAGTGATAGTGGACACTTCGCCGAAGATTTATGTGTTTCAGGGTCCAGGAAGCCGCCACCAGGATGTGGGAAAAAAAGAGTCCCTATATTTGTTTGTCAGTGGAGAAAAGTGAAATCGGACCCTGACGTGTAAAGATACCCCCGGGTCAAGCTAATAGGACAGTGTTGTGCTAAAGCGTTTAAGGGGACACTATTATATTATGTCTAACAAAGAAAGGGATGAATTTTACGACTATATTCCATCCCGTCTTATCAATCTTTCTTAAAAAAAAAAGAAAAGAAAGAAAGAACTTCGGGCCTTTTGAGGGTTTAAGTGGCTTTTTTGGAAAAATGAAAGGAAAGCGAAGAGTGTAAACTGATTCTTAAAACCGGTGGATTGACTTTAAAGCGAAAATTTTAACATGGAAATAATACATTTGTTTTTGTTTTCGCGATATTGATTCTTATAAACGGTTGATTCTTCTAACCACTGATCACTATAAGCGGTGGTTACTGTACTTCTATCCTAATACATGGTCTGATAGTGATATAAAGTTTTCTATCCGGTTCATTTGTAATGAACGAAACTTAAAAAAAAATTACGCACAAAATTTAGAAAATCGATTATTTTCTAAAGAATGATTGTTATTAAAACTAGTAATAGGTTTGACAGGAGTTCCTGAGCAAAAGGAAATTTTATCTTTGTAGAAGAATGAAGAAAAAAAAAGTCCACCCATCACAGAAAAATATAAGCTATATACATTAATAGTCTAAATGTATTCAGACCCCCCCCCCCTTCTCTTTTCAGGGGGGGGGGGGAGAGGTCGACACTGAGTGAAATGGAAACAACCTAATACGCTTTTCAAGGAAATGTAATTAATAAGATTATTTGTTTGGAAGACGGATACTTCTTTAAAACTGTAATTAAATTGAACTATGCATTCCAAATACATTTTCTCCATGACAAAGATCTACCTTTGGTTAACGCAATGCACATTCCAAATAAATATTTCCTTAAAGGATAACTGTAACATATTTCTAGTACTAGATGAGTGGGGAAAATCAAGTCTGCATATTCTTACAACAGTTTTGGCAGTTTCATTAAAACTTTGGCACTGCATTTTCTTGCTCGGAATTTAAAAGTGATTTTCCCCCATGACGATTAATTTTTCTCATAATAGCTGAAAAGTAGTTCCCTTATGCATTGCCTGTTTGTATAATTCATATTTTTACCATTTTAACCCTTTGCGACACGATATATTAAAATACAACTGAAATTTTGAAAACAATATTGCATAAAGGATCTGATGCACTTACATAGATATTTTATGACCCCCAAAAAATTTCTGCTGTTTTTATTTTTATGGGAGGAGGTGGGATACCGTTTGTCCCACCATGCAACAAAGACATTCCCTACACCATAGTGGATATTACAATAGTTTTGCAGTATATAATATAAATCAATGAAAATAAGATATATTCAATAAAATACCATCAACAATTGCTTTAAGATAAATTTTCGATATTTATTACATACACACATAATATATATAAAACAATTATTTAGAATTATCAATTTTAAAAAATTCCGATTCTGAATGGAAAATTCTGGCTTTCCCAGATCTCAATTGTCAATATATTGCCTTGGCTTTCACAACCGTCGAGGTTTACACCTGTTTTGCTGGAATTTCTAGCTAGACCACCCACAATGTCGTACAATCGCTTTTCTTGGAAGCAATTTCTTGAGGCACTTTTCGTACAACTCCTTTGTCTTGTGAGGACAAAGGCTCCTGGGAGACCTCTGTTGTTCACCAACTATTTCTATATCTTAGTATCAGTGACAGCCTCTAATTGAAGGCGCCTGATACTGAAAATGGCTGAAAAACTAACCAATTTTAACGGAAAAAATACAATAATTAATTCATAACGGAAAATTGCAGTGCTGCCATCTATCGGTGAAAATCTCAAGTGTGTGCCGGGACTGTTTTAGTCCCAGGTAATTCAAGTGAAAAATAAACGTTAATAATTACAAGATAAAAAGAACTTTTCAACAGAAAATTCAACAGAAAATTTAAAAACATGTACCATGTTTTTAAATTTTCTGTTGAATCATATAAACTTGACAATTCTATGTATTAATGAATACTTTTTAAAAAAAATTTTGATGAATTATCCCATCAACTTGAAAAAGAATGAAGTTAATTGGAAGTTAACTTGCGTTTAACTTTTCATTCCCGTCCCGGCCGATAGATGGCTGCACCATTCTACAAAACAAAATTAACTGAAAATGAATTCAAAGCTGCTTAAAGATGGCTAAAAGTATCAAAAGAATGCATTGTCATTGTGTTCTGAGCTATTCTAAAAGTATCAAATGTCTAGCTAGTCGGGAAGTTCGTTAAAAATCGATTGCAAGATTTGTACTGGACAAACACACCCAAACAAACAAGAAAGCGAGTTTATAAAAACATGGAAAAAAATTACAAATGATATATTTTTTGTTTAGAAAATAAGTTTGAACAATGAAAAATGTAATTAATAACATTTTACATATATAAATATTTTCAAAATCCTTCAAAAAATGAGCAGTCCTAAAGACATTTTTTACTGATTACTTTAGCCAATTTTCATGCAAAAATGAAGAACCCTGTTATGTTCTGCCATTTACAACCTAAAACTATAACTAAAAACCAATTGTATTCTATATTTGAAATACAGCTCAAGTGAATAGAATTTAAGGAAATTTTTTTTTTAAAATTAGGTGGGACTCTTTTAATCCCACCATGCTGGAAAGGGTTAAGAAAGACATTTAGAGTTAATTTTACGAATACACAAAATATTCACTTTGAAAAAATGTTAAAACTATAAATGATGCTCAAGTTAAGTGAAAGCCAGAGTTTTATGTTTTCTTATAAGTCGGAAATTTTTCAATCAGTTATAATTCTTATACGAAGATTATCTGTTCCCTACTACCCAAGTAATCAGAAAACAAGTGTTGTCGCCAAACGAGAAACACGACGAGAATGCAGCACGAAAAAGACAGAGTGTGATTGGACACCGTGATGAGCAGACGTGGTATATTTATCATTTTTAATATTATATGTATGTTAGTTACTGGTGTGATAAATGTTGTGTTAGAGAAAGTAGACTTATTTTAAGAGTCAAGTCGTGAATGGATGAAACTATTTACTACCCCCTTTTCCTTCCCCTATGGACTTAATACAAGTAACAATACTTATGAAACATTTATAGTTTTTCTTCTCAAGCACAACAAAATATTAGTAATTTTTTATTGCAAAACAGTCAACAAAGGTGACAGTTAAATAAATACGAAGTTAATCTCAGTGAGACAAGGTGTGCTTTTTGATTTACAGTTTTCACTGCCAAGTTACACACTGTTAAGCTTTGGCGTCACAAATCAAACGTGGCAGAAACTGTTATCAAAAGAGATAAAGTTGTCAGTTTCTTAAAGAGAAGCGTAAACACTGTAATATTTCAGAAAACGGGAAAATGTATATTCCATACAAGTATCTGAAGTCTAACATTAGCTAAGCTGGCAATGAGGAATTATCTATCGTTCAAGGACATATATATAGTCTATGCGTGTGGGTGTGTAATTGACACTGAAAACCAACACATGAAGGCAAACTAAATTAAGATCACTAGTCATGCCAGTTTTAAGACATCTCCTCATAAACAGCGTAAACATGATAAATAAACTACGAATTATTTTTGAAAGATGTCACCGTTCTGGTAATCACACCTTGGCACTTGGCAATCCTTTAGAAGAAAAAAAAAAGCTTCTCGAGCAGCAGATTCTGTACGGAGCTGATAGAATATTTTAGTCAGATTTTAAAAGATGACAGCGCCCCCAAAGCCAATTCATCTTATTGGTTATAGCCACTTAGGATCTTAGAATACCTGGTATTTAAAAGCCAATCGTTTCCATAATCCAGTTATCTAGAGCAGAAGTGTTAATTACACAGTTATGTTTTAGAGTTAATATCATGATTTTAAAATTGTAATGTCAAAATATTCTTTAACGCGTGATATTATATAGCACGTATGTAATACTTCAAAATAAATTTCTTTAAAATGGAAATAATTCAAAATTTAAAATCTTAACTACATATTTGAGTCGTTATATGTAAATATAACTATTCAAATATGTAGTTATTTTTTCGTTTTTCGTATTTTAAAATTTTATTATTGCTACAGAATCTTGCATTTATGCTGCGTGGAGCTCTAGTTGCAGATTTCTGTTAATTTTCTCGACTGTCAGTGCCTTTTTACTGTACTTTAATATTTTACTTTTTTGTTGAATTATTTACATTTTACTTAAACTACATATTTGAGCTAATACATAAATTATTTTCACGTGGTCATACACTAGGTAAATACAGACAGTGGGAATAATAAATTACATCCTTAATTTGGCATTAATTTTAGCTACTGATGACGTTATTAACGACAGATGATACAATTTAGAAATAAATGAGAAATTTTCGCGTAAGTGTATTTAATATATATATATAATGTCCTGGTAAGAGATATTATGAAACTCTTTTTATAGTACATAAAAATCCATCTAAATTCTGGAGCACCCCAGTGGGGATGTATTATTATATTTTCTCGAGTTCTAGAAGCTGCGCTCCAGTCATTTTTTGAGCATATGTTTTGTGTATTTCCTTTTTCACAGCATGTCAAAGAAAACAAACCCAGATCCAAGTATATAAATTTATATTTTGTTTTCACGGTTGAGAAGGCCACAAAAAAAAAAAAAAAAACACAGGCGTATTCGTCGATGGAGAAAGATCAGAGATGACAACACTACTTGTAAACTGGAAAAGAAACAGGAAATCAGATTAGAACGTTGGGTCTTTAATGACGCTTATAATATTAGGGTTGTGGCAAACAGAACAGTCCCTATGGGACCAAAACAAGACTGGGTGTCCTATTTTCCAAGAACCTGTTCAGCCTGTTAAATTTCGAAAGGGATTAGATGTCTGTATGGCTAAGGGTATAAGACATACGTATGTGATATATTTGATATAACAGTCGCAGGATCGAATACCCGCGGATGGTTTTTTTTATAGCCGCTCGCATTGCATGGAGGTTAGAGCACGGGTTCGAAACCCGGAAGAGGTATGGACGTATGTACCCTATTAGTGAGACGTATTGGTTCACCTGTATTGTTCCCCCATGATTGAGGAATGTACTTAGGCTAAGTGCCTGCCGCACTGAAAAAAAGGGTTTCTTTATCAGAAAAGAGTCCAATCCTAAGTGAGAGATTCGTTTCCTGAAATGTTGGAGAACGCCCAGTAAATGCGCGTTCATGCTCAATATTCTTGTGCACGAGAGGCACTGAAATCGCTTAGTTAACCAGATGTTCGGCACATTAACTCTGTGATCCTAATAGTTCTATCGTGCAGTTCGGCCTTGATCACAATGCTTCCGGATCGTAGAGTTACTCTGTTGCGCCAAGATTGTTGACGTAACCTGCAATTGGTTTGACATATTACGTGGTCCCTACTTTAAGCTCTGTGATTGGTTAAACTTATAATAGCTGGCACTCCATTCTGCGTGCAATGTGAACAAGGCCTGATGGTGGCTAGAGGAAGGAAGGTTAAGAACTGCGACAGGGAAGTACTCAGAAACTCCTGTGGCTAGACGCAACATACAAGCTTTAGATCGAAGTCATTAAAATAGAATGTGGTCAAGGCCTTAGTTTCTTTTTAAATTTAGAGTTTTAAAAATGGGAAAAATATTTTCTGAAGTTACAAAACAGTTAACAGATCTTGAAGCGGTTTACACTTTTTTCAGGTTTTTAAGAACTTCTTAAACATTTTTGCTGCGGTAATTAGAACTTATATTTTATTTAAATAGTATTGATAATATGCAACCGGCAATATATTCGTAAATAATTTACGTACAACTATTTCTATACCAGATTTTGAACATAAATAAAATTGTTAATGAAATTCAAATGTAATATTTCCCTTTCTAAACTAGCAACTAAATAAATTACCCCGAAAACATGCACTAAAAACTTAAAAAGCCTTTAAAATATTAAATAAACGTAAAGATTTAACATGTATGTCTCGAATGATCTTAATCATATTGATGGGTAATTCATAAAAGATGGACACTAAGTTGAAACCTGGCATATATATATATATATATATATATATATATGTGTGTGTGTGTGTGTGACGTCAATTGCTCAATATTTCAAATGAAGCTAAATGATGAAACTCAACTGATATACAGATAAACAAGAGAAAATTAAGATAAATATTGTTCAACAAACTTATATAATACGCTTTCTCTACGTTCAAGTTAATGTAATATCAATATTACACACAATGGAAATCTAAGGAAACGATAGACATTTCCGCCTCTTTGAGCAGTATTTTGCCATTTTCAGTCACACAACTTCAACAAGACGGATGACATTTCAGACAAGAATAAAGATGTCGCCACATGCAGAAATAAATTACATGTTTATGCGTATCTCATTCCACTCACAATAGTCTCCCCCCTCTTGAATACTCATTTGGAATTCTTTAGAAAAGTTTAGCTGGAGGATTTCACTTCTCTGCGGCTGATTTCACGCTAGACGGGTTCTAAAGAAAAATTCATGCCCAGAAAAGGGCTCTCGCTGAAGAGTCGAAATTCCATTGTTAGTGTCTGATTGAGAATAAACCAGTGCATATTCTGTTGTTGTTGCCGGATATTTTGCAACACTCGCTTTGTTCTGTCATCAAATGACAATCATGTTGTACAATTAGGATAGGTTTTGAAGTGCTTTCCCCCCCCCCCTTTCTGAATTTTTTTTGTTTGTTTGCCTAGAGTTTAATTTATTAAAATAATTAAAAACAATCCCAAATTTCCTTAAATATTATTAATATGACAACAAAAAAAAACACATGTGAATTCAGAGTCCAAAATCAACGAATAACCAATTTATCTTCCAAGTTCACTTGTGAACTGCATCTTCGAATAATTCATACATATTTCCATTAATTGTTTTAAACGTATGAGAAAACTAATGAATTAATAATCCATAAAAATGAATGTTCATTAAAACTTAAATCATGACGTATGGAAATAAGATTTCGAGACCTATCCTTCTAAGAATTACACCAACTTGTTTCAAAACGTATACGCATACACACACACACACACACACACACACACACACACACACACTCTTAGACGGAAAAAAAGACACATCAAGGTGTTATCCGAATGAGACGAGAATCGATAGATGTGATGTACATGTACAGAAAAACAAATGATTTCAATTTGAGAAAAATTGGATGATTTATTCAAGAGAAAGAGCTTCACAAAGTGAAAAAGTCAATAACACGTTGGTCCACGTCTGGCCCTTATGCAAGCAATTATTCGGCTTGACATTGATTGAGAGAGGTGGCGGATGTCCTCCTGAGGGATATCGTGCCAAATTCTGTCCAACTGGCGCGTTAGATCGCCAAAATCCCGAGCTGGTTGAAGGACCCTGCCTATAATTCCCCAAACGTGCTCAATGGGGGAGAGATCCAGCGACCTTGCTGGCCAAGGTAGCGTTGGGCAAGCCCGAAGACAAGCAGTAGAAACTCTCGCCATGTGCGGGCGGGCATTATCTTGCTGAAATGTAAGCCCAGGATGGCGTGAAATGAAGGACAACACAACGGAACGTAAATATCGTCGACGAATCACTGTGCTGTAAGGCCGCGGATAACAACCAAAGGGGCCCTGCTATGAAATGAAATGGCACCCCAGATCATCACTCCTGGTTGTCGGCCCATATGGCCGAAGACAGTCAGGTTGGTATCCCACCGTTGTCTGGGCGTCTCCAGACACGTATTCGCTGTTATCGGGGCTCAGTTCAAAGCGGGACTCATCACGGAAGACTATTCTATTCCAGTCACTGACATTGCAGGTCGAATGTGCCCGACACCACTGCAAACGGGCTTGTCGGTGTACAGAGGTCAATGGTAGTCGGCGCAAGGGGCGCCGTGAGCTCAGCCCCCTTTCTCTGAGCCGCCTATGAATGATCCTTGCGGCACCAGTTGCGCGTCCGATCGATGATAATGATGAATCTGGAGCTGTGAGTGCCGCTCTGACGATTGCTCGGTTCTCACGTTCTGCCGTTTCTCCAGGCCGACCACTTTTGACGCTGTGTTCAGCCATGGTTCACCCATTCCTGCTAACATCGTCTAATAGTGGCATCGCTCCTATCCAAATGTCGAGCGATTCGCCGATTAGAACAACCGGCTTCTTTGAGCCCAACTACACGTCCTCCCCCAAATGCCGATATCTGCGCATATTGTTCGCGCCACTGTATGCGAGGCATAGTTACTGTCTACCTGAGTACACGGAATGAAATTCGCAAAGGATTTATAACCTGGAATCGAAATTTTTCCTCTTTAATATCCTGCCAGTTGCGCAGTTAATATGCGCTGCAGCATCACATGTTCCTTCACTGGCCGCCAAACTTTAAAATGTTGCATTTTCCGTCGAAACTTGTATGCATATCAATTTGTGTCCAACTTGCATTACCCCTTCTTGGTGCGTCGTTTTTTTTGTCTAAGAATATATATATATATATATATATATATATATATATATATATATATATATATATATATATATATAACTTTGCATCAGCTAACGTCCGGGCTTTTCTGAAGGACCACAACGCGTAGTGGTCAATAATATTATACTTCAAGACATCAGAGAAGGTTCACAGCAATACTTAGTTGAACGAAATGGCACGAGCTGACGACATGAGGTTTAACAACAGCGGCAACGGACAGCCCGGAGCTTGAGTATAGAATACTCAAATTGACACCTCGGCCCCCTCCGCTTTCGCGTATCGACCCATGAATCACTGAAGACCAGTCGCTACGTAGCAATACCTGAATACGCAGTCGAGGGTTAATTTCCCAAGTTGAGTGACATTTTTCATTGCTGTGGGGCTCGAGGATGCTGGACAAACAGGACAGATCTGTCATCCACTCAAGGCACCCCAAGCCCCCTGAGTATAGAATACGGTTACATCATAATATAGTTGGAAGCAGTACGCGGACAAGGGACAGAAGAACGAGAGAGCGCGAGCCAGAAGGCAAGCGAGCAACGCAAAGAAGAAGGAAGAGCCGAAAATCGCTGCTCAACGTTTTTATACCATATATATATATATATATATATATATATATATATATATATATATACTTATCTGTTTATATATACATGAAAACCAGAGAAAAAATAATACCTGTAAACTAAAAATAAAAGAGGAACAAATTAAAGCTGTGGCCTCAGGGCACATAGTTCAGGCAGAGAAGTCTAGTGAACTAAATGATATTAACTATTAGCTGTTGTATTGTGTAATGCTGATGAGCATACGATAAAAATGTCTTTCATTCTCTCACATATTGTAATCAGTAGGTACTACACGAGGTAGTGAAGCAAAACCCCAGTTTTTCTGGAGAAATTAGAGACAGAATTTTTGTGCCATACACTCAACTTGACAAAGTAAACAATGGAAAAAGAAAACAAGTAAACTTGCGGCCAAACTTAAACGTTATTTTTTACAATCCTGGTCACAAATACAGTTGGAAAAAACATGGTGTCCTAAACTCCGGGATTGATACACTGAGGTAAGTTTAGTAATTACTGCTAATTAAAAGAAAAGAAAGACCGATAATAAGTTGGGGGGGGGGGGAGAAATTTAAATAAAAGCCATCGACTTTCCAGTAACGATTCATTTGTGTGTGTTTGATTATTTAAACACACTAAGGGAAATTATGCGTATAATTTTATGCTTGGGGCATGAGATTAATCATAAGTAAATGTTTCATAAGAATCACAGAGAAAAGGAAATTAAAGAAAAAAGATTTAACAGTTCGATTTTAAGCCCATTAGTTTTGTTTTTTAATAATCTTTCCTTTTACGACTGCTGTAAAAACAAATCGATTTCGTAAAAAAAAGTTTTAAAATATCCTCAAATTTATACATTTTTAAGAGACTAAGAGGTTGAAAGGAAATAATCTAGACAGGTCTAGTACCTTACACACGCTCACCTAATCAACCGTTATGAACCACTTACTGATACCTAGTTCTCTTTAAAAAACTTTAAGCATATTACTTCTGAAAACTTTATTTTCTAAATACAACCTTATTTAAATGAAACAGACGAACTGCAACAAAGACAAATCTCTTGCCAATTTTAAAAAATAAAACCCTAAATTTAAGTTATTTTAAAAGACTTTGAAAAGAGGAACAAAATAATGCCTTATAACGACAAAGATGCAAAATGTACGATTTTATAACAAGCAAATCCCTTTCAAACACATGTTTTGAGAACTTTTCAAGTTTTACCGACTTAATACAAAAAATTTCCCTCGAAAGGAATTTTCGAAAATATCCCCAAACATAGTAATTTTCAAAAGTTATAAAAATAGAGGGTAAGTTTTTGAATTAATAACTAAGATACGCGTGACTTTGCAGAACTGAAACATAAAATAAATTAAAAAATAAAATTATTTAATTTAATTGTCAATATAATTTATAACTGACTTTATAAGTTTGTCGTGTAGCAACTTCTTCCTTGTTTTAAAATATACAATTTTGTTACTTTCACACAAAATATTTTTATTGCCACTACAACATCAAACGCATAATAAACATATCTATGGGGCGCGGTATAAAGGGCTAAGTAAAAAAAAATGATTTTTAGATATTTGTTAGTATTGATAAAAAAAAACAAAAATCTTTTAACTTGTATAAAAGTCTTAAGTCTATCAATTTTGTATACAAAAGTACATTTCTTTGTACAAAAGACTCAAGTCGAAATTATTGTTCTGCGGTGGTATAAAAGCTAATAACTTGGTATATTTAAATCACTGTTTTTGACTTAAGCTCTTTATGCCGGGCACCATAGATATATTAGCGAAAACTAAAAATGGAACGAATGGCCTTTCAACAACATTCAATAAACTACCCAAGAAAACATATGCAGATCTTAAAAGACTAACACAACACATCCCCGGTTTTATTTCAAGCAAACGTTTACGTTTCGCAACCGAGTTAAGATCTAAAATTTGTGAACCATCGGCTCGTCTCGTTTAAACTGACACGAACGCCACAGCTCTTTGCTTTTGATTTTAAACAAGGGTTTGTTTGTGCAAGCTAGGGATGAAAGTTATGAGTCTATTTCCATTATAGGATACAAAACAGGATGCGCTAAAATATCTGTAGCGTCGGAAAACAGATCCATTTTCCCCCCACAATGCATGTCTAATGTTTCTCAAATTTTTCGAACCGTGATTCGAATTCCGTTACGGATAGAATTACCATATACGTTTTCTCAAACCCAGGCAAAATAAATTAATTGAATAACTTAACTTAATGAACGATGGGGGAGAACAAAATTTAAAATAAGGCATTAATGATGACATAAGTAATTTGATTTTGGGCTTTCAAAATTATTAGAATAATTTTAAGCAATGCCTTTATATATCTAGAATATCTGTAAGCCATTAAGTTAATGTAATGGCTCATTAAAAGTTTATGAACATTTTTAAGTAATCTATATATATATAACAGTTCCGTAACTGACTGACTGATAACGCACAGACCAAACCGCTAGACCTAAAGGGCTGAAATTTTGCATGCCGATTCTTCTTATAGTGTAGGGATGCGCTAAGAAAGATTTTTGAAAAATTCTTAGGTTTTTTTCAAATTAAATTTTTAAGCTGTTTTTGTAACATTCTTTAAAGTTTGCATTGAAAATAATAATTTGAGGGTTATAAAATTTATATAACGATAAAGAACATAAAAATTCCTTTCAAATGAAATCTTTTTCGAATATTTACCTCCATTTGCTGATTTTTGGTGAATTTTTAAAGATTAGTTGTTAGGATTTAATTTCTAAAATGCTGATCATGTGGTTTTTTTTCTTTTTGTGAGACTTTAAATTAAGTTTACGTCACGTGCATAACAACGAAATAAATTGACAAAAAAAAAGAATTAAAATACGGTAAAAGATAAAATTTAACCACTAGACTAATTGAGATGGAAGTTTTTTAAGAATTTAATCCAAATTAGTATGTTTTATGGATATTAAACATACAAATTATTGCATACATTGACCGTTGTATCCAATTTGAATATTTTTTTTACATTATTTTGTCTATAAAAATATACGTTACGATATATATATATATATATATATATATATATATATATATATATATATATATATACACACACCGGGTGCGTCACAAATTCGTGCAAAATTCAAAAATTCGTAATAAAACAAATAATGCTCGGAAAAATGTTCTGTTTGCGCGAATAGGATCAGAGGGACATTTTTTTTTACATGAAAAAAATCCAAAGTTTCCAAAAGAAACCGAAAGAGGGTGCTTTTGCATGACCACGTTAAGCCTGCATTGCAGGAAAAACATGCCTTATCTGTTGTCACCTTCATGCAGGATGGTGCCCCGCCCCACATTTCATGTGATATCAAGACGTTCCTGTTGGAATATTTCGCTGAAGACCGAGTTCTATAAGTCGCGGCTGTAAGGTTCAGTGGCCCTCACGATCACCAGACTTGACCACGGGAAATTTTTAGTTGGGGGATACTTGAAGTCTCATGTACCGGGGTTCCCCAACCACTTTGGTGGAACTGAAAAATGTCATTCGACAAACAGTCGCTGCCATCGATGCTACAATCCGCTGTAATGAGCTTCGTGACGCCTATTACCTTGTGTTGGTAGTAATGTTGAACATCTGTTACTTTAAAATAAATGCAGTCTCATGTTATTTTGATCTGTTTGAGTTTGCCTGATTTGCATAAAACGTCTCAGTATGACGTGTGAGCGCCCTCTTTCAGTTACTTTTTGAATTTTTTTTTTCTTTACATGAAAAAAAAATCTAATGTCGCCCTGATCTTATTGGTGCAAACAGAAAAATTTTCCGAACATTAGTTCTTTTATTATGAATTTTTGAACTTTGCAAGAATTTATGACGCACCCGGTGTATATATATATATATATATATATATATATATATATATATATATATATATATATATATATATATATGGTATTAATTGCATGCATTGACCGTTGTATTTAATGTACTCCGTAGCGAAGTAAGGGTATTCAGCTAGTGGTAGTATATAACTGCACTAAAATATGGAACCAAATTTTCAAGCATAATTTTCGGTTTTAGGATATTTTAAGAAAATACAACTAATTTTAAAAATTGATAAAAAATGCACACAATTTTCGAGGAGACAGTTTTTTTTGTCTGGCAAATTCAAATGATATTAAATAAAGCGGAGACTATACTTCTCAGCTCAGATAATTCTCTCGATCTGTTCTTCCGGTGAGATACGAGTAAATTAAAAATAGAAGTCTCGACACTGATAGAAAAGCAAAAAAGGATAAAAAAAAATTAGTCTTGAAATGAATCAAATCATGAAACAGCTTCAAGAAATGGTGTCAATAAATAGTGTTATAGTCCAACTGTAAAGAGTTGGTTAGTTTAAGGCAGAAAGTCGATTCTAACCAAAAATCTGAAGTTCAATAATCTACATGGAAAATTTCAATCAAAATTCCATTCAGGATATTATGCGAGAGTTTGCACACTCTCTTGGCAGCATAGGCGTAGCGTCGGGAGGGTGGGGGGGGGGGGGGCACCATAAATTGGAGGGGCATGCCCCTCCAATTTAACCTGAAATAAATTAAAACGTTAATAGAAGTTCAGTTAAAATCGTAAAATTGTAGAAAACTTTAAAGAAAGTTGGTCTTTTCCTGCTTTTTCAAACTATGAAACTCAAGATTCCGATTATGTCTTTAGCCTTAACATAGTTTTTAACAACGATATGATCCATAACAAAAATTCGACGCTATAGTTTTTCTTCTAATTTCATTTATTTTTATTTTTCTCTTTGTCTAACTTTTGAATACTACTCAAACATCAATTCTATTGGTATTCATTTAAAAAAAATCCTATTTCATATTTTAAGGACCGCCAGGCCATCAATGCGCCGAGGAGGGCCCTGACTGAATTCAATTCGTGCCCCCCCCCCAAAAAAAAAGAGTTAGAAGCACGCTATGCCTATGCTAGGCAGTGTGCGAGAACTGCTCTTTGTCACGTGGGAAAACTATAAAAAAATAAATAATTTTCAATTTACTAAATTTTTTATATTACAAAAATTTTAAATGCCAAAAAAGATTAAAAATTCTTTTTTCCAACATTCTAATTACTTTTATTCAACTGTTTTTTTCGTCATGCCTCACTAAAATTCCGCTTCAGGAATAACGTGGCCTATATAATACCCATTTATTGTTAATAACGCCTTAGATCATTACACTTTAATTTGTCTAATATAACTTCTTTATCTATCTCATCATGTAAGAGCTTTGTCTCAATTTTATATGTGTAGCCTGGAATCTGCCAGCTACATTATGTTAAGAAAATTAAATTTTTTCTTTCTTCTACGTGCTTATAGAGAGGAGAAAACTCTACATAAAGTTCTCCCTCTTCCACAACCTTTCTTTTATTTCGAAAAAAAGGAGAGTTACGCCCGTAATTTCGATAGAGAAACAAAAGCTAGTAATTAAATGCCAAATACATTTCAGTTCTAACGGCGGAAAGGAATTAACGAACACGTATTCGAACCTCTCCCTTAAAGAAAGAAAACCCTTAAATTCCGGAAAAACACACGAAGCGGATAGAGCAGTGCCAGGGCGAAATCATTGCGAATTCCCGGTAATTAGATCCCCAAGTTTTTCGACGAACTGAATACAATTTTTATTCAGGAGGAAAGATAATGCATATTTTACGTGACTTCATTAAAAGGTTTGTGAAAAGGGGGAGGGGGGCAATCATGCTTTTTCCAAAAAGTGCAGACTCATTATCGTCGACACCACCTACAGAGGAACTCGGAAGTTTAATTCTCGCCGAAAAATCGTTTTGTCACCGTCACTTATCGTAATTACTTCTATTTCTGAGGTGAGTGGATTGATATCAGTCACGAGAATTTACATAATAGAGTGGATTTCTGGGAGGAAACGGTTTGTGGACGGACTGGAAAGGTCTTCAGAAGTAATGCAGCCTGTCATGTAAAAACATATAGTGGTGACACCTTCACATATACAGCTCTTAACAGTAAATTCTGAATCCATATCATTAAAATTCGGTAAGAAAATCGCCTAGTGTTATAAATAACCTTAAAACCTCTGCACGCCTCTTCGGTAAAGATTCGGTAAAGATTCATAGAAATTAACTGCATTTTTTTTCTGCACTAGATTTTTAGACATTTATAAATTACTAAAACTCTCAGTTTCTTTAAATGTATTGCGATATACAGCTAATGCGTTGAAATATTCTCTATGAAATATTAATATTATCAAGAGATTTCCATATTAGTTTAATTTTCAAAATGTGTTTTAGTACTGATGACTGTGACTTGCGATGCTTTTACAAAAAAAATATTTGTATTCAGGTAATGTGAAATATATATTCTGAGAAATATAGATCATGCTTACAAAACCCAATTTCCATTTACTTACTAAAGGTGGGTTTTTATAAGCATGATCCATATTTTTCTTAGAATACTTTTTACGTTATTAAAAGCTTCAACTTATATTTCTCTAATTAAATCATATTCGTGAATATATTTTTCAAATTTTATATGATGACTATTTTGTTCAACTGTACTAGCTCTGTTATACATTAAGAATTAAAAGGCGATACTTTATGTAAAAGATAACTGGGTTTTTATTAACATATATTTACATCTTAGCTATATTGAGAGTATTCCAATGATGAACAAAAACTGAACGGTTGACGGGCAAAATTTCTCTCTCACTAAAACATTGTATTACAAATCTATTTGTGCGAAAAAACCACGAATAAATTTCACAACTAACACTTATCGCAATTGCTCATTTTTCCTCTGAAAATATATTCCATCAATCCCAAATTTTATAAAAGTATTGTCGAAAACGAATACAATTAGCTAATAGCTTGAAAACACAGTTTTCTAACGGAATATCTGGTCCTTGGTCAACTTTTGAATTTTTCTTGCCTATTACACGACAGGTACTTATCCTGAAGACATTTGCCGAAAAATTTAAAAAAATGTTTGCTGCTTCAATATGGGAGGACACAGTATGTGTACCTACGCTACTCCCTGGGAGGAGACCGTAAAGAAATTCCCATGCCTAGGTCAGGATTTGAACCCAGACCCACGCGGCTTCAGCTTGAATTTCCCGCCACTGCACAAAGTGGGCAGTATATTGGAGAAGGGAAAGAGTCGCGTTCAACTAACGTATAACAAAATTGACCCTTAAAAGATGGTGTGGGACACAATTTTTAACATAGAACGTGCTTTGGGAGAGGTTTTCTGGGTAGTTACTGGGTAGTCTGGATCGTTACTGGGTAGAAACGCTTCACGCAAAGAATAAATTATGGTCTACAAGGACTAATCAATCTCTTTCTGTGTAAAGCAGCCGGGTAATGCACAAATTAATATAAATAATAATCTGTAGTTATTGTAATAAAATTACTATGGCTACCGTGTTTGTATCTCAGACTTGCATGAACGGCAATCGAAGTGGGATGAGTCGTTTAAAATAAAATATTTTGACGGGAAAGCCTCAAAAAAACAAAATGTTCTATGCATACCAATTCTATCCGTAAGATATAACTAACCTTACGGATTACGACTTTTAGTGACCTGACTGCTACTGTCAGCCATCTTTAGAGCACATTTTAATTTTCATGGTCTAAAACAGGGGTGGACAAATAGCGGCCCGCTACAGATTTTTTTTGTGGCCCGCCAAGACAGCCAGAAAAACAGCCAATATTTTATTTAATTTATATTTATTTATTTTTATGATACAATTTATACCTTTTCTAAAATACAAAATTAACTAAAAATTGCAATAATTTTAAAAAGGTGCAGCCCTACGCTAACCTCCGCTTACACAAAGTGGCTCCCGAGTCAAAACAATTGCCCACCCCTGTCCTAAAACATATTACAAAGCTATGAGAATCACATACATGACAACTCAGTTAAAAGTGAGTTAACACATTTTTGTTTCTAAATAGTTTTACCCAAAACAAAATATTCCGTTTTTATTGACATATGGCAACCATGAAATTATCATCTGCTTAAATTTAATACTGAATCGAATGCAAAATATATGCTGTCTCTAATCACAATTGGAGCAGCATATTCTAAAAAAAGGGAGCAGTTATGAATCGATTTTACTGTATTGAGTTACGAATAAACTCAAGAGTTACAGCAGTATATAGATAACAATAAGAGCTTTTATTAAATATGTAAGATGTCATACAATCAAAATATAATAGTATGTAAAGCAAAATCTACTAATTATGCATTAACTAACCATTAGAATAGAAATTTGAAAGTATTTCATGTATTTTTCATGTCTCTCTATTACCAGGCTTTTTATGCGAATAGGCTGATTTATAACTAAACTTTTGGATAAATCCTTGAAAACAAGTATCATATAGAGCAGTGGTTCCCAACCTTAGGTGCGCGTACCAGTACCGGTACGCGGACAAGCAGCTACTGGTACGCGAATGATTTTACAATTTAAAACGAAAATCTATTAATAATCTGTATTACAAAAAAAAAAGAAAAGAAATGACTATAATAACTAATAATCCATACGTTTTAATATTAGTTTGGAATTTCTTATCCATTGTTTGTGTTGTAATACTTTATTTGGATTTACCTAATCTCAAAAGATGCCGTCTACACCTGAATGTGTTATCTATGTCCACCCCATAAAAATCTGGCACTCAACTGCGAATTATAACTGTGTCTATAACTGTGTTTGCGGATTATAACTGAGTCTGAGAAGTTTCTTGCCAAACAGTAAAATTTTAATGCCATTTGCGACCACATATTTATTTGAAAAATGATTTTCTGCAATGACTACGATGAAAACCAAATATAGAGATTTGCTAGACATTGAATCGGATCTTCGCCTTAAGCTGCCAAACATTGAGCCCGATATTACTTCTTTAGTTAATAATAAACAGGCCCAACCTTCTCACTAATTATATATTTTTTAAAGTGATTATTATATTTTATGTATATATTTAGCAATAAAAATATATCCCAAGTTACTTGTCTTTATTACAAATGTTCTCCATTGCATTTTATTCCCCATTTCAAAATTCTTGGTCTACCGGTACGTCATCAAATTGTTTACAACGTGCAGGTACGGTACTATAAAAAGGATGGGAACCCCTGATATAGAGTAATTGATTCAAAAGAGGCCCCGAATATTCTGTAATAACTCTCCGGTAAGACAAAGCAATCTTAACGACACATTGTACATGGTGCTCCTCAGTAAATGACATATCACATCAATCACGTGGTTTTCGGATGAGGCGTGGTTCCATTTGTCAGGTTATGTTAACTCGCAAAGCTCCCGTATATGGGCCGCTGAAAATTCCTTTGCCATTCCCCAAACACCAATCCATGATCAAAAGTTTGTGTGTGGTGCGCGATGTGTCGGTTGCTCATCATAGGTTCCATTTCTTTACGACACCACTGTGAACACCGATGCGTACCTGGATGTTTTTTAAACAGTTCGTGAATCAACTGGATAATCGTGAGTTAGAGGAAGATTACTTCCAACAAGATGGAACAACGTATCACACATCGGCAAAGAGTATGGTGGAAACTGAGTCCTTCTTCGGCAACAGAGTAATTTCAAAAAACCTTTGGCCACCGCGGTCACCTGATCTGACACCACAATACATCTTCCTTCGAGAAAAGTCTCTCGGAAGAAATGGAAGATTTGAAGAGAAATCTCCAGTGGGAAATTGTTGATATCCCCCCCCCCCCCCCCCCCCCAATATTCTTGCCAATACGTTCAGGAACATGGAGCGCCGATTCGAAATGTGTGTGACAGAAAACTAAGATCACTTTCAGCAACGCCTGTAATACAATCGATTACACATAGGTTAAGGTTTGTAAGTCTTTGTTGTCTGTCTGTTTAGATTACTTCTTCACCCTAGCTAAAGTTATTACGGAATATTCGGGGACTCTTTCGAGCGAATCACCCTATATCAAAATAAAAAAGGTAAAATTGAAAATCCAACGAAATATAATAGCAAAAAATGTTTTGTAAAAACAAGTAAAGTCCATTAACATAACAATATCGATAAATAAATGAGTGAATTTATATTAAACATCCGACTATTCAGAAACAGAACATAGCCCTTTTGACAGACACAAAGTAGTGCAAAATCTATAGTCTACTTTTCAGTTCAGGTGATATAAGATGTGATCAAATAAATAGTTTATTAAACATTCCATAAATATCCAAAAGTCCCTATCCAACGACTCTCATTAAAAATCATATTCTAATGACAAATGACACAGCATAAAGAGTTTGAAACTGAAATAAAAAAAAAGAAGGTGAAGTAGTTTGTGAAGGACTTTTGCAACATTCTTCAAGCACAGTCAAGGGTCTTGAAACCCAAAAACTTTTTCTAATAGTTTCGAGAAGTTTTCTGGATATTAAACGCTAAATTCATCTGTCTTGAATAAAAGTGACTTTCTGCGGAATGTGCAAATGTCGAACTTGAATTAAAGACTTAATGGAAGAAGAATGAACAGCGAAAAATATTTTCCTATTTCTTTTTTATAATCCTTAGAAAATGCTCATTTTCAGACATCATACTTTTTGAGAGCAACCCGAATTTCTACTTCCAAGTTCAAGAATATTTATTTAAGAAATATAATTTTAAAAATGAAAAGGCATTTTATGTGTTCTTCAATAAAGTTCAACAGAAATTTCGGCAATGGAAAGAATATCAGACCAAGTCGTTCTTGAGAATACTTGTTTAAGTTTCACAGATCTTGACTTTAGGAATGAATAATTAAAATTAAAATTGAATGGTCCATAACAGTTGATCATGTGAATTTCCGCATTCGCAACAGACCTTCTCACTTCCCTCCCCTCCTAAATAAAATTAGAGCTTCTACATGGTTAATAATAGTTCACAATAAGGAAGTCGAGCTGTTAAAAAAGAACATCAGTTAAGCACGTGCTGCGACATTAGCTAATGGCTATTTCGATAGCTGAAGACCATCATTCCAAATCGGTCAAAAATGTAAAGAAATTCCTTAGTATCAGTACTCTGATACAATCTATAATAAGATAACGCCCCTTGCCCAGGTAGCAAAACTAAAAGTTTTCATAGACAAAGATAAATTATTCCCGGATTTGACTCCACAATTTTTGATTTTTATCACTCAAGGTTATGAATTCGGAACTAATCCAATAGCACACTTGACGGTAGTATTGAAGTACTTTTGCAACCATGCCAACAAATGCAACATTTTTTGCTAATTTACATCGTTGAAACCATATTTTCGTAGAAAAATAGCGTCATATTTTTAAATGTAATTTTTTGTGTGAATTATACGAGATTTTTCTAAGCTTTGCACAGCAAATGAAATGAAAAATCGTAAATGATTTCTAGAAAGCATATGGATTAAACTTTTACGATATTAAAATTATTTATTCAACAACTAAAACAAACAAACAAACAAACAACAAAAAAACCAAAATAAATAGTCTAACAATTTTTTGGGAAAAATTTACTTGGCTATAGAGAATTTTCTATTATTTCGAAAATTACAATTTTAACAGTGTTATAAAATTTTTCTACGGTATCTTCAACAAAACAAAAAATAGCTGTTAACAAATGCTCCTTTTTATATGTACCTTATACACATGATTTCTACTTTCCTTGCTCTCAAATTAAGTACTTTCCAAAAACTTTTACATACCTCCTCCATACATTGTCATTACCTATTTTCTTATCACCCTTTCGGAAGAAAAAGTGCTTATTGATATACTTATAAATACTAAGAGTTTCCGGGTTATACGTGCTAAATACCTAATAATGGTCCAAAATTGTTCAAAATTTTTATTTCTACTGTGGTCACAGTTAATTCACTAAGCAATTAC
The DNA here is from genome assembly GCA_907164885.2 of Dolomedes plantarius. NCBI lineage: Eukaryota > Metazoa > Arthropoda > Arachnida > Araneae > Dolomedidae > Dolomedes > Dolomedes plantarius. The sequence continues at coordinate 99,158,385 of OU015497.1, read as the reverse complement.
ATTTTGTTGTTTTCTTATAATCTGATTTACAAGATTAAAACACTTTTATAGCTCATTTCATAAAAAGAAAATATTATTACAGATAAAATAGAACAAATGAAATAATAGATATGCCATAAAAATAGATAGGACAGTCATATTTACATTATGCTAATAATATCCATTAGAACAGATATTATTGAGAACGCCCATAGTTCTGCAGAACTTTAGACGAATTAAACACCATACGACTCTTAAAAAGAATTTGCAAGTTATCGAATTTCAAAGGTTTCATGTAGTCCAATCAAAACCAATTTTTCTAAACGAGATGATCACTGCCAACAATGAATGACAAACGTTGTAATTTTTTTCTTTTTCTCTTTGCTCTACTATACCTCTACGATACTATCCTAACAGTGAGAACAAATCGTAGCCAAACTGTTGATTGCTGATCATTCACAGCTTCTGCTTTTTTACCCTGTTAAAATACAGATTTTTTTCTTTAAATGATTTCAGTTACATCTCTTTATAAAAAAAAACTTTAATTCATTAAAGCAGGAGCTAAAAGAGCTGAAACAGAAAAAAAATCTGGCTTTCCTTATTTAAAAAATGTATTTTAATAAAAGGCATTAAATACATCCTTCTATTTTTAATGTTTGAGAGAGTAGAAATTTTAAAGACTTCCCAGGGCTGAAATAATTAAGGGCTTATAAGGACCAAAACAGTCAAGTACTTTTAAGGACGTCTAAGGTTTTTAAGGACTATGAGAACCATGTTACACAAAGAAAATAAACTATGCAGAATATTTAGTTTTAAATAATACAATTCAAACAGCGTTACTGCCATATTTATAAAGTTTTTCTTATAGCAGCATGCTACGAGCATGCGTTAACATGCTTCTACGAGCATGCATTAACAAATAATAAAGTCTACTTAAGAACTAGTTTGCTTTGTTTCATTTATAAAAGTACTTTACAAGGATTCTTTTTACTAAATTTACTGTTCGCTTATTAAAGGCAAAAAGTCATTAAAACATGCAAAAATGCAATTTATTCAAGAGGTATTACAAATTCACACCTGTTTTATTAAAAATTGGCATAACAGATGTTCGAATACCTAAAATTATTCGAACATATGTTTATAGCAAAAAGTAAACATTTAATTTACTATTGTATCATATCATATACACATTTCTTCATTTTCACCACTTACAAAATTATTTTAAGTAAGCTACAAATTATCGCACGCTATATCGACAATAATGCCTGCAAAATGTTTTTACCTTTCATACACTAACAACGTTGAGAAACAAACATATCCCCTAAAATTTCGTTATTTCAATTTTTTTTTTTTTATGGTCACAAATAATTCAAAGCAAGATGAAAAAATTCGGGTGAGGTTATTTTAATCCAGAAAAATAAAGTTTTATTTTTATGGGTTTGAATAAAGAAAGACGATATTATGTATTCACAGAAAAAATGATACTTTGGTCATGTCTAGGTCGTATTTAAGCTTATGCTTATGGTTTTCTATTCAAACGCTTTAAAAATGAGATAACACAAAATAAAAAATAAGAAAAACTTGCTGTCTAGAAAGAGCTTTTATTTAAAATCTAATGCTGATAGTAAACTATTAAAAGATTTAGTGTATAATACTCCTACCAATTAATTAATCACACGCCTATTCTCAAGTTCTAACTTCCAAAACATTTTTTGCTGCATGGAAAATGAAAAATAATTTAAAATATAATGTAAATGATCTTGAAAAACTTGGTTTTCACGAATTTTTGAGTAGCTCATTCCCTTAACAAATAAATTACAGAAGAAGATGTGCAAATTCGGAACTTTTAAGAATAAATATATATTGGGTTATTAGTTTTATAAGAATAGAAAAAACTTTTACATATTTTTAAAATATAAAAGGCCTTTTTGTCCGTTTAATTAGAATGCAATATTTTACCATAGTCAAAATGCACGTGTTTTCCAGAGAAATGTCTAAAAAAATTTCTGTTCCATAACAGACTTTTTTTGGAACAGAACTGGTAAGCTTTCTGATAAGACAAATTGCCTTTTGGATCGGTGTTTCAAATATTATAAATCACTACGACGGATAGTTTTATGATTAATCATAATACTTTAATTTTACTACTTGTCTATTCATCTATGCCTAATTGTGTTCTGAATATAAAAAAAAATCGAATATTATTTTACTGTGTATGTTAGTTCCTACGTAGTTTTGAAAGTGAGTTTCCTAGACTTTCAAGGTTTTCCTTGATTTTTATCGTTAAGTACCTTGACCAAGTAGTTAACTATGAGGATTTCAGCAGGTGATAGTTCTTTTAAATTATTATTACCTTAAATTTCTGAAGATTAATTTTTATCAAAACTAAAGGATTTTATAATTATTGTTCAGTTTTCAGATAAATAATATAACAGTCGAAAGCACTTAACATAAACCACCATTGTTTTCCTATACTAGTTACTTTTCTTATTGGTCTTAACTCAGGGGAATACACTTATACAAGGAAAGAAGCATAGCTTATTAAGGTTGTATATAAACTACATCACTTCAGGACACATGAATAAAAACAATATTGATGGATCAGATTACGTTTGAGTCTTTTCAGACTAAAAGGTTCTGAGCTCTGTTTTCTTGAAGTTTTGATAAATTTAGAATTTTTTCCTACTTCAATGAAGTTTAGAATTTAGTGATTGTTACTGTATTATGAAATTCCGAGACAAGGTTTTTCAGGTTTTCCCCGAGGTGAAGAAATGTTTAAAACTTGCTGAAAAAGGAATCCAAGTTAATAACAAGATTTTAATAAACAAGGAGTTAATAACAAGAAAGTTAATAACGAGATTTTTTTTCATACAGAATAATAACGGAGAACACAAATTTAATAATAAATTTGATTTTTAATGTGCAGGACCCTATTCATTTTCAACAAAAACGTTTCAACTGGCTGTTATTGTGCTCATTGGGCAAAAATATGGAATAAAGTAACTATCAGTGGAACTAAAATAATCAGTGTAGTCTAACATACTTTGCAGTTAGAATGTATAATTTTGGATTCTCTTCACCGACTGAAAACAAAATATATAATTAAGACCTACGAAACAATTACCAACGATCATCTATTAGGACAGGGATTTGAATTCGTGTCTTCCAACCTCTAGACAGAATATTCTATCAACAGAGCTTTACCTTCGATGTGAGGGACACTTCCTTAATTCCATTCCTCACAAATCTCTCTTCAATACATAACAAATTGTTGTACACTTTTTGCAATTTAAAAACGGAATAAAAGTCAAGGGATCTTCAACCTTGTTTTTACCAATATTCAATTTCTAACTCTATACAAAAGAAAATAATTAATATTCTTTTTTACTAAATTGAAGGCACTTAGAACTCCAAAATAAGTATTCTGTGGCAAAATAAGGCCTAATTTTCATTTTTTTTTTCAAAAATGATAGCATTTTTCAAAATGTTCCATGCGCATTCCATATTATTTTAAAACCTGAAATTTTTTTATTATAAGTTTACCACATAAACATAAGTGTGCATTGCATTTTTTATTGTATGAATCAGAAGCCATGAATTTTTTTTAATGTTTTTGCTTTATTTTACTTCAATCCTATTTCAATCTCTATAAATTTTGAAAATACTTGTTTAAAAGAATGATGCACAGTTTTGAGATAAACACTTCAGTTAACGATTCTGAGAATTTAAGGTAAAATCAGAAGGAAATTAATATAATGCGCCTGGAGCATTTTAAAAAAATTCGAAAAAGTATTTGAAATAAGAATTTTGTATTAGTAAAAATTTTAAATAAGTATTTTGGGGCTTTATTTTGCCCCAAAATACTTATTTGTGAATTCTAAGTGTCTTCTATGCTTCTATGATGCAAAATAAATCACACTAATTTTTCTCACTTTGTATGTAGAGATAAAAATTGAAAATTTTTATCTCTGCATGTAAAGGACGAGGTTGAAGGTTCCTTGTCCCTTTGATGTACAAAAGTACAGAACAATAATATTTCCAGGACCCCATAGAATCGGAGAATAAATTTGTACGAATTAATCTTTTCTTGGGTCAGTTAAACTGACTGATAAAATGAGCATCAAGGTCTTGAAGCAAAGATATGGCATTTCAAAACTGATCGTGTATAAATTTTGCAACTTGATATCAGATAAATCAAAAGGGCACTACAAACAGACACCAAGAAATTGCACAGCTGCTTAACGTCACAGATTCTTATTATGTATAGATCGGATGATGGCTAAATACATAAACGAACCAACCAATCTTAAATGCATGTTTTCAAAATAATTTGAAAATCAAATTAAGAAATTATCCAAGGATATTTATCTAAACACTTAATTCTTCTTAGACTTTAAGTGAGCACATAAATTATGAGATAGGATGGAAAAGATAAATACAAAAATATTAAAAAAGGCTTTTAAATACTGATACGCATATTATTGTCACAAGCAAGTCATCACACTTTAATATACTGAGATAAAATTTAATTTTCTACCATTTTTGGCAGTTACCGAATAAAAGTTTGGGAACCATTGCTTTAATGGAAAGACTTGAGAAATTCCCCAGAGATGAAAGAACACAAGGATTGAATTTATGCGAGGCCAACACATGTGCAGCCATAAACATTGTAAACTGAGATATTTATTTTGTTTAAAATGAAAGAGATCGTCTGTGAGTTCAATATGAAAACACGAAAAACTGTTAACTCAGCATGATTAAATCCGTATCACGATACATATCGCAACAATTTTGAAAAAGCTATTTTTAAGGGAATTAAAAATAAGTTTTAAATGTAAATGCAAATCTGTGCCAAGAGACTTGTCGTGAGACGTCGGCTAGTACGCGTGACAGATTTAATGTGCTGAAAAGGATATGTTTGTCAAGGTAAAAATTTGAAACGAAAGTAACAACTGCCATCTCAACTAAAATACACCCATGTTTTGAACAATCCATAAGATTTATTTTTAATGTCCATAACACTATAAAATTCTTTTTCTTCTCTTTTTAACGTTCACAATTTGCACATGAGCTGACATCATAGATCCTCAATTCCACTGCAAAGCATTGACGAATTTTCTTCAATATTTTTCTTATCATAATCTAATCATAATTTTTCTAATCACAGATTAGCAAAAGCCCATTTTTAATCGTCTGCTGCAGTTGAAAATAGATCTCACGCAGTGCTCGTGTTTTTTTAAAAGAACCTTTTCATTTTAATAGTTTCAAATAATAATTTTAATTTTGCAACGATAGAAATCAATTATTTAATGCCCTGTAAAAAATATCACTGATAAAATTCAAACGTTAAAAACTACCTGCCCTTATCTTAAACATATACCTTCATACGCGAAAGAAATTCAAACATATGTGTTTACTCAACTGCCATTAGAAAATTGATAAGAAAATTCACAGTAGTTTAACTTTGAGATTGCCTTAACATAAAAAAAATGTCCTTACTTGATTTTATTCTTTCGTTTTACACGTTTACTTAAATAATATTATATATCCATTAAAGCACATTGAATCTTTCACTCATACAAGCCTAGGTCTCATGAGTCTCTTGGCACAGACCGTAATTAAATATTTTTTTCCCCTTTAAAACAATTTTTAAAAATTGTTGCGATATATATCGTCACAAGTATTTCATCATGTTGATTTAACAGTTTCTAGTGTTTGCCAAACCGCCCACAGAAACTCTGGAAGATAAAAAAATAGAGCTCTTTCAATAATTTCAAACTATAAAATCACTTTAAAAAAATTTAAATATGGCTCATTAAGTTCATTATCGATTTGGGGAGAGAGAGTGGAAGATTACGCTTTTAAATTTTTGCGATTATTATTTCACTAATTTTTTCGGAAACAAATTAGAACAGGCTTTTATTACCGGATAATAAGTATCTGTATACGAACAAAAAATAACAATCAAGCGATTATCTATGTAAACAGATATACTCGTACAGTCAATAAATTCGGGGACTTTATTTACTACAACAACGAATACACTTACAAAGTCTTCTGAACACAATCATCTTCAAAATAATGTCCTTCCGCAACTATACACTTCTGCCAGCGTTGGTACAGCTTCTGGAAACAGTCCTGGAAACCGTTGCGTGAAAGCTGTCGTAAAGCGGTTGTCGCTGTTGCCATCACTTCTTCGGCATTTGCAAACCGCTTGCCCTTGATGCGATCTTTCAGTTTCGGGAACAGGTAGAAATCGCAAGAAGCGGGGTCTGGGAAATACGGGGGATGTGGCAGAACTGTGGTGCCGTGTTTAGCAAGGGCTTGTTGCACCATGAGGGATCGGTGCGCCGGGACATTGTCATGCAACAACATCCATATGTTGGATTTTCAAACGTGGGGACGTTTACCACGGATTGCCTCCCGGAGACAACGAAGAACCTGTACATACCATTTGTTGACGATGTTGCCTTGTGTTTGGCGCAGCTTGTCCTTTCTGGACATTGCGCCAATAAACTTCAACCAACCAAACAACCACTGCTCCTACCTGTTGGATGTTCGCCTTCGTTTGTGGGGTCACTGGCCACCCACTTCACGGATCATCTGCAACAACGTCTCTCCCATTTTTAAACGAGCTGTACCATTTGAAAACTTTCGAACTGCACATAGCTTCGTCTCGATACACTTTTTGCAGTAACCGTAACGTTTCTGCAATGGTTTTTCCTAATTTGTAGCAGAATTTAATGTTGAAACGTTGCTCCAAACAGGACATTTTACTACATCGACATCTTAGGCTGACAGTCTGCAGCCAAATGGCGAGCTGCGCACCTTAGCAGTTGTGCAAAGCGTCATGTGACGTCTCACGCGTACGCTGATAGCCAAACTTGCAAACCACATCGTTATTTCGGTTCCCCCACACACCGGGCATGAGGGGGGAGGGTAGTCCTCGAACTTATTGACTATATGGTAGATAGTTATAGATCAGGGTTTTCAAAACTGTGTTCCGCGGAACACTGGTGTTCCACGGAATGTTCATAGGTGTTCCACGATTAAACCAGGATATTAAACCTGGAACTGTTTAATATCCTGCAACGGCTATAAGAAATTCAAACATGTTTGACATTTTAATGTTCTAAAATGTCTAAAAAATTAAATGTAAATAAATAAATAATGTTTTTTTTCTCATTTTTTAATAAAAATTTCTTGATTAAGTGTTATTACATATCCTACAAAATCCATCGAAGGAAAAGTTTGGGAAACCCTGGCATAGATAAAAGTATGACGAATATTTAAAGCTAAAAAAGTGGTGATACAGTAATAAACATTAATAATCTAATCGAATTTGAATTCCTTATACTATAACAGTAAGTTTGAAGTTCTGGAGTAAGAATTAAAATTCAGACAACCACAAGAAAAAATCTTAGCTAGCAAAATATTTGAACTAAATCAAGCATTAAATTTCTTTTTTTTCTACATCAGTAAATAATGGCAAAATTAAGTTTATTTTACATTGGAAGCACACGGCTATAAACACGAATAGAATTTTACGTTAATTAAAAGTGCATAACAATCTATAAAAATAAGGTTTACTTCCACTAGTATATTACAGTACATTCTCAAATTTTATTGGTAATCTAAATACCTTTATAGCTAAATATGCACATAAGTAAAATTGAAGAAAGTTGATAACATTTAATTTTTCAAAAGGTAGGTTAAAAAATCAGATTACTTGTCGACTTTAGAATTAGGGTTTTTAGAGCTATCTTTACTCTATTTGGAGCAAAATATTCAAGCAAATAAGAATTAAAATTAGAGAGTTTACTTCGATTTCGATATTAAAACAGATAAGCACATTCCAAATATCCGTTTATCAACCCTTCAGAATGTTTAAATAAACATATTGATAAATTGGAATGTATTTATAACAATAAAACCTATCAGAACTTTTTTGACTAAAAGATGGTTCGTAAACAGCTAGGGATATAACAATGTTTATTTAATTATTTTTATTTCTTTTTTGGGGTGGGTGGGTGGGTGGGGTGGAACAATTTTAATTTAATTTCTAACATTTTTCTTTTGTGATGCGAGGATAATCCAGTCAGGAAAACTCAGGAGTTTAGGATCGATATTTTGTAGCATAGTGATACACAGTGAAATGTCTATGAAAATAAAGTTTTTGAAGTTTATTTTTTTTCAATTCTGTACCCACCTACACAAGGGTAATTTCGAAACTTATCTCTGCCAACTGCTGCTTCTTTTCTTCAGTTTTATGTCAAAGTATTAGAATTTGTTTATGAAAGAAACAAATTTTAAAAAATAGCCTTATTTCCGAATTATTTGCTCAATACGGTAAAGTAACTGATTTCCTGATTCTTTACTTTTCTCGAGGGTTGAAAAAATATTAAAGAAAATGGCAAAGATTGCATAGCGTTAGTTAATTACATATTATCAATTCCATTTTAAATGTTTAAATAATGATTTCTTCAAATTTTCATTATCTTGTAAAGAGCTTATCTTTGAAATGATTTTTTAAAAAAAAAAGCAGTACATACGTTTTTCCCAACTCACAACGGACGGATTAAAAATAACCGCAATGAAATATTAAAAACTTACCATTGAATTAAATCTTCCATAATTACAGTTAGAGTTGCGAAAAGCTGAAAATACATTTTTTTAAATGCAGAAAGATTCCCGTTGAATTATGTCTTATATGTGTATTTTTAACGACGCATATTCAAAAAGTATCTACAGTGGCTCCCAAAAGTGTTCGTACACTTACGATTTTCAATAAAATAGGGGTCTATCCATTAATTAAAATGAATATTTCAGAATGGGTATTTAATAATAAGATGTATAATCTATTCTTAACAAAACTACATGAAATATTTTAAAAACATAGTAAAACTTTATTTTTAAGAAACCAATAATCAAAAAGTAACAAAAACTTTCTCACAAAAGTCATCGTACACTTGTAAAAAATCTCTACATATTAGTAAATATTCTAATTTTTCGTTAAATTAATATTTAGTAGGATATCCTTTAGCATACACAACAGCTTTTAAACGTGTGGGAATAGATTGCACTAGTTCTTTTGTAATTTCTGCATCAATGCTCATCCATTCTTCCATCATAATTGTTTTCAGTCCGCTTTTCGTGTGAATGTCGTGTTTTCGTACTCGAACCAACAGTTCTCTCCAAATATGTTCTATTGCGTTTAAATCTGGCGATTGAGGTGGTGTTTTCAATACTTGTGGACAATTATAGAGACACCAGACGCGAACGTTGAGAGCCGTGTGATTAGGATCGTTATCTTGATAAAAATCAAAGTTGTTTCCAATACACAAATTTTGGGCTGATAAATTTAAATTTTCTCTTAAAATATTTATATAAACAGCATGATTCATTATGCCATCAATAAATACCAAATTATCTAGTCCTGATGCTGACATGCACCTCCACCGCCATGCTTAACTGTTCCTACTAAGTTACTGGGATAAAGTTCCTCTTTTTTTCTTCTCCATGCAATTATACGCCCATCGGAACCAAAAATGTTAAACTTGTTTTCATCGACAAATAAGACATTATTGCAATACGTTTGGGGCTTATTTATCATTGATAGTGCGAAAGAAATCCTAAGCTTTCTGTTTATCTCAGTCACAAAAATTTTTCTACGGGCAGAACGCCCATGTAATCCAGCTGCTGAGAGAACTCGTCGAACAGTTTCAGGTGAAATTGAAGTAGAAAATGTTTCATTAGATACCGCAGAAACTTTTACAGCTCTCAAACGTGGATTTTTCACAAATTTTCTAATTATAAATCTTTGATCACGTTTTGTTAACTTCGCCGGACACCCTTTTCTTACCTAGTTTTCGATCCTATTTTCTTCTTTAAAGCGTTTTATCACATAGTGCACAGTAGAATGGAATAAATTAAGTAATTTAGCAATATTCCGAACTGATTTACCACTTCTGTGAAGAAAAATAATCAATTTTCGAATGCTGTTTGTTGTTTCTTTACGACTACGAGACATTTTTAAATAATATATAGAATATTGCGGAGTAGGCAAGCAAAAATTAAAGCCAAACGATATTTTAAATGCCCCCACAATTCAAAAATAAAAAGCCAGATGATAATTTTAATTATGAATTTATCCGGAAATATTTCAGTGTACGATGACTTTTGTGAGATAAAGTTTTGTTACTTTTTGATTACTGGTTTCTTAAAAATAAAAGTTTTACTATGTTTTCAAAATATTTCATGTAGTTTTGTTAAGAATAGATTATAGATCTTATTATTAAATTCCCATTCTAAAATATTCATTTTAATTAATGGATAGACCCTTATTTCATTGAAAATCCTAAGTGTACGAACACTTTTGGGAGCCACTGTATATATATAAAACAATTCCGTAACTGACTGACTCAATGACGTACAACGCACAGACCAAACCACTGAACCTAAAGGGCTGAAATTTTGCATGACGATTCTTCTTGTAGTGTAGGGGTGCACTAAGAATGATTTTTGAAAAATTCTTCTTAGATTTTTTAAAATTAAATGTTTAAGCTATTTTAGTAACTTTTTTAAAGTTTGCATTTAAAATAATAATTTGAGAATTATAAAATTTATATCACGAGAAAGATCATAAAAATTCCTTTAAAATGAGATCTTTTTCGAATCTTTACCTCCATTTTCTGATTCTTGGGGATTTTTAAAGATTAATTTTTAGAATTTAATTTATTAAATGCTGATCACGTGATTTCTTTTTCTGGTACTTTAAATTTATCGTTACGTGCATAACAACTAAATAGACAAAAAACATTTTATTTTCTTGCTAATGCGACAGACGATTTGAAATTATCCAAAAAAATATTGAAATACATAATAATATCTATTATGTATTTCAATATTTTTTTGGATCATTTCAAATCGTCTGTCGCATTAGCAAGAAAATAAAATATTTTTTGTCTATTTAGTTGTTATGCACGTAAACGATAACAACTAAATAGTTATCGTTTTACAGTTTGAGGAGCTTAAAGAATATAGTACAGTTTGTTAAGCTCCTCAAACTGTACTATATTCTTTAGTATGTCCTATTACATTTAATTTGAATATTTTCTTCTACATTATTTTGTTTATAAAAATATCCCTTACGATTTTTTTATAAATATATATTTTTTTTCTTCATCAATTGTATACATTGATCGTCGTATTTATTATAAATATATATATATATTTATTTTTTGGCATTAATTTCATACATTGATCGTTGTATTTAATTTGAATGTACTCCGTAGCGAAGTGCGGGTTTTCAGCTAGTATCTACATAAGAATTTTCATTGTACCTCCAGATAAAAGTCAAGATAAATTTTCATCAATATTTCAAATGCTATTCTTTCATTAAAATAAAAATAAATACAGCATGTTTCGTTCTTTAATATAATGTTTTAGAACGCTAGATTCTATTCTCTATGACGCATTTGGCGGGCTTTTTCTCCATTACATAGAAGATTCATTAATTAATTAAAATTCATAGATTAATTAAAACCTTCAGTAAAATTATTTGAAAGGAAAACCTCTTTCAGAAGTATTAAAATTATTTTTGTGTGCTTTTTTCTACATAAAGTGGCCTTGAAGACTTTCAATACTAAGTCTGGAAGTATGAATACAACCAGGAAACAGATGAGAGTAAGTTAAGACACAAAAAATAACGAATTTAAAAGACACCGCTCTACACGTTCAGTTCGCAGTGGTGAAATACCCCTTATTCCTAAAACAATGGTTTTTGAAATAGTTTACCACATACGTAAGTGTGTAGATAAATATTTACTAACACTTAACGAAAAGTAAATAATATATCAATGAAATACCTTTCATTCTCTTTACAGTCTACTATTATTTACAACTAAACTTCAGTAAAAACAAAAAATAACTACATTCAGATAAGAATGAATGAAGATAATTTCCCATTCATCAAAAGAATTCGAGAGAAATATCTATCCTACATTTTTATGAAAATGATTTCCCATTTCAGGAAATTCTGAACAAACAATATAAACAGAATTAAACATTAAAAATGAATACAGAAGACTTTAACACTAAAATGCGTGAAATATTCGTCAAATGCAAACTTATAAAAGATTCACACTAGTTAAAATCTATGTTGCCATTTCAGATCTGCTTTTATTGTTTTCATAAGCGCTGGTCAAACGATAAAAAAAATAAAGGGACTTGCTGCTAGGTGTTGATATAATTATAAATTAAACATTTTGAAACTATGTTCAAGTATATAAATCAGTATGAGCTCATATATATATTTAGAGAACTGTACAGCATTAACGTTGCTTTATCGATTATCAAATCACAAAATTTCTGAAATCAAATTGTAATAGCATAATTGTATTAATTGTTTTTCAGACAAATCTACAACGTAAAATATCAATTATGGGTAACTTTACTTTTTGGATTATTTAATATAAAATTTAATAATGAAGATATACATACAGCAGAAAAAAATTTTAATTTTAACGTTCTGATCGAATTACTTGGTGTAAGGTTTTTAGTAAGTATTTACATACTGCAGTGAGTATAATTTTAAAAGTACATTATATGATTTAATCAGTTTTTCTTTTTTTTTTGTCCACCCCTTTAAGTTACTGATAAATAAAGATGAAGTTAATCTTAAATATCTAAAATTGTCTATATTTATTCTTACTAATTGTACAGTTTAAAAATTTTTTTTTCTAGAAATCTAATAAAATAATACATTTCCTAAAATTACATGAAATGTTATACAAAACTGCTTAAATTTATATTATTATTAGTTCATTAGTTTCAGCTAGAGGTTTAAACAAGAGTAAAAAGTAAATATAATACTCTTGATTTACAATACAGCTATTATTTACGTACAAATTTTGAAAATCGGACAATAGAGGAATATATCGCTGAAGTGTCGATCTAACTGCACTATCGATTTAACTTCTGTTTAGCAACAGTGGTTACAGTGACAAAATTATTAATGGTTACAGTGAAAGTAGAAACCTTCATACACATCCTAACGACTTTTAGTTACGATAATGGTTATAATTTCCAAAAGATTTTTTTGTATTTTTTTCTACTCTACTTCGTAAGATAACCAAAAATTTGCTCACCTAATTCGTTGTCTGAAATATTGGAAGTCATACACTCCATGAAGGCTGCTACTGACTGGAACAAGTAGGCTTAACTCGTCGACACCATTAACTGTCAAACTTTCGCGCAACAACAAAAGAACTACAACGAATACCAGATTCATACAGCAAAATTAAGAAGAGTTTTTATTAACTTTCATCAACAGCTCTTGGGACTCCCGGCGCTATCCATCGGTAACGAAATAAACCAATTCGGACAGTTTCGTTTCCATTCTGGAATATATTTTCAACCATTTACTGCGGGTATCAAGTGGTTGACCGAAAATACCGACACATAATAATGATAAAATCTCGAACGGAGCTCACTTTCATTCATATTATTAATCCATAACGGTGGGGGCAAGGAGGCGTCAAACGTAGCGACCGCGAATCGAACGGCACGCCGCGGAACAAGTGCATTCCCAGTCGAAACGGTAACGTAACTTTAGCCAAGCTGCTTGGTCGAGTTCGCAGACGATAATCATCCAGCATAGCCGCATCGGAATGGATTCGGATGAGGAAATGAAGCGAACGTTTGGAGGTCGCGGTGCTGCATTGTTGTGATGTGCTGCTTCCCTGCTGCTGCTGTGCATTGGCTGTGTGCGGAGCCTTCATCTGCTGGATTCGCCAGCGAAGGTGCGCCGCGGCGCGGCGGATGCTCGTTAGAGAGGGGGAGAGAGCCAGCTTTTCTTTGCTCTCTCTTTGGCGGCAGTAAACCGCCCTGTTTGTTTTCCTCCAGATCAGCTGGACAGAAGCGGGATATGGAACCTGGCATTTTCATCTTAATCTCTTCTCTTTTCTGACCGATAAACTGACTGAAAAGCAACCATCCGCATATTACGGGATACCTACTTTAAAGCAGCTAATGCTTGAGATCAGTAGTTTGCAATTTAGATAATGCAAACTACTGATCTCTTAGGTTACTTAGGTATTCGGGTGTTTCAGATAGGTTCTTACCCCTCTACTTCTAGGACAGATTATCTCTTGTTTTATGATCTCTTGTTTTAAGAGTAACTAGCTGAATACCCGTGCTTCGCTACGGAGTACAATGAAATTAAATACAACGGTCAATGTATGCAATTAAAGCTAAAAATATATTTATTAAAAAAAATCGTAACGGATTATTGACAAAATAATTATTGACAAAATAATGAAGAAGAAAATATTCAAATTAAATACAACGGTCCATGTATGCAATTAATTTGTCTGTTTAATATCCATAAAACATACTAATTTGCATTAAATTCTTAAAAAAACTTCCATCTCAATTAGTCTAGTGGTTAAATTTCATCTTTTACCATATTTCAATATTTTTTTCGTCAATTTATTTCGTTGTTATGCACGTGACACAAAATTAATTTAAAGTATCACAAAAAGAAAAGAAACCACGTGATCAGCATTTAATAAATTAAATTCTAAAAATGAATCTTTAAAAATCCCCAAGAATCAGAAAATGGAGGTAAAGATTCGAAAAAGATCTCATTTTAAAGGAATTTTTATGATCTTTCTCGTGATATAAATTTTATAACCCTCAAATTATTATTTTAAATGCAAACTTTAAAGAATGTTACAAAAACAGCTTAAAAATTTAATTTAAAAAAATCTAAGAAGAATTTTTCAAAATCTTTCTTAGTGCACCCCTACACTATAAGAAGAATCGCCATGCAAAATTTCATTCCTTTAGGTTCAGTGGTTTGGTCTATGCTCAATCAGTCAATCAGTTAGTTACGGAACTGTTTTATATATATAGATTACTATTCACATCGCAACCAATAGGCTGACATGAGCGACAAAAATATTTTTTCTTGTCTCAAAAGAACTTTATCAATGGAAAATAAATTTGTGTATGTGAGAATTGTTAGTATATGAGTGATCACAGGAATTGAAGAAGTTCAGAAATATAGAATGACAAGATGGTTATCAGATTCAGCCCAATAAGTTGGACTTTTAAAAAAATTACGATCTCATTGACCAGGGCAAAACGTTAAGTCATGATTGCAGCTCAATAAGATAAGTCTGTCACATCGATTACACGAAAATGTTCCACATCGAATTACTCAAAAATTTCACTTTCCCGTACGTAAATGTATACATTAGATTTTGCTTTAAACACTATAGGAAACATTTTACTGTACACTTTGTTAGAAACGTTGCAAGACTTATCATTATGTATAAGTAAAACAAAAGGATAAACGATATTGTTCTAAACATTAAAAAAATTACAAAATTAAGTGTATAATAAAATTTTATTCTAAATATTACTGGGATACTAAAATACATATTTAAAATAGATTCTAACATCTTCCAATATCTTTAAGGAAACTAAATTATATTTACACAAAACAATGATCTTAGTTTTGTTTTGTAACATAAAATTCGACACTGAACTCGAAGAAAAAATAATATTTTCGACAGATTCATGTTTTATTTGTGTCTGCAAATCTTCAAAACACTATTCCATTTTCCAGTCCTGAAATAAAAAAACCTAAACTCTGAATTTACGCTAAAACGAAACATTAAATTTTCATATGAAATATATTATCTAAAGTTCAGTATATTGTAGTAGTGTTTTCATTACTTCGGAGCAGTTACACAACAGAGTTGCTCATTAAAAAAAACAATGAATGTGCTTCGAGCCATTGTCTTGATAGGATATGAATTGATTTCGCAGGCTATAAGCTTTTTGTGTTGAAGATTTAAAATTACGCTACAAAATGTTAAGATATTAGTTACATTCCGTCACGCTATCAATGGAATTTGAGCTCCTAAATATCAAAGCTGACTCACGTGCCTCCATCTTGTTTCTTAATCTCGCCTTGTCAATATTTCAACGCTAATTCGCAAAATATTAATGCTTCAATTGGGCTATCTCATAAGTCAAGTGCCTGTCGCATTCGAAAAAAAATTATTGGAAAAAGCTATTTTTCAAGCTCAATTATTTTTCTTTATATACTAATACGTTACGTAAATGCAAAAGTATAATTCAAAGTAAAGTGTCTTTCAAACAAATTATTTTTACATAATCAATTCTACTAATAATCCGAATGACGGGCATAAGGATGGGCATATAATTTCAATTTTTCCAAGAAAATCAGCTTTAAAAGCTTCTTTAAAAACAGGTTCATGAAGAAAAATACGCTTCCATAAGCATCAGATCAAAATGGAAACTTCACAAGGCGAACAGTGCGCAACAAAATGCCAGACGCCTCAGATTGGACATCTAAAGCCATTAAAATAAATTCAAAATTACCGGCTCCATCACCCAATAACGTACACAAGCATACCATATCTCCACCGCTGTGTTAATCCTTCATTCTGTGTTGAAAATTTCTAGCACGCGACGGCCTTAAAAAAATATTTCCAATGTAAGGAGTACCTACACCTGTACGATGCTTTAAAAATGTTCTCTAAACCATTTTACAGACTTGGGTACTTCTTACATTAAAAATAATATTTTTTTAAAGAGACATAAGCAAACAAAGTCATCTTGGAGAAAACTGACTTAGGCACTTCTTGTATCAAGCCACACACACACACACACATTATATATATATATATATATATATATATATATATATATATATATATATATATATATATTTCAACTTATTTTAGGTAGACTGTTGCCTTGAATTGTGAATATAATAGATTAAAACATGATTAATTAAATAAAGTATGTTAAGATATGACTCTTTTGTCGTGCATAAAACTAGTGTAATATAGATTAAAAATCTTAGATTTTTCATTGATAGTTTTAGAGAACATTATAAAATAATTTGTACTCTATTTAACAGGATGGATATTTAAAATATACTTAATTACTTAATAGTTAAAACTTGTGTTCTCTTTTGTCACTACAAGTTGCAGGGAGAAATAATGATATACACTAAATTCATTGCATGAACTGAGAAAAGTTAATTTACTCAGAGAGAAATAAATGCCCGTTCCTTCTTTGGACTACCCTTGTTGAAATTCTGCGGAATAAATAGGATTTTCGGAGTGAGTCACGTTTCATTTGCGACTGACTGTCAGGCTTTCTCTCAACAAGTTTTCTGGCCTAGTTCGCTCTCCGCCGAGATGAAAGAGCCTGAAACCGCACAGGAATCGGTCAAAATCCGAGCCCATCCCGAATGTGTTGAAAAGAAAAAGAAAAGAAAGAATCCGGATTTCGCTGCTTATAAAACATTAAATGAGAAAACCGTCTGAATGCTGAATGAAGGGCTGTATTCTGCGAAGAGACAAGTCCCAAAATTACTTTAGAAAATATTTATAAAAATAGAGAAATTTATTCCCTTTTGTTGTATCCGTGCGAGGTATTTCCGCATTCACGGAAATATATCCTGATTGGGGAAAGCTATGAGAGACCTGATATATGATAGAACGGGGTGGCAGATTATTTTTACGATACTCTGTCATAATCTAGTTAATATACAGGGTGTTTCAAAAAGAATCACCCCATCTGAAATGAGTATGTTATGAAAAATATTGAACATAAAAACTTAAAATTAATTTTATAATACATGGCTAATCATAAAGTTTTTTTACAAACCAAATTAAAGGTACCACCTTTGGAGCACGACATATGTCTATACGGTAGGTAAATTCGTCACCAAACTTTTGCGAGCATGTCTGCATACACTGCTTCCACGGCTGTTATGCGTACACAGACAACCCGTGTCTTGGAATTGTTTATACCATCGCCTAATGCTCTGTGAGATAGGAACTTCAATCTACCAGGGTTTTGTCGACGAAAATCACGCTGAACAGTTGTTACGGACTCACACTTCGCAAAGCGCAGAACACAAAATGATTTCTGTTGTGCAGTCGCCATCTTTACAAACACTAAAGTGGAGGGCGAAGGAAGAGCGTTAGCGCTACTTGTCGGCAACTGCGTGAAACTTGAGATTTCCCTCTTTCTGCCTATCCATTATTCGATCAAAATGGATTAAAAGGTAAATAGTTATGATTTTTTTAAAAATCGGATGATTCTTTTTGAAACACCCTGCATATACAGACAGATCTCTATCAGTAAGTAATTGCCTAAAATGCAATCATTTGGAAAATAAACACCTGCTAATATAAATTTCATAAAGGACCAGTATTAAAAGTTTACGGCTTGAAAAATTTTCTTTTTCATAATTATATCTCTAAAACATGATAAAATTACATGAAACATCTTATTATGAGGAGTCCTTTATGCAAAGATGGGAATTCCAGCTGTTCCAGTGACCATACACCTAGATTTCGCCCTTATTATGTGCCCCTGAGCATGAGGTAGCGAGTTATAGTCGCAAAATAACTCCCACTTGCAAAATTCCGCATAAAATAAATATATTTAGATAAAATTTCAGATTCTTTATAAAATTTCAATATTTCGTCGTCTCCAATGTGCTATAGAATTGTAAAGGACCTGCCATTCTGAGGAGTCCATGAAGTATGTTAACACATGATGGTAAATTTTTTTAAATATAAAGAGTAAAATGCATATGACGATTCGTCATACGCATTTTACTTAAATATACTTAATTACTTAAATATTTAAGCGAATACAAAAGAGTTTTAAGGAAAAAATATTACCCTATATCAAAATTTTAACCATTTTCGCAATGTTTATGCAAAATAGACACGGGAAGTATTCAGTTACTTGTCCGACCAAAATAATATTCTGAGAGTAAGGGCCTGTTCATATAGGAGTCCGGTAGCGGAGCGTTAAAGTATTGAAATATTTAACCAATGACAAACCTCCAAACGATTAGCAACGAAATCGTTGAGGTCTATGATTGGTTTAATATATGTCAGCACGAGTAACGCTGACTATGTGAACAGGCCCCAAGGATTTAATTAATCGAATTAAAAAAAATTTCGCTGCATAGTCTAAAAAAGCAAAGCCCCTTAAAAATAGATATTTAAAGCAGATGAGAGACAACAGATATAAAAACTAAAGAATTGCAAAATACTGGCACCGAACACTTAAAACAGCAAATGGGATCTCAATTAGTATTTTCCTTGTATTTGGTCTGGCATAAATGTGCAAGATAATACCCTCTCGGCTGAGTTATATATTGATTTCAGCAAACTGCAAAAAATACTAAACGCTCGTTATAAAAATTGACAATGATGGTCCAAATTAGACATTCTTTGGAAAAATAATATATATATATATATATATATATATATTTATTTATTTTAAAACTGTATTTCAAATAATGTCATTTTTTATTACCATGTTTTTATTAACTTGCTTTCTTGTTTGTGTGTGTGTGTGTTTGTCCAGTACAAATCTTGCAATCGATTTTTAACTAACTTCCCGACTAGCTAGACATTTGAAACTTTTAGAATAGCTCAGAACACGATGACAATGCAACGAGACGCGACAGACGTTCTTTTTCCGTTGGATCAAGATGGTTCTTAAAATGGCTTCGAATATTACTTTTTATTTTATTTTTCTGTACATATTGTAAAGTCATGTGGATATAAATATTGTGTCACGAAGAAAAACCTCGTGTCTTCATTTACGTCACAACACGAATGACTAATTGGACTGAAAGGAAAATCATGGTTATTCCGGCTATTTAGAAAATACCTTACTCTATTTGTTTTGAGAGTTGAAACGCTAACAAACTAACTTCTATGGCAGGGATTCCCAAACTTTTTACGTCTACGGCACCCTTGGGAATGAGATTACAAACTCGGGGTACTCTTGTTAGAATTTTAGTTTTTATTAATTTCTAAAATTTTAAATCAAAGCAAAATTTATATCACGAGCATCTCAAATTTAAGTTCCGATAGATTCTTACTCTATTGCTGATTTTATTTATTGATTAAGAAGTGTAAGTAACAAACACCCCCCAAAAAAGTTCAGGTAGTCTCTTCTAACGAAATTACCGCAAGCTATTAACGTAGGATTACTTATCGTTTGATTACCTCTTTTGTATGTATATGTGTATGTATGTATGTGTTATGTACAAGGTGCGCCCATAAAGTAACCGGACAAATGAAAAGATCAAACAATAAAATAAAAAAGCTGAAAGAATAATCACCTGGCTAGAAAGAGAGACATCTCAACTCCTGTTAAAGCCAGTTTAAACTGGTTATTTAGTCGTTTGCATATCAAATCGCCGTAGTAATTTTCATTTACTGAGAAGGCATTGTACAAAAAAATTTGCTTCGAAATGGAACAACGTTGTAACATTAAATTTTGTTACAAATTAGGTAAATCTGCTACCGAAACTTTAGAGAGGCTTCGAACAGTATATAGTGATGCATCGTTATCAAGAACACAAGTGTATGAGTGGTACAACCGCTTTAAATGTCGGCGGGAAAGCATTGAAGATGAACCAAAGACAGGACGCCCTTAAACTTCAAAGGATGAGGAAAATGTGGAGAAAATTCATTCTTAAAATCAAAGACTAAGGTGCTGCTGATTGCATTTTTTGGTTACAAAGGACTTATTCACCACGAATTTGTTCCTGAAAATCAAACAATTAATCAGTATTTTTACAAGGAGGTGCTTTTTCGATTAAGAAACGGGATAAGGCGAGTTAGGAAGTAACTGTTTGATTCTCGGCAATGTTTTCTTTTACACGATAATGATAGGCCCCGTACAGCAATTTCTGTACAACAATATCTTGCTAGGCATTCAATTACAGTGATAAATCACCCACCATATTCTCCCGACTTATCGCCAGCTGATGTTTTTCCTTTTTCCGAAGCTGAAGATGACCATGAAAGGACAGAGAGAGATTTGAAAACGTCTCGGAAATGTTACGCGTATTTTGCGAACGGTTAGTTCCAACGCCTATAAACAGTGTTTCGATGACTTTGAGAAACGTTGGAAAAATTGTATAGACTCCTTTGGTAATTATTTTGAAGAAGTTAAATTTATTTTGTGGTGTTGCCCGGAAGTTCAGTGGGACTGACCAAATAATTAAATGAAAACAAAGCATTGTGTTACCAGGTTCTTAATCCGATATTGGTCACCACTTATGAATGCCGTCAACACTCATTATAAATAATATAAAATGTACTCACACTTCCCATACTGTTCCAAGAAATGGTTTGGTCATGCATGCATCTTGGCTGTGTGAAATAATTTCACAGGAGCATTTGTTTAAATGGGCCCATCAATATTTATTTATAATAAGGTTTTTACTCACATTATACAACATTTAGGAAATTACTGTCAGATTCCACAGCTCTGAAGAGAGCAAATTCTCAAAACGCATGATCAAAATAACAAGACAAATAATAAAATGAAATAAAGCAAGTTCTCAAAGCGCACAAACGAAATAACTAAACAAATAATTATAAAAAGTCAATAATGATTTATAAGTTTAACCCTAGGTAAATTATTTATGCTAATGAAAAACATCTCCTATGGAATCTGATCTCCTGATGCCTCATTAGAGAGTTGATAAAAAAAAAAATAAAGATCTAGGTAATGAAATGACAAGAGGAGGCTTAACTGTTTCAGAGCGTCTTCTCAAAGTTGGGGGCTTAGTGGGGAATGGCGCAGAAGGTCCTCCGTGTGGGCTTGAAAGTGGATCCCGGGGTTCATCGAACACCACCGCATCTTCGAGGGGAGCTTGATATCATCGCTTGTTGCCGGGATAACCCTGGCCTGACGTTTGCTCTTTCTTTATATATTTTTGAAGAGGAACAGTGGTCTGGAAGATGGGATTTGGAACAACTCTTTCTTCAGCACGTTCAACTTTCTTCGGCAGGTCCTTTCATCGGGCTAGCAGGAGTCTATAGCTCTCGTTCATCAGCATCCGCCAGGTTATGGTTCGGGCGTGTGGATTCAAAAAATTTTGCTCTCCCGCGTCCCGGGGCAGTCGTGCATCCCGTTTTTATTCCTGTAGTTTCCGCTATCGCCCACAGAGGGAGCTACATGCAAATCTTCAGTTTCGGCGTTCTGGATTTGCCAGAACGCTAATCCCTTAATCCCCGACTAAACGATTTTTGAAAACAAGGGGTAGGGAGTAGCG
Organism: Dolomedes plantarius; assembly: GCA_907164885.2. Taxonomy (NCBI): domain Eukaryota; kingdom Metazoa; phylum Arthropoda; class Arachnida; order Araneae; family Dolomedidae; genus Dolomedes; species Dolomedes plantarius. The sequence goes on along the minus strand of OU015497.1, from coordinate 99,136,253 downwards.
ATTAAAAAGGCAATGAACCCCCAGACACCCCAAAAGTTCTTGGAACAGCAAAAATTCCTGGAAGACGCTACCCAGGACACAAAAACGACGCCATCTTGAAGGCATCGAAATACACTGTAAGGTCTACATAATACCTAGCCCTTTACCCTCAAATCAGGATGAAATCAGATTCCTTTACATAAAAAGAATTTAGGTTCTTAATACAAAGAAATATCAAAGAATAATAAAATAACATTAAAGAACATTGTTACACTAGTACATATATATATCTGCAGTTACTATATTGCTTTTAAGCCCGTCATGATCCAAACATGTTTTAAAGATTAAACAACGTAGAATTTCACTGCTGAATTCTACAATTTGAAGGTGAGTAATATTTTTCTTATTTATAAAAAAATGTCCGATTACTTTATGGGCGCACCTTGCATATATGCATCTATATATATGTACGTATGTATATATATATATGTCAAAATTTTGACGCATTTTGATACTTTTCTGTTTATTTGTTTACTGCTTGCCCAAGCGACACAGACTGGGTTTGGCGCGCTGCCAAAATTATAACTTGCAACGCAGGACATCTGAAATTTTCCGGAGAACCGTTATGGAAGAACGTAATCCTACGTGAATAGGATATATTAATGCCTTTTCAAGAATAGCCATGGGATTCAGTAGTATTACAATAGAGGATTACAATGGACATCCCTGAGAATAGTTTTACTTGAGACTGATTCTTTAAGCACAAATGTTTGATATGAACTTAATATTTATTTGAAGTGGGCCCCACTAATATTTTTTTTTGTTTATACCCGAAAAAAAATCTTGCGGCACACCGGTTGAGAATCACTGTTCTAGGGCCTCAAACGCCTACTGCCAAAACAGCAAAAACTAAGAGTCTTTTTTGAATTTTGCCGAATTGCAAATTTTTTTCCACTAACGTAAATATGAGGAAACTAAAACTAATTTCAAGGTAAAACATGCCTCGGAAGAAAAAAAAATAGAAATAAATAAACGGAAAAACTGCAAAGCATCCTTCCGAAAATTCCAAACTCCTGAGAAATGCCACCTAAAGTAAACAAACAACCCTGAAATAACGCGGAAAGTTGGAAAACGTACTTCTATTAATAGAGAGCGTGGAAGAAATGAAACATTAATATTTCTTCCACTGTCATCGAGAAAGGTTTTAAATGCGGGCAATGGACGCGGAAAGCAACCCTCTCCTGGTCCTATGACGTCACTCAAAACGAAACTGCCAGGGCAAGCGGCCAACGAAACAACTGTTGTACAAACGAGACACCCAAAAACGAAAAAGTAGAATTAATAGAGTTCCACAATTTTTTGAATAATGGGGGAACAATTTGAGTGGCTCGAGATTTCATCACCCCGCTGCCACCCTTTTTTTTTTATTTATTTAGCTCGCGGTTTTGGGAGCAGCTCTAATGGAAATGTTGCGTTTTCGCTCGGAATGCACACATCCAATGGAAAATTCTGGGGTAATTCTGAAACAAAATCGGGAGAAAGATTCGAAAGGATTGCGAAAAGCAAAAACTTCCATCCAAGAGTTTGGTTTATTTATTCATTGAGTAGAGGTTCGCGCTTGATTTGTTTAGTGGTTATATAAAAGCGGTTGGAAGAAGATAAATCTCGCGGAAAATGCGGTAAAAATTTTACAAGATCGAATTGTTATATTTTGTTTATTCCATGTCTAAATACAAAATAAGCAACGAAAACACCTTAATGTGAGATTGAATTTATAGTTAGAATTACTTTCAAAATACTTTTAAAAAGTTAATTTAATGAAAACGCATTCTGCCATACTAAGAATGACCATACAAAGTGATTCACGCTATATGTAAAAGAATTAGCACATAAAATATTTTAATATCAGACGGAAACAATAAAATGCATCTATTATGGCATCTACATACACATGACACAATATTAAGAGGATTATATAATCATGCCAACAGATGCTGATGTTAAGGCTGCTGTGTACTAATCCTATTGAATTCGCTCACCTTAATGTTAACCTATGGAGACAATGTGTCCGATGATTGCCGACTTAGATTCAAAGATTTGATTTAAAAATTGTATTCCGCAATGGAGAAAAAAATGTAGACCTTGATGCATTTTTCGTTTTCAAAATAAATAAATAAATAAAATAAATAAGAGATAAATAAATAAAAAATAAATAAATAAAATAAAATAAAAAATAAAAATAAGCAAATATTTTTAAATTTAAATTATTCGGGGGAAAAATCTGGTATAGTATGTTTTAAACTCTCCACAATTCCTTTGGCGGACGAAATTTATAAAATGAATCCTGTTGCATAGCAGAAAAGTTCAGGTTATCTGAAAATACCATTTTTATTGGATTATCATCATTTATTTAGCTGTAAATTGTAGCCTTAGATGTAAACTGTAACTGTAGACTTAGCTGTAAATTGTACTTCATAGGTTAACATTGAGGTGCGAGTGAATCCAATAGGGTTAGTACACAGCAGCCTTAGGGCCTGTTCACATAGTCCGGTAGCGGAAGCGTTAAAGTATTGAAATATATTTAACCAATGACAAACCTCCAAACGATTAGCAACGAAATTTTTAACGCCTATGATTGGTTTATTTCTGTCTCAGCGCCATCTTTCCTTTTACGCTTCCGCTACCGGACTCCTATGTGAACAGGCCCTTAGGATCTGTTTACATTGCAGTCCGTTAGCGGAAGCGTAAAAGTATTGAAATATATTTAACCAATGACAAACCTCCAAAGGATTAGCAACGAAATTGTTAAGGTCTATGATTGGTTTATTTCCGTCTCAGCGCCATTTTTCCTTTTACGCTTACGCTAACGGACTGAAGTGTGAACAGGCCTTTAAAACTACAATACAACGAATCATGCGTACTCGTGTTTTGATAAAATAATTATAAAATATGAACTTTAATGGTAAGCTAAAAAAATAATGTATGATCCGATAGTTTTTGACGTTTTTCCTTTTTGAGGAAATGAATTTAAATCTAAAAATCGGACTCTAAATTTAAGAAATTATCTTACACTCAAATTTTGGAAATAACACGCCAAATTTATTTTCCGTAGCAAATAAGTGTTGAATCAGGTACATTACTCAACTCCGATGTATAAAGAAAATCGTAATATAGCAGCGAAGCTACAGAAATTCAGTCAGAAGTTCCCTTACAATCCAGGTTTTCGGGGGGAAATAGAGTATTTCCTCAGACACTTACGACCTAATTTCTTGTCCCCCAGTGACTCCCGGTATTCCACGTTTTATCAAAAAAGCGCAAGGACCCTGTCATTTTGTTCTGAAACAATATCTCTGATCATACAATTTTTGTATTCTATTACACAGATTCTTTTCTGAAATTTTAGCTGTAGAACTTTTACTAAAATAAACTCAAAGGAGATAAAAAAAAATCTGGAATAACGAAAGAAGGTGTTATTGGCGCATGAAAAGATATTCTAAGCTACCGTGGCAGGCAACTTTACCGTTATTTTCGAAACTAATAGCTCATTTTTGTCCTGAAAATTGTATATTTTTCTTTATTTTACATCGGTGGTCGGGCACTATCGTAACAACGTGTTTACAGCTAACACTTCTAACAATATTTGACACACATGTTTTTGATAGCAGCAATTATAATGATTTTTAGAAGGGTAAATTGACTGTCTAAACGTTATCACCTATTTCTGAAAGGTGATTTTTTTAATTCACAAAATTAAAAAAACGGATTTTTAAATGTTACTTTATTATTGAAAAAAAAAACAAGAATCGTGAAAATCTCTGTTTTAAAAATTCTTTTAATAAACGAATTTCCGATTTTTTGACGATTGTCAAATTAAACCTCATACCTTAGATCTTTTCTGTAATAAAATCTTACGTTTTCAAAAATTTGTTCGTAAAACCGTGTAATATAGCATCGGCATACATACCCTATAATAATACTATGAAGTTTATGTAATAATGTAAACAAACGTAGAGAAAGAATTCTAACAACCATACAATAAAACGTGCAAGCATAATTTAATACAAAGAAACGTGCATAATTTAACAGAACTAACTTAATTTTAATATAAAAGGCACTGGCATAAAGTTTTAAAGCTGAACCTTCACATTTATGCCCATCGCATTTCAAACTCAAACTATCCATTCTTATCAAAAATTAAACATAAAGAGCTTTATGTAGCACATTTTATTGCTCTTAAATTGCGTTTTTGAGACTAAAATGGGTGAAGGTCAAAAGTCACCCATAACATTATAAAATTTAATCTAGATGGCATTCTTTTAAAAATTTAGTTAAAGAAACTCAGTTATCATTGGCGTCGTATTAAATCACAGAATATAAATGACTAGAATAAATCAAGAGATCCTTGATTTAAACAGCTGTTGCTATTTAAATCGAACTCAATCTCGAAATAGAACTATTCTGATACGTAAAAAGACATTTGATACTCTCTCTTTATTTTATCTAGATTTCTGCTTCATGTCCTTCCATCTTCATTGTTTTAAATGGAACTTGCTCGATGTAAGATCTTCTGACATAAGGAAAGCCCCTTTTCTGATTTTTGTGACTTATTTTGCGATAATAACGAAGAAAAGTGTCATTAGTATATTGTTTTCGAGAACTAAATAAAAGTACTATTGAGAAATTCTTTAGGCGGAGAGTTAATTTTCTTGATTCTTGACATATATCAACCAAAATAATAAGATTATCTAATTTTTCTGCAGAGCACTCTATATAATGAAAGAGCAAGAACTGAAGCGATTTTGTGCTTATAATTGTAATGATACCTTTATAACGTTGGCATCAAACCAAGATAGCTATAACATTAACGTATCCTAGACCTATTGTACAATGCAACAGAAACTTTCAACACATATCTGTTTAAGAAAAACCATTTTGTAATGTGTAATATGTATGTACAAGAATAAGGTTCTAGATTTAAGAAAAAAGTAGAAAGATTTATTTTTCCAATCGTAAGTAGAGTAAATAACCTCTGAAATTCTCAGAAAACATAACCCTAGGTGTTGTCAATAGGTCTTAGCGCCTACCAGGTGTTTGTTAATCAGTCAGGTAGCTTTTGTGGAAAATCAGACATCACTCTATAAAAGTGTTTCCCAACCTTTTTAGAGTAGCGACCACCCGTTAATGGCTTTTACGCAACCTGTGGCACCTCCCTCTCTCTCTCACACACACACACACTTCTTCCCACCCTGCATATTTTCAATAATAAGGCCTTTTAAGACAAAGGAAAAACACTAAAATGCATATCCCATAATTTTAACTCTAACTAAAATTTAAATTTAACAAAAATGAAATTTTAAGATATGGAGACATTAAAAAACATTCATCGCTTAGCCAAGGGTATGTAAAAGCAAGAACAGAACAGAATCTCAAGAAAAATAATGCACCTACCATATTGGTTCAGAATTATAAAACAACGAAAATAGGAAAACTTGTCTCTATAAAATTATTTCTTTTTCCGTTGGGAAAACTGCAATAGTAATGCCAAAAGTAACAACAGAGACTGACGAAAGACAAACTAACGTTTAGAATTTGTGCACTGTGCGTAGTAAGTAACCGCGAATTTCATTTACCACAAGCGAAATCAGTAGAATTCTAACTGGTGTTAGCGCTTTGAAAGAGACATTTCACTTAAAAAAACACCATTGCCTTACAGTTTCATGGTCAGTAAGGGTTGACAAATTTTTCGGTGAAATTCGCAAAAAAGTTATTCAAGCGACCCCCCAGAAAACACTTCGCGACTCCTTAGGTTGGGAACTCCTGGTCTATATAGAGCAGGGTCCAGAAACCCTGAAAACTTTACTTTGGGTCAAATTTTGCCCATTTCAAGTTCCCCTCTAATTTTGATGGTCCTACAAAGAAATCATATTGAAAACAGTGTTTGTAACTTAAAAAACTAGCTATGTATTACACAAAAGCCTCTCATAAGCTATGTATTACACAAAAGCCTTTTCTGCTTTTCACTCGAAACGTGGATCTTTCAATCTGCCGCTAGATATCTTTATCAATAAAGCTATCTTCGTATTGTCCGGAAATTCCAACAATACGAAGTTTGTTGGAATTTCAATACGAACAACAATCTTTGACATAAATAATTAATCCATGATTTATGTCAAAGACTTTCCTCATAAAATACCTTTTTACTTCATTACGCTAACGGCACAGGATGTTTGGCGTTCATTTACTATTATATTTTCAAGAATTTCCTCGCCGGATGAAAGACTCCCAAACATTATTTATACATTTTTTTCGACAATTTTCAAGCTTTCTAAACGATTTTGTTACATTTGTACAAATACCCGATATGGTTCATATCAAAAGGGACTACTAAAACGTTTTTCGATCACGACCATGCCTCAAACTTAAAATATTTTGGATTTAGAGCTTTTTTTCCCCCCTTTCCTTTTTAATTCATGAAATTCGCGAGGGCAAATCATTTTCAAATCTTGTAACCGAGTATTTGAAAGTTTTTACAGGACAACTTTTAAATCAGGGATCTCAAACTTCAACAAATTACAGTAAAACCTGGTTTATCCGGACTAGTTGGGACCATAGGAAATCCGGACAATCGAAAATCTGGATAATATGGGTAATAAGCAAAACAAAATCCTTAACTAAGCACTTACCGTTTATTACGATAAAAAAAAACTATGTTTTGCAACAAAATTACATAGTATTGTTTACAAGACATTAAAAAATATAAAAACTTTTCACATCATTTCTTGGGTATGTCTAGTAAAGCTTTCTTAAACTCGACAAAAAGCATTTCATGACCATGATTTATTGTACAATCTATGCAGGAACTGTACATTGAATCAAACTAAAAAGCGAATATTTGGCGTACTTATAGTTACGTTCTTGCTATCATAGTTAAAAATTATTATCTAATATGAACATTAAATAAAAATAATGTCTATAGATCTAATCCAGATTATTCGGAGATCCGGATCAATGAAGTTTTACTGAATTATATATTGAAACAAATTAATCCATTTTTATATCATTTTAAATATTTTGTCCTAAAACACAAACTGGAAACGGAGCATGATGGAGCCTCATGGTAGTACTTTAGACTTGGGACAGGAGTGGGTGGGGTGTGCTCAGTTCGAATCCCAACTAACGCCATTGAAGCCCTTCGTGCCTACGCCAGCAAGTTAAATCCGTAAGTCCTATGTGGTCAGATGAAGGGGGAAGATACAAGCCCTCTTGGGTGCTCGGTCAAAATCAAGGTAGCACCAGGGGTTGGTGTTGGTTCACCTATACGGTACCCCGTTGAAAGAAACCAACGAATCTCGAACATGGTGAATGTTGAAAGACAATATGCCCGCCGCGTTGGCAACAACAGTAACTGGAATAAACGTAGATAAAGCACAAACAGCAGTAAGGTGCAATTTTGCATACGGTCGTTTCGAAGCTGCAAATGAGCTTCTTCATCAGTGCAAAGAACTTAGTGGCAGCTCAAAAAGCTGAAAACTAAGTGACCAGACACGTGCGCATGCACTTACTGCTATTTGTGCTTTATCTACGTTGGATTTCCTGTTTATTCCTCGAGCACAAAGGTTTTGTCTTTTCTTTTCAAAACAGAAACTGGACTCTGTTTTTGTCTATTGAAACGAATTAATTTGAATTTCAATAACAAGCAGCCTTAAAAAAATTTTAGGTAGTCTCTTCTAACGAATTCTAATTAACGTAGGATTACTTATTGTTGCTTACCTCTTTTGTAAGTATATATGTGTTATGTATATATGTATCTACATGTATATGTACGTATGTATATATATTCATATATGTCAAAATTTTGACGCATCTTGGTACTTTTCTGTTTAACTTGTCCAAGCGATAGACTGGGTTTGGCGCGCTGCCAAAATTATAAATTGCGAAGACGGACGGACGGACGGTTTTAGCGTCTGAAATTTTCCTTTCCGAAGGACCGTTATGGAGGAACGTAATCCTACGTTAAAATTGTAAGGTTAAAAAAAAGGGGGCAGGCAGTAAATACTCAAAAATGTTATTTTTGTATAGCAATGTTGCCTACACTCTGTGCCAATTTGATCGTGATATAAAATTTTATTAGAATTTGAGTAATTTGATAAGCAAACACGTCACAAAACCGAGTTTAAATGAGTATTTACTAAAATCCAAAGCTCAAAAGCGGCTTACAAAATAGTGAAAGTAGAGTATCTACAATGATATCAAACATATATGATGATACATTGTCTACCTGCAACGATATGCGTATATTATATAACAAAATGAAGATAAAACTAGAATTCACATAAAATGATATATCTGTGTTTTTGTTAGTAGTGGGTAATAAAATCAATTGACCGGATCCCTCTTTCTGGACAGTTTAATCTTTAAAACGGTGCAAATACTGCGTTATTGAAAATTCTACGAGAACCATAAAGCAACACATACGTAAGTTTAGAATTGAGTCATAAAGCTACATAAAAACCCTCGTGTGTGAAAAATCTTTCAGCACAACCGAGATTTGGAAGAAATTTTGATTTTCTTTTCTTTTTGTTTTTATCCATTTAGATTTACAGTTTTTTTGATAAACAGCCGATCTCTTTTATAAATGTACATACATAAAAACACATGCAAATGCGTAATTAAATTTTGAACTACAGAAGGCATACTCTTTGAAAAACCGTAATTTAAAATTTTAATGATTCCATTAATGCCTCATAATTTATAAGAACAAGGCGTCCTCTTATGTTTTTAAATATTGAATGGTCAAGGTTAGATAAAAATACCAAATTTCTTAAGGCTGCTGTGTACTAACCCTATTGGATTAGCTCACCTTAATGTTAACCTATAGAGAAAATGAGTCCAAGGATTGCCCACTTGGATTTACAGATTTTATTTTTAATTGTACTCCGTATTAGAGAAAGAAATTTGACAACTGGGGGCATATTTCGTTCTTTTTTAAATGTAAATAATATTTTCAAATTTAAATAATTCGGGGTAAAATCTGGTACAGTGTGTTTTGAACGCTCCTAAATTCCTTTAGTAGATGCAATTTATAAAATTTATCCTGTTGCAAGGTGCAGAAAAGTTCAGGCTATCTTAAAAAATACCATTTTTATTGGATTATCAGCATTTATGTAGTAGTAAATAGTAGATGCATTTTCTCCATAGGTTAACATTGAGGAGAGCGAATCCAATAGGGTTAGTACACAGCAGCCTTAAGGGTAGAGGATACCCTCTTGTTTCAGAGGATTTTCGCAAATGTCACTTGAAGGGAGAAAATGTTCTGACAACTACGTCCTGAAACATACTTTGACTGTTTACAGGATTTTAAAGGAAGATGAGAATTTGATGCTTGGAGGCAGGAAGGGTGAGTTCGACGCTAATTACAAGCATATGTGCTGACTCTTTGCAGGAGAGTAGTCAGTTTCCGTGAGCTCAGCAACACGGGTAAGAATTTCAACGGGAAGCGACAGAACTGACAAATTATAAGCCGAAAAAGGAAATGGGGATAGACAGTAGTATTACTAATTTAAATGGAAATCTTAGGTGAGCCACTTGAAAAATAAATAAATAAATAATATTATATATATATATATATATATATATATATATATATATATATATATATATATATATATATATATATATATATATATATATAATATATATATATATATATATATATATATATATATATATATAAGTGACTGTGTGTGTGCGGCAGAAAATCTCCGTATGTTAAATTATTTTAGAACAGGTGGAATTCTTTTTGATGTAACTATTAAAAAGATAATGTAAATACACTCTGTCACAAAAAAAATATATGCACCCAGAAGAAATCGAGCTACTATCACGAAACTTGGCAAGAATGTAGTCTGGTAAGAGATATGCAAATGATTAAAATTTCGACGCCAATGAGACAAGGGTAAGCGTGCTATCCGCATATGAGATACGCAGCTGGGAGATTTTAGAAGCATGATTGCTCGTGCCATAGGGTTAGGGCCTGTTCACATAGGAGTCCGTTGCGTTGCGTTAAGGAAAAGATGACGTTGAGACGAAAATAAACCAACCATAGGCGTTAAAAATTTCATGCCTAATCGTTTGGAGGCATATGATTGGTTTATTTTCGTCTCAACGTCATCTTTTCCTTAACGCAACGCAACGGACTCCTATGTGAACAGGCCCTCATTCAAGCAAATCTGTCCACTTGGATGGACGGTATTGTGACTAGAGATGCCTCTGAGACAAAACCGGCGACAGTACGAACTTTGAGAGGGGGCGTATAGTAGGCCTCAGAGAAGCAGGTTGGTCGAACAGGCGTACCTCGGGCGCCACCTCGGTCGGAGCGATATGGTAGTTGCTTGGTGTTGGCAACAATGGATCACGGAAGGGATAGTCTACCGTCGCGGAGGGTCAGGGCGTCCCAGGAACACAATGCGCGCGAGGATCGCGCAATCATAAGAGGGGCCACGTCCGCACCAACAACGTCGCTAGAATAGGTTCGACGCCGTTTACCACCTTCCAGATATCCGGTGGTATCAAGGGAAACCATTCGGAGATGACTGGCCGACGCAGGGATAAGGAGCCGACGTCCGTTAAGACGCCTACCACTGACCCCACATGATAGGCAGTGTCGATTGGATTTTTGCCGACCTCGGGCAAGCTGGGGTGTGACCGACTGGAGGCGTGTGATCTTCAGCCATGAATCCCGATTCAGTCTCAATGCTGATGACCAGCGCATACGCGTGTGGAGGCGGCCAGACCACCGGTCCAATCCGGGATTTGTTGTCGAGAGGCATACTCCGATTACACAAGGTGTGACAGTGTGGGGAGCGATTTGCTGGGACACACGATCACTTCTAGTCATCCTTCAACGCACTTTGACGTCACGCAGTTACGTGGACGAGATTTTAACACCAGTTGTACTGCCTATGCTATCAAGTCGCCCAGGTGCCATTTATCAGCAAGACAACGAGCGTCCACATACTGCGCGACTCTCCCAACAATGTATTCAAGGATATGACGTACTCCCATGGCCTGCCAGGTCACCAGACCTCTCGCCAATAGAGCACGTCTGGGACGTGCTTGGAAGGCCACTGCAGCCGTCCCGGAATACTGGTGAATTGACTGCCCAGTTGCAAAGATTATGGCATGATCTTCCGAAGGAGGTCATGAGTGACCTCATTGATTCGATGCCACGCCGTGTTTCAGCTTGCATAGCTGCCAGAGGTGGATTTACTACTTACTAATTTGTAACCTTTTTCATTCCATATCTTCTTCATAAAACGGTCTGTTCTTCTGAATTTGTAATCATTTGCTTATCTCCTCATACACTACATACATGTTAAGTTTCGTGATAGTAGATCGTTTCCTTCTGGGTGCATATTTTTTTTGTGACAGAGTGTATATTCTCTCTCTGCCTCTTTTCAGCTTCTGCCTGTTAACAAATATTCATAAATGAATTTTCAAGACCTTTGTTTCAAAAGTGACTGTATGTTGCACTGTCTGAAATGCTTTGTACGGAAAGTACTTTAGAAAGAAGCAATCAGTCTCAAATAATATCAAAGAGTACAGAGAAGCCAAAATACAGACTCATATTTAAAGGGTTTTTTTTTTAAATCAATTTTTGTGTTAACAGTACAAGATTGTTTCAAAATTGTTCCCAGAGAACAAAATTTTAAATATTTCGCATCTCTGAGTTGGTAAGACTAGCTCTCGTGTCCAACACATGCAAACGGATAATCACATGACACTAATACCACTTTAAACACTGTGAGGATGAATGGATAATGCAACAGCTGATTAGTCCAGAAATTTGAGGGTTTTGTTTCAGGGCTAGCTCTCAAAGCCGTCTATCTTAAAAGTTAATCGTAAAGTTTGAAGGACTTACGGAGAAATGACTTCCAACCATTTCAAGTGTTTTAAAAAAGCGAGTGCGGTTTTTATTTCGATATTTTATCTGATTGTAAACATTTTACTTTTTTTCTCCCGCATTTCTCTTGCCCCGCGCCTCGTCTTTAATGCCAATTAAACCATTTCAGTTACTTTCATTACTAACTTTTCGTCTATTCTTCACGTATGTTACAAGGTGCGCCCATAAAGTAACCGGACATTTTTTTATAAATAAGAAAAATATTACTCACCTTCAAATAAATTTATCTCGTTCAAAATAATCGCCAAAGGAGTCTATACAATTTTTCCAATCTTTCTTCAAGTCATCGAAACACTGTTTGTAGGCGTTGGAACTAACCGTTCGCAAAATACGTGTAACATTTGATTTAATATCCGAGACGTTTTCAAATCTGTCCTTTGATGGCCATCTTAAGCTTCGGAAAAAGGAAAAAATCAGATGGCGATAAGTCGGGGAATAGGGTGGGTTATTTATCACTGTAATTGAATGCTTAGCAAGATATTGTTGTGCAGAAATTGCTGTCTGGGGCCTAGCATTATCGTGTAAAAGAAACCATTGCCCAGAATCAAACAGTTCCTTCCTAACTCACCTTATCCTGTTTCTTAATCAAAAAAGCACCTTCTTGTAAAAGTACTGATTAATTGTTTGATTTTCAGGAACATATTTGTGGTGAATAATTCCTTTGTAATTAAAAAATGCAATCAGCATCACCTTAGTCTTTGATTATGACATCCGTGCTTTTTTTTGTATGGGAGAAGACGGTCCTTTCCACTGTGCACTTTGTATTTTTGTTTCTGGGTCGTATTGTAGACACCAGGTCTTATCTCCTGCTACAATACACTTTAAGAAATTTTTGTCCTGTTGCGCAGTGGTCAGCAAATTTTCACAGCAAGCTTTTCTGTCTTCATTTTGCTGTTCTGTCAAAATCCGAGGCACAAATCGAGCACAAACTTTTTTCATTTTCAGATTTTGGAACAGCTTCGATATAGGACCCTGTTAAGGCCCCAACTCATGCAGGCTAAATTCATGTACGCCGCAACCTATGTGTGGTGTGGCTGTAGCGTTCCCCGCCGAACGGGAAAAAGATTGTGTGTGTGTGTGGAGTAATGGCGGCCAGAGAGTTCGCTAAGCTCAGTGCTATGTTTATAATAAATATTTGTGTGTGAAATTCGTGTACAGTCCGCTTTTTATATAAACTGTGTTTTGTGAGTTAATTATAACAAATATGGTCCTTTCGATCCCGAGTGTGTCACCGATCTATGGATTATAAAAACAGTTGTATTTAGTGAGTGTTCTAAAAACCGTTGTATTTCGTGAAACGGAAGTAGGATTAAAGTGTTTAAAAAGTACTGTGGAACTCCGTAAGCTACATCATTTGTGTGTGTCTACAGTGTGATTTATTGCTGCGTACCTCAAAGTAATAGAGGTGAGTGATATTTTATACAATTTTAAAATGGAAGTGTTATTGACCAAAAAAAGAGTTCTCAAAGCGAACATTACAAAAACCACTAGTGATGTGGAAAAAAGTGTGCATGCCAAAGTGCAACTCGATTTATTTGAAAAAAAGTGTAATAAATTTGAAATTGAAAGTTCAGAGCTTTTTGATAAAATTTTTGAAAATTGTGACAAAAAGGAACTAGAAAAATATATCGAAGAACAACAGTCAGTTAATGACAGTATTGATAATTTGTGGATATTGGTTAAGAATCAATTAAGTTTATTAGCTGTAAATAAATCTACTTCAAATTTGTCGGAAGTTAGCAATCTGGAAAATGTGAGATTACCGAAATTAAATTTACCATCATTTAATGGTAATATACAAGACTGGCTCAGTTTTAGAGATTTGTTTTGCGCAAGTATTCATAACAATTCGAGCTTATCTGGTTCACAGAAACTTTCCTATCTAAAATTATCCTTGCATGGTGACGCAGCTAAAATCGTTCAGTCTATTTCAATAAGTGATGCAAATTATAAAATTGCGTGGGATCTTTTGGATGAAAGATTTTCCAATAAAAAGGATCAAGTGTTTGCCCATTTAAAAAGGTTTATGTCGATCCCTCAGCTATCCAATGATAATCCATATTCCATACTTAAATTAGTAGATACTACAACTGAATGCATCCGTTCATTAGAAATCTTAGAGCAAAAGATTGAAGGATTCTCAGAAACTGTGTTAGCGTACATTTTACTGCAAAAATTAGATTCAACTACAAGGCTTTGGTGGGAAAGAAATTGTAAAAAGGATGAACTACCAACATTGTCCGAGCTTATTTCATTCTTAAAGGACTATGCTCGTATCCTACAGTCTTCAAATACATCTAATAGTGTTGTGTATCCAAAAAAGTATCCACAAAATCAAAGAGTAACAACATTAGTTTCTTATGTGAAAAATTCCAGTTTTAAGTGTATTTGTTGCAATTCAGACACCTTTCATAACTTGTATAAATGTGTCGATTTTCTGAAAATGAGTGTTCACGACAGAATCGAGTTCGTGAAGAAACACAAGTTATGTTTTAATTGCTTGTCGAAAAATGGTCACACAGTAAGAAATTGCACTTCAAAATATACTTGCTTAGAATGTAACATGAAGCACAATTCGCTACTGCACATTCCGAGGGAGAGAGCATTTTCCCCCCCTTCAAACCAAACGCAGATGTTGAACTCGGAGGCTAAGTCATTCGAACCAGATAATACTTTTCCCCCAGTTTGTGGTAGCTCAAAGGAGCATAATTATTTGTCGGGCTATTCTCGCGAGAAAGATTCTGAACTGACCCGGCTAAATTCAGATGTGGAACGGAGTCATGGGGTGACAGAGTTTCAGCCTGTGCAAAATTCATTCACCGCGATAACTAAAAAGAAAGAAAAAAGAGTAATGCTCACTACTGCTTTAGCCAGCATTAGCAATCCAGTCAGTAATGTGTTTGCAACTTCGCGGGCATTACTCGACTGCGGTAGCGAAATAAGTTTAATATCTAATGTGTTAGCTGAGAAATTAGGTTTAAAGAAGGAGAAAATAAATTTATCTGTGACAGGTATTACTGGAAATTCAATGAATGTAGCCTATCGCACTACTGCTATTTTATTTAATGAGTCCCGAAACTACTATAGAGAGTTAGAATTTTTTATTGTGTCGCAAGTAACGAATCTAATTCCAAATCAGAACATCGATCTTTCAAATTTATCAATGCCAGAAATGATAAATCTTGCTGATCCTGAATTTTATAAACGAAATAGCATTCATGTGCTTCTCGGATCAGAAGTGTGTTTGGAATTATTGAGACCGGGAAGATTACATATTTCAAATACAAACTTAATTCTCCAAAATTCTGTTTTTGGCTACTTGATAAGTGGGAGCATTTCTAGTCCATGTTCTAAGGTTTCCGTTCATTGCGGATTAGTGAGAGAAAAGGACAATTTAAATAAGGAATCAAGTAATAAAAGAGTGAAAGATGATAAAGATGGCAGAGAATGTGAATGTGATTCAAAATCTAGGGATCAAGCACCCGATGACTTAGGATGCTATTTTGGAAATTATAAAAAGCCATGCTCTCGAAGAGCTGTTTGCAGATGTGGTGACTGTGAGTGCTTAAAGCGTCAAAATCCCGAAGAGAAGATACATGGTCAGTTTTGTGAATGTGATAACTGTTCATGTGATAGATTTGAGGGAAGGATTTCTAGTGGTCTAGATCATGGAATCTGCAACTGTGGAAAATGCAAATGTCTAGAGGGTTGGAAAGAAAATGACTACAATTGTAGTACTTCCGTTCAAAATTGTATTCAACCTGGTACTGAAAAAATGTGCAGTGGGCATTGTGATTGTGAAAGTTGCCCAACTTGCACTCTGAGGTGTGATGATATTAGAGATTGTGTTGGATGTCAGATATTTCCTGATGACAATGATGTTCCTCCAAAGAATTGCACTGCTTGTACATTTAGTACAACTGGCGTTGACAGAGTTGAAATCAAAGATGAAGAAAAATTGTGTGTTTTCCGAGATGACAACGACCGTCAGTTTGCTTTCAAATACAAACTGGATGCTGATGACCAACTAATTGTTCACGCTCAGAGAGCTAAAACTCCTGGAAATTTAACTGGTATTCCATGTGTTTCTAAAGAAACTTGTGGTGATTGTATTACTGCTGATCCAGAATGTGCCTGGTGCTCACAAGATTTCCCACTAGATGGAAGCAGTAGGTGTGATTATAATGGAAATTTACGTGGTCACTGTTCTGGTGATCATATTGTAACTTCTGCTCCAATGAGGAAATTAACAGATAAGGAACTTTCAGAGGTCTCTCAACGGAGACATGTTTCATCTGCTGAAAATCCTGCAGATATAATATCTCGCGAGTGTTCACCAGCTGTGTTACAAGAACATTCCTTGTGGTGGCATGGGCCACCATTTATCCTCGAATGGCCGGAGACAACTGAATGTAATCCTAATGCTGACTGTGAACTTAAGCCCATAGACAAGGAGCTGTTTAATAAAGAACTAAAGCACGACCAAACTGCTGAAGTAGCAGAAAATCTAAATTCTAGTGACTCTAAGTGTATAATTTTAAGTTCTGAAATTTCTTTGTTTTTTGATGAACTGTTAAATTTGAGTAATAATTATGATAAGTTAATTATAATTTATAGCTATATTCGCAGGTTCACTGCAAACTGTAAAAAGAAAAAACGGCAAAGAGGACCACTTACCTATGAGATTAAGACCGCTGAGATTTGTGTCTTAAAGAATACCCAAAGGGTATTTGTGGATAGGGGATCTGTTGTAAGTAAGCTAAATTGTTTAAATGTGTTTGCAGATAATCAAGGAGTTCTTCGTGTAGGTCGTAGAGTGGAAAAGGCTTCCTTGCCGTTCGAACATAAGCATCCAATTGTAATCCCCAACGGACGATTAAGTAATGTAATTTTTTTATACCTTTCATGTGAGACAATTGCATGTTCGCCCTCAGGCCCTTTTAAATTCTGTAAGAGTTAAATTTTGGCCCCTAGGTGGTTGAACCACGGTCAGGAAAATTGTGCTAATTAAAGAACACCATCTACCATTTTGCACATGGAGAATGGGTAAAATTACTGATGATTTCCTTGGTAAGGATCAGAGAGTCCGTTTAGTTAATGTTAAAACTCAGTCAGGAACTTTTAAACGGCCAATTACAAAAATTGCTGTCTTTCCCCTAGAGGTGTGATATTTTGTATTATTGTATATTTAATGTCATATAATTTGAATCAGTTGCCTTGTGATTAACATGTATAATTGGATTAATAATGTGTATTGAAAAAAAATGTAAATTGGAAGATATCTGTGGATTCTTCCAAGGCCGGCGGTATGTTAAGGCCCCAACTCATGCGGGCTAAATTCATGTACGCCGCAACCTATGTGTGGTGTGGCTGTAGCGTTCCCCGCCGAACGGGAAAAAGATTGTGTGTGTGGAGTAATGGCGGCCAGAGAGTTCGCTAAGCTCAGTGCTATGTTTATAATAAATATTTGTGTGTGAAATTCGTGTACAGTCCGCTTTTTATATAAACTGTGTTTTGTGAGTTAATTATAACAAATAGACCACATTGGCGATATTTTGTATTGGTGACATTTTTCGTCGACTAGCGAAACATTGCATCGTTAATATCGTATGAATTACATAGAAATTTATTTTTGCAAAATATAAATAAAAAAATAATACAAGGAAAATAGTGTAAACTTTGTAGATCCAGAAACTATAGATAAATCAACACGGAAAGGCATGGTTAAATCAAAATAAAAAATAAATAAGAAAAACGTGGTACAACCTGGTTTGCGTCACGCGACTATGGCAGGGTTGCCGAAACGAATTCTGTGTATACCAAATTACCAATATATGAATTCTACTATACCAAAACTGATCCAACGGGGTTCGTAGTTAAAAATGGCGTAGTCCATCGGGTTACAATTTGGAAAATGGTTTATTTCAGTTTAAAACACACGCGACTGTGGCAGAGTTGCCGAAACGAATTCTGGGATACCAAATGCGCCAAATGTAAAATGTAAAAAGTTGCCAATACAAAATATCGCCAATGGGGTCCTATATCGAAGCTGTACCCAGATGTTCAATTACAATTAATCTACAGATTTCTTTGCTTATCCCAAGCATGTCTGAAAGTTGCTGAGTTGTTACAGGTCTATCAGCTTTTACCAAAGAGCGAATTTCCTCCACATTTTCCTCAGTCTTTGAAGTCGAAGGGCGCTCTGTCTTTGGTTCATCTTCAATGCTTTCTCGCCCACATTTAAAGAGGCTGTACCACTCATACACTTGTGTTCTTGATAACGATGCATCACTATATACAGTTCGAATCATCTCTAAAGTTTCGGTAGCAGATTTACTTAATTTGTAACAAAATTTAATGGCACAACGTTGTTCCATTCCGAAGGAAATTTGGTACTTTCGCATTAAACGGAGGCCGCCCATTTATTTATATTTCAGTTCTAAATGCAAACACAGCGTGATTTATTCACAGCGTGATTCTCACTAAAAAACGAATCACTGACAAGATATTTTACCATCATGTTTTGTTTTGCTATTATTGAAGTGTGTATAAAGTTTTTCAGTGTGATGTTTGGAATTCAGCCTACCAGCGGGACGTTTATACAGATTTATACCAGTGTGACGTAATATTATATTTGCTTGGTTCCTGCACCTGCGATTGTTTGCGTGCTTGATACTATATTTTGTGTTATTGATACTTTACAATAACTGAAGATGGCAACTTCAGTAGATACTTCAGTCAATATGATGGAATACGTTTTAAGTTGTAACGCGCTTATCTGCTCGTTTAGATCGTTAGTACTGAATCTTAGCGTACGCTTTTTCTAGTGATTTATATATTTTCTTTTTATTGTCGTTGCAATGACTGATGTGGTATTAATTTGGGATCTCCCAAGAAGTGAAGAAGAATAAGTGTCGTTTTTGCAAAGTGAAGGATGTTTGCCATCGTCTAAACTATGTGTCAATGGCCATCAAATGAAATTGTATTTTACTAATGAAAACCCGTTTTGGCAATGTAACACCAGTCCGTGCCGGGAAAAAACCGGACTTCCTGTTGACACATGGTTTTCTCATAGCAGACTGCCATTTGTGACAATCGTTCGCTTCTTGTACTGATGGTGCGAGGAACTAACCTCAGTATCTTGGTGCAAGAAACAATTAAAAATGGCGCCAAAACAATAGACGACTGGAATAATTATATGAGGGAAGTCGCGTTTTTTTCCGTCGAACAGAAAAATGAAGGTAAGATTGGTGGAGAGGGGTGTATTGTTGAGATAGACGAGAGTTTGTTTACAAAACGTAAAAACAACGCTGGCCGGGTATTACCTCAACAATGGGTGTTCGGTGGTTTGTGCCGGGAAACTGGAGGACGCTTCTTAGTCAGAGTTCCGAACAGGAATGCTAAAACATTGTTGGAGCAGATAAAAACTGCACGTCGAACCCGGCTCAACAATTATATCAGGGATACAATACAGAGGAACTTGAAAACGCGGGATATGCCCACTTGAAAGTTAATCATAAGTACAATTTCGGGACCCGGAAACAGGGGCAAGTACCCAGCAAGTTGAGAGAATGTGGGGGTCAGCCAAGTGGCGCAACAAAAAACATCGAGGAACTGCACGTCACAATTTGGAATCATATCTGGCGGAATATAGATGGCGATCGGCAGCTGGCAACAATGCTTTCGTCGAGCTCCTGAGAGACATCACCCAGTTCTGGAATTCTGTGGCGACTGGAAATTAATTGTAAGTTTTTATAACTTTCTGTACTTGAGTAACTTTTTGTACTTTCTGTAATAAAGTTTGTTGTTTGTGTTCGTAATAGAATTTCATATTTTTTACCCAATTTTCCAATACTTAAATGGGTGGCCTCCGTTTAATGCGAAAGTATAGCAAATTTTTTTGTACAATGCCTTCTCAGTAAATGAAAAATAACTACGGCGTTTATATGAAAACGACTAAATAACCAGTTTAAACTGGCTTTAACAAGAGTTGAGATGTCACTCTTTCTAGCTAGGTGATTATTCTTTCATATTTTATTTTATCATTTGATCTTGTAATTTGTACGGTTACTTTATGGGCGCACCTTGTGTTATTGTTGCCAAAACTAAAATATTCTGATAATAAAACATAAAATAGTGTTTAAAACCTACACATTATATGTTTTTCTATTTGAAATATTTTTAATATACTGGAGACAGGAGGACCCCCGGATTATCAAACCTCATGTCCAGTGTCCTACTAACAGATGTATCTTGAACATAAGAGATTTCTGTTAAAGTCTTGCCTCGTTTGGTGCAAGTACATAGAATGATAATTTTGCGCCAAGCAGCCAACAGATGTAATATTATTTATTTAGAGAATTTAAAATGCATTGCCAGCTCAATGATTTACTTATATATCACAATTTTTCAACGTGAAAAAGGATAAAAACGGGAATTCTACTTCCAATTTCCTTTACCAAGAAAACTGCGTTTAAGTTTAGTTCACATTACCTACACATATTCTAAAATGCGCATTTCTAATCAGACGCACATAAAAATTTCATACTGTAAATTATATTTCGAATGATTATCTCTGAATAAAATTTCGTGCAAGCGACATTTCTCATTTCTCTGTAGTAATTATTTAAAAGTGAAATCTTACGAGTCAAAAATGGTGATCGCTCTCCAAGCTAAGAGCGCCGGTTCTCTTATGACTTATGATAATAGTCACGAACAGATTCGTAATAAAGATCGAGATGATTTTTATAATATCACTTTCATTAAAAGTAGACAAGTGCTTAAAATAGACGCTCATTTATTATTTAATGTTAAGAAAATTTTACCAGCGTAAGATTTTCGAATTCGCTCGATATAACAAAGCAAGATTTTATTTCTTTCATCGACGGAGCACTTTAAAAAAACACGAAATTTATTGGAGTCGATCTTTGCTGAGATGAAAATGTCAGCAATGTTTTAAGCCTTTAAAAAGTCAGTTTTTTATGTAGTTGATAATATAAAATTTCGATGTTTTCTATGATTTGGTAACAAATTTAATAAAAATAAATTTCAGGTAATCTCTTCTAACGAAACTACCGCGGGTTATTAACGTAGGATTACTCATCGTTGCTTACCTCTTTTATATGTACATTATATATATATATATATATATATATATATATATCAAAATTTTAGCGCATTTTGGTACTTTTCTGTTTAACTGTTTACTGCGTGCCCAAGCGATACAGAATGGGTTTGGTGTGCTGCCAAAATTATAACTCGCGACGACGGACGGTTTTAGAGTCTGAAATTTTGCTTTCCGGAGAACCGTTATGGAGGAACGTAATCCTACGTTAAAAGAATAAATGAAACACATCTACATAATATTAACAGTATGTTTTTCTGCCGCTAAAAAAACCGGCACACAATAGCTCATATTTCTAAGGTAATAGAAACATAAATACTTAAATCAGACCAGTAATTATTCAATTATATGTATTTTATGGCTATGTTTAAGATTGCATCAATTTTTGACAAATATCTGATGAAAAGATGCTATCTATTGATCACCCTCAAGACGAAAATAAAACTTAAAAAAATGATAGATGTAGCGAAATCGCCCCCAAAATTAATAAAAACAAACAGTAGCATTTTGAACTACACACATTTTTAATAAAACAGGTACACACAGCTTATTGAATCTACGATATGATTCAAGGATTTAAGATGTATGTTCCTGTTTGCGTTTCCCACAACTTTCCTGTGAGTCAAAATTTTTGATCATGTTTAAGCGTATCATTAAACAAAAAATAAATTCCTATCATATTTCACTGCATCTATCTGTCGCTGAAACAAGGATCTGTCATTTACGCTAATCTATTTTATTTTTAGAAAAATGACGCTAGTTAGGAATAGGCTTCAAGATGATAAAAATGAAAGATTATAATTTTAAAAATAAAGCAATTTAAAAAAAATCACGAAAACATTCTTTCTTGAGCTCAGACAAATCATTCATTAAAATTAAACCAAGAAATATTAATTCCGACTTTTGACTGATCAATAACACAGATAGCCAAGTGATAGCGCGTTGGGCTTCGGACTTTAGGTGCTCGGTACGAATTCCAAAGAGATATTAAACACCTTCATGTCTAGGTCGGGCATGGGTACGTTAAATCTCTAGACTGGAAAGTCTTATGAGGTTAGTTAAGGTGGGTGGGAGAAGGTACGAGCCCACCATATGTTGCCTCTGGGGTTGCTCGGTCTAAATTGTGGTGGCAACCTATTCACCAGCGGGGAATCAATCCCGGAAGGCCTTAGTTGCTACGCCGGGCCCTGTCTGGTGCACTGGAAATTGGAATAGATTGAAACATACAATTAAATTACCTTACAAGTTCATTGGTGTGCAAAATTCTTCACAACCAATGGGTAGGGGGTTGATTCTGAAAAGTTGCGATGCCAAACTTGCGATGTCTAACTGAATAATTATAATGAAAGAAATTTGCGTTTGTATCAAATAGAATGGATTTGATTTATTTTAATTGTAACCAAGTAAAATGAATGTCATGTATTTACCCACAAAAACCTTGACCGTTAACTAGAATGGCCAGCTCATTCCAATCTTAGCCATGTTTGAATTATCATCATACCCAAAAAATGTATCGCGCTATTAGACAGGAACTCTTCAAAGTTTGTCATCTAATAAATAAACGATTCTTTGGGCAGTCCGTGAGAGAAAACCCCTGCATCATTTTACTTCATTTTAATCTTAAATGAACGATTTTAATCTATAGATGTTTTAAATTTGGTTTTAGTAACCGCAATTTCTATAAATTAGCGATAGTTTACAATTAAAAATTGCTTTCTGCGCATGCTCAGTGACATGTTTTTATCTAGCTTTAGATACTAAGCATGAGGCCGCATAAACACGTTAATTTGTTTATACCGAGGAATCTCTCTATCTCTCTCTCTGCCATTTTTATTTTTAATTATGCTTGTGAGATATAGAATTATACCTAACAGAAATTGTTTATTTCTCGGTGTTTTGCTGAAGAGCCATATTTCTTTTTATTGTGTACAATAGTAACTTTTAATGTGTAATTCTCAATTCTCAGTATTATGATTTTCAACATTTTACAGAGTTATAGAGTTCCTGAGTACACATACCAAGTTTTTAGTTTGTCACATTGAGTAACCACCAATATGTTACCACATTGAGTAACATTTCTTTTTATTGGGTTCTATAATAATATTTTAAACTGTATTTCTTTATTCTTAATATTATGATTTTCAAGAATTGGAATGATGTGTAGCGTATAATTTGTGTATTAGTACATTTATTTATGATCCAGCCGTCATGTTTTGACGGGTACCAACTAGTTTAATACTATTATTCTTTACCTTATTAGCGGATTCCTTACCTTATATGAGAGAGTTACTTTTTCAAATCGGGGATTGAGCATATAAACTAAGACTAAAGCTTCTTCGGAGTGACGTTGCCTGCGATGGGCAGTATCAAAGGAGAAATAAGCATAGTTTAGGTCAAAATAAATGGCAACACTAATGAAATTCCCACGGAAATCCTATGCCGCCTTCCGGCGTCAAATAAGAACAATAGGAATGGATTACTCGAGCAAGATTTATGCATTATTGCAGATTTTGAGCAATGAAGGGTGAACTACAACTGTCTTCTCAGGGCCAAACAGAATTGCAGTTTAGTTTTAATCCAGTATTATCACAACCAAAGAAAAACTTAAATAGCAAAGTAAAGTATGAAAACTAGTAAAACAAGTGAAGGATTAGAAGAACCTCGACAATTTCACAATAAATACCAGAAAATTAAACTAAATTTTGAAAGCAAATACAGCTTTTTTTCCCCTTCTTTTTAATCAACAGAGCCGCTTTCGAAATTCGCGGTTCCAGTTTAATATTTAGTTATTTAAATTGAATATTTTAAGGAGCCTCTAATCATATTTATCTTAAGGAAAAATTATTCAGATAAATGAATCTAAATGAAGACATTTCTGTCCTCCGCGTGTTCAGATTTTTTTAAAAACTTTTTTGCCCAGTTCAGAATGTGATTGAAAATAATTTACAGAGAAAAAATTCGTTCGGAAGTGGTCCTGTTTGAGCGAGACCTCACATATGACTTGTACATGGAGGAGTTGTGTTCATTTAGTTGTCGTGTTCATTTAGATTTATTTATTAATAATAAAGTTGGTTTAAAAAATTTATTAAATTTAAAATATTAATTTCTACGCAACCGTAGGGAAAATTAGGTAACGTGAATGAATTTCAGCTTTATCGATAGTACGATGCCAGCTGTTTCACACAAAGAATGTTACCAGGTTATGAAATTTTGCAACAGCCATAGATCCAAAGAGATTATTTCTTGATAAATTTCTTGAAAGTTTTATTTCAGAATACAGTTTTTATAAGAGACGCTTTTGTTTGCATAGAATCAGTCACTAATAATTACCACGTTTATAATAAGCAAAATTAAAATATCATTCAAATTTCTTATTTCCAAATTAATGATGATAATTAAAAATTACACAGGGCTACTGTGGTTTTCGTGCAGGGTTATTTGGAGCTGATATATGAACTTGACGCCCTGAATTTAAATATGGTGTTAGAAATTTGATCTAGGCAAAAACTAAGATATAACATTTTAGTGAAATATACGTTACACTATTTTAAGTTAAATTCATGTACAGTAAAACCTCGTTTATCCGGCTCTCGTTGATCCGGATCAGATTTGTACACATTTTTATTTAATGTTCACATTAGATAATATTTTTTCACTATGATAGGCAAGAATGTCACTACAAGTACGCCAAATATTCGCTTTTTAGTTTGATTCAATGTACAGTTCCTGCATAGGTTGTACAATAAATTATGGTAATAAATTGCTTTGTGTAGAGTTTAAGAAAACTTCACTAGACTTACCCATTCTTTGTTAAGAAATGATGTGAAAATATTTTATTTTTTAAATGTTTTGTAAACAATACTATGTAATTTTGTTACAAAACAAAGTAAGTCTTCTTAGTTAAGGATTTTGTATTGTTTATCACCCATATTACCCGGATTTTCGATTGTCCGGATTGCCTATGGTCTCAGTTAGTCCGGATAAACGAGGTTTTACTGTATCTAAAAAAGTTGAGCTGATAGAGAACAACAGATTTCATATTTAGATTCAGCGTCCCAAATATAGCTAAAATCAGCTGTAAAATCCTAGGCTAAAAAAAAAATTTTTTTTTGTAGCCCTGTGTTATTTGTTGTATACGCGCTTTCAGGTGTTTCAACCTAACCGAAACTTTCTTTTAGAAGATATTTCGGTAACCACCACAAAAGTCGGCGGGAAACTGGGATGGCTGTAAACAGTGTCCCACAGCGTTCCAAAAATATTCCATTGGTGTTGAGTTGATCAAAGTCAGTGTCAAGGGCGAGAGATGTATGCCACGCGTCGTTCGACATTATACTGCTAATAAAAAAAAGAACACAGAGACAACAGTGGTTTACCAGGTGGATCACCGGATCTATTAAACGTACCGATGCACTATTAAAGTACGCCGTCGTACTAATATCTATGCGTTGCAACTGTTCGAAGTAGTCTTTCATGATGCGTTGCTCGCAATATATTATACTATGCGCCACATTTTACGATTACCGATTCCTGTTTTGCAGCAATATTTGCCCGTTTGTTCGATTCTGGTTCGGCATTATGCAAAATTGCACCTGGGCATAATGGGCATGTCTGGATTTTACTATAAAATAACCGAGCGAGACAGCAGTATCCCGCAGAGTTTTTCCACAGGTTATATATATATATATATATGACTTGTATTTTCATAGCTAAAGCTCAAGTTAACTCTTTGAATGTTTTTTTAAAAATAAATGTTAAGTTTGCGTGTCTAAAGTGCCAGTGGTTTAGTTTGTTTCGACACTTCACCGTAGTACCAGCAACATGTCATCAAAATTCTATGCGTGTATAAAATTATTTACAGAGAAAGAAAGGAAACAAAATTATTCTACCTTTTTGCTTTATTCAAGATATTTTAGGACACAATTATTATGATAATAGCTGTGTATTTGAACTGTATTTACGTAGCCATGGCTAAAGTTAACTCTTTGAATGTTGTGCTATTTTTTTTTCTTTTTGTTTAAAATTGTTTCCATCGCGGTAGGCAACTTTTTTACGACACTCGCCTATCCACATCGCGAATTTTGTTGGCTTTTCATCGCTCCCTAACATCGCTCCCTAACAAACATCGCTCCCTAACAAACGGGAATCGAACCCATAACCGACAATTCTATGTATTAATAAATACTTTTTTAAAATTTTTTTTTATGAATTATCCCATCAACTTGAAAGAAAATAAAGTTAATTGGAAGTGAACTTGCGTTTAACTTTTCGTTCCCGTCCCGGCCGATAGATGGCTGCACCAGTCTACAAAACAATATTAACTGAAAATGAATTCAATCTGCTTAAAGATGACTAAAAGTATTAAAATAATGCATTGTCATCGTGTTCTGAGCTATTCTAAAAGTTTCAAATGTCTAGCCAGTCGGGAAGTTAGTTAAAAATCGATTGCAAGATTTGTACTAGACAAACACACACACAAGCAAGAAAGCGAATTAATAAAAACATGGTAAAAAATGGAAAAGTATATCGCACCTCTTCTAGAAAAGTGTTACATCTCAAAATAGCCATATTTTAAGAAAAAGCTAAAGAAGATATGGAATGTCGAAATTTCATTTCTTGTTTTATGAATGCCTATGATAATTTTGGGAAAACTTATTGTTCGAATCACTTCAGAAGGCAAAACTATATACTATTTAAAATTGTTTTCAGTTTTTAAAGCATGATTTTGAATTTTAATTACAAGATATAACCTTTTTCTAGTAACCTCATTTTGTCAACATGGACTGAAAAAAGCTGGAGGGAATACTGCCAGATCTCTATGCTAATGCACAATCTATCTAAACTTTTCACAATACAAAAAAAAAACCTTGATAACATGAACAGCATGTTAGAAAAAATACAAATTTATTTTCTAAATAAAATTTAACGAACATTTTTATTACAGAAACATTTAAATACAACAACATTAGGCACTGACAAAAATCTTATTTTTATATTTCGCGCATGAGTAAGTTCTCCCTCCTAGTTGTGGAAGAGACTAATAAGCGCCATCTAGGAGATTGTGTTGGTACTAGACTTATAACATTACTCAAGAATGAGAAGCACTAGTTATAGAGCATTGTGGTGCAATTATCTCAAAATCAAAACCGAGATGTAACACTCTTCTAGCAGAGGTGCGATATTATACATATATATAAATTCTTTCCAAGTAATTCTTAAATAATGGATATTTTATTCCATAAGAAATCTCGAGTAGAACGAATAGCAAATGATTTGCTTTAAAATGAAAAAAAAAATAATAAAAAAAACACTACACTCGTTAATTTTTTACCGTCATTTTCTTGATGCTCATTAAAATGAAAAGAATTTAGAAGAGTGCAAGAGCGCACATTTTGTACCTGTAAGCGGCTTAAAATCGTAGAAATGCGCAAAAATGTCACATAAAATAAGTAAAATTAATCGGATTAGGTAGAAATAGAAAGGAAAAGTTCGGTAGGAAAGAATAGGAAATAAATAAAGATTCTAGAGAAAACTTTCAGACATTTCGTGTTTCTGATAGTTTAAATTTTATTACATTTGTCATTATTTCCAAAAGATTCCCTTTTATTACTTTTCGTATCCTATTCAAGAAGCGCGGACGAAAAAAAAAAGTTTCTTAAACATTTTCAACGAAGATTCCTGGTACGCAAGTATATTTCTGCTGTAAAACTAACGTGACAGCTGATAGCAGTCGGGATTCGACTTAATTATGATCGTGATGTGAAATTAAAACTAGTTCTATGTTGTAATTGTTGACTATAAGCACATAAATAAAACGTCTTAATTCATTTCAGACCCGTATCATGGATCGGTAATAGGTTGAACACTGAGTCGGGATAGGCTAGAGCAGGATTCCTCAAGCTATGTTCCGCGGAACACTGGAGTTCCACGGCAAGTTAATAGGTGTTCCGCGAAAACCTGTAATTGTTTTATATCCTGCAACCGCTACAAGAAATTCAAACATATTAAACGGATTTATTCTCTAAAATGTCTAAAAAATTAAATACTAAATAAATGTTTTTTTCTAATTTTTAAAAAATTTATTGATTATGTGTCATTACATACCTTACAAAATAAAATAGGTGTCGTATTGTCTGTCCTGAATTTAGATTTTGGGCATGAAACGTAGTTTATTTGGGTTAGTACATATTTATTTATAATTAAAATTATTTGGTTGCGTTGTGTTTAAGTTTATTTTGTTGAATCCAACCCAAAAGCTCTGGACACTAATTGACAATAACGAACAGATCAAATAGACATAAATTAAACCAACTCATTACGTTTAAAATATATCATTATTTATTTACAAAAAAAAAACTAATATTTACAAATTATGCTACTAACACTTATAATCATGACCTTCTTTGCAAAATATTTAATTTTCAAATTCCAACTTTTTCAATGTTTCAAAATTTTAAGCATACACAATCACTTAATCAAAATATTTTATCAATTTATTTACCACCTTTATAGGATTAGGGAGCGTAAAGACTTAGAACCAACAAACACAAAATTTGACTCTAACCAAAACAAACTATACTCTTTTTCTATATCTCTAACACACCAAAACTAACTCGAAACCGTGGGAACTGAACAAATCAAAATAATGCAAAACACTCACTCAGTTTGATGACCTTTGATGATTGTTGACATTCGATTTAATGCGATGGGGTCCGGGGGTCGAAAACCTTCCTTGGCATGGGGTGGTCACGTCTGGCTTTATGATGAGGGAAACCTCTCGACGTCTGGCGGAATATCTAAGTACTCTCCACTCTATGATTCCATCAACTCCTTTTCCTAAACTCAGATGCGGTCTCCACTCTACGAACTGTCTATAGCGTCTTTAACTCAGATGCGGGCTCCACTCTACGAACTGTCGATTGCGTCTCAATGTAACTTTAGGTGTGGGCTCCACTCGACGTCAATAACGTCTCTACGTAAATTTAGATGTGCGGGAAACCAACAGCTTCACCCGGCAAAACTCAAATTCAAATTCTACGAGAAAGACAACACAGGGTTGCGGGGACCCTACAGCTTCCCCGTCGAAATCTTAATCCCCTTCTTATTTTATTTTTGCTCCGGGAATATTCCACCGGAGTCTTGATGCAAAGAAACAGGGACAGGTTATTTTTCAGTCGAGCCCCAGGGAAGGCTCCTTGATTCCGACTGACTCACTTTTTTTTTTCTAAAAAACTCACTTCAATTATTTTAATTCTCTCACAGTCCACGCCTCCGAAATCATTTTTTTAGCCATTCAGGAAACTCACATCTTTTTATTTGCTGAGTCCTAACACCTACAAGCCTCTCATTTGCTGCCCTCATACTTGATCAACAAGGCCCTCTTACGCAATAAACCGAACAGCTGATGACCACCCGCAATACAAAACCACTGCCCCTCGTGGTCTACCAGCGAACCCCGCTATCCATCACCCCTAATATGTCATTGTTGCATAATGTCACAAGTGGTGCCATCCACAGCTTATCTGCGTCTGGAATCACAGACCCCACATACGCTGGGCTCATAAAACCTTCGTAAATTGGCTAATGTTGCCGACAAACGCTTTGCCTATAATTACGTCGGCATTAAAGACGTTACCGACCTTACACACAAAATGTAATGAATCAAGCTTTCAAACTTTTTATTTTCTCTTAAAATATTAATTTTAATCTTTTTTTTGAAAGCGCTTCATTACAATAGGTGTTCCGTTAAAATTTCAGGATTTACGAAGTGTTCCACAGCAGGAAAAGTTTGGGAGATCCTGGGCTAGAGATTCTGAGTGGGAGAAACTAAGTTCTAGCGCGTGAAGACATTCTTGCTCTTAACTCTAAATTTATTGCCTCTCTAAAACTAAGTATAAATCCTTGTTCACCGGGTCAGAAACACGATATATAAATATTACTTAAAGCAATCTACTACATTATTACATCACACACTTGCAATAGCCCCTTCTAGTTTCTCAGTTTTCATTATCGTTAAAATGCTCCTAGATCGAACTCTTAACATAGGTATGACGACCATTCTCGCTAAAATATCCATAATATTTCCCCTTTCAACGCTTGTGTCGATAGAAAAGTTAAAGCAAAAAAGCAAAAGGATGAAGATATCATTTATAACAGTTCAGCTAGTAAGGAGTACTTATCTTCCCCACATAACTCATGTTCCTAGTTCCACCTTAAAAAGAACAATGCTCAGTGGGAAATGGAGATTCCTTTTCTCATACCGAGCCCAGCTGTTGCACTGACCATCGTAACGGGGAGTTATGTCATAATCCCTCTTAAATAACCTCACTTTTGTAGTTTCACGTTTTGAAACATCGGATCTTAGTTAGCTGCAGAAAGACATGAGTGTTGGAGAGTTTCAAGTACGAGTAACGGTTGGTATGGAATCGAGGAAACAGCTGGTGTGTCTGTAAAAAAATGGCTACAAGTGCAAGAACAGAGGATGATAATACCTGACTAAGAAGGAACAATGAGAAACAGAAATTCCATATCCCAACATCACCAAGTAAATGCCGGTAATAACGATCAGACATCAAGCCAAATATTTCGATGGAACTTCATATAATTGGTTTCTATGGTCGTGTTGCAGACCGTAAATCACTCATCATAATCAACGGTGGAAAAATCCATATAGAATTGCTAGCAGAAAATCGGAAAAGAAGCCTTATTGACTGTCTATCAGTTGTTGAAATGTGAGTGAATCGTCATTTAAAAATTTATTTCTTCATCACCGAATGTGAGTATGTGAGGAAACAAGTAACAAAGGTCCACATTCACTGCTTGGTACCGACAATGAAATATGGCTGAGGATTCTTCCTGGTATAGTCTGATATTTCTCAGTGGGTTTGATATTGTTCCCAAAAGGTATCTGTATATCTTCCCGCTATGTAGAATTGCGGCTGTTCAGGAAATGCTGTGGAGTATTACACAAGTATAATCTTCCGACTCATAAAATGGGTGTTCATACTGAAATTGAAGGGGAAGGATGCAACTTAGAATTGAACCCGAGCTTTTGTAATCTATAATGAACTTAGAGTTGGTTTACTATAATCTATATATGAGGCGGTGAAAGGCAAAGTGGTGTAAGTCAGTTAGTTAAGTGGTGTAAGTCAAAAGAGTTTAACTGCAAAAAATACAAAAAATTTCACCATAAATTGAACAAATTATAATTCATAGCAATTATTACAATATTGCAAATAATAACAATTTACAATTCCACTATAAATTGAACATGGAGATTTCATATTTGCCCCCAAATGAAAAAAGTTGAAAAAGTGACTTACACCACTTTGCCTTTCAAGGCCTCATATATAAAACAGTTCCGTAACTGACTCACTCACTGACTGACATACAAAGCACAGACCAAACCGCTGGACCTAAAGGGCTGAAATTTTGCATGGGGATTCTTCTTATAGTGTAGGGGTGCACTAAGAAAGATTTTTGAAAAATTCTTCTTGTACTTTTTAAATTAAATTTTTAAGCTGTTTTTTTAAAACTTTTTTTACGTTTGCATTTAAAATAATACTTTGAGGGTTATAAAATTTATATCACGAGAAAGATCATAAAAATTCCTTTAAAATGAAATTTTTTTCGAATCTTTACGTCCATTTCCTGATTTTTGGTGACTTTTTAAAGATTAATTTTTAGAATTTAATTTATTAAATGCTGATCACGTGATTTGTTTTTCTGGTACTTTAAATAAATGTATCGTCACGTGCATAACAACTAAATACACAAAAAATATATTTTTTTCTTGCTAATGCGGCAGACGATTGGACATTATCCAAAAAAATATTAAAATACAGTAAAAGAAATGTTCTACAAACTGTACTATATTAACTGTACTGTATTCTTTAGTATTCTTTATATTAGATTTAATTTGAATATTTCTTCTACATTATTTTATCTATAAAATTATCCTTTACAATTTTCTTATATATATATATATATATATATATATATATATATATATATATATATATATATATATATATATATATATATATATATATATATATATGGCATGAATTGCATACATTGACAGTTGTATTTAATTTGAATGTGTTCCGTTGCGAAGTACGGGTTTTCAGCTAGTCGTGCATAAAATAAGCAATTCTACGATATGGCCTTTTGTTTATGCGGGCAAAATGGAAAAAGCCCCTCCCCACTTGCTTCATCCCCAGTCTTCCTACCTCTTTCTTCGGTTCTTTCCTATAAATAAATCTGTTCGTCTATCCATGAACTGTTTTCATCATTTTGTCAACCAGCTGTTCTTTTACCTCAAGAGCATGTATACGATAATATACGAAATATTAGGAAAGTCAATAACCTTGAAACTCACAGAGACCATTCACTTTTTTTTCAGTTAAATAAAGTCCTTCTTCCCATATTGGACCATCTGTCGTGCAAAGAAGCCTTCCCTATCATCCATTCGCTTCATTACAATTTTTACTGTCTACATCGTATTTTTAAATCGTGTTTATAACTTATTTTTCCATTATCCTACAGAAGCTATTGACGAAAAAATTAGTTTCTCGATATATATATATATATATATATATATATATATATATATATACAGTGGAATCTCGATCTATCGTTTTTCAAGGGACCGACTGAGCTGAACGATAAATGCGCGAAAACGATTGATGCGGGAATATAACAAAGAAATATTATCGTCTGGACTGAATTAAATGAACGACACATACGGGAAAAGGATGATTCGGAAAACGATCGATCGAGATTCCACTGTATATATATATATATATATATATATATAAAGTCGGATCCGGTTAATTGGATCACCGGTTAATCGGACCAGCCGGTTATTAGGACCAAAATGATTGCGTCCCGATGTGGTCCGATTAACCGGAATCGACTGTATATATATATATATATTATATATATGAAATATCATAGTAATAGAAACAGTTGAAACAGCAGATACTGGAACAGCTATAAAAGAATCCTTGGCAAGCAGTAAACAGGCGAATGAATTAAAATAGTTTTATTGCCGTTCATATGGAGTTCCCCCATAGGAAGGGAGCTAGACCGTGTGACATATTATATGTACAAACACTATGTGTTAATTCCTATGACGCCATGTTACGTCATGGAGTAGGGCGTGCCCGATGATTCTTATCGGCTCAGTTTCCCTAGACAGAGGCTGTTCTAAGTCTATGAGAATATTTCTCTGTCTATAGGGGAACGAAGGGATTAAGTACTGCAACTTTATGAGCTGTTACATCATATTTAGAAATCGAATAAATTATGTTTTACAGGAATATGGACAAGTCAGATTATTAATATAAAAATTATTTTTATATTACACACACACATATATATATATATATATATATATATATATATATATATATATATATATATATATATATATATATATATATATATATATATATATATATATATATATATATATATATATATATATATATATATATATATATATATATAAGCTAGTACCCGTGAAAACATGACTGATGGATAGCAAATAAATGTACTAATACGCAAATTATACTCAACACATCATTGCCAAATGTTGAAAATCCTAATATTAAGAATAGAAAAATACACTCTAAAAAATTACTATTGAACCCAATAAAAAGAAATATGGTTACTCAACAGCGCGAAATAAACAAATTCCGTAAAGTTTAATACTATATCTCACAAAAAATAATTAAAAATAAAAATGGCAGAGAGAGCGCTAGAGAGATTCCTCGGAATAAACAAATTAACGCGTTTATGCGGCCTCGTGCTTAGTAAGTATCCATAGCCAGATTTAAACACGTCACTGAGCATGCGCAGAAAGTAATTTTTAATCTCAAATTATCGTTATTTAAGGGGTCAGGTACCTTTTAGAGGCTTAGAGACTCGACAGAGATATCCTTATGTTAAATCATCAGTAGTTATGAAAATGTTTTATTCAGGAATATGAAAATTTTACGGTGAGTTAAACAGACTTTCTTCTTTATAAATATGGCTCTTAATTTTTTTATTTTTTTAAAAATTTCAACCATTGTTTTTTTCAATTTTATGCCATTGCGCGCAAACTTGCGTCCATATATTAATATACATATTTTTTCAATTTTAAAATTAAGTTGCATACTATATCTTTAAAATGACGAACGGTGAAATCAAAATTCTTAGATTTTCCTAGAAAATTTTTTTTTAAATTTCAGAAATTTTTTTGATAAATTTTATTGTAATTAAAATTTTTATGGTAGAAATGACATAATTGTTCGTCATTTTACTGATACTTTTTTATATTGAACGTGTATAAAATTTCACGGTATTCTAGCCTACTGCTCTGGTGATATGCGCGCAATCACATAACAATGAAAAAAACAATGGTTAACATTTTAAATAATTAAAAAAGTTCTCTTCAAGCTAGAAAAAATTGAGTGCAATATTTATAAAGAAGAAATAGTGATTAACTCACAGTAAAATTTTCATATTTCTTAATAAATTATTTTAGTAACTACTGGTGATTGAAAATAGGATGTGTTTGTCGAGTCTCTTGGTCTTTAAAAGGTACCTGACCCCTTAATAGAAATTGCAAAAACCAACTTTGATACATCTACAGATTACAATCTTTTCGTTTTTAAGACCAACATGAAGTAAATTGATGCAGTAGTTTTCTCTCGGACAGCTCAAAAAATAGGCTTAGCAACACAAATATACAGATTTTTATTTAATTATTACTGATTTTCTTCTTTTGGACATTTCTCAGACACAATACCTGAATGCGCCAATGCATTAATTAAATTCTCGAGACTTCGTGGCGGTAGGGGAAGGAACTGCAGCCAGCAATACGAAATCCATATTTGGAAGCGAAAATAACACTCCGATATTTACAAAATATCAGGAAGAGCGTGGATCTAAAAAAACAGAAGGTCCTTTTTTTTATCGCAGTTCGTTAGCGCTAACAAGTGCTCGCATCTGTTATTTCCTGAACGGCCCCAGCGGTAATCTTCGAAGAACAGCAGGAAACACATTTGTGAGATTTCTTTTTGGCCCTTTTACTTTCGCTCCGTTTTTTAATTGAAGCCAAGGCTGATCTTATTTTATTTTACCCGATGTGCATACCTCATATTTTGGCACTTCAATGATATTTGAAATGTGGAGGGAGAAGGTCGACCTTTGTTTAAGGAATGAATGTTGCAGGTGCATGTATCTATGAGTGATGTGGTAGGATAACAGGGTCCCCCCCCCCCCAAGTATGTACTGGAACAAAGGGAGTATATATGGATGGTATTTAAGAAATGACTTTCCAATTTATAGTAAAGCTGAAGATGATATTAAGTTTAAGAATCCGGACCAGATATTATACAGACTAAATTTAATTTAACGTAATTCATAATGTAAGACATATGAGACAACCTCTGCTCTTCAAACAATTCATGAGCCCTGTAGAGACAGGCGAGTCACTATAAAAAGGAATAACGCCCCCTATCGTAGTGTAAGGGGTACTAGGCAGAACGCTGGGGGTGATTGCAGACTCCAGACGTATCTGATAAGCTGTCACGGAGAACGACGGAGGTGATTGCAGACTCCGGTCGTGTCTTATATATTTTTTTAGAGAGAAAAGTTCGGAGGTGATTGTAGACTCCGAACGTAGCTGGTATTTGCTTTAGAGCGTTGAGGTTACGTTAATAATTTGTTCCTGTAAATATTGTTCTCCTACCTGTTATATATATCGTCTCCTGTACTTGTCCGTGCTGTGCTCGTCTCATAATAAACTGTATGCTTAAAAAAAAGAGCTGGTTCTAGTTTGAAAAAAAAGGGATTTTTCAACTCGCCATCTGTCACAAGCCCTACTATACGGAAGAATGTGAGAGAGATTCCCAGGGTCGAGAGATTCAATGGCTAGGGTCAACCCCATTACAGGAGCCCTACTTATGATCTAGATGAGGGTTTCCCAACCTTGTTCATACATCGACCCCTTTTAAAAGAATGATTTTCTTCATTGACTCCCCTCACATTTTTCTCTGTAATATACAGCATACAACATAATTATAATACTAATAATTGCACATAAGACACTTAAAGATAACAATTTTACTAAGAATATGAACAAAAAATTAGAAAAAGTTGTTCATTAGGTTTATATTTTATTATTTTGTTACTATTTTCATTTCTAATTTCACAATTATAAACAAGATTTCAGAAACACAGATTGTGATTGCACAAACATCGCCAAGCGAAAAACGGAACTGCTTCTGATTGGTTGCATCGGGAGGACCCATGTGCTGTTTAAGGTGCAGTGGATTTCCCCAGTTCTGCCTAGTGTTGGTACATAAATAAAAGCCGACGGCAGCGTTCAAGGCATATACAAAAGCGTCATGAGATTCGACTTTAGATGCGTGGATCACTCCGCCCTATGCAAATCTGTTAACGATTTAAAACGAATATTATTATCTAATACTTACATTCTTCAAAAAAATTAAATTTTAAAACAGAAAAAATTTAGACCCCATTAGACTCTTGGAATACTATAGAGACCCTTTTTAAACTTCCATCGTCCCCCAAGGGGGGAATCTATCTACCTAGAGCCAATTGAGAATCCCTGATCTAGATCCTGGTAATAATTTTATCTCGGGTCAGATGTTGGCTCTCGACAAATCTGCAGATTCCCACTTTACAATTTATACTATACTTTCACTGATGATAGTGTTTTTAGCGTCATTTCCTCAACCATAGAGAGAACTTTATATTCGCTAAAAGTATCGAAAAACGTGAAGACAAGAAGCAATGCATTTGTGTAGCAGTAATTTAATTAATATAAAAATAAAATTTTAAAATATAAAAATAAAATTTCAACTATTTTCTCCTATAGATTTAACATAGAAAGATTTTTCGAACTACAGGTAGTTATCAAAATAATAGACACACTAAGAAACATCATGAAAATCTTTATTAATACGGGGCAGGATCACCTTTGTCATATAATACTACCTGATTCACCTTGCAATTGGATTATACAAGTCATAAATAGTGGTTAAGAATATATTATACCATTCTTCAGGGAAAAATCATGAAAGTTCCTGTAGAGATGCTGTGGTGGATATCGATACCTAGCTCTATCCGCTTAAACAGATCACAGTGGTTGGATGATTTATAGTCTGGAGGGATTGTACAGGGCAAGATAAGATATTTGACTTCTGTTTCATGCTCTTCAAACCAATACTCGATAGATTTAGCTGTATGTATATAGGGATTATCATACCGGAGAACGCTATCTCCTGCAAGAAACAATGTTTGCACCATAGGATGGACTAGTGAGCTAAAATTTCGACATAGTCCTTCTCATTCAATCTCTCTTTTAGGGTTACAATAGGGCCTGAAGAAAACCACGAGATGCCATCCCAAACCCTGATATATCTACCTCATGATTGACAGTTGAGATGAGACAGCCATAATTTTACGCTTGTGTAGGTGTTCTCCAGACATACGCATGTCCTATTGCGATGAACAACGTGAACAATGATTCGTCGGACCAAATGCCGTTTTTCGACATATTACTCGACCAGGATTTGCGCTCGTGGCACCATTGGGGACGATATTTTGTATTAGCATCTATTACAACTGGTTTGGGAATAACTACTCTTTCGTAAATGCTTTGTTTGTGAAGTTCCCTTCTACCTCTAATGGTTGATACCAGAACATGCAGATGCCGATTGAGCGCTTCGGTCATTTTAGTTGCAGTTGTTTTCTTTCTTTGTCACAATCCACTTCAATATCTCGTCCGTCTCTTTAACTCAGCTCTCCCTTTCGTCCACTATTCTGTTTAGCAAAAGATGTTTTTCCGTGCACTCTGTATGCTATCATGACTTATGATACCATAGCTCGAAAAACACCCATTAGCTTGGGTGTTGCAGTAACAGATACTCCAATTTAAATGCGCTCCAACAATTTGCCCTTTTCAGAAGGTCTGCAAGGTTTGACATTTTACGCTCTTCCCCCCAAAAGCACGATGCCCTTAGCTTTATTGCTGCTACCTGACAGTAGAATAATACATACACTATATTATATAAAAAAATACCTGTGACCAGCCTTGTTTTTTAAGGAATACGAAGCCCATTCATTAACACCACTAATATTGATATATGTTTCCATTATTTTGATAACCACCTGTAGAGGAAACTTTGATTTGAACTAGAGTTTTAAGAAATAAACGAATGCAAATAGTTTATAACGATACATTTAAAAGATATCTAAAACAAAATATTTTCTTAACCAGCAAGAGAATGCTGTTATTTCCTGGAATATAAAACTAGGAATGAGTTACATGAAAAGGATTTCTCCAGTGAGAGATCGGAACTTTCAAAAAGGAGGTACATCATATTTATTTTACATAGATGGAAAATCCCCAGAAAAGATTCAAATTCTTTTTATTTAAAATCTTCCACTCTCTTGGGGGCCTTCAATGAGAATCGAAAATCGGATTGAAATTTCGATACAAGTACCGACTCTGTCCCCAACAATTATGCCCAACAATTATGTATTTAGGCTAGGCATTCTCTGGACAACATCTTGTAACGTGATTTGATGAATATTTTTTGGCTTATGCTCGTTTAGAAACTATGCTCAATGAGGTAATTAACCTTTTCTGTGTGTTGTGACACTTTTGCAATGTTTTTTGCAGACTAATAGTTTTTGATGAAGAATAATAAAAAGTAAAATAGATGCGATGTACGAAAATGGACTAAATGAAAAATATACGAAATCATGATTTTATTTAGAGGTAAAATAAAGGCATATTAACCAAACATTTTTGAAAGTTAAATACGAAGCTTAAATCAATAATAATTTCATTCAGGGGTTGACGTTGTATCCACCGCTGTTAAACGCGAGCCTAGTATTCAACACTCAATTTAAAACAGGGTAATAAATTAATAAATTTTAAAAATACATATAAAGTTTTATCTAAAACTTTGAGAGTTATAAACAATTTATTTATTTATTTATTTATTTATTATTATTATTATTATTTTATTATTATTATTTTTTTTTTTTTGGGGGGGGGTTGTTGTTGGTGTTATTTCTCCTTTTTAGGTCGGATTCTGTAGATCTGCTCAGATGCGGAAATGAATCAGCTGAAAGTTTGAAAGCATGCCAAAATGTAAAACGCTCAACAGGCAAATAAGAATAAGCATTGAGTGGACAAGAAACGGCGATATCAAGTGTTCCTCTGTATTAATACACCGCTGTGTTTTATTTATTTTGTCCGCGAAAGTGAATTGTCTCAATCGGTAGCAGAAGTTAGATTCCGCCCAATCCATCACACCTCCCTCTCTCATCTCGCGCCGCATCCGATCTCTCTCCGCGTAACGTAATCTTCCCTCCACTTCTAAAGAGACACCAATCATCAGAGAGGCGAAGTCTTTTATCGCCCAGAAATTTCGGAAGGACAGCGGGAACAGCCGTAAACAACCATTTGATTTAGAAACTTTCTCCGGTTCCGCAACTCCCGCTATTTCGCGGACACGTGATTCGCCAACTTTCATTCCCACCCCTCCCCGCCTGATTTACAGTTGCGGTTAGGGTGTGCGACAGGGAGGAAGGCCTCAACGAAAAAATAACTAAAAACGATAGTGGCTTTTCAGATATAATTTTCTTCAGATAGAAATTCTCTGCATGACTGACGGGAAGTCACACTGTAATGCACATATATGACATGAGAGGTAGTCAGAAGTTGCCAGATTCAAAGAATTCGTGAAAATATAACAGTTTTATGACACTGTGAGAAAACTTTTCCCGCAATTTCTTTTTCAAACATATGCATAAAGTATTATAGAGAAATATATTATATCTATTGATATGTATATACATCTCTCTCTCTATATATATATACACACATCTATCTATACACACACCTACATACATACAGTACTTTCTCAGTATATAAATTTAATGTATTTCATTTTTACCTCCCGCAAAATGCATTTTGTTAATATCTGTGTACCAGAAGTAAAAGGCACCAAGTCCATTTTTTAAGCGTAGACTGTTAAACTATATTCTTTCATATTTTTTGGAATATTTCAGTGGTGCAAAGCTCTAACCCGAATATTTATATTGATGAGACCTTGCCAGTTGAAAACGACACCATGTCCTAACATTCATTGTATCTAGGTAACGAGCACTAAAAGGATTTCATTGAGCTCTCCTGTAAAATTTAATAATTGTGACTCAGTGTCTTTTACCTCCAGTACACAGATATGTAAAAAATTCTATTATTTTTCAATTTTAATGTGCCATTTACAACCGTCTAAGCCCACGAAATAAACGAAATTCTCATTGATACTAATATGTTACTCAATAAGGGATGTATACCATTTCATTGTATTTCTTTGTCAGAATCTCCCATTAAGCATGCGAAATAACATGAACATGCCAAGAAGCTTTTATTAAGATGTATTAACTTTTTTTTGTATAATGCAATCTGTTAAAACAAGCTTGTTAAATGCATGTTGCTACTAAGATATCCAAAACTGGAAAACGGATCCCAGTCACTGTGTTACTAACTGCTACCTCACGTTTTCCCAAAATCGAAACCAATCAATAGTACAAACATTTTCAGGCATGAAAAGCAGTGGGTCGAGGTATTTCAATTAGATGCTAGCTAATACCTCACCTTTACCCAAACTCGAAACCAATCAATAGTACAGACATTTTCAGGCATGAAAAACAGTGCGTCGAGGTATTTCAATTAGTTATAGCTAATACCTCACGTTTATCCAAAATCGAAACCAATCAAATGTACAGACATTTTCAGGCATGAAAAACAGCGAGTCGAGGTATTTCAATTAGATACTAGCTAATACTTCACCTTTACCCAAACTCAAAACCAATCAGTAGCACAGACATTTTCAGGAATGAAAAACAGTGGGTCGAGGTATTTCAATTAGATACTAGCTAATACCTCACCTTTACCCAAAATCGAAACCAATCAATAGTACAAACATTTTCAGGCATTGAAAACAGTGGGTCGAGATATTTAAATTAGTTATACCTAATACCTCACGTTTACCCCAAATCGAAACCCATCAATAGTACAGACATTTTCAGGCACGAAAAACAATGAGTCAAGGTATTTCAATTAGTTATAGCTAATACCTCACGTTTACCCAAACTCGAAACCAATCAATGGTATAGACATTTCTAGGCGAGAAAAAGAGTAGTTTGGCGTATTTAAATTATAGAAAAAAAAATAGGAAATCTTACGACGATGAAGGTGGTATTAACTGCAGAAACAATTACGATATGTCTCTACTTTTACAATTTAAGTATGCATCGCAGCTATAATTCCATATTCAATCTAAAATATTTTCTTCTCGTAGAAGAAATAACTTCAATGAACAGTTAAAAAAAAATTATATGATAACGTAAAACTTTTAGTAAAAAAGGGTTGAGAAATTAGTGCGTAACCACGTATGGAATATTCGTTTTTTTATACCGTGCTGAGCCTTGAGCACGAAACCTAGGTTTAGACAGATGGTTGCACAGCTGATACATATTTCACGACAATGGCTCCATTAGGGGGAATTTTCCCATGAAAAATTTCAGGTAAGGAAAGGATGGAGGATAAGGCTTCTCGTATTTATCCCCAAATAAAGATTTATTATTTTTTTTTTAAATCCTCAAATAGCGTTAGATTTAAAATTAAGCGCTTTTGTTGCGCTGAATGAGCAAACATGATTAAAAATACGTACTTGAATCATTTTTTAAAAATGAATTTAAACTTATTAACAATTATGATGAATTATTTCCTGTTATATAAAACAATGAATTGATACTCAAGCGCAAAGTATATACACATGTAGGGTGTGAAGAAAAAAAAATGCCGATATATACACTAAAATATATACTTGGATATATACACTAAGATATATACTTGGCCAAAAGTATTGCAAGTTCTAAATATTCTAAAATCTAACATTTTTTCAAGAATAAGCCCCCCAAAATAATATTTTTTCAATGCAACTGATATTTTT
Source organism: Dolomedes plantarius (assembly GCA_907164885.2). Lineage (NCBI taxonomy): Eukaryota > Metazoa > Arthropoda > Arachnida > Araneae > Dolomedidae > Dolomedes > Dolomedes plantarius. The sequence continues at coordinate 99,094,138 of OU015497.1, read as the reverse complement.
TAATGTCAGTATGTTACATTAGTTTAAAGGCAAGATATGATTAAATTATTGAACAAAAATAATTATTTAATTTTATAAAAAACAGCATACAAAAAATGTACAGGTTATCAGAAATCGGCACACATTTTGGTTCCCCGGAATAAAATGAAATAAACAATTTCAAGTTCTTCTGAGCAGAAAATATAATAAATGAGTGCAACTGAACCAAAATTTAATATGTTATTGGGCCGCCCCTGTCTTTGATCACAACAGCCACTCTTTTAGGCATGGAATCTACAAGGTTTTGCAACACTAGGTTTTGCATGAGTCCAGACTGCCTGGTTCGCACAACAAAACACCCAGCAAGCCAAATGGTGTGGGGCTGCATGTCATATGTCTTAGTGCGCTATAAATGCGTACGTTATTAAATCTTATTAGAAAAATGAACATCTTTATTTATATAGTAGTTACGGAGGGTTACAAATTAGCGTGTTCACAACACGCTGCCTTAGCTCGGACTAAAGAATGGAGGTGAGGGAAATTTTTGGCTCAGTGCCAAGGCGGGAAGCATCGGTTAAACATTGCACTTCCGGTATAGTAAACAACACCCCTCCTCAATGTTTTAACACAAGGAAATACTGAAGACTTACCTTAAGGATGAACATATAACAAAAATATAATGACTAACATAGACCAAGATCTTTACTAAAAGTTTTAAGTTTGAAAGTCCCTAATGGTTTGTTCAATAAGTGAGCAGTCATATGCTCAGTAGGGAGATACTTTAGTTCAAAGTTCTTTTCTTTGATTAGATCCTTAACAAAGTGATACCTGGTATCAATGTGCTTGGTTCTCCCACTGCACTTTTCATTCTTCATCATCTTAATACAACTTTGGTTGTCTTCATAGAAAATACAGGGTACATCACCTACATTAAAGTCTTGTAAGAGTCTCTGCAGCTATATAGCTTCCTAAGCAGCTTCTGGAAGTGCAATAAATTCTGCTTCGGTTGATGACAAAGTCACTGTTGATTGCTTTCTGCTAATCCATGTTAGAACACTTCCTTGATATTTGAAGAAATAGCCAGTGTTCGATTTTCGATCAATAGGGTCGTTAGCCCAATCGGCATCCACAAAACATAACAATGAATTATTCTGATGTTCAGTCAAATCTCCAAGACACAATTTATGATCTTTAGTCAGCATCAAGTATCTGAATACTCTTTTGACTTCCGTCCAGTCTCTTTCAGTAGGTTTTGAGACACTGCGAGCTAAAATTGAAACTGCTGTCGCAATATCGGGTCTCGTGTTGACGGCTAAGTACAACAAAGATCCAACTGCACTTATATAATCGACGTTTTTTGTCAAGGGTTCTGAAAATGTGTTTTGCTTGTAAAAGCCAGGATCAATAGGTACTTTTGATGTTTTGCAATCCTCTAGATGGTATTCTTTAAGCTTCTTTGATATATAAGTTGACTGGTTTATATAAAAGATTCCATCATTACTTCTTTGAAAATTGATTCCTAAGTAGTATTGAAGATTGCCTAAATTTTTCATCACGAAAAAGTCACTGAATTCTTTTTCAAATTTGTCCAGTAATATCTCAGTTGTTCCGGGAATAACTATACCATCCACATGGACAGTGAAGTATATCTGGCCTTCTGTATTCAGTCTTGAGTACAAGCATGGGTCATTTGGACTTCTTTGAAATCTACTTTCTAAGAGTACTTTATTGAGTTTTCTGTTCCACTCATTTGCTCCTTGTTTTAATCCATACAAGTTCTTTATAAGATTACAAACTTTGTCCTTATCGCCTTCAAATCCAGGTGGCTTCTTCATGTATACTTCATGGCATAAATCACCGTTCAGATACGCTGATTGTATATCATAATGGCGTACAGCCATTTTCTGCTTTCCTGCCACGGTCAGTAACAGTCTCAAAGTAGTTGGTTTTGCAACAGGTGCAAAAACTTTGTCATGTCCGTATTTCTGCTGGTAACCTTGGGCAACTAGACGGGCTTTATAGCGTGAAATCTTTCCTTCAGCATCTGTTTGGGTTTTAAATACCCATTTGCATCCTATAATGACTTTATTTTCAGGAGCATCTGTTAATTCCCAGATTCCATTTTCTTTTAAAGCGTCAATTTCTGCCTGCATGGTTTGTTTCCAATATGCATTATTTGGGCTGGTACGTGCTTCGTATGACGATGGATCAGATGTTTCCACTGATTGTGCCTTAAAAGACGACATCTTTAATCTTTCGGGTGGTACACCTTTGTTTGGTCTAGCCGAGCGTCTTGGTTCTGTTTCGTCTGAGACTTCTTGCTTTATTCGCTCTTCAACCACAGGTAATTTTGCATCGTTTTCTTCATCTGCTTGTTTCTCAATGTTTTGAGTTTCTGTATTTACTGTTTCTTGCATACACTTGGCATGAGGATCTTTCGGTAGAAAGGTAACATCTCTACTGATGATTACGGTATCTGTACTTGTGTCCAGTAATCGGTATCCTTTAGTGCCTTCTTCATATCCAACGTTTAACATATGTATCGTCAAGTTTCCTTTGCTTTTCACGAGGTACGTTCACATACACAGGGGATCCAAAAGTTTGTATGTGTGACAGTGAAGGTTTTCTGCTATGCCACTTTTCAAAGGGAGTTGATGTGATTTCTTTTGTTGGCAGAATATTTTGCAAGTAATTTGCTGTGACAACACCTTCACCTCAATATTTGTTCGGAAGATTTGCAGCTTTTAACATCACTCTTGTCATCTCTAGTAATGTTCTGTTCTTCCGTTCTGCTACACAATTTTGTTGCGGTGAATATGGTACAGTCTTTTCATGTAAAACACCGTTAGCTATAAGTAGTTTCTCAAATTCTTTACTTATATATTCCCCTCCTCGATCTGATCTCAAACGCTTGGGAATTTTGCCAAATTGGGTAAGAGATTCTTTGATGAAATACTGGATATTTTGTTGCATTTCTTCTTTACACTTTAGAAGATAAACTTACTGTATCTGCTAAAATCATCAATAACTGTTAGAATATATCTGGCCCCACTTGGTGTCAGCGTCTGCATAGGACCGCAAAGATCAGTGTGAATTAAATCAAGAGTTCCAGAAGTTTTCGAGAGAGATTTTTGAGGAAATGGTTCACGGCAAGCTTTAGTTGCAATGCATTCTTCACAAACAATTTTCTGCAAACAAGGTGATATTTTCATATCTTCGGTCATATTATCTTTATCCATTCTTAAAATATCTGCTGGGTTTCTATGACCTAACTTCGCGTGTCAATCGTGAATACATTCTGCATGCGTCTGTTTCGTGCGTTAGGCATGTTCGCCTTCTTCGAGAATATACAAATTTTCTTTAATGCATCCTGATGTAATAAATTTGTTATCTTTAATTATACGACACTTCTTATCTTTAAATATAACTTCATAGCTATTATCATTCAGTTTCTTCACAGATAATAAATTGTTGGAAAGATCAGAAACAAATAAAACATCTTTTAGAGTTATTAAAAATTCCTTATTATTTTGGTTCCTAAAATATATCAAACAGTTTCCTTTTCCCTGACTGAATACTGCTTTACCGTTGGCTAATATGATTCGATCTGAAATGGCATTTTCGTCAATGAAAGTGAACATATTTTTATCACTACACATGTGTGTTGTAGCTCCACTATCAATACACCAAGAATTGTTCATAAAATTTGCACTAGAAAAACAATATTCATTATTAACTTCTAAATTATTGTTAACATCCGATACTTTCGTTACGTTTACCAATTAATTTTGGTCATTTTTGTTTCTCCACTTCGCATATTTTCTGCATTCGGCTTCAAATGGCCAATTTTCTTACAGAAGAAACAAGTACGTAACTTATTATTTTTATCAACATAAACATTGTTAACAGATTTACTAACAGATTTAAGAGATTTATAATCATTATCCTTAGAAGCATTATCAATATCTTTACTTTCGCTTTTGCGTTTAAATTCTTCGATTACTTTACCTTTAACAAGTTCTAATGTTAGATCAGTTTCTGGTCTTATTTCAAGAGCAGTTATTATTGTAGCGTAATTAACTAGTAAGTTACTTAACATAAAAGCTATGAATAATGGATCAGAAATTTTCTCACCTAGTGCGGAAAGTTGATCCACCAGACTTACCATTTTCATAAGATGATCCGCCATTATTCCACCTTGCTTCAATCGAAGAGAACACAATTCTTTTAAGAGTCCGACTTTTCGCGAAAGAGTTCCTTTATTATGATAATGTTCTAAAGCGAACCATGTTTCTTTTGCTGTTGTTAATTTCCTGATGTGCCCAAGTTGGTTGTCTTCCAATAAAAGACCTATAGTTGCATGGGCTTTTCCGTCTTTCGTTAACCATTTTGTAGTTAATGGCGATGGTCGTTCTTTTTCTATAACTTCCCATAAGTCCTCTTTAATTAGCAATAGTTCAACTTTAAATTTCCAAATGTAGAAGTTGTTATTATTCAGCTTTCGATATGACGGCCGGATTCCAATATATTCATTTTTCGCTGATCCGAAATTCCAAAAAGAACGAAGAATATATGGCGTCAAATCGAAAGTCACTTTACGCTGAGAACAAAAAAATATCTTTACGGAGAAATGGAAGTTTAAAAGACATAACAATAATCTGGGTCCATAACCTGTTGAAGTACGCTATAAATGCGTACGTTATTAAATCTTATTAGAAAAAGGAACATCTTTATTTATATAGTAGTTACGGAGAGTTACAAATTAGCGTGTTTACAACACGCTACCTTAGCTCGGACTAAAGAATGGAGGTAAGCAGTGTTGCCAACCTTTTCAAAGCGCCTCCCCCTAGCGCCATCTCGAAATCCCCCTGTTTCCCCCTAACACCAACTTGAGATCCCCTAGACCTTCCTAAAAGAAATTCTAGTTCCAAATAGGCATTCTGTTTGAGAGATAAATTGAAATAAATAAAAAATACACACTTACATAATGAAATGGAAGTTTATTTATATTTGACATATGTATGGAACTTATAATCTAATAAAAAAACGCGTCTCGATTGTACATTACTGTCGATTTTTCTAATTTTAAATTTCGTCGATGTCAGGATAATTATAGAGTATTTCATCAAAGACATCGGCCTGGCTCTCATTTTGTGCTTTACTATTGCCTGCATTTTTAAAGTGATATATATTGACGTTGAACAATTTGAGCATACGGATGGAAGGAACGAATTTGACACATGAACCGCAGTTCTTTTGTAGAGTAAACCTCACCATCATAATAATTTGAAGTACTTCGAGGGACAACTTATTCCGTAATATATTTTTAATTACTTTGTATGTCGAAAAAGTACGTTCGACACTTGCGGTTGAAATTGGTAGTGTTATTAGCGCCACTGAAAATTTAGCGATATTTTCAAATCGCTTTTTCCCCCGCAGAATCACTATCTTCAAATACTTCTGAATAAAATTCAACAGAATTAGCTACATTTGACCACGATTTATTTTGCAATTGATTCCATTCTGACTCTACATCACTTTTATTGCCGTGTAAGTGAGTTCGATGGAATTTCATAAAAATGTCATTGAGACTGGGTTTCACTTGAGATAATGCAACTTTAGGATGAAGATTGGACATCGTTCTCAGAACAGAAAAGTTATCTGGTAATCGTTTTTGAATTTCTTGAGCCAAAGTACACAGAAATTTCTTAAATCTCTCTTTGACATCTAATAATTCTTTCTCCTTGATATTTTGTGCAATAGAATGAAACTCAAAGCCAAAATATATCGCTGATGTATGCATTAGATAGGACTGAAAATCGAAATCCGCTAATTCGCTGTCACCCAATTTCTGTAGACTAGATGGCACAACGAGTTTTTGAAGCAAGCTTTTGAACATCAGAAATAGGTCTTCGAGCAATTTAATAGGTTCCACGTGATCGCTTTGGAAAAGTAAATTCAGTTGGGTTATACTTTTTAGTTCAAATTAAAAAAAAAAAAAAGCTTTGAATGGTAATCTTTTCATAATGTCGTGCAATTGTTCAGCCATATAACAGCTGTCTTCCGATTTAGCAATTGAAAATAGCAGTTCTAATTCTTCCCACTGATCCAGGATTGTGTTAATAGCCTCGGATCGTGCAAGCCAACGAGTCCCACTAAGACCTTGGATTTTTATTTTTTTTGCTTTCTGTTACCATTTATGGTTTCATACAGCAACTTATATTTTTCCAACCGTTTAGGGCTGTAAGAAAACCAATTGTGCTTTTTTCGTACTAGAAATTCTAATTGGCGAGGCAATGTCTACGCTGCTTTTTCGGCACACAAATGAAGCGAATGGAAACACATTTCATGACGACTACGGCGCTTATCTCGCTTTTAAACAAAGCAGTGACTGAATTATGTTTGCCAACCATGACATTCGCTCCATCGACGCCGATCCCGACCATGTTTTCAACCCTCAAACCATCTTGTTCTAATTGAACTTTAATGGCACTGTGCACTGTTTTTGCATCAGAATCGATTATTTTAATTAATCTGTAGAAGGTTGTGATCACTTGTCTTTTCTTCACCGAAAAAAAACCGAATTTATCTTTATAATAATTATATTCGAACGAAATATGCAGAATTTCCGGAAAGACCACAAAAGAGAAAAACTGAAAAACACAGTAAAAGTAACACAAAACAGTCGCCACTCTCTACAACCCGCGTGTCGTGATTGCCGCGCAAAATGATAAAATTTGTTTACGGTTGTATTTTGACTGTTTATTTTATTTCGTTTTAATGAGAGAAAGTGGTAGTAAACTTGAAATTAACCTGATTAAAATTGAACTGAAGAGTTAATTTCTAATATTCTTTTAATGAACTTTAAATCTACACTCCTAAAAACCCCCATAAAAAAAGTCCTCCATAGAGAATTCCCCTAAAAAAAGGGAACTTCTAAAAAAAGCGCCAAAAAATGTACCCCTAGAAAATGCCCCTAAAAAAAATGTGCCCCCCTCAAAATACTCCTAACAAAATGTGGCCCCTAAAAACACCCCTTTTCATCTAATTTACCCCCAAATTTAGGGGCAAAACCCCCAAGTTGGCAACACTGGAGGTAAGGGGAATTTTTGGCTCAGTGCCAAGGCGGGAAGCATCGGTTAAACACTGCACTTCCGGTATAATAAACAACAATATAAGTCAAATGGACGACTCCATTTTGTACAGGGAACTAAGAAGAGTGACCAGTAAATTAGCGTGCTGAAGGATCGATTGCTTAATAGTGCTTATGACATGTTCCCAAGGCAGAAATGGGTGTTTCAGCAAGACCTAGCACCCTGAAATACATCGAAAAAGGCAAGAACAACTTTGAAATTAAATTAAATTTCATTAGAGTTCAATTCTGAACTCTAAATCGAAACATTCCTTATTTTAGGTTATGGGTGAATTTGCAAAACATGGTATTAATGTTCTCCCATGGCCAGGAAACTCGCCAGATTTAAATTCTGTTGAGAATTTAAGGAGTATAATTGGAAGGAAAATATCTCAAAATCATCCCAGAAAAAAACGAGACATTCAGGAAACAATAATTAAAATTTGGCACCATGAAATACCGAAAGAAGTGTTGCAAAACCTTGTGGATTCCATGCCTAAAAGAGTGACTGTTGTGATCAAAGCCAGAGGCGGCCCAACAACATATTAAATGCTTTTCGGTTCAATTGCACCCATTACCTTTTCTGCTCAGAAGAACTTGAAATTGTTTATTTCATTTTATTCCGGGGAATCGAAATGGGTGCCGATTTCTGATAACCTGTACATTTTTTGTATGCTATTTTTTTTATAAAATTAAATAATTATTTTTGTTCAATAACTTAATCATATCTTGTCTTTAAACTAATTTAATATATTGACATAAAAAATATCAGTTGCATTGAAAAATTATTTTTGGGGATTATTCTTGAAAAAAATGTTAGATTTCTCAAACTTGCAATACTTTTGGCCAGTAATGAAGGTAAATGTTGAAAAGCCAACTTATCCACAAGTAGAATTGAGCTCTGGTATTCGGAAATATTTCGCAAAAGCTAATGGCACAAAGTCGGTGTTTAGAAAAACCTTCAAAGATTCGCTATTTAACTGAAAAATTTATTTGACTATTGGAGCAAATTCAGCTTTCATCTTCTGAAGCCGGTCAGGAGGAGGGCCAAGGTTAGGAGCTGTACGATCTGATCATACTATACCAGGGGTTCCCAACCTTTTTCCTACATCGACCCCTTTTAAAAAAATAATTTTCTTCATCGACCCCCCCCCCCCCCCTCACATTTTTCTGTATAATATACAGCATACAATATAATTATAATACGAATAATTGCACATAAAACTCTTAAAGATAACAATTTGACTACGACTATGAACAAAAAATTAGAAAAAGTGGTTCATTAGGTTTAAGTTTTATTATTTTTGTACTATTTTCATTTTTAATTTCACAAATATAAACAAGATTTCAGAAACACAGATTGTAATTGCACAAAAGTTCGATTTCAATTAATGTGGTGGTCATGCTTGATGCACTGATACAATTTTTTTAATGTTTGGTCTGAAATTTCTTATCATTGTATAGTTACAATAACTAACACAACGAATATAAATATATATTTATACATATTAAAACGGATATTATCTAATAATTTACATTCCTAAAAAATTAAACTAAATTTTAAAGCAGAAAAATTTATCATCGACCCCCAATAAACTCCTGGAATACTATAGACCCTTTTAAACTTCCATCGACCCCCAAGGGGTCCACCTGGACCACGTAGGGAATCACTGTACTATACGATAGCTAATTCGACCGGGACCTACAGTTTAAAACATCTCAGCCGAAAATGGGACTCGAACCCGCAGATTATGGTACCACGCCAGAGCCCCAGCTATTTGGCCATCATCCGACTCATCAAACCAAGAAAGGGATAATGCCTCCTCTGTAGGAGTTGCCTATTCAGTAAGCCAAATATCATGCCAACCACTTGTCTCGATACTGACAATGACGCTAGCGCAGTTCTTTGACCATTTGGTCCTGATCTCCGTGGATGTTGAAGCCAACAGTACTTATTCGTGGGGTTGAAGCCAACAGTACTTATGTGTTTATATGGAACGCAGGCGACATATGCAGCCATTTCAGTCAGTCTGTCTCCTGAAATTTCTTGCCGGCAACGAAAGGTCGTCTGCCCTCAGAAACGAAATCTTTATTAGCAGAAAACCCTTGTCAGTATGTTGAACGTCAGTAAAATGTTAAATAACCTTACATTTTTACAGGTAGAATGGAATTTATATTCATTCGTATTTTATTATTTTATAGGAACTTAGCGTTTTATAATTATAAGTACCCATCGTCTGAAATGTGTTTAATACAAATAGTTAAGTGGAACATTAAGGTGTATCCAAATGTTTGTTACAATAAAATTTTAATGGAAATAAAAACGATGATTCTAATGAACACGTCGTGCGATTTTTTCCCGGTTAAATACTTAAAACAAAGAAATAAACTTTAAATGACAACGTAATTGCTTATTAATTTGAGAAGCGTGAAACTACTGAATATTTTTTACTAGATAAAGCAGTTACTCTGGATGAGCCTAAAGTTGACCGACATACAGTAGCGACTTATGATTTACAATTCTTTTAATCTTTTAAAAGGAGGTTTTTCTTTAAATTGAATTGTAAATAACTTAAAAATCTGTATGGTGTTTTATAAACGTTTTGATAAGTAAATTTTATCTATGCAATCTCTCTATCCAATAGAAGCCTTTCGATCATCAAAATATATATAGATTGTTCATCTGGTTAGAACTGAGACCGTACAAAAAAAAAAAGACTACTAAAATTTGGAATCTGCACGAGTCCCTACTTAAAAAAAAAAAGGAAAAACTTTTTTCGGAATATTGAAGGTAACGCTTGCTTTTTATTCGTTTTCCTCTAAAACGAAGGCAATGGGAGGGAAAATATGGAGAAAGGAAAAAAAAAAAGAATCAAAGCATACATTTGGCATCAACATTTTCCCTTCTTATTTTTCAGGTGTGTCTATCCTTGACCTCTCTATTTCACCGATAGAAAAGAGCCCGCGCGAGAGAGGATTGGGGAGAAAAATTGTGGCAACGAGCCAAGAGCGCCGCCGCAGCGACACCTTACGAGTTACGTCTCAAGCTGCAGACTGTCAATGGCACACCTACATTGTAACTTGTCTATCGATTGAAGAGCCACTGCGTACAAATTCTGCGCTGGTATTCATTCAGAGCTGGATATTAGCATAGGAGTAGCGGGCGGAGACCGAATTTTCGAAGAATGCACGCGCTGAAGCTGACACAATGTGCGGTGAGGGGTTAAAATAGAAACTCTAAATATAGAAGGATGTAAAACTATATTTTGCGTTTTCCCAGGACATGAGAGCAAATGAACTGCGGCCAGATCACGTTTACTCTTAATACCTACCTCTATTGGATGAAAATAAGCGTGACTTATGTGCATTGGTTTACCATCAACGTACATATGTTTGTAACACCCATAAACACACTTATCACTCACTGAACCACCACTTGATGAAGATTTGTGTCATATTTAGAGAGTCACTTGAATTCAATTGTTCGAAAGGAACCGAAAAGGGACATTCCAGGGCCAAAGATGTGTGGGCGTCGAGAGCCGACGCAGGGCCCTGGGAATGTTTTTTCCTCGAGTCACTGTACTGGGCCTAGTTTTGCGACAAATTTCTAAAGCTGGCGGGACCGGAGAATCTTAGCCACTCTAGTCAGGGAGGGATGCTTTGAATCGTATAATATACCCTCTCGCAATCATTCCTTGTTTTCGAATGAAGCGACAGGGTCTAAGTTTAGTTACACAATGAGTGAACTGTTTAAGTGTCAGGCAGTGACGTATCGAACATAACTGGCGCCCGGGGCACGATACCTTTTTGGGGCCCCCAATTGAAATTTTCCAGAAAATCTTGTTTGTCTTGGGGACCATTTGGCGCCCCTCTGCGAGTGGTGCCCGGAGCATGATAGACCCCCCACCACCACCACCACCTCGCTACGCCACTGGTCTCAGGCAACATGAGAGTACGCAAGAAAATATTAATTTGTGTCCCAAAAATGGGTACACTTTGGAGATCCAAACGGTGACAGAATATATTTCTAAAAAGATAAAACTGAATTACATGACTGTGAAAGGAAGGAAGACAAGATAATACTATAATACCGTCTTTACATCTGTAGTGCCAACAATGATAATAGACAAAAGGTATGTTCAGTTCAGTTTAGTAAAAAAATCCTCAGTCAAAACGCAAACTGTGTTCCGAAGACTTTGCGGGTCTAACAGGTAATGGACAGGGGTATGCACACAGGCGTAGCGTCGGCGTCTCCCAACTTAACTTTCATTAAAACGTTAAAAGAAGTTCAGATAAAATCAGAAAATTGTAGAAACCTTTTAAGAAAGTTGGTTTTTTCCCGCTTTTACAAACTGTGACACTGAAGATTCCGATTATGTCTTTAGACTTAACATAGTTTTTAACAGTGATAAGATCCATAACAAAAATTCGATGATATATTTTTTCCCTCTTTTATTTATATTATATTTATTTTTCTCATTGTTTAATCTTTGAATACTACTCAAACATCAATTCTATTGTAATTCAATTTAAAAAAAATCATCATAATCCATATTTTAAGGACCGTCCGGTAGTCAATGAACTGAGAAAGGCCCTAACGGAATTCAATTCGTGCCCCCCCCCAAAAAAAAAAAAAAAAAAAAGAAAAAAAAAAGTTAGAAGCACGCTACGCCTATGGGTGTGCAAAGGGAAAGTGCTTAAAACATTAATGAAGTTTTATACGTGGACTTTAAACGTAAATCGCGGCTAACAGCTAATAATCTTTTAAACGGTAATGTAAGGGCTCTTATAAATACAAAAACATTAATGAAATTTTGCAATAATTACATTCTCAAAACTGGAAAAAACTTTCAAAAGGATCGTATGATATTTGATTGTCTGCGTAAGAAACTTTTATGGAAACCGTCCAAAAGAGATTTAGCATTAACGTACGTTTGTAAACGGACTTTATCCATGTTGTATTTGTAACAGTTAACGACGAAATTGTTTTCAACTTGACTTAATAATGATCATACCAATATTTGATATGACAGGTAGTAATTCTTGCATTGTCAACGGAATAATTATGATGTACTTATTTAAACCTATTTCAGGATATTTTTCAAATGTTATCAATGGCACTTATCAAATTTGTAATAATTTTATATTGAAAAATTTCTTTTAATAACAATTTTTTTTTCTTAATTCACAATACTTCAAACAGCAACTAGAGAACTATGCTAATTCAGGAATTTTTGTAGTTTTTTTAAATTACAGACTAAAAATTAAAAGCTGAAAATTAGGGTTCCCTCAAAATATAAAGTTAATTGCAGGAGTTACTTGAGGAGCTTTTAAACTTCAGGAGTTACTGCACAGATGATCCCCATTTAAACAAACGATACAAACTGAAAGAGTAGTCAAAGAAAAAATCCAAAATTTTAAAGTGCCCCTAACATAAATTGATAGAATGATCAAAATTAATAGGAAAAATTTACAAAATAACTCATTTCAAGACAAACAGGTAAATAAGTAAAACGATCCCTCAAAATATAAAAGGTATTCAAGGTACGCTTTCAAGCTTTTCAATTTTAAATGTCATATATTGTGGCAAGAGTGCTCCCCGTTATATGAAAGTAAGGAGTTCCTATGAAACCTCTCTGTACGGCAAAACAAAGAAGAAATTATCATTAATTTATGTACCAACGTCATTTCAAAGTTCTGTACTCAGAAATCCTTTACTGAATTTATGTCGAGGACCGCTCGTTAACTAAAAAATGTCGGTTCCGGAATTCATTTTACATTTAATGGCCATATTTCTGTAGTGTATTATCACCACGTTGGTCGAAAGTTTTTCAAAATTGAAAAGAGGGTAGCAGCACATGTTGACAAAGACTCTAAAATAGTGATTCCCAATCAGAGTGCCGCGGCAATTTAACCCTTTCAGGGGCAATAACCGCCACCGTTTGCACGGTGCAGATTTTCCCCCGATTTTTTTTAACATAACAAAATCTTGAATAATTTTCCAATTAAAGGTTACAAAATGTTTTTATTTCTTTAAATTGATAAAAGATGGCAGCACTAGCCCTTTTCCTGCTCATTTAACTGGAATACATTGCAAGTGAAAAGAGGGCTATATTTAGGCGTTCGCACTGTGCAAACGGCGCCCCTCAAAGGGTTTTAAGTTGCTGTGAGATCGGCCAGGGGTGCTGCGAAATATTATTGGATAAATTAAAAAACATTGCTCGATCCCACTTAAAATAAATATGAAGTAATTACTCTCTCGCCCGACAGCCAGTGTCACAAATCGATGCACTCCTTCCTGAGGATGATTAGCCACCCTCAACGCCCACAACTGTTAGGCTTGATATCAAATAACTGTACTCTGAGCATCAGTCGCAAGTCTTCCGTTAACAAAACAAAACTCCTTTTAGCAATTTCGATTGTAGTCCTTTAGTGTAATACTACACTGAATCCTAAGGTTATTTTTAAAACTGTATTAATATATCTATAGAGTCCGGTATAAAGGGCTTATGTCATAAACAGTGATTTAAATATAGCAAGTTATTGGCTTTTGTGCCAATCACAGAGCTGTAATTTAGACTTGAGTCTTTTGTAAAATGAAATGTACTTTTGTATACAAAATTGATAAACTTAAGCCTTTTATACAAGTCAAAATATTTATTATTATTATTGTTACCAATACTAACAAATAGGTAAAAATCACTTTTTTGACTTAAGCCCTTTATACCGGGCACTATAGATATCCTATTCTAGTGTTGGTTACTCATATATTTCAATAAATTAATAAAATCAGAAATGAAGTAAGTATTTATTTGAACTTAAATTTAACATGTTCTTGAAATATATTCCACTTTAATTTAATATTTAAAAAGTTGAAAAAAAACTAAAATTCTAATAAGGGTACCCGGAGTTTCTAATCTCATTCCCAATTGGTGTCACAAACATAAAAGGGTGGGAATCCGTGCTCTAAAACATTGAAAATATATCCAAAATTTCATAAGCCAAAGATATTTTATAATTACTAAAGGCAAAAACTCAGCAGCAATTATTTAACCTCTGAAACGGATTGTACAGTGTAGAAGCGCTGAATGTTATAATACACCGCGGTGTGTGGTGGAGAGACGGTCAATAATAAAACTCTTATAACAACTTCAGAAGCAAAAAATAAATAAAAACTTGAGGAACACTAAGGTGGCGTAAAAGTAAAGTCTGTTTGACCATTGATAGCGATCAAAAGACTATAAATATTGCAAGATAGATGGTGACGTTATTTTATGGCCCACAATAAAACTTTCAGATAATGGTCAAAGTGGTATTTCAAACGAAAATTATAGTGGGGACTTAGTAGACTGTAAACAAGAGCAGTAAAATAAGGAACTAATTGGGGCAAAAACTTCTAAGAGAAAGGCAGCCCACTTTCCAATGAGAGAAAAAGGGGCGGGTCAAAATGGCCCCGATAAACGGACAACAGCCCCTCCAAGAAAAAACGAGAGAAGATCGACAGATTTCGCTTGCTGTTTCCTGAAGCTTGGACGATATAGAATGCCGATTGAGCTGCCTCGGAGTCTAGCAGAAGTTCCTGGAATCCGACATGATGATGCTGAATATGACATGATGTGGGCCCCTGTCAACGAAATCATTCATCGCTGTATTCTTCAACACTAATAAGTGCCTCCCGAAAGATCCTAGAAATAATTGCTTTGACCGAATATATTTTGTCTCTGATTCCAAATCCTCATGTATTAAATGATAATATGAAGGGGAACCTTATTCTATTATTAATTTAACTTTAAAATAATTTTTAGTATTGTCAAATAAATGTATGATAAAGACCAATTCTGTGTTTCTACGCTTGCCCCAGCACATGCACCCATCAATTGTTTTAGGTTCTTTTACAGTCTAAATACAGCTTTAAACGATACGAAATACAAGGCCTAAATGACGTAAATGAGTAATGCTTAACCCGAACTGACCGAGAATAATACAGCTTTATCCGGGGCTATTCCATTCATACCCACGCCATCTCTCTCTCTCTCTTGGAACATAAGTAAGCAAGCCAAGAAAGAATCGGAGCTTATTAAGACAAGTAAGGATAAATTACAGAAACACCCGAGTAAAATACCAGAATCATATTTCATCCGAAAAAGGAGAGAATAAATCAATAAGAGGACGTTATTTTCATAGCATTTCTCTATCTCCCGGGGCTATTGGACGGGGTCGCAAGACGTTGACGATAAAATCTGCCCGCTGCGTGAGGAAAATAACGAGAGACTGAGGGGATCCCAAAGTTTTATTTTCGTCGAATAAATAAATCCATAAATAATATAAAGAAGAGAGAGAGAGAAAAAAAATCTAAAACAAGAAATTCCTCTGCCAACTCTTTCGCTCGCTTCTCTATTACTTCTGTAAGGCGAGATGACAGTTAAATTTCTCCGTCATTTTGTTCTGCGGGTAACAGTTTGCTTTTTTCCCCCTAAGCGTTGCTTTTTACCTCTATAATAATAATAATAATAATAGTAATAAAATTTTCCTGAAATAACTGCGATTGCAAGTGACTACCTTCAGTATTTCTGGATTACAGCTCGATAATTAGCTGCTTTTTATGATCGTTAGAAATTCATGGTCATAATGAAGAGTATCGCTATGTTTGATTTACAGGACGGATTATAAATATCTAGGAATATAAATTTTATTGTCTGCTTCATCTCATTATCAGGTTTGACAAAATTAGAGATTCTATTCAATCCCAAAAATTTTCTACTGAACTCAGTCTGTCTCGCAGTTTTTCTTGTCAAGTAAGTATCTGTTGGAAGGTAGAGGGTTCGTTTGCAATAAAACTTTCGTAGGGCAAAATGGCATAGGCCGAATAAGCAATTATTGTAAATTTATACGTAAAAATATTTGATAATTCCTAGCCTTCAAAATAAGCTTTGGAAACTTAACAAATAACATTATGAAATATGAAATTGCAGTCTGAAATAGAATGGATATTCCTTGCTAGGAAGGATATATAGCTGGAAGGATATAACTAAAACCGATTGCAAATCATGAAAAATTCCATTCCAAGATAAGTAGACAAATCCACAGCAGAATACTCTTAGGCATAAAGCTTAAAAATGTTGTATCTTAATACGTGATGATTGTAGAAATATGTAGTTTGCATTCTTGGATTCTAAAAGCTCTATAGTATGTTTTTAAAAAGTAAAAATGTGTTATTTTCGAATGTTTTCCGGGCCCCCAAAAGAGCACTGGGCGTTCCGGACATAAAAATGTTAAAATATCGTGCTTAATTTAGTGTTTAACAAGTGCCTACAGAAGACCCGTTTAATCTGGAAGAAAATATTGGCGTTTATTGTGAAAAGGTGACTTCTGAATAATCCAGAATCAAAAGGGGAGGCTACAATTGTCACTATGTAGTTAATAGATCCATCATCAGGCCGAGAAGCATTGGTGTGACTGTCAGTATGAACAATTCGCAAATGCGAGGATCACTGAAATATTTGATATAAATGAGGGTGTAGTGCAGGGGTTCTTAACCGGGGGTGCGAGAGAGCATTTGTAGGGGTGCGAGAGAAGATTCTAAATTTTTAATGAAAATTATCAATTGAGTGAATCATTTGATGGATATTTTTCCACGGGAAATATAAGCAAAATTTATAGATGGATACTGAATTCATTTTTGTTTGACCTAAATTCAATGGACGACAATGTTTTATTAAAAGACGATCTGATCGCAATACAAGCTAATGCACATATTGCAATGAAATTTGAGAAACTGGACCTAGAACAGTTCTGGTGTAGGCAGTTAGAACTTTACCCAGAATGGGCAAAAGCAGCAAAAGAGACACTTTTACCATTTGCCACTACTTACCTTTGTGAAATGAATTTGTCATCACTTTAGCACATCAAAACAAAAGCCAGAAATCGCGTCAATGCATCTGATGACATACGTGTGGCTATTTCAGAAAAACAGCCTCGTTTTAAAAGGATAATTTTGAACAAACAACAACAACAACGTAGCCATTAAAAATGTAGATATTGTTTTATATGTATTAATATAGTATGTATTTTAAACGTATTAATTTTTTTATGTAATAAATAAATAATTTTGCAATAAATGTCTTTTCCTACATAAAAAAATAAAAACATTTTTCAAGGGGGTGCTCGAGCTTATTTTCAGATTCAAGAGGGTGTTGGCTGTTAAAAAGGTTAAGAACCACTGGTGAAGTGTAATATTTGAGAAGGAACATTACCTAAAACGCAGATGGCGTACTCCGTCACCCTCCCCTCACCAATCAGAGTGATTGGCGGGCGTGGGTGTCAAAATTCGAGGGAGTGAAGAAAGGATAGTCAGGAAGAGAGGCTCTCTGGTAACGAGCGTGATCGGAGGTCAGGCGAGATGCTGTAGGCTCCACCTGACCTCCGATTCCACCTCTGGTGATTTAATTATTCTTTAATTAGAATTCAGTGTGCAGGAGCGGAGGTCTGGCGAGATACTGTAGGCTCGTCCACCTCTTGCTCAGCGATTTTGTAATTTTCTGTAAATTTGTAAATAAACGTTCGTATTTTTGTCGTAAAGAGACGACTCCTTTCTCTACCCCACTGTCCCTATACCATTGTAACGTCACGAAAGTATGGGGTTATTTTTCCCAAGACCTCACAGGCTGCACGAACACAACTGTGTGCTTATCTGAATACCATTTTCCAGTTCCTATCGTTATGAACACGTGTGTGGATTCCGAGCGGACTAAAAAAAACGATACCAGCAAATGCCGCTAGAATTTTTAGCCTGAAAGTTATGCCCAGGCATATCGGTTTCCCGAGCAAGATATGGAAATATCTGTTTTGAAAAACAGAAGCGTCTCCCATCGCCTCGTAAAACTGTCATTCTTAGCAATAGCTCAATGCGAGTTTGACACTGTAGCGCAATAAAGATGGCCGAAATATTCGTCGATAAGAAAGACTGTCACCGCTAATCAGCCGGCCCTCGCTCTGGAAAACAGACGCATTTCGAGGAATTGGGATGGATGCCGCCAAAGAAAAGACCTCGAGATATAGTCAGAAGACTTGAGATTTTTAGGGAGATCCCCATACAATAAACAGGCGAGGTGGTCATGTTTTTTAAGCTACTGTGGGAGGCTGACCGGGTCTTGGAGCGTACTGTTAAATTACTCTGCACTTAAGTTAAAATTCATTTGATTCTGTTGTACTAGTTTAATGTTAATTTGTTTTGTTTCTTTGTTATTAAATTTTTGTTAAGTTTTCAAGATTTGACCTTATTATTCACAACTCGGACTCTGTTTTACTTGGTCACGATTTTATTAATTTTAAAAAGCCCCAGAGAATAGCCTACTACGACGCCACACCATAGAGAAAACCTCGGTTAAGAGTGAGTAACGACAGAGGGAACCGAAAATGCTAGAAGAAAACAGTGTGGGAGGTTGCGAGATTCGCGCAAAGGGAGAAGTAGTTTTATGACCCCCAGAATTTTTAATTTTCCTACACAGCATTGAATAACCGATGTCTATCTCTACAAACCCAAATAATTTTCTGAAAAAATAATTTAAAATAAAAGATTTTTTTTAAACACACACTTTGCATTTAAAGATCTGTTTTCTAATAAAGAAAAAATAATTACAAAATATACATTTGCTAATATGTGATTAGAAAAATACTGAGATGAAAATTGCCCACACTCTTCGCACTGGGATTGAAGATTTGCGAAGACAACTTATGTCCGCCAAAAAATAAGACCCATACTAACTTTAGATCACCTAGGGAACCCCTATAGTATGATAAAGACAGAAATATAATAAGCAACAGACAATCAGTGCAGTTGTCGTGACTTTTATTTTTGACAGCAATATCCTTTTGCCACCAGGAACTGGTTAATTAAAATCGACTACAACACTATAATACAAACTGTATGTAAAATGCATATACTCTTAACTAACTCTAACTCATGGCACAACAGTCCGAGTTGCTTTTCAGCACTGTGGATCGAGGCCTGCAGTGCCCATCTCCGCTTTCGTGGGCTTGGGGTGCGTTCAGTCAGGTGGTCAACCTGACGCGGGCACCCCAGAGTTAGTTCCCAAGCATGCTTGGTCCTCATTTTATCGACCCACTCAAGGGATGAAAGACATGAGTCGACCTTGCCCAGTCGCAGGGTCGAACCCTGGACCTGTGGTGCGGCAGCTTGACGCTTTTAACCACTACGCCACCGGGCGTCGTACATACTCTTAAGACATCGAAACTAGCAAATTCAAAAATCCTCCCCATACCTAAATTCCCGAAAATATAGTTAGAGAAAAACCGAAAAATAAACTAAACGTTTTTATAAAATGAAAAAAAAAAGACGTACATAGCAGACAACTTTTCATGTAATCCCATTTATAAACTACTCAAATGAAATCTTTATTCTCATTCAGCAGAAAGCCGTTTATACAAATTCGATCGCAAGTATTATTACTCAATAAATAGAAGAAGCTAAGCACCATGATCGCTTAACCCTCCGGCAGATGATGCAGTTCACACCCTGTCACGAGAAGATTCTCCGTTTATTATTATTTTTTCATCAGCTCCGCTCATCAGAGAAAAAATAAATAACTCGGACGTGATACAATTCGGCAAGAGAGAAGAAATTGGAAATTATATACCCAGAAGAAATTCCAAAGACTTTCCGTCAAGCCAGTTCGGTATGTCATTTATAGCAGGAATTTTGACATTTACTCTTTTATTTATATAAAATAAGTATTTTCCTGTCTGACACCGGTATGAATCGATAAAAACATTAAGACATAAGGTATACACTTTATGTCTGTCACCAAATTTACCACACTACAACAATGCGACCATACCGCTTTATGTGAATCGCAGTGGTCCATTGTAATGAATAACATCTAAAAACTGTTTTGATATTCATATTAAATTATTATGACAGTGGTACTCTAACATTTTTTTTAGGTCATACCATATGACTACAAATTTAATGTTTTCCTCGATAAATGGTTTTAATCGCAGGTTTAAAGTAATTTAGACTACCTATCAAAGTGCTGAGGATTACTGATTATAAATCAAATTAACTTTTATTTTTAATGCATTAAAATAATATACATTTATAATAAGGGCTTGTGGCGGCCCTGTGGTACAGCGCGCTGGTGTTCGGTGCTGAGGGTGCTGGGATCGAATCCTGGCGTTGCGCCACGAAAAATGTCTCTGTTTGTATCGTCCCTTCATAGGGGGTAATGCTGTCCGCATATATGGTGCCTCCATAATAAAATGTACAGTAAACTGCGGCGTAGTATAGGCGAATGTTTAACGACAAGTGCTTAAAAAAAAAAAAAATCAGGTAGTCTCTTCTTACGAAACTACCGCAGGTTATTAACGTAGGATTACTTATCGTTGCTTACCTCTTTTGTATGTATATATGTATGCATGTGTTATGTATATATGTATCTATGTACGTGTATGTCAAAATTTTGACGCATTTTGGTACTTTTCTGTTTAACTGTTTACTGCTTGTCCAAGCGATACAGACTGGGTTTAGCCGAAATTATAACTCGATATTTCGCGAAATTATAACCCGTTGCCGAAATTATAACTCGCGAGGTACGGACGGACGGTTTTAGCGTCTGAAATTTTGCTTTCCGGAGGACCGTTATGGAGGAACGTAATCCTACGTTAAAAACATTTATAATAAAATCATTTCGTGTGTACTGAGATAAAAACATCCAACTTTTCATTATATGAATGTTACCTCACTTTGAGAATCGTTACGACGAAATAAAACTAAAATGTGAAATTATTTTATGACAAAAAGTCAGTGAAAACTTTAAATGTGTTCTTAAGGACAAATGTTTGAAAATTTAGAACAAAAGATAAAGCCGAAAGCAAAAGTTTTTACTCAAAAATTGTACACCTAATTCTTGAATCGAGACATCATGAATGCTGAAAGAGAGGGCTGCACAGCTTAACACAATTTTCTGCTTTATAGTAGTACATTCAAAACTTTCATGTAAATTTCTGGCGCAAAATTTTGGCTACAGACCATGGGCATGTTTGTTTATGACATCGTTTGGGTGACCGCTCCGCGAACTCAATACGTTTTTACAGCATCAAAATATATACTGAGGTTACGTTGTGATATATTTATGACGGTTACAGGAAACATTTTTTTTAGAGGTTTAACATGGAAATAAGAAGATAACTCTACATAACCATTGAACTAAAATATCTGGTACGTTTTCCGAGCATTCTAAGGAAAACACCTGTTCTTATTGTTGGATTTCACGGTGATTTGGATTTTGCCCATTTTCATTCAAGAAATACTCGCGTAGCTCCTCATATGTTAACTACGAACCTCCATGGGTACATTAGCTCAATTTTGACAACCACTATTTTACAATATTAACATTTCATGAAGTAAAAATATGTATTATAGTTGTCGATAAAATTACATTTTTTTCCTTTAAGCATGCGGGAGAAAAAAAAAAAAGACCATATTTGAGGAAAAAAGTTGTATTTTGTATTTAACAGGAGACGAGGAGACTTGTCTCCTGTTACGTAAGTTACGTAAAGTTACGTAAATTTAGTTACGTAAAACGTTCTTATGTAAAGTTACGTAAGAAAAGCTGAACTACTTTTTCTTACGTAGTAAAAGATGTAAAAACAATCGCCTCATTTTCATGATAACTCAAGTTTTACGCATTTGGCTTTTGTTCTAGGAGAATCGCTTCCTTTCAGTCATCGACCAGATTATAATTTATCGATAGATTTTAATGCCAAATTTCTTGAAGATCATGTAAAATTGTGCTAAAGTGGTGACCAACATCGAATTTTCTGTTACTTATTTTACATGCATATATATCATACAAATAAGTAAGTATATTTTTATTTTCTGTCTTTTTGGTGGACCTCGAATAAACTTTTTAATGTTTTTTACCCTCTGAAACTGCTTACTCGCTGATAATATATTTGTAGATACGCAAAAATTATTGATATCTTGGATATCTGTCGCGTGTAGTTGGACTCATCAGTTAAAATGATGAGTCCAGCTACACGCGACCTTTCAACCCTGTCCCATAATCGAATAAAGCAATATGGTTCCTTAGACGTCTTTCAGAGAATGTACACTTTATAATGTAAAACATAACATTTTATTTTGCTGTTAATTAGCTTTAAGTCAAGGTCGGTCTCCAATTGCTGCCATATTTTCGGCATCAAGTTTTTTTTAAATATTACAATGGCCTTTTTGGGGGGAAGAGAGAACACAGATATGGAAATTATAGGTAATATATAAAGCTCATTGAAGGTGCGGAATGAGCTGTTTGACAATAGAAACCAAAACCTCCAGTGAAGCTGACTATGCAAGCAACTTTTAGAAAGACTGATTTAAGCCACACAATCAGGCAATAGTAGTTGTTGGCACAAAGTTTCTGAGTTTTCATTGCGTAATCTTATGATGTGAATACTTGTAAGAGTATTGTGTAATACACGTGTTATTTGATGTATTTTTGTTCAGCCATCCGTTAGATGAGCGATAAAGTCAAATGGCAATAAGTTGTGGTCTGTTTTATCTATTTATATCAATGATTTCTTTCCAGGAAGTTTGAGGCACCAAAGTGATTAGTCAGTTTCAAAATACTCATTTCTTTACAACCTTATTGACATTACCAACTGACATCTAACAGGGCGTTTAGGTACCTTGAAAAGTGCAAAAGTTTCTGTCTTTAACCAAGTAAATTAATACAGAGCACAATTCCTACATTCGATGTGAAAACTTGCTAAACATGCTAATATGTTTTTTAAAAAGCTTAAAAAAGCATAATGTTGTACTTATATCGTACGTTTAAGACACAACAAGATAAATTCATTTAAACAAATTTCAAAATATTAATGTGGCTAGAAAACAAAGACGCTACTTCAGATTTAAAACAAGACTTTTATCAAAGTTTGTGTGTAGTTAGAAAAACTCGCTCCAGCCCAGTGCCGCAATTATGAATTTCAATAGAATAAGCAACACGAGAACTTACAACACTTCATAAAACAGTGTAAAACAGTCAAGTAATGTAACAAAACTTCACTTGAAAAAATCATTAAGTATCAAAAGCTGTAACATGTATCACTTTTAGAACTGTGACTCAAATTTTTAATCGCGAAAACTGAAATGGAGGATTCAGAAAAAGGTCACACTTTTCGAATTATATTTTACTTTAACTCTTTAGCGAAAACTGTCCTCTTTCCAGATAAAAGATACTTTACACAGCTCCTCAAAATAAGGAACGGTGAGAATAATATCTATTCCACCGACATTTTCGTATTTTTTTAGGAACAAACAGATAACAAATAACAGAAAATTGATGAATTCTCTTTTGATCTTTACTCACTTCCTTTCTTGCGCAACCTGATAGCGAATTTGTTTTCTTTCCATATGCCCCGAAAGACGATATGCTGTCTGTTATGAAATGTCATTCTTTTCTGTTTTGTACTTACTATCGCGTTACAGCAAGTATTTTTACTGCAGGTACGTTGTCAACGATCGACGTAAAATGGGGTATTATTAATGGATTTTGCGTGTTAGTCCATCCCTCAAAACCTGACCATTCGTACTTAAATTCTAACAAAATATGCATACTGTAATAAATATAATTTTCGTCCCCGATGAGGCGAAAACCCTATCCTTTCTCCCTCCTGGTTAATTCATGATAGACTTTTCGGTATATAGGGTAAAAGGGGCTTCCCTACCCATTTCTATTGTTCAAATTGTAAACCAATGAGAGCTGCTGTGATGAGAATTCTTAATTATGTGAATACAGTGTAACTTCTCTATGACGGCCAGTAATGGTTCCGAAAAAAGTGGCCGTTTTGAGGGGTGGCCGGCTAGAGAAGTTTCCCTGAATAGATGATTTTTCGTGCCAAGATGTCCTGTCTAATAAAGATCTATCTGGCTATCGTCTTTTATTTACCATTAGAACATTTTTCACAATACCGAATGACTGTGTCCAAAGAATGATAATGGCTAGGGGAATGTAAATTTCGCATAAAAATATCGAAATTTTGCAAATGAAAAATTACAATATATAAAATTTCGCACATATGTATGTGTATATATATATATATATATATTATATATATATATATATATATATATATATATATATATATATATATATATATATATATTCAAATATTTCACATTCATTGAAAATAAATCACAATTTTACTTACTTGGTTAGGTATCAAAATTCTTAGTTAAAAGCTAACATTGTAGTAGTATCCACATTCTCTTCCTTTAAGTTTTTAGCAATGAGTAATAAGCAAATTTCGAGAGTGAATCTCTATTTGGCAGTACATACGTGTGCGAAAGTGCTTTTGGTGCTCTCAAACAAATTAAATCAAAATTATCTAAGACCATCCACGGTCTATTATGTTAATAAATTATTACTATTATTACCTAATTTCGCTTAAAATGCCGTTTATCACAGAGTTTTCTCCGAAAAGTAGTAAAAAAAATAATTTTCGCTTTTATTCTCTCATATCGGCAAATGTCGCATTTATTCGCATCTATTTCGTGAAAGCGAAAATTACGTATCAATAATAATGGCGTATTTTACAAGTGTTGAGTCTTCTGTAATCCGAAGGGATGTGTATGTACGACGATAGGCAAAGCGAGGGCGGATAATCCTTTTTTTTTATTCTCCAGCAGATATTGGATATTAATGAATGCTAACACCGTATTCTACTAGTGTTGAGTTTGCAGAATGCATACGTTCCACATTATTCTTGTAGACAAAGCGAAGACAATATATCGGTCAACCACTCAAGCCAAATCTAGACACATCTTAATTCTCTGTATTACCTACCATCAACAGTCAAAGTTGAAAGGAATCATTCATTTATAGCTAAATCGATGTATACTTCTAAGAGTGGTTAAGTTAAGCAATTCTTATAAATTTTTTCTTAACTTTCAAGCGATATCTGGTAAATCTGAGATAGTATAGGGCCGTATGGTCCAACCTGCGGCCCACCAATTCATTTTTGTTGGCCCTTGCCCTTCTTACTGGAAAAATATTTTAATTTAACATTTGGAAAATAATCGCTTACCCTTCTTACTGCTTTAAGTTTTTAAGGGGCGCTCCACTCTGAAGGGGCAAGATCCACTCTGAAATAGCGTACGACTTGCCAATAAGTGTTGAATATGCAAAGTGCGTACGGTATATCGCTTTTAATGCTGAGTCCCTTTGAAGGAATGTCATACTTTTCAGAAATTTCTTTCTTTCGTGAATATATACTATATTTTTCGTAAAATCGCAATCGACTTGTCGGTCACGGAAGGTTGTTCCGTTGATCGCACATATTTCAGGATTTTGGTTTAGCGTCTCTGCGATAAATCACGACGATGAGAAAAAATTCATCTCATTTCGTAAAATTCGCGATCATTACTTCCCACACGGCAAATCTTCTGAAATGTTGCTGAACTTAGTTTTGAAAAATTAAATTTGGAAAATTTAATTCCGCCTTCCTGATACTTAAGTCGAAATTGTAAGTTCTATTAAACCATTTCACGGATACATTCTTCAAAATTTTGATACACTTGATTGAACTTTTGACTAAATATTTATCAGCTTTGATTTTATATTTTCGTAACTTATTTTAACTAATTTCATGATACTGGACAAAGTAAATAAAGTTTTAAAAGCCAGAATATTCTCGAATATCAATAAAATAGCTCAGCTTAAGAAGATATATACTTTTATCCATTTTAAGATTTTTTTTAAAAGATGAAATTACTGAATTTTTTTAATAAAGAATTTTTTCTTGATCTAGAATAATAAAGAAAATCATTTGGTTTAAATGAGTATTATGAAACTGAAATCTTCTGCTTATTAAAAAATTTTAAATTAACACATTTGGATAAAAATAGTACACATTAGAAACAGGTTTCCCCGAAATTAATATTTTAAGCTCCCATTAAGTCTGTTACAAGGTAAATATAAAGACTGTGAAATAAATTGCTATTTTATTTGATTGTCGTTTAAGAGACATACATACCACGAGCTCGCCCTTCCTGTTTTAAATCACTTATTTAAACAAGTTCATTCTTATAAGAACTTAATGATACAAGTTCTATTTCGCATTCGCTAAATTTGTTCTTAATGATTATCTAAAGGATTCTTACCTGTCAGACTGTTCTTGAATAAAGTCCAGACTTACGCCTTTTATCCAAGTTTTATTTACAATGTACAATCACAACAACAAGTAACATAGAATAGAACATCGTGGTTTTTCACTTGTTCTCAGAACATGTTCTAACTACTTGCCAGTGCTCGCAGCGCCCCCTGGTCAGAATTGAGTTTCAACACTTGTTCTTTTCATTACCTAAATTACCTGTATATCTATCTACGAAGATATGGGAAAACAATAAATAAGCTGCACTTTCAATAGAAAGTTGATTTACACAAATTTTCGGCTTTTCTTGGGCTGATGTGGTATTCCTACACTTCATTAAGTACTTCCCTCAGAAGAATGCCAATTAAGACAGCGGTAGAACATGGTATTCAATTAGCATTTATATAAATAAAACTTTTGTTGTCTGTTTATGAATATTGTCCCGTTTTTCCTGGGTTCGTTAGGACTGAATAAAATCTCTACAGAAACTGCACACAAATTAAAAGTTATTATTCTGTAAATTCTTCAGGCGCATACACAAATTCAAACAGAAAACACATAACAACTCTCTTCTATACAGCAGAAGACTCTAAAAACACAAGTCAGGATACCAGAGTCTTCAATACACGCCTAACGCACTTTCAACATATTCCATTCTCAGTAGAAAAGAACTGAGTTCCAATGCCAATGTCAGGTATATTTATCGATTTCCAAAGCGCCTACTATCGGTCAGTCAGCTAGATATCTCTAGAAGCTTCCAGAAAGGTCTAGACGGTAAGTTGGCAACCATTTGGCACCATATCGCCAAATATGGCAAAATTCTCTTAATTTGGAGACCAAAATAAGTCACCAAATCCAACGCCAATTTGGCGATAACTGTCATATTTGGCTAGATTACCATAGACTCGTAAAATTCGTAACAATATGCAATAATACTATTTCCAGAGCACATACTCAAACACAGTAAAAACTCTCCAGAACATTATTTTACGACCTGATAAGATATTTTACAGAGAGGTATGGTAGTTAAAGATGTCCACAAGCATATATATTTTAGAATTTAGGAGGTTCATTTACTCCACGCTATAGAGAACATTTAGTTTTGCTATGTTTTTAAACAATTTATAATAGCATTTTCACAAATAAATGTCAATATAAAAATTGTAATTCATGATTTAATGCTGAGAATATAAATAAAATTTTCAAAATGCAAAACAATTGTTTATTATCATAATAATTGTTATAGAAAATGAAAATTATATCCTAGAATACGAAATGTGTAAGGTGCCAAATAACCCGTAAGAGTCCTTGATGGTCATTTTATGCTTTTATTTAATACCACACATAAACATATAACAATTAAAATTAGACTGAAATTAATACCGAGTATAATTAATGAAACCTGGAGAGCACTGCCAATATGTGATCCATCCATATCAAACCTAGCAAGCCAAGAAAAAGCATAAACAACAAATTTTTACTTCGTTCTCCGGGGGATCACGTGGTATCGATGAGTGCCAGTTGAACTCCACCCACACAATCCATTCGATTCCTTCGATTCGCAACAATAGTGTCTTAAAATATCTTGAATAAAATTATTTTAAAGGAAAAGGTAAAATAATTTTGTTTCCTTTCTTTCTCCGAAAACAATTTTATACACGCATAGAATTTTGGTGACTTGTTGCTGGTACTACGGTGAAGTGTCGAAACAAAATAAACCATTGGCACTTTAGACACGCAAACTTAACATTTTATTTTAAAAAAAACATTCAAAGAGTTAACTTGAGCTTTAGCTACGAAATTACAAATCAGATATATATAACTGGGAAGTTAAAGCCGCTGTGAGAAAAACCCTGCCAGATCTGTGGTCTGGCTCAGTAACTTTATAGTAAAATCTAGACACGCCTCAAAATGGGCCGAGTGCAATTTTGCCTACTGCAAAACCGGAATCGAACAACAGGCAATCGCTGAT
The DNA here is from genome assembly GCA_907164885.2 of Dolomedes plantarius. Classification (NCBI taxonomy): domain Eukaryota; kingdom Metazoa; phylum Arthropoda; class Arachnida; order Araneae; family Dolomedidae; genus Dolomedes; species Dolomedes plantarius. The sequence goes on along the minus strand of OU015497.1, from coordinate 99,065,888 downwards.
CGCAAGGTGTCATACACGACAGATACATCGGTCACCACAGAATCAAACGCTTAGAATAGAAAAATTCGTGCAGTTGTCTGTCACACTAGGTAACACAGAATATTATACATAAGGCTGTTTATCGACATCATTTACTCCTATAAACTTACTAGTGAAGTCAAATGTTAGATGACCTGGAGTAGTTTTAACAGTTAACAAAACTTCGAGAGTATTATGCTGTAAGGTTGGTCATCGCTGTAAGGAATTTTACAGCAGTCATTAATGAACTTTTGCATTCAAAGTTTTCTGTAGAGAAGTCTATCGTTCTATTGGACATCGCCAGACAGTGGCCAACTATATAATATAAGCTACTTAAGAGAGTAAAATCTTAAATGATCTCGAATTGATATAACGATTACTTTAACCCCCAGACAACATGAAAAGAATTCGAGCCAAGGAAATCCACAGTACATTCCAAATTCCCGCAAAACCCATACTTCAGCGAAAACTGTCTCTTATCCCGAGATAAAATTGTCCGTGAGCAAAATAACGAGCGGCGAAAAACTATGTCTGGTACCACACAGTTTACTTTATATTTCCTAGGGAGAGAGAGAGAGATCACGAAATAAAAGAAAATAAATGAACTCGCCCTAAAACGACGATGCCTCCTTTGATCTTAACACAATTCTTATCTTGTTCAAACCTGACTGACATTCGAGCTTGTTTTCGTTTTATACATCTGTAAGATTATCTGTTGTAAGACAATGAATGAATGGGTTACAGAATTGCGAAAGTTTTCTTTTTTAATGTGTTTGCATTTATTGCTTGTTTATACACACTCGGGTGCTTGAAGAGTATAGTAAAAAGGATTATAGGTTGGTGTGGGGAGATCCTACCAGTCATTTTAATCATCGAAAAATAATAGTTTATTCTTATTATCAAAGAAAATGACCATTTAAAATATCTACAAACTGCACGTGTTCAACAATTTCGCACTTTTTTGCAGAGGATAAAGGTATGACTAAATTCCTGATTTTAATGCATCATCATAACCGAGAATAAATTTTGATGAAACTTTTAAAGCAGTAATTAAATTTATCACCAAGGCTCCCATAAATGGTAAAAAAAATCTACCTAAATGTTACTTTATTTAGTTTTTACACACTTGTTTTGCTCAAGCTAAGAGCTTAAATTATTTTCTTTTCAAACTTTGCTCGATTCCCATATAATTGCATATCTATATACTTTTGTGCAAGTTTCATATTTATTTTTGAATTACTGTTAGTATCAAGTATCAGGGATTTTATGCAAGTTATTTAGGCCCGAAATAAATCCAGGTACATGAAAATGTTATTTTTAAGTATGTCAGGTGTCTTACTATTCAACTGCTGAAAAGATATGGGCCTTAGAAGTTAAAGGAAATTTAAAACTGCTGAAAACATGCATGTTAACCGCTGGACTTAAACAGAACATCTCGTACCGAAGATTAAGGAAAATACGAACTAGCTGTCTAGAATCATGACTTTTCTCAAATCACACAATGATTAGAGACCAATAATAAACTGCATCCAATAATGGAAAAGATATAGACCACCGTATTTGAACCCAAATTTGAAAGTTAAATGACATATGTTTTTATCCAAAAATTTTTGCCAAGTCTTCCTTTTTTTCTTTTTCAATGTTTAAAAAACTTGGCGCGATCGAAAAAACCCTTCTACTAAACGGGTGCATCTAAAATAGTAGTGGTACATACGAAAGTGTAGTGGTACATCTTAGTGGTACATATGAAACATGGCTACATATTAGAAAACTTGTCTTAGAAGTACATTCAACACAATACAATCGCAATGATACAACAATAAAAAGCCATATTAACTTTAGTTATGTGGAGAACCGATTAAAGGAAAACAGTCTTTGAAGAAGAGATCATTATATCCACGTCATGAGTATAAACAAAGCCTAGGTAAATACTTAAGAGCATTTTTAAGTGAAACAAAATCTGAAGCCCATTTCATAATTATATGCTCCTTCTTTTACAGCAACTCAATAGTTCAAAGTACTTGCAGCAATACATACATGTTTAGAAATTGGTTCTTTAAACTCAGTTCCACAGATTAATCGCAGTTGCATCCTGGTCTTAAGCTTTCACACCTGCCCAAAATCGCTCTTTGCATTATGCAGGCCTAAATTTTACTAATAAAAACCAGTCACATCCTAGTTTCGACTCTTCTCTTTCACAGTGAAAAAAGGACTAGATTTTCTCTGAAAGCATGATTAAGTTAAGTCAGCATCTGTCTTTCTCTACTATCAAAGTGACATTTCAGACAATAAAAGGCAATTTCGTGACACTGAGAGTTTACTTCGAGCGCGGGGTAAACGTTGTTGCCAAGCTCCAAGAGTTTACCTCAGGAAGTCATCCTGGAACCCGGAGATTACACCTCTCTCTTTCTCCCCATTTAGTAAGGGCTGGATAATTTCAGGCTCCGTTACTGTTTTCTTTGAAATCTCCACAAACAAACTACGAAATTATGAAGTCGGAAAATTTTAGCTCTTTGTACACCTAATACATAACAAATACATCCTAAACTCATAATAAATGTATCCTAAATTACATCAAAGTACTTTGTCTCATTTGAACGTTCTGTTTTCACTTACACTACGATTATATATATATATATATATATATATATATACATATATATATATATATATATATATATATATATATATATATATATATATATACATATATATATATATACATATATATATATATATATATACATATATATATATATATATATATATATATATACAGTGGAATCTCGATCTATCGTTTTCGAAGGGACCGACTGAACTAAACGATGGATGCAGGAAAACGATAGATGCGGGAACATACAAAAAAGTATTAACATACCTTAAAGTTTGATATCCCTAAAATATATTTACTCACATACATAAATGCATACATACCCGTAGTGTAACTGAAGATAAAATTACAAATTTGTACTGAAATCCAAGATAATAATAATAAAAAAAAGAAATACACGTAGATACACAGGAATTTTGATTCAAATAAAAGTACTTAATCGTCGTTTGTTTTTTGTCGGTTTTCTCTCCACAAGTAAACAATATTTTTTTTGTGTGTGTTGCAAATTGCATTCTTTTCGGTATCGGTTATTGTGTGAGAGTATGAAGAAGCGGCAGCCGTGAATCGTTTGTAACTAGAACCATCCCATTGCACTGGATGGGGTCCGACATAAGACCACCAGGAAGTTCTGCTTCCGGGTGAAACACTCATCGGCCAGTGTAAAACTGCAGTAATCAGAAACTTCTCACACACTAGACCAAACACCAGGGCTCCTCCATCCTAAGGCCAACAAAAATGCTGACTCTGAGCCATTGCTAATAAGAACAGAAATGTTGAATAGTCGGTGAATTTGGAATGAGTTGCCGAAAATAGGGTACTCCAGGGGCTAATGAATTAAGGAACACCAACGACGAACAAATAATGGGAGTGGTACAATAAAGCGAAACCAGGCTGAACAAGAGAGAACAAAAATACGAGAGCTTGCATCTCAAATGTTCTGCTCATTGTTTAATTAGAGCGTCATTCTAGCTCAATCCAGAGATTTATATTTCAGGTTCAGTTATTATGAAAAAACAATCGATCCGATAAATTAATGTAAAGCTGCGATATTCTGAACGAATATTGCGGGAAAACGATGGTTCGAGGAACGATCCATGCGGTCTTTTTTGCTTGTTTTCTATGGAATTCATTCGGGACTGGGTGAAATAAACGATACATACGGGAAAACGATCGTTCGGGGAACGATCGATCGAGATTCCACTGTATATATATATATATATATATATATATATATATATATATATATATATATGTGAGAATGAGTTTGGCAACACAACTGAACTATTACTACAACTTCCACTCCTACTACTTCGGCACGAAGGACTTTAAGCGGATGTGTTGTTCTGCAAGCTCCCGATGTTTAGCTCTTTTGATGCTTCTGTGTTTATTTTTTAATTTCATACTAAGTGTTAGTCCTGTCTTGTAAACATCGTCTAGTTTAATTAAATGTTCAAAATAATTAAGTCTAATGATTCACTTCTAAAGGAAGGAGTACTAACTCCTTCCTACATGGGTGCTCGGCCCTCGGACTCGTAAAATACCCCTAGCATGCTGAACTTAAAAAAAAAAACTTTATTTTCTTTCGATGATACGACTTGATTTCGACTTGATTTCGACTGGATTACTGTTGTCTGTCATTTTGGATTTGGATATCGAAAGCGAAAGCCAAAGTGATGTGCCACGGACTCTGATGATACTCTGATGGGATGATGAGAACCAAAACCAGAATTGTAAGTAACTTGGATCATATTAAAATTATTTGATGCATACGTTGACGCTTGTTCAAGAAAATTTTGATGATTAAGGGAATTCTCAACTTATTGATGATTTAAGAAAACTGAAAGATATTTCAACGTTCTTTTGATGCAGGAATTTAATTGATGCTAAATTCACTTTTGATGGTCTTTGACGTTGAATTTATCACTTCTGTTTTCTTGAAGAGAATTCTATTTCGATGAAATTATTTGATGATTTGATGAAAATTTCGACATTTAACTTGAAGAATCTTGTTTCCTTGAACAAACCACAACATAACATATATTTTGAAAGATCGCGAATTGAATACTTTTGAAGATTATTATATTATTATTTTGATGCATAATTTTGACGAAGCGAATGTTTATTTGATGACAACTTTGCTTATTTGATGCGCTTTGATGTTGAACTTAATTCTGCTGTTTTCTTGCGAGAATATTTTTTATTTTGCAGAATGCTTTGATGCTTTCGATTTCACAATTTTGATACTTTCGATTTCCCAATTTTGATGCTTTTAACATTAGAACTTTAACTATTATTTTGATGCTGCATTTACATCCTCTATTTTCTTCAACAGTGATTTATTTTGAAGATTAATTTGATGAATATTTTGCTGAAGTAATATCTAACTTGATACATATCTAAATTTACGTCATCTGTTTTCTTCAACCAGAGAAATTATTTTGAAGAACTTATTATTTGATATTTGATGCTTATTTTAGTTCATAATTTTGTTTTCTTGAACAAAACCTGTTTTAAAGATTACTTATTTTGATGCATATTTTGAGAATCAATATTTTATTATTGAATTGGTATTTGAAAAAATTTCGATTTGAAATATTATTTTCTACTTTTGAATTTGAGTAACTACGTATTATAATTAGTGATTTTGGTTTTGAATATTTGTATATTTGTGTACTATAATTGTTTGAACCTAGTATATAGTTATGGCTACTCTCAACGATTACCCCAATATTGCAAAATCATTAAAAATTGGTAGTACGAATCAAATAAAGGTTCTACATCGTTTAATTTTTGGTACAGACGGCGACAGACAAAATCGTACCAGATTACGTAAATTTACAGGTTTTAAACAGCCATTCGTGTTGGAAGCAACGAAACAGAAAGTACTTAAAGAGTTTTCACTTAAAGACTTGATTTCTATTTGTAATCTACTTCATTTAGAATTTTCAACTGACCCAGACAAATGTGCCAATACCATTCTTATGAGTCTTAGTGATTTATCGTTATTAAAAGCAGAATTTTCTGATCTTTCGGAATGCGAAGTGAATGATGACTCACTTCCGGGTGCACGTTCATCCCAAACTAACAGCGTTATAGAGGAAAATAGATCTCCCTTTTCCCCCACCATTGACGCAAAAGAATCTTCGAATAAGCAAAATACACACATTTCCGTTGGTGAATCAGATCAAAATTCATTGCCTTCAGTTGAAACTGCGAATCTCTCTTTCCAGTTGTTTAGTCTGAAAGACGTTGTTGATTTAATAAAACCTTTCTCGTCTCGTGATAATTACAGTGTTGAGAATTTTATATCTGACGTTGAAGAACTTTTTTGTTTATATCAGATAAACAATCCAATTCACCAAATTACTTTTGTTAGAAAATGTTTAACTGGTCCCGCTCAAACTTTAATTAGGTCTATTCGTGGAATTACAAATTGGGAACAATTGAAGCACCATTTATTAGACGAATTTTCGGACAAAATTAACGGTATTCAGTTACATAAATTAATGGAATCTCGACGTATGAAACCGTTTGAAACCCTACAAGAATATTTCTTAGCTATGAGAGATTTGGCACACAAAGGTTCTCTCGATGACTCCTCTCTGTTTGAGTATGTCATAAACGGAATTCCTGATTCAACAAACAATAAAGTTATTCTTTACGGTTGTAAATCCGTCCCTGAATTTAAGGAAAAGTTGAAAATTTATGAACAAATCTTTAACAGATCACAAAATTTCAGACAAAATAATCAGAAAAAAATTGATGCTTCCTACCTCAATGTGAAAGTCGATAATACACGTAGCCCAAATACACAGCCAGTATGTTTTTCCTGTGGCTTGAGAGGTCACAAAAGCAACCAATGTTTGAATAAGTCACATGGTAAACAATGCTACGGATGTAAAAGTTTTGGTCATGTTCATGCTAATTGCCCTAAAAGTTATCGAAATTCTAAACCAAAACCTGATTCTCAAAAACCTATTTCTGATAAAACTGTAAATGCACTTTCTCCTGAAACTTCATCGAAAAATCCCATGCATGTTGACATTCAACTTGCAGGAATTCAATTGACAGCACTCTGTGACACTGGGTCACAGGCAACCCTCATCAATGAGAAAACCTATCGAAGAATTGGTTCGCCACCATTGCAGCCCACCAACATTCCCTTTTCAGGAATTGGCAAAAACCAAGTTCACAGCATCGGATTCTTTCAGGATTCCATCGAAATTCAAACCATTACTTTACCTGCTAAAATACATGTTCTAGAGGATGACTTGATTCCTTTTGATGTGATTATCGGAATCGACTTTTTACAGCAAACCCAATTTACATTTGATAAAGACGGTATTCGTTTATGCAAAACTCCTGAAAATAACACCTTCGTTAATATTGCTAATGTTTCTGATGATCAAGCTTTTCCATTTGATCTTTCACACATTTTGAATTCTGAAGCTCGTGAGGAAGTTCAAAATATCGTTACTTCCTACAAACCACATAAAGTTCAAGACACTGAAATTAAGATGACTATTTTATTACAAGATGAAATCCCCGTAACTCAACGTTCTCGACGACTCCCTTTTGCGGAACAGAAAATTGTAGAAAAACAAATTCAAGATCAGGGCCAAATATGCATGTCTGAAAAACCTCTAACATCTACTCAAGATAAGATTTCTAGGGTAGAGAAAATGGATAATCCAATTGATTTTGAACGTGATGATGATGATGATGATGCCAATGATTTAGATTTGTTTCATGATAATGATGATGGAAAATATTTAGATGATGCTGATGCCAGTGATTTAGATTTGCTTCATGATAACGATAATGATAATGCTTTTGATATTGGAGCTATCAAGGCAACTCTTGAACCAAAAATGTTTGATGCCGATGATGATGCCCTTGAGAAAGAATCCGTCAAAAGTGAAAAGGTTGAACCAAAATTTCAAGTTATTGAAGCTCCCAAACCCCTTGAACAAATAGCAGCTTTCCAACAACTGAAAGGCATTCTTTCACAAAACCCAGTTCTTCATGTTTTTCAACAGGGATACCCATTAGAACTCCACACTGATGCCAGCTCCTTAGGTTTTGGCGCTGTGCTCTTGCAACAATCCGATGATGGACAGTTTCATCCTATTCATTATTTTAGCCGTAAAACTACAGTTCAACAAGAAAAATATCATAGTTATGAACTGGAAGTTCTTGCCGTTATTGAAGCGCTAAAAAAATTTCGAAACTACTTGTTGGGAACAAAATTTAAAATTATCACCGATTGTGATGCTTTCCAAAAAACGATGCACAAAAAAGACCTACCAGCTAAAATTGCTCGATGGGCATTGATGTTAGAAGACTTTGATTATGAAGTTTGTCATCGACCCGGTAGACAGATGAAACATGTTGATGCTTTAAGTCGTAACCCCATTCTTGTAATTACCTCAAATGATATCACTCAAAAGGTGAAAAATGCCCAAGACCAGGATGAATTTATATCTCAAATTAAATCTATGCTTGAATCTACACCTTCTGATGAATTTTTTGTTAAAAACGGAATTCTTTATAAACTTCATCAGGATGCCGAACTTTTAGTAGTACCACAAATGATGCAGAAAGAAATAGTGCTAAACGCCCATTCACAAGGTCATTTTGCTTCACAAAAAACCGAATTAATTGTTTCTCGTGAATTTTTCATTCCTCAACTTAAGAAATTAGTTCAAGAAATTATTTCGAACTGTATTCCTTGCATTTTGTCCTCGCGAAAATCTGGAAAACAAGAAGGATACCTTCACCCCATTCCAAAAGGTGATGCACCCCTTGAATGTTACCATTGCGACTTTTTAGGACCTTTACCATCGACAAAAAAATGTTATAAGTATCTTTTTACAGTAGTTGATGCCTTTTCCAAATTTGTATGGATCTATCCCGTGAAGTCCACCTCTACGAAAGATGCCTTAGACAAATTATCCTTGCAACAAACTACATTTGGCAACCCTTCAAAAATCATTACTGACAAAGGTAGCGCATTCACATCTTCAGAATTTCAAAGTTACTGCCAGGAACAATCAATTGAACACATTTCAATAGCAACAGGTGTGCCACGTGGCAACGGTCAGGTTGAGCGTGTTCATGGCACAATTATTCCCGTTTTAACTAAGTTAGCTCTAGATGAACCTGACAAATGGTTTAAATATGTCCCAAGATTGCAACGTATCTTAAATAGTACCACCACACGCAGTACAAAATTCACACCTTTTCAACTTTTAATTGGTGTTAAAATGAAACAACAAGAGGATCTACAGATTAAAACTCTTCTTGACGAGGAACACCACCAAAGAATTCTTGATGACAAAGAAGCGTTACGTATCGAAGCTAAACGAAATATCCTCCGTTTACAGGAAGAAAACATACGACAATATAACAAACGGCGTAAACCGGCTTGTAAATACAAGATCGGTGACAAAGTGGCAATACAACGAACTCAATTTGGAACCGGATTAAAGCTCCGACCAAAGTTCTTCGGACCATATGAGATCACGAACATCAACCCCAACGATCGTTACGAAGTTCGAAAGTTAGGACATCACGATGGTCCAACCATAACATCAACTGCAGCGGACAAAATGAAACAGTGGTGCAGAAACTGAACACCAATACCACTGTGTTGAACACTGCTTGATTTTTTGAAATATTTTTCCTTTTTCTGCTCTTTTTTTTATCTTTTCAGAATTATTGTTTACAACCCAGCCGCGGACGTCTGGAAAGTCAGAACGGCCGTGTGAGAATGAGTTTGGCAACACAACTGAACTATTACTACAACTTCCACTCCTACTACTTCGGCACGAAGGACTTTAAGCGGATGTGTTGTTCTGCAAGCTCCCGATGTTTAGCTCTTTTGATGCTTCTGTGTTTATTTTTTAATTTCATACTAAGTGTTAGTCCTGTCTTGTAAACATCGTCTAGTTTAATTAAATGTTCAAAATAATTAAGTCTAATGATTCACTTCTAAAGGAAGGAGTACTAACTCCTTCCTACATATATATATATATATATATATATATATATATATATATATATATATATTCACAATAACTTTCGTGATTTTAATTTAATAAATACTTGCTTTCTGTTCTCAAAACATTTGTCAAACAAGGCTTTTTTTGTTAAAGTCGTACTTTATATGGTTTTAAATCTCATTACAAGCGATTACACAAAAGAAGCTGTTATTAAGTATGCTCTTGGTTCAAATAGTTTTTCTAAAGCAAAACCTTTTACACTACTGTTACAATTTAAAAAATACCTTTCGACCGCGCAAAGGAACACACATACACATACATATATATACACATATAAAATAAGCAGTTTAGCCATATTCAAAGAATTCAGATGCATAACAATAGCTTCAAACTGTTTGTCAGAAAGAAAAACTACGTATGTCTCCAGATCATTTCGAATTCTCCTAAAACATCGTCTTTTAGCAAAAACTGTCGTATGTCTTGAGATAAAATTGTCCAGAGCTCCGTGAGCAAAATAATGACGATGAGAACTACGTCCAATACGATACAGCAAATTTTGTATTTGCTACGGGGAATGATCGCCAAATAAAAGAAAATAAACGAATTCTTCCCAGGCCTTGTTTCATTTTAACACGTTTCTTTCTTGCTTAACTTGCCAGTTTATCTTGTTTTCGTTTCATATATCCCTAGGATAAGAAACTGTCAGTTATTAGATGTATCATTTTACAGGATTCATATTCTTTCCGAACTGTATATGTTTCTGTCTACCGACTACATATTTTGATCCTCTGATAATATGACGAAGATTACTGGCCCTATTCTTGTTAAAAAAATGACAGGTATGGAGACCATACCTGCCATTTTAGTGGGAAACTTCAGTATTACTTATGAAAAAAAAAAGTATTATAGAGGGAATGTTTTCTATCTATCATTAAAAGTTTCGATTCTATATGTGACACAGTCGATGAACAAGATCATATTTAAAACAACTATACCAAAAAATTGTGTTTTCAAAAGTAAGTTGAATCGTTAATTTGATTTTAGGGGCGAAAGCCAGGTATGTTTACAGGGAGTAAAATTAGACAATTTTAAATGACTATCTTAACGTTTCTAATAATATAATGCATAAAATTACGAGGCAGTTCAAAGTACTTTTTTGGAAAACGCAAGAATTTTTTTGTTACTCAACTAAATGCTCCAGCAGTGGAAAGTGAGCAAAAATTTGTCTGTTTCGGCATTTTTCTTCATTGAATCGTCAGGATTTCGAATTTTACTGTTCCTATGATAAATATAATTCGTAATATCATTCGGTATTCAGTTTAGCGTCATTCATTTCTCAGAATTTCGGACATTATTGGTCTGCAAGTAATGACTACTACTAATTGGTGTTTTAGATCAACAATGTCACATTTTGGTAGCTTCACAAATCCCTCATTAAGAAAACTAGCAGTGTAATATTAGAAAAATTGAACGACCAGGGAATAACCCACAATGCAAGAAGCGGTTAGGATACTATTCTTACAGGTAAGTTCTAGCCTAATTAACTCAAGTGCGGTGGTGCGCTGTCCAGTTGCAAGTAAATGTTTCGGCGTTGTAAATGTCAGACTATCATACATGCAAATGTTTAGTTATACTAGGGCAGACCATACCAGATCTTAAACTGGTGTGCAGCCAGTTGCAATAGATTTGGTGAAAATTAACGGTTCGATCACTTCTTTTCCAATAGACACCACTTATGGACTTGGGGGTGATAACATTCAGGTTGACGAATTACACGAGGGCTTTCTGACTCCTAAACGTGACATTAAGGCAGTTTAGTAATTATATGAGCTGCTGTAAAATTTTATGCATAATACAAGGTGCGCCCATAAAGAAACCGGGCAATTTTTTTATAAATAAGAAAAATATGACTCACCTTCAAATAAATTTATCTCCTTCAAAATAATCGCGAAAGGAGTCTATACAATTTTTCCAACGTTTCTCCAAGTCATCGAAACACTGTTTATAGGCGTTGGAACTAACCGTTCGCAAAATACGCGTAACATTTGATTTAATATCCGAGACGTTTTCGAATCTCTGTCCTTTCGTGGCCATCTTAAGCTTCGGAAAAAGGAAAAAGTCACCTGGCTATAAGTCGGGGAATAGGGTGGGTTATTTATCACTGTAATTGAATGCCTAGCAAGATATTGTTGTGCAGAAATTGCTGTATGGGGCCTAGCATTATCGTGTAAAAGAAACCATTGCCCAGAATCAAACAGTTCCTTCCTAACTCACCTTATCCTGTTTCTTAATCGAAAAAGCACCTCCTTGTAAAAATACTGATTAATTGTTTGGTTTTCAGGAACAAATTCGTGGTGAATAAATCCTTTGTAATTAAAAAATGCAAAATCCATGAAAGGACAGCGATTTGAAAACGTCTCGGATATTAAATGAAATGTTATGCGTATTTTGCGAACGGTTAGTTCCAACGCCTATAAACAGTGTTTCGATGACTTGGGGAAACGTTGGAAAAAATGTATAGACTCCTTTGGCGATTATTTTGAAGGCGATAAATTTATTTGAAGGTGAGTCATATTTTTCTTATTTATAAAAAAATGTCCGGTTACTTTATGGGCGCTCCTTGTACATTTGAATACATTCTTAGTTTCATTTACTTTTCTTCTCTGAAAAATGTGCTCAGTATGCTCCAACAGTTAAGGACATATTTCAAATTAGTCCTGCTGGAAACCTTTAATCGACACTCTGTGTGTGTGAGATTATATATATATACATACATACATATACATACATATATATATACATACATATACATACATACATACATATACAGGGTGATTATAATTAAAGTTGAACTTTAAAAAAGCTGTAAAAAAGAACCACTGGTCAGAATGACCTGAAATGCGACCTAACATACAAGAAGAAGGGGGAAAAGGGTGAGAAAAAAAAATTCAAAATTTTAGCAATAGATAGCGCTTTATTCGTCATAACGTAAATGAGTGGCACTCTTAGTGGAAAGCCCATCTACCACGACAAGTTGCTGCCACATCGGATGGGAAAAATCGGCTTTTAATTGTCGCGAGACTTGCTCAAGGAATGTTCAATATGCTGTCCACCGCTTTCTGCCACAAGTTGAAACCGGTCCAATGGTGGTCGCTATAAGACTGTTTTGCGCAACCACATCCTTCCAGCACTTCAATAGCGTGCATGTGTGGTTAGCATAATTTTTATGCATGATGGCGCTTCTCCACACATAGCAAATCCAGTGAAGCAGCTGCCCAACTTGCATTTCGTAAGTGATAGCCTTATCAGTCGTTATTTTCCAACAGCCTGGCGGTCAAGATCACCTGATATTAATCCGTGTGATTTCTGGCTGTGGCGTCATCTGAAAAAATCTACTCAGTGGTCCGATTGCCAGATTGGCTGAATTGAAGACACGCATTGCACAACACATTCACGACGTCACACTGATACACTCCGATCTGGTGTGGAACATGCTGTTTCTCGGTGTCAACTTGTTGCAGAAAACGGTGCACAGCATACTGAACATTTCTTGAGCAAGTCTCGCGACAATTAAAACCCGATTTTTTCCCATTCGATGTGGCAGCAACTTGTCGTGGTGGATGGAATGTCCGCTAAGAGTGCCGCAACTATTGAATGACTTGGAAGTCCCTTTTCCAGTAGAAAAAAGATACAGTCATGCACATTGAGCAGTACATTTCGTTTAAACTGCAACTCAAACAATAGCCGTCGCATTGGGATTCAAATGTCACTGGTAGCCGAACCCATTTACGTAATGACGAATAAAGCGCTATCTATTGCTAAAATTTCGAACTATTTTTTTTTTCTTATGCCATACCCTTTCCCCCTTCATCGCGTATATTCAGGTCAAATTTCAGGTCATTCTGACCAAAGGTTCTTTTTTTACAGCTTTTTGAAAGTTCAACTTTAATTATAATTACCCTGTACATACATGCATATACATACATACATACACACACATACACACACACGCATGCATACATCTATACACGCATACATATATCTATATACAGAGAGGGGGAGAGAAGGGGAGGGGATGGGGGGAGAGAGAAAGATGTATAGAGATATATAGATATATATTGAGATAGAGATTGTGTATGTGTGAGTGAGTGAAGAAAAATAGAACGGAAAAAATATTTTAGTACCCACAGAAATAACTTGATTGACGCGATTCTCCGACGGCACATTATACGTGTATCTCAAAAAGAAAAATTGACAAATAAAAGTCAGATTTCCGAAATAACGTCGGCATAACTCGTAAACAAAGTTAGGTAAAAAACTTATTCCAGATGGAATCTGAAAAAAATCTATTAAGTTTTATTATTGTAACAGAATCTTAATTTAAATCACAATCTGCTGATTAATTTAAGACTTCTAAGCAGTTCTTTCCGGATATTCAGACCCATTTTTGGTTTTTTAGTAGGATTTTACCGTTTTACAAAAGATTAAAGTTATCACGGATAAATAAAGTTATCACGGACTTGAATTTCACTTTACGTTTAAAGTTAAATTTCCATTTAAAAACACTATCAGACGCATTTATAAAAATTTATTCCTGATTGGCCTAATATTTTCAGTAATACCACACTGAAAAGGGAGGAATAACATAGATATAAAAATAAATTGACATAAACTTCTTCCTTTTTCCTTTTTATTTTCATGCAAAACACTCGTACATTGACTTTCCTGTATACTTTAGCACGAATATCAAAAGTTATTTCAGACGTCAAAGCGTACTCCAATTCTTTCCAGAGATAAAAATCTGTAAGAAAACAGGGAGAGAGATAGGAAAATATACGACAGAGCACAAAACTGCTTTTGCTTTTCTCTGTATAGCCCACCAAATACGAGAATTCGAAGAATGCATGTGCGGCTGAGCAGACACGCATCGGTGGAATCGATTCCAGGATTGTGTGCTGGATGTTCCAGAGGAGGATAGAAAAAAAAATTTCGCTGGGAAAATGGAATGATCTAGATCATATCGACATTTATCTGTGAAAAGATTTGGGATACACACATCAGGCACACAAAGTAAGACCGGATACCACGAATGTGAGCTCTGTGTGAGAATCGTGGTATTATTATAGATTTTTTTATTTTATTTATTTATTTTTCAAAGGGTTCTTCCAATTAGGGTGAGACTTTGTGCCACGTGTTATAATGTTTTCATTTCAGGTGGACACACAAAGAGTTGATCAGAACTTCAGAGACAGCTAAAAAAAATTTCTTATCACAACAACAACAAAAATATTTCAGGTAGTCTCTTCTAACGAAACTACCGCGGGTTATTAACGCAGGAGTACTTATTGTTGCTTACCTCTTTTGTATGTATATATGTATGTATGTATATATATATATATATATTAATTATATATATATATATATTAATTATATATATATATATATATATGTGTGTGTGTGTGTGTGTGTGTGTGTCAGCCAAAAAAATTTTGAAATTGCCAGGGGATGGCCGAATGGCTAAGGCGCTGGCGTTCGGTTCGGATCCTGTGGGTTCGAGTCCTACTGTTGGCATGGATGTTTGTAGCCATTCGGAATCGGCTTTAAACTGTAGGTCCCGGTCTAATTAGCCGTCGTGTAGCAAAAAGTTGACCGTAGCGCTCCAAACCAAAAATTTTGACGCATTTTGGTACTTTTCTGTTTAACTGTTTACTGCTTGCCCGAGCGATACAGACTGGGTTTGGCGCGCTACCAAAATTATAACTTGCGCACGAAGGACATTTTGCTTTCCGGAGGATCGATATGGAGGAACGTAATCCCACGTTAAAAGTATGGTTTCAAACCAGTTCCATAGGTATGGACGAATCACTTGCGAGGGTACTAAAAATAATGTTTAATAATTCTAGTTATGAGTTGGTCATTACTCCCGTAACGTGCGTGTGTTTTCCTAGATGATACGAAAGATAAAATTAATTTTCCAAAGGAATTGTCATTGCGCTGGAGGTAAATTCTGGTAATTATCAAACGTGACAACGTGACTTTTACATTTACAAATGATGGCAGTACGCTTGAAGAGCATTTGAAAACTCTCAAACTTCCACCGTTATATCTGGTAACAGTAGATGAAAAGACAGAAGAGGCAATCCAAAAGATAATCCGTCCTTCCCGAAGGTATAGGGATGATTTTGAGAGACGACAAATTTCGCAATGGCAATCAGCTTGACTAGGATTATACAATACAAATAAATACATGCAATGTTACACAATTATAAAAACCGAAACAAACAAACAACAAAATTATCAATGACCCAAAAAAGGGTAATGAAAGTCCATAAGGTCTTTCATCACAGCCAAAATGAATTTTCTACAATAATAGTCATTATAGAATTTATGTGGTGACCATTCAGTAATATCCCTCGGTAAACTCGACCGCAAATCTCTCCATGTTACACAATTAAATAAACAATGTTCTATTGTCTGGACCTCTCCGCATGCACAGGTGTCACTCTTCCCAAAAAATCTTCTTTGATATGAGCCCACGCTTCCATGTTGAGTGATAGCTTGATTTATATAGAAATTCGATATTAATCTTTCTAAGGAAACATGAGGGTAGATTTTATGAACCGGCCTCCCCAATTCACTATCGGCCCACCTTTCTTGCCAGACTTTCATTCCATATGCCTTAATCTTTGCCTTTACTTGTTGCTTGGTCATTTTGTAGGTACCTTCAATTATGTCCAGTTCCGTGGCTTCTTTAGCCGCAGTGTCAACTTCCTCATTCTGTCTGATCCCGATATGTGCTTTTATCCAGTGGAAATGCACGACCACACCATTATTTTTGATCTTGTGTTTCAATTCCTCAATAATCTCACCCTTATATTCTAAGGACCCAAGAGCCTGCAAAGCACTCCTGGAATCGCTAAAGATGTCAATTTCCCTTAGACCTTTTTCCATAGCATCGTCTATTGCCATGGAAATGGCCGTAACCTCAGCACTGTATGATGTTGCGTTATCAGGGTTTCTTCTCAGTTTAGTATCGATCTTCTGACTCTCATTATACCTAATAAAGGCCGACCCAACTTTTCCGTTAATCTTGGAACCATCCGTAAAATATGTATTCTTCGCAAAGGGCTCTAGTCTATAAGACCAATTGAAGCTCATTATATCTTTTATTTTTCTGAGATTCCTGGATTTTAATTCACAAGTTTGGCTATTGAAGGATTCATTCCCCAACCAAATCTCGTCACCCTCATTATAGATCTTATACCACATCTTATCCATTTTCGCTTTTAAATCAAGGGGTAAACATCCCGCCAATATAGCTAGAGCCTCTGTCGATACGGTGTGATAACATTTTGTTATCATTAGCAGGAATGGCCTTTGCATCTGTCGTAACTTGGCATTCATCAAAGTCTTATCGTCATACCAGGCTTGAGCTCCATGTAACAAAATCTTTTCTACCACTCTCAAATATAGCTCTTTAATATTTTCGCCCTTAAGGCCCCAAGTCCTTTTATAAATTCTCTTAATACCATAAATGAACTTCAGGGTTTTTTCTCTAGTGATGGTTATATGTTTTATAAAATTCAACTTTTCATCGATATACACACCCAGATATTTCAATGCGTCGTTGTATCTAGTATTTTTATTCTTTAATTTAATAGCTGGTTTCCTCGTAACCTCACCTTTATACGGTATGATGATATAATTGGATTTTTCGACACTAAAATCCATCATATTTTTCTAAGCCCATCCTGCACATTCTTCCAAAACGTTGTTTGCCAGCTCGGTAAATCTGTAAATTACACGACTTCTTAAAATGATGATAACATCATCAGCAAAGGCTTGAATTTTAATCCCATCTTCCCAAGTTTTTTCCAGTAGTTCGTTGATGATTAGCAGCCACAAAATGGGTCCCAACGAAGACCCCTGCGGCACGCCTATATTATAATTCCATTCAGTATTGTTTTTCATCCTTACAACTCTGTTATTTAAGTAATTCATTATCATGACTTGGAGCTGTTTGTCCACTTTAACCCTCCTCATTTCTTCCTTAATTCTACTGTGTCGCACCATATTAAACGCATTTTTTATATCAAGGGTAATCAGACAAGTATGGTACTTGTCTGCTTTATTCTTTTTAATTATTTTAATCATTTCAGTTAAGGCCTCAGTTACGCCACGATTTCTCCTGAAACCGTATTGAGTTTCCGATAGTATATTATTGATTTCTAGATATTCTATTAATCTGTTTGTCAAAATTTTATCCAAAACTTTACCTATTATGGGCAATAAACAAATAGGGCGATATGAGGTAGGATATGTTAGGTCCTTGCCTTCTTTTTGGAAGAATACCACAATCGTTCTTTTCCAATGACTAGGAAATTCTCTTTTCTCCCAGCAATTGTTGTATAAATCAACAAGATACCTCTCATCGATGTTATAAATCTCTTGTACTATACTAAGGGAGATGCCATCGTACCCAGGTGCTTTACTTGGATCCATATCCTGTAGCATTTTCTTAACTTCAATTAGTTCAATCTGCTGTGCGTTGTCCCCCTCTGCATAATCTTGCGTGATGACTACGTCTTCCCTCTGAAAGTGCTGAGCTGTTAATAAATAATCGACTTCGTCTTCATTATATTTTATATCTCCGTTTTGGTCTCTTATACCCTCGGCTTTTACTAACCTATCATTTCTATCTTTTATAATAGAGTATGCCCCGCCAAAAAGGTTCTTTACTGTGACCTTATCCAAAAACTCCTTAAATTTCGTTCTCTTGGCTTTTAACATTTCTTTACTATATTTAGCCCTTTCTGCTTTAAACATTAATTCGTATTCTTTCCTCTTGTCCGGGTCTCTTTCCTTCTGAAAACGCCTCCTCAACGCTCTCACCTTGCTTCTAATGACCGTGAGTTGAGGATTCCACCAATACGCGTTATTCTTCTTCCCTTTTGGTTTCCTTTTATGTTTATTACATAGCTCCTCCAGATCCTCTTCGAGTTCTTGTACACAGTCATTTACGTTTAAGTGTTAGACTGCTCCTCCATTTCCTTATGCTATTCCTTAGATCAATGCAAAAGTCCAACCAGTTCAAGTTGTTAATATCCCACCTCTTTCTATGGTTGTAAATTCCTTGCGTTTTTTCCATCGTTAAGTTAAATATTATGGCGTTATGATCAGTTAAGGAATTTATGTCCTCCACTCTCCAATTACTAATATTACCATCTTCCAGACCGAAAGTAATCGTCAAGTCCAACCATCCCAGCCCAAATGGGCCACGATAGGTCGGTTCACTGTCGGGATCATTATGTATAGTTCCATCATGCGCCATGACCATTCCCAATATAATTAGCCCACGTGCATCCGTGGGCCGTTGGCCCCAGACAGTTGACTTCGCATTCAAATCCCCCATTAAAATGATCTTTTCCCCGCTGAACTTAGTGATAATTTCTTTTAACTGACTTATATGGGGCTCAGTCCTATCCACATTTGCATCGCGTACCGGAGGAATATACATCGAAATTACAATAAATGTTGCCTTCATAGCATTGCATTTCACGGCTACTATATGTTCAGTTATATGTATTCTAACCGCTCTAATTCTTTTAGAGACAGAAGAGGCAAAATGACCACAGCCCCAAAACGATGAAAACGGAATATTCTGTCTCTGCAAAGCAATCTATTTGTTGCTTTCATCACAGTAAATTCGCATTTAACTAAAGATAATTCCCAACTACAGGAATTTCCAACAAAGTACATTAAAAAAAGTTAAATTTTTTAAACATGTAATATTTTAGAGATGATATCAAGTGCACCGATAAACGTCATTCTATCTCTCTATTCTAAAACAAAAGTAACTGGCGCCGCAGCCGCCGCTGTCAAAAGCTTGTCACGCTATCTCCTCCGAAACCGCTGGGGGTATGGGGTCGAGACCGATACCAATAGATGCAGAAAAATGCGGGGAAGAAAGTAAGACATGTCCCATCTTCGTCGGACTTTAAGTTTTTTTTTATTATTTTATGTTTTGTGGAAAAATATTGACTTTTTCATGTTCAGATTACGATAACTCGCAAAAAATTAATCGTAGAATTTTGATCTTTTTACAATCTAAGACTACAGACATTTCTCCTTCAAACAAGACCTCATTTGTTTAAAAATAATTTAAAACAGACTAATTTTTTCATCAAAATATTAAACTCACTTTTTCGAGAAATATCGTCACATATGTGGATGTAATATCGATGCTCCTCGAGTTTTTATCTTACAAAGAAAATATTTACATCATCTGGAAGATGAAAGCTTTGTCATTCATATAAACCTCATTTCAAGTCTCTATCTTAAAATTTCGATTTTTAATTGAATTTTAAAGCTGAAACAGTGATTCAACAGTGATTCCCCTTCGCATAAGGGTGACTGACAACAGTAAATGGCTGTTACATTGCCCGAGAATCACCCCTATGTATCTCGCTATTAGCCATAACAGAGGAGCGAGCGTAGCGAGCCTAGGGGCAAAGCCCCTAGTTTAAGTAAAAAATATTTCCTTTTTTATAGAGAAATTTCGAGTTTCCACAATTCTTAGATTTTTGGTATATCATGTTAGTAATCCGAGAGTTAGATATTGTAGCGTTCTACAGTCAATCAAAACCCCGAATCGCTTAAATGTGTATACGTTTGCTACTGATGAATTATTTACAGTTATATACGATAAAACTATACAGGAAATTTAATAGACAGTAAGGGCGATTTTATGAATGTTGGTTTTTATACTAAACATTGTTAGCCGTCTGTTAACTTATGGTATTCCAGTCGACTGTTACGTCTTTTAAAGCAATAAAACGAATGTGTGGTTTGATTAGCTCCTTCGATGGAATCTGATAAGAAATCTCTTCAATACTTGTTTATCTTTTATAGACACACATTTTCAATCCCGGGAACTTAAAAATCGCACTGGCTAGCATTAGTGTTAGGGCTCACCAGTGGTAGTGGAAAGAATTAACGTAGTTTTGTTTAAACTGATTTCGGAAAAACCACTACAAGTAGATCTATCAAAGTTTTTTCACCGTTTCTGTAGGAGCGAAGTATATAACCCCCAATTATCAAATCACAATACGGAGAGATTTCCTACAAGATTTCATTTATATTTTTGTCCGAGCACCTCTGGGGGGGTAGCATTTGGGGGGATCGTACTCTCTCCCAACCTTTCTGACCTCATAGAGGGACATTCCAGTCTATTGATTTAAAGTGCTCATATCCGGCCTAGACACGAAATACTAGCACGTGATAGTCGTGATACATATGATTAGTGCTGTAATAACCTATCAATTGCAACTTTTTCACTGAATGCTTCTTTTACTGATGCGAAATATGGTCACATAAAATAAAAAGTACAAATAGAAAAACTTTTTAATAATAATAAAATATTTGGATACACTTTCCCCATGATACTTAAATTCGAACATATCAGGATTATAAACTTTCAAAGCTTTTCATGTTCCTTTACATTCTTAGGGATAAATGTCCGTAAGAAGCGGAATAAAAGAGATGAAAAGAAAGAAAAATGGTTGAAGAGTTAAAGGAAATATACGAAGAGCAAAACTACTTTTGCTCTTCTCTAACACAGCAAATACGGGAATCCAACAAACGCAACTGCAAGCGCGGGTGAACGACAAGAATTGCTAAAATCGATTTCCGAATTATATGCGGTTCCAGATCTCATCGATATTTATAGCTCGAAAGTAAATGCAACGTTACGCCAAAGTTGGAATTGCAAAACATTTATACGAGTTTCTTTAAGGAATATTTTTCGCAAACTGGTGTCATCACAATGGTAAAATTCTACCCAGTGGATAAGATCATTTTGTATATTGTTCTCTATAATAATACCCCATAAAATTTTGTTCGCTAACGTTTATGCCCTCTGCTCAGAAAGGATCCATTTGATCGGATGCGTCTACTTTGGAGTAATTTTGAGAGTTGCATTTTGGAACATAAATCAAATTCTGAATCATTTTTTCTTAGACCAGGAAGAATTTCATTCTCCTCATTGCTGAAACATCCTCCCCGTTTAAATCTTACATTTTTTTTTCTAAAATGAAGCATAATTAAACGAAGTAGCTAGTAAACAAGAGAACTGGGGAAGTAACCTAAAGTATGTTCGGTAAACTGACAAGGAATTTGAACACTAAGATTGCTTTACCGCAGTTTAGTGCTACCTCTCTAACTACCGGGTTTTCATGGTACAAGCAAGCAAGCAAAAAAAAAAAGTTTTTACTATAGCAAACAATTCAGTAAGCACACAACTGTGTATACTCATATTATGATTTCAACCCAAACAATATATATATACAGTTTTCAATCTATCTCGTAAGATCTTTTTCGTAACTTAAAAGTACCTTATACAACTTGCCAGCTAGAGGGACACACTGGAGACGCTCTATTACCCTATGCTATAAAACCATTTTATATGTTACTCTATCCCAGTATTTGCAACATAGGGATGCCGGAAACAACTCGTAAACTAAGAGACACACATAAATACTCTTTTTACCAGATAAATATCGAACCTCTTTTAGGCTATTGGTTTTGCTCTCTTGTTATGCCTGCTTGTTTTTGTAATGTAAGTATACCAAATACAAATTGCCAACTAGGGCGATCTGCAAATACCTACCTAATATTCTATCTTACAAATATCTAAACTCGGTTTCGTTGCCTACTACGCTCTTACTTCTTTCTTTTCAGGATTCCTGCGCAACGTCTTCAGCTGGACTCATTACAGTTAGTCTTGGCTTTGAAGACATTTGCTGAGAGAGCCACTTGGGTTAAGGTTATAGCTGAACCCTCCAGAGACTCTGAACTTTCCACTGTCGTCAGAAAGGGCTCTTTATCCACAGACTGCCGTTTTTCTTCGTTAATCCAGAATTTCGAATGCGCTGATTTTTGTATCACTTTGCGCGGCATGGAGAAATCTGTATGAGGCGGACGAGTAAGAATTGTGCCGGAAAAGGAAAAAAATTGGGTAGCGATCCGCCTTTTCATTAAATAAAGTGAATAATTCATAGCTAATAACACATGGATATTAAAAAATATTTTATGATAAAAAATGTTTATTAAAATTAATCCCTAAACAAGGAAAGATATTCGATTTTTTTTCTTATTTCATACTTTATGAAATCTTTACAGCTTTAAAATTACAAACTATTAGGTTTGGCCAAAAAGTTCATTAGGTTTTTTCTCCATGAGATGACTCTATTAACGCTTTATCGATTTTAACGTCACTCGAAACAATTTTAAAAGATTGTGGTGTGACAGCTGTCATAACATTTAAAATAACTTTCCAAAATCATTGAATTTTCATGCAGCTATTTTCCTATTGAAGGTGGAAAAAAAATTAGCAACATTTTTGGTAAATTATGCTTTATTATTTAAAGAAATGTAAAAACGCAACTAAAACACACCCAAAAAATGATTTGTGCAGTGTATGGAGAAGGTGCTGCGACTAATAGAAAGACTTAGAAGTCTTTTGTGAAGTTTCATGTTGATGATTTCTCGCTGGGCAATTCTCCGATGTCGGACAAACCAGTTGAAGTTGAAAATGATCAAATAAAGACATTGCGAACAATCAACGTTATACCACGTGGGAAGTACTCAAAATATCCAAATAAAACATTAAAAATCATTTGCAATAGTTTGTTTATGTTAATCACTTTGATGTTTGGGATCCACGTAAGTTAAGCGAAAAATACATTTTTGACGGTACGTTCGCATGCGAGTCTCTACTTGAACGTAGCGAAAACGTTATGTTTTTAAAACAAATTATGATGGGCGATGAAAAAGGGATATCGTACAATAAATGTAGAACGAAAGAGATCACGGGTCAAGAGAAATGAACCACCACCAACCACACAAAAGCCCGGTCTTTTTTCATCCAAATAAGGTGATGTATATATGGTGGGATTGGAAGGGAGTCCTCTATTTTTAGCTCCTTCTAAAAACGAAACTGTTAATTTCAACAAGTACTGCTCCCAACTAGACCCATTGAAATCAACATTCGACAAAAAGCGTCCCAGAGTCAGTCAAAAGAAAACGCATAATCATCCATCAGGATAATGCAAGACCACGCCATTGTAACATCCTCTTAGTAGAAAATAAACAAACGAGAGACAGAATTATTTAAACACAGTTTATATTAAAGATCTACTCTTCATTAAAGACTTTTTCAATTTTTAACCGAGAGATGAACCCGCACCGATCAGCACCTGGGAGAGCTTTGTCCCAATCCTTTGCTGATCTCATTGATTCCGGCTGTCGGCCCTCTCTCTCATATCCTTTGTCAGGCGCTCCTATATATATGTTAGTTTGGTGACGGTTTCCTACACTTTCCGCAGCTACAGACGCTGATCAAACGAACGGTCAACACTTCATCTCCACACGGGGACTTCCCGTTCGAAAGCCAGCCTGTCTCGATGATTCTTCGGGCTACCCAGGGGACAACGCCAGCCAGTCTCCCCCTTTGTAACCCCCGTATCGATATACAGAGAAGCGGGACAGGGCTGTTTTCTTCTCTGTTCTCGAGGCGTCAGTTGGTTTCAGATAGATACAGAAAAGCTAATTTACACAGCAGTAGCCCAGAGGCTTGCTTTGTTCTGGTAATTAAATGAAGCCCCCTCAGCTCCTCGGAATAGGTTTTCTAAAAAAGAGAGAGTTTTGGTTCGGGGTGATGATCTCTTTTCAGGGAAGGGAAATCCACGACGTTACACCTTTCTTTGATGACCAGGTAAAAATGTTACAACTTGGCTGGGAAGTTCTAATTCACCTACTGTGTTTTCACCAGACATTGCACTTTCGCATTTCCATTACTTTTGGTTTTTATAAAAATCTCACTAGAAAAATTTTCAATCCCCTGAAAGACTGCAGAATGCACCTGGTACAGTACTTTGCTCCGAAAGATAAAAAAAAAAGTTTTGCGATGATTGAATTATGAAGTTGCTTGAAAGATTGCAGAAGGTAATGGAACAAAACGGTGAATACATTGTTCACTAAAGCTACTGGGGAGAATGAAAAATGTCTCTTGTATTTTTACTTAAAAACCGAACGAACTTCTCGACCGACCTAATATAAGACATCAAAACGAAAATTCATTGGGAGCATTTTTTTTTTTTGCTGATTTAAACCGTACGAATTTTCTATTTTTCCGAATTCTGTAAAACGAATTCTTTTCCTATTAAATTTAAAATATATGTAGAGGATTATGGTAAAATACTTAAGCTATATGCATAGACTGTAAGTACATAGTTTGAAGGAAAATAAATTAATCTTACCATTCGCCACAGGTGACAAAAATAGTGACATTTTACTACGCACAATTAGAAAGTTAAAAATTCTAGGACCCAATGATCTTTGACATCAGCGTTTTAATATCAGATAGAACTCTGTAATACTGAAAATATTTCTGGTATATGTTTTATTATTCAGGAATACCTATTTTTCAGGATTTGTTTGAATTTAAAGCGCTATGGTCGTTTCTTGCACGGCAGCAAAACAGACCGAGAATTACAGGTCCATTTTTCTTGAACAGTTAAATTAGTTTCTCGATAACGTTCATTTCATAGCAACCTAGAAGCTTTAACTT
This sequence comes from Dolomedes plantarius, assembly GCA_907164885.2. NCBI lineage: Eukaryota > Metazoa > Arthropoda > Arachnida > Araneae > Dolomedidae > Dolomedes > Dolomedes plantarius. Next base: position 99,040,627 of record OU015497.1, on the reverse strand, counting down.
TCTTAAACTGAGTGGATATGTTGTCATACTCTGATGATTTATATCCCTGGAGATTGAAATTCTTCCCGAAAGAGAGAGTCAATAATAAACTAATATAATAAACATGACAAATGCTGTCTACTACTTCACATATTTTCACACTTTAAATATTATAAAATACTCCAATAACTTGAGAGTCGTAGATCACGATCAGAAATAAACAAGATTGATATGAACTGTATTATAAGTTAAGATATAAAATTTTTTCGATGAAAAAAAGATGAATGCATTTATGCACACAGACTAACAAAAACGTGTTTTGAAAAACATTCTATATAATTATCAAAACATTTATTACTGATTAAAGTGGTCAATGGCAAGTAAATTTTTTACTATTTTTCAAATTTACCAGAATTTTGTAGTGATTTAGACATTAAATGTGTCTCTTGTCTCTCTGTGACATTCGTAGCCACTAGCTGTGACCATAATTTTAAGTTATTCATTGTAATATATTTAAAAATAACCAGAAACCGAAAATAGGCAAATCTTTTTGTTTGTTGATACGATTTTATTTTCTAATCAGTAGAACCTTGAGGGAATAACCAAGCGTTAGTTAAAAGGGTTTATGTCTGAAATCACAGAACATATTTGGCTAGTAACGTGCATACCATGATTAACTCAATCTATACGAGGATTGGGAAGAATTAACTCAAGTTAATTTCAATACAGAGGCTGTTCACACATTTTTTAGACGATGTATATTGTATTCACAAAACTAAATTACATAAAATTCTTGTATTTTAAATGTTCTATTTGACATCCCTTATTCTGAACTATCTTTCGACACCGCAATTTCCAGGATAATAATGCCTTTTGAAGTGTCAGAAGAGGTATTCTATCCCATTCCTCCTGAACAGCTTTCCAGAGACCTGTAAGGGTTTTGGGACGACGTTTGGATAATGCAGATTTTAAAAGTCCGAAAGCACAAAAATCCATAGGTGATACATCGGGAGATTTAGTAGGGATATCAGTGAAGGGTATGGCCTTGATACCAGTTTTTTGTTCGAAGATGTCCGAATAGTCGAAGATGTCCGTTTTTTCCTTGGATACTTGTTTGGAATTTTTGCCCCACTTGAGGCTCCAATTTGACGTTTTTTTTTCCCTTTCTTGTTGACGATATTACCTATCGACGCTTTAGATATCACAAATCCATGACTCTCACATCGTTTTTGGATAACGGAGTATGCATATTTCTCATCGGAAAGAGCATAAATGTAGCCTTCGAACCACTGCTTTGTTAAAAACGCCATTTTGAATAAAAACAAAACTTTTAAGCCGCAGACTATAATTTTGACTTTTAAAAACATAGTACAATTGCAATTATTTCTTTTGCAGTAAACGATTTTTTATTACCGCTTACCAAAATCGTCTAAAAAATGTGCGAACAGCCTCTGTATAACACCGGAAAGGAGGTTAATTTTTATTATATATTATTCACGTAGATCATAATGAATTGAAAGTAATTTCTCCTTTTTTTGAAATGTAATTTTCCGAGGTTATCAAAGAATGCTTTTAATAACATATCTGCTGGCTTCGAACAATTTTTCGCAGGGCATAGAGCTACCCCCCCCCCTCCCCCCCAAAAAAAATTATGTTAGCGATTTTTTCGGAAAAGAAAATAATTTTGTGGTAAACAAAATATTTCCCTTTCAGCATCTTCATGACAAATATCAAATCTGTGTCTTCCGTGTAAAGGATGTCAAGTCCAAAATCGTAGTTTTGAGTAAAACGGGATTGAAAACTAACACGTTTGTGTTTCGTTTCACATATCCCAAATTTTCACTGATGAATAAAAATGTTTAGGAGTGGAATGGGACTTAGCTTTCTGTACCCTGCAGTAGCCCTTGATTTTTCAAACATGCCTGGTTTGGTAACTCATTTTAGCTCATTTTGGACTTAACATCCCAAATTTTCACTGATGAATAAAAATATTTAGGAGTGGAATTGGACTTAGCTTTCTGTATACCCTTGATTTTTCAAACATGCTTAGTTGGATAACTCATTTTTACCCATTTTGGACTTAACACCCTTTACACAGCAAACAGAGAAATATGAAATAAATTCCTCATATTCCATCTAAACTTAATGATGAACAAACTACGAAACACTAGAAAATACCTACAGATCGGTAAAACGACACCTTATTTTAACGAAACTTGTCTTATTCTGTTTCTATTCTAAACGGGAGCAATGTGCTCTTACAAAAATGCAGCTATTTGGCGCTGTTTATGCTATATTGAATTACAGATAAATTCAGTGTTATAGTCTATTACGGATGGAACAATCAGCTGACCGGATAGTTCCCTCTGCACTATGATTTTCTTAATAAATGGCACATTGCAAAAAAGTTTTCTCGTAAAAATGTAAGATTGCAGCGGTATACCTTAACCTCAACAAACTCACAACCATGTTTCAGTTCCCGAAGAGTTAATATTAGGAATATCGCGAAGTAAAATTCCCCCAGCAACGGCGGCTGCATTAAGCTCTCCGCTCAAGAGGAGTCATCCGTTAAAACATCTCGACTGTGAGACACGTGAACTAAAATACTCATTCCTATTAATCTCATAACCTGGCGCATTGATTCTCCACAACACTACCCTCCTCCCCCCCTTTTTTTTCAATTTTCAGAGAATTATCGACGACTTCTGTCACTTCAGCTGGAGAGACGTTTTCTCGCGTCGCGCCCTCAGCGTGATTGAGCGTTCAGTTTTGATTTTTCCCGTCACGTGTATTAATGATTGCGGGCAATAGCGTTGCAAATCCCCAGTCGTTAAAAATGGATTCCAGGTATTCATTTAATTAGCGCCCTGCATTTTTAAAACTTTCATTTTATCGACTGCGCCGGCAGTACAAAGCGGGTTATTGTTACGGTCGATGGGGTAAGGCTCAAACCTTTTCCGTGTCAGTAGTGCGTGTATATATATATATAGATATATACAGTCGAACCCCGTTATAACGAACTTCAAGGGGCGAAATGTTTTGTTCGCTTTATCCGATGGTTCGCTATATCCGAACCGATAAGAAAAATGCTAGTGTTCCTAAAATGCATAACTCATTAGTTGCAATGTGTATTCAATACTGATGTATTAAAAAATGATAAAATGTATTAAAAATGTTTATTAAGGAATTAAATCGACTACATTAAGTTGACACAATACTAATTAAATTATAATTTAATTAGTATTGTACAGCGTACAATAGGAAAACGGCGGGACCAAAATTTTCGTTCGTAATATCCGCGAGTTTGTTATACATATACCGGGTACGCTATAACGGAGTTCGACTGTATATTATATATATATATACACTCATGGACAAAAAAATTAGCGCACCAAGAAATAATTGCGGGATCGTAACGAAACTTGCAATGAAGGTACATGTCGGGGAGATATGCAAATGATTAGAAATGCAGCGTGATTGCGCATTACGTATAGCCGGTAGAGGGCGTTGAACATCGTACTCTGTGGAATATTGGACCCCCTCTAGCGCGAATGCACGATGCGATACGATCGGGCATTGAGTCATACAAGTTCTGTATGATGTCTTGAGACATTTCGTTCCATATTTGCTGTAACCTTGCCTCTAGTTCGTTCAAACTCGTGGGATGCCCAACTCGTCGTCCCAAATGATCCCAGATATGCTCGATTGGAGACAAATCTGGGGATCGAGCAGGCCAAGGAAGGGTAGTAACAGTGCGGGGACAGTATTGTGACACCCTTGCCGTATGAGGCCGAGCATTGTCTTGTTGAAAAATGGCTCCTGGGAGCCGTTGCATGAGTGGCAACACATGTGGTTGCAGGATGAACATACCGCTGGGCTGTCATGGTGCCACGGAACAATACTAGGGGTGACCGTGTATTGTAGGCAATGGCATCCCATACCATCACACCAGCTGTGGGAGCGATGTGTCGCTGTATAGCAAAGGCAGGATTGAAGCGTTCACCACGGGCTCTCCACACACGAACACGATTGTCATCACTGCCGAGATTGAATCTGGATTCGTCGCTAAAGACGACCTGGTTCCATTCCGCTGCAGTCCAGTTTCCTCGTGCGCGGCAAAACTCCAAACGGAGGCGTCGATGGGTGGGCACCAAGAGCAGCACACGCAATGGGCGGCGCGATACCAACTGCCCTTCAGCCAGGCGCCTTCGTATGGTTCGAGGAGACAGAGAGGCCCCTAGTGAAGGTGCTACCTGTGCCTGGATGGCGGCCGATGAAGCAGTTGGCTGTACGCGTATATTTCTTACGATGTGGCGGTCTTCTCGACGACTGGTCTGTCGAGGGCGTCCTGAGCCTGGTCTTCGTGTACATGACATCTCTCGGGTCCACTGGTCCCAACACCTCCTCACAACACAATCAGAGCGGCCTAATTGACGAGCTACTCGCCTAGCTGACCACCCAGCTTCCATCATCCCGACGATTCTCCCCCTCTCAAACTGCGACAACTGCTTATATTGTCTTCGAACACGGCGTAATGGCATGCCTATCTTAGCTCTTCCTTTGTAAATGATTCAGCACACTCAAGCAAGCTTTGGTTACCTGTTTTATACTCCACAGAGTACGATGTTCAACGCCCTCTACCGGCAATACATAATGCGCAATCACGCTGATTTTCTAATCATTTGCATATCTCCCCGACATGTACGTTCATTGCAAGTTTCGTTACGATCCCGCAATTATTTCTTGGTGCGCTAATTTTTTTGTCCATGAGTGTATATATATATATTAATAAAGCAAGGTCCGGATCTATCTGTCGGTCACACTCCTCCGGGTGTACCGCTTCAATGTGTGTGCGTGTGTGCGGCCAAGGAAACTTACAGCCATGAAATTCGGCACACGGGTAGTGCAGACTATGGGAAAGAGAACCTCGAAGCCCGAATTTTAAATTTTATTCTAGAACTTTTTTATTTTATGTTTTGAGGGATATTTTATGTTTTTTTAACTTCAGATTACGATATCTCGGTGAAAAATGATCGTAGAATTTTGATCTTTTTGCAGTCTAAAACTACAGACATTTCTCCTTCAAACAAGACCTCATTTGTTTAAAAATAATTTAAAACAGACTAATATTTTCATCAAAATATTAAACCCACTTTTTCCAGAAATTTACGCATTTTGAGGATCTACGGTCGATGCTCTTCAAGTTTTTATCTTACAAAGAAAATATTTACATCATCTGGAAGATGAAAGCTTTGTCATTCATATAAACCTCATTTCAAGTCTCTATCTTAAAATTTCGATTTTTAATTGAATTTTAAAAAACGATACTTAACACAAATCTTCTACCGGTTCTTCAAACGCGAAGAACGGCAAATTCTCCCCTTGGGTTGTAAACAACGATTGAGTCATTCATTCACTTGATTCATTCATCGTCTTCCTTTGTTGGCTTGAGCGTAGCTGGGCGAAGCCCGAGCATAGCCGGGAGAAGCCCGGCTAGAATATATATATATATAAATATGAATAAAATCTCAGTAAAATCAGTAATATTGTTTCCAGATTTTTAAAGGATAAAGGAAAACTAGCGTATATAGAGGTCTCTACGCTAATGACATTTTTCTTGGAGCAAAAATTACCCTGAAAAAAATTATTTTGCCCTTGAAGGTGACTAATTTTTTAAATAAAATTTTTATTATTCCTAATAGACAAATTAATTTGAAAATTTTCATTCGTACAGAAGCGAAAAAGTTATGTAAGTCCAGATACTGCTTTGGCCGATAAATTCCAAAATAAACATGCCTTAAACTTTGAATTAAGTTCAAAACTGAGCGCTTTTTATATGTATAATACTGTTTACACAAAAGCACATTTGTGGGAAAAAAATCATAGCGAAATGCACGTAAATAAAGAAAAAAAAGGGTTTTTGGATCCCTTTAAAATAGAGTTATTTCTTATTTCCTATTTTTGAAAATGGTTTTATTTTGAAAAGTAATTACGAATAAATTATGATTGATAATAAAATAGATAGTCCCTCTACTTACTAAAACTAATGAAATCTCCTTAAACTCATCTTTTTTTCTTCCCCTAGGTAAGCATGAAAACTGAAATAACGTTCGAATGTCAGATACTGACACCTAAATAAGCTGCCTTTCAAAATGGAGCATCAGATTACCACGTCATTAGTAGATTTTCGATTTGTAAACTATGCAAAAGAAGCTCCTGCTTTTTCAGAGAGATTTTTGAAGTCTACTTGAAACCACTTGAATAGTTAGTGCTTTTATGTTACGTTTACGAAGGTAACGAAAGTAGAAGAATATTTTTTGAAATATCTAAGCTAAGAATGTGATAAAACGTTTTCTTAAACAAAAAAATTAACTTTTTCAGTACATGTTACAACATAAAACCACAACGCATTTTATCACTGTACACTATTGCTCAAAAAGCCCTTCCGAGTTTATACCAGTCTATTTAGATCACTAAAGCAGATCTTTTTAACATAGGATTACGTTCCTCAACAACGGTCCTCCGGAAAGAAAAAATTCAGAGTCCGTCGTGAATTATAATATTGGCAGCGCGCCAAACCCAGTAATAGTAAACAGTTAAATAGAAAAGTAACAAAATGCATAAGAAAGGAAAAGAAAAAGGGTAAGCAACGATAAGTACCGTAAAATCTCGACTATAATTCGCACCCGAGTATATTTACGCATGTTTGATTTTGTGCGAAATTTTCAGAGAAAATTAAAATTCGACTATAATACGCACCCATAATTTTTCAATATTTTATTTAAAAATTGCACAAATATTTATTAACAAAAATAAAATTTGTAATAAAAAGAATCGAAAACGTCAAATTCGGAAGAAAAAAACTTAAATTGTTAATTCAAAACAAACAATACTGTCAAATTATCAGTCTTAATCACTTTCACTAGAGTACAACTCATCTCTTGTTGTTGCGTCCATGCCATAATCATTGTTGCCGTCGTAATATATATCGCCATCATCATCCTCACTTGACGATACGAACTGTGAGTTCCGTTTGTTTAAAAGGAATACCTGCCTAGTAAACGGGTGGATGAATCACGGAGTGCAGATGCGCACGCATCCGTGTTGCGTCGATGTCTTACAGCTGCTGTACGTTCGTTTATCAAATGTTTAAAACTACGTTTGTTTTGCACGCGAGTATAATACGCACCCTCAATTTTGAGGACTAACATGTGAAAAAAAAAGTGGTATTATACTCGAGATTTTACGGTAATGCTACGTTAATAACCCGCGGTAGTTTCGTTAGAAGAGACTACCTGAAATATTTTCTTTTCCAAATGGTTTGTTTTGGTTTGGAGCACTACGGTCAACTTTTTGCTACACGAGGGCTAATTAGACCAGGACATACAATTTAAAGCCGATTTCGAACGGCTACAAATATCCATGCCAACAATGGGACTCGGACCCACAGGATCTGAACCGAATGCCAGCGCCCTAGCCATTCGGCCATCACCTGGCTTTTTTTCCCCCTCCAAATAGATCACCGATCTCAAATACGGAACCACACTCCTTTTCGAACGCCCATCAAGCCTCCATGTAAAATTGATGAATACGGAAAGAATGTAATACAGATGCACCATTATTATAAAATGTATAGTTTTAAAGGAGGCACATCTAAAATACTTAAATATGCAACTAACATGGGCGTACGCATTAAATCATAAAAAATTGTTAGGCACTGGGAGAGTGTACAATTAATAAAATCACGAGACAAAAATATTAATAGCGCAAGATTTAAAAGGCATAAAGTGGATTTGCCACTTTTCCTAGTGTGCATAGACACACGAGCCTCACAAAAAAGCATAAATTTCCATGTACCTTTTTATGACCCATAGAAAAAAATTAAAACATTTATCAGTTCTTTAATCACATCAGTACCATAATTTTCCTGTCTCTGCAATCGTATATTTCTAAGTGACATTTGTTCATACGCATGTTTCAAATTTTAGGATTCCATTAGTGATTAAAATGAACACATAAATTAATAACTCAATTTCGAATAGTTTTCATAAACTCTAAACTTCTCCATTATGTCCTACTTTGAAGAACTAATGGAGGTATAAAAGAAGTGAGAGTCATTAGGGCGAAGTGCAGAGCTGGATCAGACGCATTTAAATGTCATTCAGTTTTCGACACTTCTCACTCCTTTTTGAAAAACTGCATGCGACATCACATTTTTAAGAGACACGAGGTCGAATGCATACTAGTGTAAATTTTTTTTCAGTTCCATTTTTGGAAAAAGGAATTCTAACATTCTATCTAGATCCAACCATTCAAATGAGTTGAACATTTATCATGCACGCATCATTGAAGATTTAGAACCTAAACTGTATCATGAAGACAGAAATTTGGGAGAATCATGTAGACTTGGTCCGATTCGCAAGGGTTATTTCAATCACTTAAAGCGGACCGTTTAGTAAGGCCGTCCGCACACGGAGCAACTCAAAAGAAACTGATAACCGACTCCAATCACAAACCAGTCCGTGATGAGTCGTAACCTATGTAATTGAATGGAGCCACGCACACGGCGCAACTGCTTACAAACCCGTCAGCAACGCGTTTGTAATCAGTCGCAGGCAACTCAACGTGTCGAGTCGCTAGCAACTTCAGTCGCCAGTTTCTCTTGCGTTGTGCGTGTTATTACACAATATATGTTACAGCCGCTCTTTTGGCAATCTGCCAAATGACGAACACGAGTCACGTGACTTCTGCCTAGCGATGAAATGAAATTCTAACGTTTTTTGTTGTATGGGATATGTGCGCCCATATATACAGTCCATTTTTAAACGATTGATCAAAGACAATCTATTGTGACGATTTTTTAAAATAAATTAATTTCTGATAATAATTTAACTAAAAATAATGCCCGGAATAATGATGTTCTTCCTTCCATCACAGGTCGCAAACTATTGATTTGAATCACTTTTGAGTCGGCCCGTGTGCGGAGCCGCATCACTAACGAGTTTGCAACCGATAAGCAATTTCAGTCGCTAACCAGTTGAGTTTCCTTTGAGTCGCTCCGTGTGCGGACGGCCTAACTCCTAAAAAGTTTGCATGAAACGGGACTTTTCTCAGAAATCCGAATTTTGTAAAGAAATAAACTAATGAATTATTTCAGAAAAATTTAGGGTGTGTAATTACAAAAATTTGAATCACCTGGTGCGCATGCAAGAGTTGTATTTCATACACTTTCGCAAAGTGTAATTTTGCTCACTACCTTATTACGTAGCATAATTTAATACATTTATTTCATTGCATTTACCACCTTTATTTCATTTGCGAAGAATATTTATTCTAAATGCATATTTATCGGAATATAATATTTGAGCCTTCTTTCCCGCAGAGTTAATTGTTTTCAATTTCTTTTCACTTCAGAATATTACTGTTAAACTCTTAACAGGATTACATCACTAGTTTCAAACATTGAAGCAGCAGAGTTAACTTCATTGTTCTCAATTTCTTTTCAGGTCAGAATATTACGGTAAATTTCTTCACGGGATTACATCACTAGTTTCAAACATTGAAGCAGCAGAGTAAACTTCATTGCTTTTAATTTCTTTTCATTTCACAATATTACTGTAAATCTCTTCACGGGATTCAAACATTGAATATGCTAGACAAAAAACAAATCAAATTAGCCATCAAATATTCTAGGCTTTTAAGTTGCAAGCTTTTGTGCCTTTCTCAGAATTTCACCATACATTGTATTTATGGTGTACCTATTTAAAAAGTATGAAAGATTATTTGAAAAGTACTGCATTGTTCAAAATCAGTGTAGATGAGAATGAAGAACTGAAATCAGAGGACAAGATAAATAACTAATCATTTATTTAACATTAGTTTCAAATTTAAGTGAAAATTCTAAATTACGCCAAAGAACGTCATCAATATGAGAATGAGGAAGAACTGAAATAATATTTAAAAGTATTTACAAAGCACTGATTTCAAATAACACGAGAGTAACAGGCAAGGAGTCTGAAATTCCGTCATGCTTAAGTGTCTGTACTTTTGAGAAAGATATTTTTCGGAAATCTCACGTTTAGATATTTTCCAACATAGCTCATTAACTTATGCCCACTTTGTCGAATTTCTGAGCCTTGTATCTTTAATCATTTCACGTGTCGGTGAAAAATCTACACGTATTGAATTTCGACAGCATTGGCCAGTTGATGGCCGAATGGCTAGGGCGCTGGTATTCTGTTCAGAACCTGTGGGTTCGAGTCCCACTGTTGGCATGGATGTTTGTAGCCGTTCGGAATCGGCTTTAAACTGTAGGTCCCGGTCTAATTAGCCCTCGTGTAGCAAAAAGTTGACCGTAGCGCTCCAAACTAAATACAAATATGACAGCATTGAAATCAGTCAAGTTTCACAAACTGATACGCTGAACATTCGTTCGATCATGATACGCACCTTGATACGGATGAGCATAAATGACACCAGTAAAGTCAAAATTGTCACAATTATGTCAGTGAAGTCTTAATTTAATAATACATTTATAACAAAGTGCATTATTAAATTAAGTTCATTATTAAATTAAGTGCATTATTAAATTAAGTTACTTAAATGATGAAGTTCATTATTAAATTCGCTTTAATAATATAAATTAACTTGCTTCTGTATCTATAACTCCCAATATCCCTATTCCCCAAACAAATTTCGCAAATTTACTGCAATCTTATTTATGGGAAGATACGGCTTTATACTTCGATCAACGCCGTACGAAAAGTAAATTTGTTTTAGTTTGCAATTTTAACGCAGGGTCTCCATCTCATAGTCGCTGTTAACTGCAGGAAGCAAAGGAAGAAAAAAAACGGCAAGTAATTAAACCAATACTAATAACTCATTTTTAACAACTGGGAATTAACGCCACCTCTCTTAATCAGCGTCATTAATATACACACGAAGATCGGAAAGAAAACGTCGGATTCCAAACGAGGGAGAGACTGCGCGACATCTCTGCGAGAAGTAACAGAAATTTGTCGATAATTCTCGAAAAGCAGTTTATGCCAGGGCCACGGCGGGAAGGTGAGTGGGTGGGTGAATTATTGCTTGTGAGACCGAGAGATTAATTGCAATGATTTCGTCCGCGCATTTCTCAGCTCCGACGTTTTAACAAATGACCGCATTTTAAAGAGGGAGCCCATTAAACGTCAAAAATTTCTCGAGTTGCACATCGGTGGGGGGGGGGGGAGCATTTCACAGCGTTCTGGTGCTCAGGAATTGTAATTGCGTGGACTGGGATTCTGGACGAAGATAATGAATGACTTTTTTAAGGAATTTCTCATGAGAATTTAAGGATTGCAGAGTATAAGGAATTTTGAAACACTTGTTTTGCTCCCATGAGCGTATCCACACACGATACGGACTACTATTTCGTGCGATTCCAATAATTTATCATGGACGCAAATGGAGGTCAGTCTAACTTCGAACAGTCAGATGCGCAGAAATGTTTAACAGCTTCCTTTCATTGCTTTTGCTGCTGAGTTACGAGCGCCGGCGAGCCTTCTAATGATAGTTTTGAATAAACTGGGTAAAAGAGATGGTGAAATATTTCCAAGCATAACTGGCTTTTGATGTGTAAAGAATTTAGAATTTTTATTTTGTTTCTTAATTATGCTAGGACATAAAGCAATGAAAACGCAATGCATTTCATAATTTAGTGGAAGAGCTATATTAAACTCCCTTCGATAAATTACACTCTGCGTAAAATTAAGGAAAGTTATTTTTTTCCTTCGTATTATATTATATTATATTATATAGTTTTAAAAGGTAGAGAATATTATGCATTCGAAACACTCCTATTCCATTTTGCTTTTGTTAAAGTAAAGTATACAGATGAATTTTAGTAGTTTTAGCGTAGCAGTCTTCTATTCAAAAGATGGGACTTCGCCTTGAATCCTTTTATATTCATCCCGTCTTTATTTGATAATGTTACCGTGTTGTTTGAAACTATTCATCAAGTAAGTGGTTACTAAGTTGTGTTGAATGGAATCCTACGCACCACCAATAAAACCTGATAAAGTTCTTTTATGAAATTTTGTGCTGTAATTAATAGTCTAAAATATTCATGAAACACGTAATTAAGTTTAAAAAATTAATGTTCCAGAGGAAGAATGCCAATTTTTTTTCTATAAGACAATTAGGCCGTCTGCACACGGAGCAACTCAAAAGAAACTGATAACTGACTCCAGTCACAAACCAGTCCGTGATGAGTCGTAACCTATGTAATTGAATGGAGCCACGCACACGGCGCAACACGTTACAAACTCGTCCGACGAGTTTACGACCATTTTACAGTTATCATGATATACATTTTACAGTTATCAATATTTTTATGGATATACATTTTACAGTTATCAATATTTTTATGTTGAATACATTACTCTTTATTTTATGATTTTTTGTTTCTTTTATAAGTAAAAATTTCTAGATTTCCAAGATTTATCAATAGATTTCCAACTTTTAAATAAGTTAGGGACTGCTAACTTAAAGAATTTCCCTGTCTGACAGGTGGTTCCTTTAAGGTTTCGGTTTTATCTTTCACACCACCTTTCATTCCAATTTTTTTACCATCAAAAATTAACTGCGCCCAGGTCAGGAATTGAATACTCCATCTTTAATTGGGGCTGATATTTTGACCACAGATTTATTATGCAACGTTTTTGATCTTTCTTATAAGTACAGTGAAAGAACACAAAACTGGTGTGTAAGCTGATTGATTTTCTTAATAAAGTTGAAATAAAGATGCATTATATAGAAGCACTGTAGATAATATTACACCTTCCAAAAACGATTATTGGTTTTTTTCAGATATTAATGGCACAGTATCTATTAAGCAAATTCCTCTGTTTAAGGAAGCCCCTTCGCATTCGTTAAATCAAACGAAGAATCCATTAAGAGCCATCGTTAACCTCTCTTCCTCCTCACACAATCGTAAGCGTAAATAATCATCTACGCTCTCTCCAAGAGAATCTCCGCCAACTCTGCCAAATATCATTTGCTATCTCTGCCAGGAGCAACACTTCCAAAACACGCTACAGAAGCTCCGTAAACGTTTTTTCTTTTGTCTTTCCTTTGTTTATTTAGAAAAATGTAATTGTCGTTTCAGCTCGTTGCCCGTCATGGCTTAAATTCAAACTCCCATGTTCAGTAACCCTATCGCCCCAGTGTTTCTATCTTTGATCACTCCTCAACTGGTTCTTTCGTTTAGAAAACTACTCCACTGTCTTGTAAGCACCGGATTTTCATTCAGACGATGCTCTGTAAAAAGATAACTAAAATAAAACAGTTTTCACATTATTTTGTTAAATCTCTAAACTGCGTAACAATGGCAAAACCATTGGCGAGGATTATTCGAATGCTTTGCAGAGGTAGACGACTAGGTCCTATGAAGTCTCAATAAGCAACTAAACCCTCTCTCTCTACTATAATACAAATAATGTAAATAATTCAACACGAAATAAAACGTATAAAGCGGGCATAGACTGCCGAACAAATTAACAGAAAACTTACATTAGCGTTGAAAATTTTAACTTTTCAATAAAAGATTGTGCAGTTGCAATAAATCCTTGTACTGAAAACAGACAAATATAACTAAAAGTAAATAATTCAACAAAGCAAGATAATTATTAGTAGGAAGAATGTAGACAAAAATAAACAGAAATCACGCACTTAGGACTCAACGCACCATAATGCAAGATTCTGTAGCAGTAAAGGGACTAAACCATATATCGAGGTAACCGACTGGTCTCGTCATCAGGAGGTCTAATCAAATCAGTTACCTCACGTGGGAACTTTCTGAATAGGATGCAGGTCTAACCAAAAGACATCCCAAGGTCCCGAGATCCCCATTGAAACAGATAGTCAAATCAAACGAAAATAAACAGATATCCTTCACTTAGGGCTCAACGCACCATAAATGCAAGCACACATACAATCCTAAAGAACACAAATGAAAAGAAAGAAATGCAAAAGGCGCACTCACCCTAATCCAGTGAGTAATGGTTATAGCCAAATAGCAGCCATTTTATATCCTAAGAGTTACGCCACTGTAGCAAGACTACAGCGCCACACCCCATTGAAGTTTTTAAGCCACAGAAACTTAAAGTGTGAAATCAGAAAACCCTATCTTAAATGTCTTTAAAATAAACCCTATTCTAAATGCCTTTTTTTAATACCTTTACATTACCAAAATGATTAGGGAAATTGTTCTTACGTAGGTTTTCCTCGAAATTATTACACGCCTCCAAAAAGTCGTTGATGTTATTGAAAATGTTCTTTATTCTGTTTAGTTGTGAGTGAAAGGAAGCCCGGTGGCGTAGTGGTTAAAAGCGTCAGGCTGCCATCCCACAGATCCAGGGTTCAACCCTGTGACTGGGCAAGGTCGACTCAGCCATTCATCCCTTCAGTGGGTCGATAAAATGAGGACCAAGCATGCTTGAGAACTAAACTCTGGGGGTCCCACGTCAGGTTGACCACCTGACTGAGACATATGCTGTATGGCACCCCAAGCCCACGGTCACGAAAGCGGAGATGGGTACCGCCGGCCCTGATCCACATCGGACTGTTGCGCCGTGAGTTTAAGTTTTTTTGTGAGTGAAAGATATAATAAATTTTATAGTTTAAATTGCTATGGAAATTTGTAAACGTAATAACCTCAAAGTTAAAATCTAATCTTTTATCATATATCCCGATTTTTAATTCGCCATTTTTAATTTTAATTTTAATATCCAGATAAACCGCATAAGGGCCTGTTCACATAGGAGTCTGGTAGCGGAGCGTTAAAGTATTGAAATGTATTTAACCAATGACAAACCTCCAAACAATTAGCAACGAAATTTTTAACGCCTATGATTGGTTTATTTTCGTCTCAACGTCATCTTTCCTTTAACGCTCCTCTACTGGACTCCTATATGAACAGGCCCTAATGATTATCTTCATTAGTCCTGTTTAAAGTTAATTCCTTTGGTAATTAAACGGGCCTCCTTGGCTTATCACAATCAGGCCTCTCTCTCAAGAGAGCGCTTGGATCCAGGGATCTCTTCCAGGAGAGAGCCACAACGTTACAGTCCTCGTGTAGCAAAAAATGACAGTAGCGCTCTAAACTAAACCAACTGCATAACATTACATGCACACACATAATAAAACAGGAAGTCCTCAAAATGCTCCTTATAATGCTAACAGAAGACCATAAAAAATACAGAGCATATAAAGTTATTCAACATCTTTGATGAATTAAACAGGACTAAATGGATTCGTAGTATAACTCTTAAAAAGATTCTGGTTATTGAAAGCCCTCATAATGCACACAATAAAACTTTACAAAATGTTCGGGTACAGCGAGTTTTATAAACTTAAAATAACAGAATCAACAATATCACAAGAGCACAATGTGAAAGAGGCACTACCAGTACAGTATTCAATTAGCAGGTAAGTATTCAAGTACAGAATTCAATTAGTACAACAGTGAACTGCAACACTCTGAAAAGCTACGTATTGAATTATCTGATGTTGAACTCAAGATTAATCAATCGCACCAGCAAATGTCGAAAGTCGACATCATGATCTCCGTTTCCATTATGGTTCTGGGTTCCAAGTTTTTTCTCTTTTGTTTTTGTTACACTTTAAAAAAAAGGTTAAAAAGATTTCATTAAATTTCAATAATTTCCGCTTCATAAAAGGATAAAAAAAACTGCTAATAATAAATGTACTCGTGTATTAATATTAAAATCCCGTTTAAATTAGTATTTTTATACAATTTGAATTCAGAGTCACTATAAATCTAGTAATGTGTTTGTTCACTACATTAGAACGAGATAAAAGCCGATAGAAATTTGTTAAATATATTATTTCACTAATATCTTTCTGTAACGTAATTGATCAGAATATAATCCAGCCTTAAAAATCCAGTTTGATTTAAAGACTTCATCACTGCAGGTGAGTAATTAACAAGAGATATTCATTATCCCATTGTTAAATACCTCTTTGCAAACTTTTGGAACGACATACCTATGGTGCAAAAAAGACTAATTATCCATAAAACATCTAGGCTCTTCATAGGAACTCCAAAGTAGCAATTAATTACGTTCTTTGATTTCTGCCCCAATTCTAGTTTTATATTCTAAAGTTACTTTTTCAGAAGTGAAATAAAGAATCCCCTAATTTTCAACCAGTGTTTAAAATACTTCATAATCATTGACTAAGCTTTACATTTTTCTAAAGTATAAGAAAGTTTTATACATCGTAAATCAATCTTCAACATTTATTTTGCCTTAACTATTGTTCTAACATTACAATCAAATTTTCCTTTCACATGAAGTGGAATGGAAAACCTGCAAAGCAAATATAAGTTTACGTAACACTCTTCCAGCCACTATAAATGCAACGCTATTAAATGCAAAATTAAACTAAGGCGAAAAACTGCTTGCAAAATATTACATTAAGTGGATCAACACACATCCATTTCATGCCATCCCTTGTTAAAACACCAGATGGCGTTGACTCTTATAGTATTTTGGCGTATTCAATGACTTGTTTATTAAAATAAAAATGTCCCCTGATCGACTCTGAAAGAATTTTACAAAGCTATTTTTGTTTCTTTCTAAGCGATCTTTTCAGAGAGTGATTGTCACGAACTTTTCGATGTAAAGTATTTAGGCTTTCCGCCGGAACAACTAAATTATGAAGTAAAGGAGAATATGCGTTGAAGAATAGAATAATCCAAGTTGAATATGAAGGATGAATATAATGTAATTTTGCCTTAGAGCTAGTTGCCTCGCGTTTTATGCCTTTGTGTTTAGAGAGGTCTTATTTGAAATTCTCATGAAAGAATGCCAAACTATTTACTAGAAAATTCACTTTGATATAAAATATTTACTTTTTCCCGCATTTTGTGATCAAGTGATATTATAAATTTCCACCCATTCGATGTCTATTATAATTTTCTTACGAACGTTTAGACGATGTTAACTTTCTATAAATACATTCAAATAAATTTAAGGATTATAACAATCGTATCCTAATTATTTAATTAATCTCAACAAAAATAATTTTTGATATGTTTAGAGTCACAATTTCACTTAATAAAACGTGGAACTGCAGTTTAACGCTGATTCCGAATGTCTATAAACATAGATGCCGGTGGTGAGAATCAAAGCCGTAGACTTTGGTATCGGAAGTCAGCGCCCTAGTCACTTGGCCAGGATGAAATTGTAAAACACAGATTGGCCTAAGTTTATATATTAAATATATAAACACAGGCCAACCTGTTTTTATATATTTAATAAGTATAAATCTATGGTGCCCGGTATAAAGGGCTTATGTCAAAAACAGTGATTTAAATATACAAAGTTATTGGCTTTTATACCAACCGCAGAAATATAATTTCGACTTGAGTATTTTGTTCAAAGAAATGTACTTTTGTATACAAAAGTGAAAGACTTAAGTCATTTATACAAGTCAAAGTATTTTTGTTTCTTTTATCAATACTAACAAATATCCAAAAATAACTTTTTTTGACTTAAGCCCTTTGTACCGGGCACCATAGAAATATACACAGTCCAGTCATATTAATATGACCATCGCCTACTTTTGACGTCAACGTTAAATAACCAATCGCAGAAGGCACGTGTCATCAGCAAATTTGGTGGATATATAAAGTATGTTGTAGGCATTCGGAAAACATTTCAATTCTTGCAGTCATGCAGAAACGGAGCGATTTATCCGACGTCCAAAAGGGGATGATCACTGGCTTTCGGGCCAAGGGTGGAAGCATTTCCGAAACGGCTAATTTCGTAAACTGTTCGCGGGCCGCCGTGGTAAAAGTATACCGTGCATGACAAAATGGTTCTATCCAAAATCAGCGACGTGGCAAATGTGGTGCACCACGGGCCATAGATGGCAGAGATAAACGACCGCTGCGAGATGCGTTCGGGCGAATAGACGTGCAACCGTTGAGCAACTGACCGTCCAGATGAACCAAGGGGCTACCAAAAGTGTCTCCACAACGACGGTTCAGCGAACTTTGCTGCGTATGGGCCTCCGTAGCAGACGCCTGGTTAATGCACCTATGCTGACTGCTGTTCATCGGCGACGAAGGCTGGAATTTTCACGCCAGTACCACAACTGGACTTCCACTAAGTGGAGACAGGTGGCTTTTCCGATTAATCACGTTTTATGCTCCATTGGACAGATTCACGTTGGCGTATACGGCGTGACACGTCTGAAAGCAAACACCCTGCAACAATTGCCGGAAGGTTCCAAGCTGGAGGAGGGAGCACTATGGTCTGGGGAATGTTTTCGTGGTATTCTTTGGGTTCACTCATCATTGGAAGGCACGATGGATCAACACAAGTATGCATCTATCCTTGCGGACCATATTCACCCCTACATGCGAATTGTTTTTCCTCAGGATGATGGCATCTACCAGCAGGACAATGCGACGTGTCATAAAGCTCGCAGTGTACGTGCGTGGTTCGAAGAGCACCAGGATGAGTTTACCGTACTCCCTTGGCCAGCAAATTCCCCGGACTTGAACCCAATCTAGAATATGTGGGACCACCTCGATCGGGTTGTTCGCACCATGGATTCTCACCAGCGTAACCTAGCGCAGCTGGCCACGGCACTGGAGTCGGCAGGGCTCAACATTCCAGTGAACACCTTCAGGAACCTAATTGACTCTCAACCTGCACGTCTCGCAGCGGTCCGCTCTGCGAAAGGTGGTTATTCTGGATTTTGACAGGTGGTCACATTAATGTGACTGGACTGTGTAAGTAAACATAAATTTTATACTTTATTTATTGAAGAAATGCGAGTAATTAGTAAAAAGAACGTATTTTTGCGAACAAATACTTAAGTTCACAGGCCTATGGATACAATCATAGAACATCAAGTAACTTTAAGAAATTTTTTAAAATTTTTAATATAGACAACCTTATTTTCCCCCAAAAATTCACCTATCTACCATTACTATATGAAAACTAATCTTGTATGACAGTTATCATCTATGTAATTTTCGAAAATTATTTTTCTTTCGAAATATTTTTCTTTTAAAATATGTTTCTTTTCTTTCGAAATATACTTATCTAAACCCCAAAAGTTTAAAAATAAGCTTAGTGATGTAGGATATTTCTTAACTTTTAGAAGTTTTTACAAAGCAATTTAAATTTGTGTTCTGTAAAACAGAGCTTGTATATTCCTTTTTTATATAAATTATACCACAATAATCAGGAAAATCAATATAAATTCGCCCCGATTGGACATATCTAATGGGGAAAAAAATCAGTAAACGACCACGGAATTTCACTACCTACTTGGAGGTGCGAGCTGTTTAGTTTCAAACAGTGCCGTTTAATATAAATTATTTGTATATGAATGAAGACATACTAAACGGTCCAATCCCTGTGCAAGCTCAAATACTCTCTACCCCCCCCCCCAAAAAGTACAGTAGTTTCCTCAACAATTAGGACCTATATAAAGATCCCCCCCTCCCCTCTCATCTTAAACGTACTGAGGTTGCCATGTGTCTCAGAACATCAATCAGATTAAGCCAATGCTCAGGAGTTTTACGGATTGTCACGGAAGATGATTTAAGAAAAGAGCCGTCCCTTTGTTGGAAACCTAGAGCTATGTTTTCACTGCAAGTTTTTTTTTTTTTTTTTTTTGGGGGGGGGGGGGGGGAGGAGGAGGTATCATCTTCTCAAGAGGCGAATGAATCATCAGTTATTCTCACAGAGCCTCAATCTCAATGTAGAACTATGGTATATTTTCCGTTATTTATTTTTCAAATCCCAGATTACTAAATGCATACTTTTCAATTAAGTTTTCTAAATTTGGAAATAAAGCTTTAATGTAACGAGAATGTTTTTTCAAGAATCTTTTTATTTATTTACTTTTTAAAAGGTCAACAATTATTTAATGCCCTGTAATAAATTAACGACTAAAAAAAATTTCAGAAACTATAATCTGCTCATTTAAATGTATACACGGGAAAATGCAAAATTCCGAAATTTGCATTTACTAATCTAAAAAGGGGGTGGGGTAGAGGCAAAAGTCGGCATTATGTACTGCTTGACACGGCCCCTAAGTCCTAAATTATTAGCAAGTACAGGCAGACCCTTGACTGTGTATTCAGGATTACGCGCAGCGGCTAGTCCGCAGGTTTATTCACGCCGCATAGATAACGGTCGAGTCTGTTCATTGATTAGTGATTACTAATCTAAAAATATTGACAGGAAAAATTCCCCATAGCTTGACACTAAGATAGGAGATCCGTGATGTTAACTGACGACCTCCGCCTAAATCATCTCTCTTTTTAATTCTTCTCTTTTTCACTCACTCACTCACTCCCTCTCTCTCACACACACACACACAGAGAGAGGGGTGGGGAGGAGAAAGAAACTTGAAATCGAATTCCCAATATTATGCTAAATATGCCTCACGGATACTAACTAAACGAATTTGAAAAGCACGTCCAAAAAACACATTTTAAATTCTTTTAAAGTTTATTCTAACACTTGCACTCCTTTGGTCTATGTCCCACAACCACGTTTGGCCAGCTTAGTCGTGGCATCTTAATAATCGAACCAACCGCTTGAACTTCATCGGCGCTGTATAAATTCAACAACAACACAACTTGCATTGCCGGCGATGAAAGAATCGCAGCGAGACAACAACAAAACGGGCGGTAAAAACCACTTGTATTTGGCAGATCGTCAAAGCGAACTTATGGAATTCTGGAGTGGATTGAGAAAGCAACAGTTTTCTGGCAGAAGGACCCGACATCTCCCATGATTATTCCCCCCCCCCCCCCCCCCACCCTTTCCACAAAAGAGAACGGCCCCACAAAAAGAGAGACAACACCCGTGCCAAAAAGAGACCACGAAGCCAACTTTATTTACAGTACGATTTGTCAAACGCCTGGAGACTCATCAAGTCGTGAACAGTAGGAAAATAAATATTAAATAATGTAATTTAATTCTGGCTATATGGGGAATGTTCGAAATCGTAGACAGAAGATTCAATGCAGGTTTTTCGAAGTGGATATTTCATTGAGTGCTTAGCGTGGAAACACCAAATGGGAATCAATTACCTAATGCGAGACTCGGTATGTAACGTCGCAAAAGCATTTTTAAAACATTAATGAAGCGATTAAAAAATTATCCAAAATATTTCATCGAGTGCTTAGGGTGGAAACACCAATTGGGAATCAAATAATTATCAATGCGAGCCTCGGTATGTAACGTCGCAAAAGCATTTTTAAAACATTAATGAAGTGATTAAAAAAATTATCCAAAATCATTGGTTTGCATTTCTAGCTTATAATTTCTTCTATAAAGAAACTGACGGGAAGTTTTGAACTGGCGCGGAATAATTGTGTTTATAGCCTTTTATGTTTTAAAGAGCCGAAATAAACAATTGACTCTCCCGATTTAGAAAACTCAGAAGCATCTCAAGTTGAGAGGGTCCAGGATAGAATTTTTTTTCATTTACATATATTTTGTAACGAAGTTTTTCATTAAATATGTCTTTATATAAATATAACGCATATACAAATACTTCAACAATTTGGAATTTTGCTTTTAAAAATTTAAAACCTGTTTAGTTTTTGGTTTGGTCAGTTGAGAGTCCTACGGTCATTTTTTTTTTTTTTTTTGGGGGGGGGGGGGCTACACGAAGGCTGATTAGACCGGGATCTACTGCTTGAAGCAGATTCCGAACGATGCCAATAGAGGGACTCGAACCCACAGTCTCTGGTACCAATTGCCAGCGCCCTAGCCGTTCGGCTATCGTCCGGCAAAAGTTTTTGGTATACCTCTCAAATCAATATAGCTCTATCAGCATATCTTTTTGCTCATTTTTACATAATTTATGTCTCAAAAGTATTTGCCTTCAGTTATTATAATTTTATCAATGAATTTTTTAGTAAATTTGAAGGTTAAAGTCACTTTTATAGGGTAAAATTTAGTCCAGGGAAAATATTTTCAAGATACTTCCCCCCCCCCCAAATCTTAAAGCCAGTCTAATGAAAACACAACAAAGGAATGGAATTCAAAACTGTATAAAGAAATATGCGAGACATTTTAGTAATACCCTCAAAAGTCTGACAAATCATGAAAAATTTCATTCTGAGACAAATAGGATTAAAGAACAGATACACAGCAGGGTACTCTTTCTACAGTATAGAAAAAATTTATGTATCTTACAGTGTAATCGTTGTAAAAACATGCGTGCTATCTGTTTAATAAAACATCTCCATTGCATGTTTTAAGCTAAGAAAATAATGTATCTTTCCTCAAAATTTTGTGCCCCCGACGCTCATAAGTAATTTAAATTCAGTACTAACAAAATAGTCGGAAAACAGGGAACTTCGTGGTTATTCAACCAGCTGACATATCAAAAAGAATCTTAAATGCTCTACTAGATATAAAAAATATGCCCTATTAACTCTTAGAGGCCTAAAAATACCTTCTCTGTCAACAGTTGAAAAGTAATAACGTGATATATTTCAAAGTCACGCTGTGTGGGGGATGATCAGTGTCACTTTCCTCTACGGAAATACTCTTAAAAGATCAGGCAAATGTCAAACGGGACAACGGTTCAAATACAAGAAGATAAACCATGAAAAAAAGAACGAGAGCCAAAGGAAAGAGTAATAGTATTACACACTTTGATTACCATTTCTTAACTTTATTTATTTATTTTGTCTTCAACCACTTTAATTTCTTTTTTCTTTCTCATTTTTTTTCTTGTTTTCGTACCGTTTTTCAGACTTTTCATAGATTTCTTGCTGTGAAAAATAACATTTTCTCGGCACATGCACGCCGCATGTCTTTTTACTAAAACCATGCGATGTGCTAAAACATTCTTGCCATGTGCTAACACATGACTTCAGAAGTTGGTGGTTGTTTAAAATAACCACCACAACAACAATTCAGATAAAAGGCTCGTCATCTGGATTTCAGAGGTTTAAAGTCACGAAAAACCAGATAAAGATAATTTTTACTTCTAACAGTGATTTTTAGGTAGTTTTTTTAAAACTAGTTTTGGGGATTTTATTTGAACAAGCTTAAATGAAAATATCAATAAAGGTCTGGGAGAGTATTTTTTTTATAAACAATCGTCTGAATTCCAATGAAAGATTTAGAAAAAATTATATGCGGCATTTTCTTGCGCTGAATCAAGTTTGTGAAATCGTATTTTGTCACAAGAAGCGCCAATGTTTCCCTTAGTAACGCTTAAAGAAACCTTAAATGAAAAATAACAATTTCATTGGAATGCGTAAACGTTCCTAACTATTTTCTCTTTCCTACTCGCTAAAAGCATATTACTTATTCATAAAAAAATAATGAATGCTAAACTGCGTAATACATCTCTCGGTCAATAAAATACAAAGACCAAGAGACTTTATTGATTTCGGCATCGTTCTCGTCGTTCTATGAATGCAAAAGGAGCTATCAAGCTAATTTTTTTTCGCTTTTAAAGAATGCAAGACTCTCAGTGATTTTATGGGAAGAGTAATGAATTTTTAGTACTTTTAGAAGATTATATATTTATGTTAATGCCCTAACTAAGGCAATCTTTTGTAGTAATTGACTTCACAAAGTCTTCATTATGTAATAGTTTCTCACTTATTATTACTTATTTTTTTTTATTATTAAATCCTATCAACTCTCTCTCCCTCATGAACGCTAAATTGCATAATAGATCCCTCTGTTAATAAAATCCAAAGACCGAAAGAAATAATGCGTTTACTGCATCAAACGCGTTACTATTCTATGAAAGCAAAATGAGCTATCAAGATCCCTTTTGAAATATGCAAGACTTACAGTGATTTCACGAGAAGAATAACGATTTTTTGGCACTTTTAATGGGTTATTATGTATTTATGTTAATGCGTAAGTTAATCTTTTGTAGTAATTTACTTCAATACGTCTTTGTTGTACTCTTATCTTCTAGTTTATAATTACTTTTTGTTCTATAAAAGTCTATCATATCTCTCTCCCCTAGCTCTCTTAAACTAGACAGTCTTTCATGAAATATAACTAATAATTTAAACTCCATTTTATTCTCAGAATATACATTTTAGCATCTGTGAGTGGTCATTATCTTTGGTGCTGAAATCAGTCGGTAAGGAAATATAATACCAGATGTCCAGGAAGCTGTTCAAGTTTCCTAGTAGATTAGGAAGCAGTCAAGCGCCAATTTCCTGTTTACGAAGTAGATCATTAATTCATTTTTGCGAATTGCAAGTGTTATGGCCACAACAGAGAAGTTTACAATCATAGAGAATCACTGGCATTCCGACCACTCGACAACGAAATCAGGACTTTTTAACAGGGAACGCTGACAAGCTAAAAAATGTCATCTCAGCTATAGTGCGATGAGCAGCATATAGCGTTTACTTGAGCTTTTATCGAAGTCCAAAGATCTACAATGTATCAGAAGTCCAGACAGAAAAATCGTGGGTCTTTATGCGTTCCAGCAGGATATCCTTTGTCAACCTAGTGCCGTCCATGGCATTACGACCTATTGCACCCTTTGATTCAAACATCGAAGTGATGCAAACATAATCATGACTTATCAGACCAGACTACTTTGTCCAGTAAAATAAGCAGTCCAGTTTTGATATTAGCATTCTTCAACCATGCAGTTTTTAAATTTCTCTCAGTTGGTGACCATAAGATACTTTCACTGTTATGGTCAAGAGTTCATAATTTTCTAAACGAAATTTTGTTACCCAAGGTTGACTTAAGAGACTAATTCTTTATTTTTAGTAATCTGTTGAATATCTGATAGGTATACGTCTAGTGTCATCCGTTAGGTGTAAATCTAGTGGATGTGGCATTAATTTTTCATGAAAATATACCAGTTGATTAAACTCTTTTGGTTTTGTTTTGTAAATTTCTTTTTACATATGCTATGGATCTGTCCTTCGATAAAAACGCATTAAATACGATAAAGTGTGTAATTTTATTTTAAGGGCGAGTTAATGGGAGGATATTCCATCATAAAAAGTTGAGTAATTTTTAACCTTATCCTAAATTTTACAACGAAACCTTTATTAGATGTCACAGCTGACACAATGAAAGCAACAAAAATAATAAAAAAATCCTAAAAACCACAACGTAATACTTCAGATTGTTTGTCTCAGGAGAGATTAATATGTTAAGTGGACAGGTAACATTCAAGTAAGCTGTTAAGTAGTGTCATCCATTATATACAGATAACGAGGGCTCAAGAATTCTAATACACTTGTAGACTTGGCAGAAACTATCCGCCACTATGAACGTAAGATTTAAAGAAAAAAATCAATGAAACGTCTCGCATTTGGCAGTTCGTCAACGAGGACTTTATTGTGTGCGTCTGAAGTCATTGTTTGGAATGTCCTTGTTGCACTGCCAAGGACAACACTTCTCTAATTGGCATTTGGAATCCCCAGCAGGAATAGACCAAATCAGAATAGCACGGAAAAAATTGTTAAAGCTTTGGTAGAACCAGAGCACGATATGATACCCCACTTCTATTTAATTGGACCGCAATTTTGAAGCAGTTAATAAATAAGTAAATAAATAAATAAATTATATATTCTGCTTTCGGCATGTAACGCATTATCTTTGCCCTTTCTACCGAAATTTCGAACCAACCTCCTTACTGAAAACACAGTCCAACTTCAAAAAACCTGCCATCATTGTAATAATGCTGTACGCGGTTTTTCGTTAAGCATTTCAAGCCAAAATTAACTTAAATCTGCTCTCGAAAAGTAGCATTTATAGAATTGTTCGCCATACCAGAAGAGATCATGAATAAATTTAAAGAATAAAATCATTAAAACCGATTTTAATGTTGCCCCAGCACGCAGATTACTTATACGCACCTTGCGAATTTCTTCGAGATTTTAAGAATTTATCAAGAAAAACAGTTATTGATTTTCTAGACTATGATTATCGGCAGCCATAGAACAGGATGCGTCACCCCCGTTTGAATTAAGTTGAAGTATGTATATGATATTCGTATACATACTTCAACTTAATTCAAATGTATTTATGAAAATCGTAGACATATTGCAGCTTAACTCAGACGAAACATAGGTAAAGATATCAGTCATCATAATAGGTCTCCTTAATCCCAGAATACCTTTGGGTCGAAACCACCAAGGAAAGGGGGAGGGGAGGTCAGTTTCCAAGTAATATTTAGATAGTTATTTTTCAGAAATTTTTGCGGTACGAAGATATTCAACTCTTTTTTTTATTTCAATAGCAAAAATTCTGGCTGTTGTAAGACTGAGTTTTCATGAATGTAAAAAAAAGTGACTTAATGTGCACCACATACTTATAAATTGTTAAAAGCCTATCACGTTCATGTATGTAAAACGTTTTATATGATTCTAATTATTTGCTATGATGAGCATTTACTATTATTTTAAGTTTCCAAATGCGCAGAAAAATTTCTTTTAAATGCAAATGTGACCTGGAGAGGGTTTACAGATTACTTGGCTATTACAGAAGTAGGCCACGCCTCCAAAAAGGTTGGAAAACACTGCAGCAAATCAAACCAGTATCCAACACACTTTCAGCGCGTAGGCTTATTAATACTCTCAGTTGATCTAAAACCATCGGTAAGTGCGTACTTTACATTGTTTAAATAAAGTTTGTCGACAAACAAGTGCATTCATGATATTATCTAGAACAGTGGTTCCCAACCTTTTTCAGCTGCCGACCCACCTTTCCTTATCGGAATACCTCCACGGTACATCGGTCCATGGTGGAGTAAAAACCTTATTTGTATCGTATCCCTTCCTTATGTATATATAATTTACCATCAAATATTGCAAATATATATATATATATATATATATGCTTTTTTGAAGATACAGATTGATTATTGATAAACAATTTGTGTTCTGATTTGAAAATGGTTGACAAAATATAAGCACTTTGTAGCAAAACAGTTATTTATTTAACAATAGATATGTATATGTTTGCAATATATGCAACAAGTGGTTTCATACTCACTAACAAGTGTTCCTAGATGAAGATAAAAACTACAATTATAAAAGTACACAAAGACCATTTTAATAGTTTTAGGATCGAGTCGCGACCCACCGGTTGGGAACTACTGATCTAGAAGATAGTTCTAGAATTATATAAGAAGTACTTACAATGAATTATTTATTGGTTTATATTAACATTTTAAATAAAATTAATGTAAACTTTTGCATGTGCAAACTATTCAAAGCTATGAACATCATTAGTCATAAAAAATATTGTTCCAAGGAAATTAGTTTACAAATACTTCCAACTATCTTTTAGTATTTTTCTAGAATGTCACATCTCTGAAATCACCCCCTTGTATGTGTATATCACTTGCAGACAATCATTATTCCTCGAATGCCACACAACTAACTGAAAATACTACTGTATTCCTGAGAAATGTGCAAAACTTCTAAAACCCATACCTCGGACGATACTGGTAGTCAATGGAGCAGGTACGTTTAAATTTCTTTACCTAAGAGGCTTTCAACCCTCCCAAGGAAATAACTACTAGAATAACCCCATGATTTAACTGTGATATAAAACATTTCTGATACTGTGCAACAATTTTCTTTAATATCAGACTTAGGCCGTCTGCACGCGGAGCAACTCAAAAGAAACTGATAACTGACTCCAATCACAAACCAGCCCGTGATGAGTCGTAACCCGTCCGACGGGTTTGTAACCAGTTGCGCCGTGTGCGTGTCTCCATTCAGTTACATAGGTTACGACTCATCACGGACTGGTTTGTGATTGGAGTCAGTTATCAGTTTCTTTTGAGTTGTTTCGTGTGCAGACGGCCTTATTGTATGGAAACTTAGATTCGAATAAGACATCCGGAGATTTTTACCGGAAGTACTGGGTAACACAGTATAAGGTCGTAAGGTCGAACAAATTTCTTCACCTATGTTCTGTCTGCGTCTTCAAAAGAGATCAACATGCTGCTGTTGTCACATGGCTCACTTGGCAACATTAAACAACGTCCGTGATGCAGTTAACCAAGATACATTTACAAGGTACAAGTGTCCCAGAGTGAACCAAGATATACAGTAAAGGCAAAAAGCATTTCGAGTAAACAAAATCGACAATTAGGTTAATTACCACCTGAATGACAGGATCAAATGAAAACTCTGTAACCTTATGGAATGAAGTATGTTTCAAAGTAAATAATACATGATGGGGGGAAAATGCCACTTACTTTCAATTCAATCATATCAAGCTAATTTAATGTTTGTGTCTTAGAGATAATCCTTTAATTTTTGTAATTTTACAACTGATTCTACTTTACTACAGCGAAATTTGTTTCTCATTATTATTTGTTGCAGAGTTTAGACACAATTAACATTTGTCGATATCTGAGGTTCGTGTCAACATTTACATGTAACTAAGAAATACGTATATCTCATTCGTTAAAAGCAACACATGACCATAATAATTTGTACTTGTAATTATGACAATACAGATAAAATTTTTGCTTTTATCTCAACAGTTGAAAGATTGATTACTTACTTACACACACACACACACACACATATATATATATATATATTTATATATTGAATTATATCAAACTATTTTAATCTTCGCATCTTTAGATATAATCCTTTAATTTTCCTTTAATAATAGTTTGAAACAATTGAACCACACACACACATATATATATATATATATATATATATATATATATATATATATATATATATATATATATATATATATATATATATATATATGAGGACGTTAGTTCAATCATCACAATGGCTTTTCTCTTCATATCAGAAGACTTGCAATGGAGTATATAATATAAGTTGAGTTGCTAGGGGATATCATCATACATATCCTATATGTGTATAATGTTCCCAAATAAGCATGATATACTTATTAGTTTTCTTACAGTCAAGTAAAATAGATAGCAATGGAACATACCTGTGTGATACACGAGACACATCGAAAAAAATTTCACTTACCTAAAAGAGAAAAACAGTAGCATTAGTCTACTAAACAAATAACAACGGGAAAATATCTATATTTCTAAGCATATAAAAGTAGCTTAACGATCTGAAAGGATCTCAAATAGAAATTTTTTCCCTGCTATGTTAGAATAAATAATAATACCGTTTGTATACACAGGAAAGATGAACTTATAGATTTTTTTTATGCTCAATAAGACTCAGAGAATACAAGCTAAGAACTATACTTAAGTATTTATTAGTATCTCAAACAGATTATATATAAAACCTTAACAAAAGAGAAACAAAAAAATCACAAATATATAACAATAAATACAAATCTTACTCATGAATCGATTTTTAAGCAAAATAGGAGAGAATACTTTTTGTACTCTGATACTTTTAGAAGATTATATATAAAAACATACCACAAATGAGGATTTTAACCTCTAACCTTCAATAATGGGAGAGACTATAGCCGTAAATCACCAATTTTCAGTAATAATCGTTATTTCATATTTTCTGAAATATAACAGAAGGCCTACTTAATTTATCTTATTCAAACCATTCAACCAGAGACAATCTTGAAGCATGAAATTAGGTATCCTAGAAACACGATGGCCATCATGACTCAAACTCTTTAACTGTGTAGCAGTATTTCATTAATGTCTATGCATTCAAAAACGTAAAACATTATTTTGGATGTACTCTTAAGGGTAATAGAATTCTATTACACTCGAACACTGAAATGTTTATAGTATTTCATTAAACTTCAAAATATATAACATTTAAAAAAAAATTCTAATACAGAAACCTGTGGACAAAGTTCTTAGGTTTATGTAAAAAAGGGCAAAATACAAAACTGAAAAGGAAAATGAAATGTAAAATACATAAATAAGAAAATCAACTAAATTCTCATTAGATCACGGGCCTCCCAATAACGTCTGTAGAGAGAACGCAGAGGAGGCCATGACGTGCCTACCGTCCATGTTGTTGTAATTGCAAAGAGGGCATATAGGGCTAGAGAAGAAATTCCCATTTTGTTTAAATGCACAGCCAGGCAGTCGTGTTCAGCTGCAATCCTGAAAGCAGCAACTGCCATTTCACACAGGCCATCGGGAAGGCCATTCAGGGTATTGCTCCAGACTTTATTTTGAAGACGGTTTTCGAGGTCAGAAATAAGAGAATCCTTTATTTTCTGTTTTATAATCTTACATGCAGTTTGATAAGGAATTTTACTGGGAGGACAGAAGGATATAAACGTAGAACATAATTTCGGATAAACCGTTCTATTTCACTTTAAAATACCTTTAACTCAAAACCAGGATATCATCATCTATGTTATAATTTTTGGGATTAATTGCGTACGATTATTGCGAAAATAAACTCTTATTTATGGGGCACATCACATCCAGAAATGGTTATGGGTTGATTGCGAGGAGCACTTAAAATACCTCTGCTTTTTTTTACTGATTTTTTGCTCTTCGCTGGGTGGGAACATCAACTGGTATCAACTACACCGGGGGTGGGCAATTGTTTTGGCTCGAGGGCCGTTTTGTGGAAGCGGAGGTTAGCGGAGGGCCGCACCTTTTAAAGTTATTGCATTTATTATTTAACTTTGCATTTCAGAAAAGGTATAAGATTCAAGAAATTAAGCTGACCACCGCGCTAGCGTATCCAGCAGGAAAATACTACTAATGATCGGTCGTCGCGACGGCAACCCACTCGTCATCGAGCAACCACAGGCTCCAAGACCCGCACCACCGTCCAAGCCCTTGTGTCCAACAGGGCAAAGGTCATCATCACAAAACTAAGTTTAGCTAACAACACCATTCGCTCGCTGTCCTACAATCAGATCATCCAAGACCCAATAACTATCAACTTGATTTCAAAACTCCTAGTTCCAACGCAGACACCATCTGCCATCTACATCATCACTTTCAACATTATTATTCAATATCAAACTTACATAACATATTACAGACGTCCTATACGGTCAGAAAAGGTATAAATTGTATCATAAAAATCAATAAATATAAATAAAATAAAATATTGGCGGTTTTTCTGGCTGTCTTGGAGTTTTGGGCAGTCTTTCTGGCTGTCCGGATTTTAAGGGCCGTCTTGGCTGGCCACAAAAAAATCTGTAGCGGGCCGCAATTTGCCCACCCATGAACTACACTCAAAATTTAACCTAATTCTGTCAATTATCTCATGAACGACAAGATAAAACATCTTTCTGCGTACAATTATTTTTGTTTGGTTTACTTAAAATCTATAAATTCAAAATTCAGTTGGGAAAAATGTTCTGTTAACAACTTGAAATGATTAATTTCAGTTAATCTCCTTATGCCACTCCGAATAATGTATAACCACATTCAATTTAAAACTTTCCACAATTTTACAGATTAGCCCTGTTGCTGCTTAAAAGATTTGTAAGGCTATTTATAAAATCTTCTAGGAAAAGAACTTCCTTCTGATCTACGTAATATAATCAGAAAACAATTATGCCACAGTAATCGATACTAAATAAAATAAACCGTCTAAAAATACATATTTATATATATAGTCCAGTCAAATCATCTCCGGGGGTGCCTGTTTCAGGAAAAAAATAGAAGTTTTTTTATCACTCGTTCTATATGTTTTTTGGGGTGCTGAATCCGAATTTCAACTTTGCTACTTCCCACGTATATGGCTTCACAACGAAAATCTCAAAAACCCCTAAAAATTTTCGACCTTTTTTCAGTTTTTTGCCAAAAAGTCATAAAACTATCCACTTTTCGAGGTAGATCCTTTATACAAAAATAAAGTGCATTTTACAAGTTTGCCAAGTTTCTACAAAAAGCACCCCTAAAATGTATTTTTTGGTTGAACTGTTGGGCCGCTAGAGCGCGCTGAAAAAAGGACAATATTTCCTTCTTTGTCGAAAACCCCCGTTTTCTCGTTAGTTTATCGATTGTAACTCAAAAACTATACTTGTAATTATAAAAAATCTTGGATTCTGCTAAAACTACATTAAATTCCCTACAAATTGCACACGTAAATCCCTTATTTTAGCCAAACCGTGTAGCCGCTAGAGCGCGTTGAAATTTTATGTCGTATTACGCTAAACCGCTTCACCAAAAATTCAGTAGAGACCTATATTATCACTATTTACTTATTAAAAACTATTTATTTCGTCTTTGTAGTTAATAATTAATGTAATTACTTATTAATCATATATCAATTTACTTAAGTACTAATTATTAATTATATATCAACTGAACCGTTTATGTAGAGGTTGGTTTGTGGTTTTCAAGGGGGAATGTTCTCCTTTGAATTTGGTAGGTAGTTAAGACTTTGGACGGGTAGTTATCTCTGGACCGGGTAAGTCCCCTACAGTCATCCCCTATTCACAATAATATCACCTCCGGTTCTCCAGACGGTTACCGGTGCCAGTGACCCTCACAATCCTCTCTTTGTTCGGAGATGGCCTCCCTTCCCCACCACTCCTTCGTATCACTCAGCCAGCCCTTCCGTTAGGACCCTCTAATTCAGTTTGCTTCGAATCTCTGAGCGTGTTGTGTTAAAAAAATTAAGCGTCTGCATAAAACCTTTGTCCCAAATTGTGTACGACAATGCTGACTTCAACGTACAGGCAATCTATGGGCAGAACACACTACATGTCAAGGGGGGTACTGTTTTCATCACCCCAAAAAGTGCAGTTATTAGAGGTAACAGTTTCCCTCGTTTGAAAAAATACCTTCGGCAGAAGAGGTCGGGATGAAGGGACCTAGAAAAGTGAAAACATTTGAAAGAACAAATGATGTGGGGCTTGCTGGAATAAAGATTCAAGATCTTGTTGAGATTTTTCCACTAGCATGTACTGATGTTGCTCCTTCTATACCAGATTTGCTGTGGATTTATGGCAAACAAAAAGACCTACCAGGTATTAGAGGGTGGAATGGCTTCATTGAGGAAGTAACAAGAAGTAACCCATACCAAACCACTTTTCTTGGCTGCCAGCCTTTCATCGATGCCCCTCTAGGTGAATACAACGCTATATACACTATTCTTTTGTGCGCTATTGAAAAGACTGAATCATTAGGCCATTTAACCACTATAGTGACATTTGATCAGCCTCTATATTTGAAGGCACAAGAGGTTCTAGTGAGTCGTGCAGGAGACCCTGAACTGTGCAATGTCGTACTGCGGTTAGGGAGATTTCACTTGTTGATGTCATTCATGGGGTCAGTGGGTTACATCATGGAAGGGAGTGGGCTCAGTGAACTGTTTCATACTGTGTATGCAGTCAACTGTACTGAAAAAATAATGACAGGGCATGCCTATGCAAGGGCTGTAAGAGCTCATTTTTTAGCTAATACAACGCTGGCCAAAATTATCCTTGAATCAACCTCCATCTCCTCTGAAGTTCACGTTAAATAAGAGGAGATTTTG
Source organism: Dolomedes plantarius (assembly GCA_907164885.2). NCBI lineage: Eukaryota > Metazoa > Arthropoda > Arachnida > Araneae > Dolomedidae > Dolomedes > Dolomedes plantarius. Next base: position 99,007,197 of record OU015497.1, on the reverse strand, counting down.
TATTGTGAAGACCGATCAGAGGTTCTGACATCGCATGAAAGTGAATTAGTGAGGGAAACTGAAAAGGAGTTTGCAGCTTGAGTTCAACAATTGGTGCTTCATGGTCCTACGGCTAAGTTGTGGACTGATAGTATTCACAGCTATAAACCTGACATCTGAGTGTGACACAGTGACTGTAGTGGGAGAGAATATCGACCTTCTTGTCATAATGGTTGGGCTCTGTACTCCTACCAATGTATACTTCCTGAAGCCAGGAAAAGGAAGTACATGCAGTACCATTTATCACTCGCCAAGTGTGATCGACGCATTCACAGCTGCCCATATTCTTTTTTTACACGCCATGAGCGGTTGTGATATGACGTCAGCTCTATATAACCAGGGCAAAATAAAGTGTGTGAAAACGGTGAAGAACAACCCAGACCTTGGACCTCCCATTAACATATTTAAAGACCCTCAGGCTGATCTAGAGGCAGTTATGAGTGGAGGAGAAAAATGTGTCCTCTCTCTCTGTGGGTCCGGCAAACAAATGACCTCCTTAAACAAATTGCGACATAGACTGTACATAACCTCTGCGTTCAAGGTGACATCTAACATCACCATTCATCCCCAAACAGAGGCTGCAGCACGGCAGCACTCACTGAGGGTCTACCTCCAAGTTCAGGCATGGCTGGGCTTCGTGAAAGATCCTACACAGTTGGGGTGAATGAAGAACAGATATGGTCTTCAGACCATCACCACCTTCGAGCCCCCTGCACCTGACAAGCTGCTGCAGCTCATTTCCTGCAAATGAAAGATAGACTGTAAAGGGCATTGTGGATGTAAGAAGGCTGGCTTATATTGCTCCCGGCTTTGCCAAAACTGTGAAGGAAATTGCAGCAATATGGAAAAATATTTTGCTGATGATTACCAGGATTTGGACGAAGTGGTCGACACACCTCAAACCCAGCACATTTCGAAAGAACAAGGTAATTTTCATTGCTGCACACATTTGAAATCTCCACATCTCTAGTACCTATTAATTTAATTAAATTCTCATGCAGCTTCCATAACACCATCATGTCTCCTTTCATTTTTCAGATGAAGAACCTACCCCTGGGCCTTTACAGCGCATCAGTGAGCCTACAGCCCAAGCAGTAGTTGCAGATGAAAGAGGTATACAATATTCAATTCACTGCATTCATACTAAAAAAATGCAACTATTCATTCTATAGTATCATTGCTAATAATGTCGTGTTTCCCTTTCATATTTCAGAAGAGCACCCAGGACTTTCAAACGCTAAGCGTCGTAGACTGTAGCTGTTCATCTCTTTTTTTATTTACCTACCTATATTAATCATCATAATCAAAATGAAAATTTATAATAAATTGTTTTTGTGAAACTTTTTATTTAAGTATTTTGTGTCCGAATACCCAAACATACTTTGGACAAAAAGTTGATATAATTAATAAGAAGTAATTGAATTGATATATAATTAATACGTAGTTACATTAATTATTAATTATAAAGACCAAATAAATAGTTTTTAACAAGTAAATAGTGATAATATAGGTCTCTACGGAATTTTGGGTGAAGGGCTCTTGGCAGTTTCGCGCAATATGACAAAATTTCAACTCGCTCTAGCGGCTACACGGTTTGGACAAAATAAGTGATTAAGGTGTGCAATTTGAAGGGAATTTAATGTAGTTTTAGCAGAATCCAAGCTTTTTTATAATTACAAGCATAGTTTTTGAGTTACAATCGAAAAACTAACAAGAAAACGGGGTTTTCCACAAAGAAGGAAATTTTGGTCTTTTTTCAGCGCGCTCTAGCGGCCAAACCATTTAACCAAAAAATACATTTTAGGGGTGCCTTTTGTAGGAAATTTAATGTACTTTATTTTTGTATAGGGGTCTATCTCGAAAAGTGCATACTTTTATGACTTTTTGGAAAAAAAATGAAGAAAGGTCGAAAATTTTGAGATTTTTTTGCGATTTTTCGTTGTGAAGCCATATCCGTGGGAAGTAGCAAAGTTGAAATTCGGATTCAGCACCCCAAACAACATATAGAACCAGTGAGAAAAAAACTTCTATTTTTTTTCCTGACCAAAACACCATTTGACTGGGCTAATATATATATATATATATATATATATATATATATATATATATATATATATATATATATATGTGTGTGTGTGTGTGTGTGTACGTGTACGTACATATACACTTATAGATATGCACATACATATTTATATATATAGACATTTATACATATATACACATACACACTTATACACATCGCACCCCGGCAAGAAAAGTGACACAACTCAAAAATGGCAATTTTGAGATAAGGACATTGAAAAATATGCATGAAGTGCCCCATCGTGCACGAAAAGTGACAAATCTCTATCGCGCAATTTGTCCCCCTGAGGGCAGTTGTGTCAGTTTTATTCTAGGCTAGTTCATGATTCGTCGTGGCAAGAACAGTGTCACTTCAGCGTTGCTACTGGAAGGTGTGCATGATCAATCAAGAACAGCAGCACATTTTGAGTTGTGACAACTCAAAATTCATTTGAGGTGTTCAACGTGTTTTTCATTTTTTATTCTAACTTAAGTAGTAATTTTGTCCGAGGGAGGTCCGAAAGTCTTATTATACATAGGATGGAACTTTAATAGTGGCAACTAAGTATGTGCAAAGTATACGGAAGAGATACAGGGGTGAGACTTTTATAGCCTTTCCAAGTAATAAGCAGCATTGTTTAGCACCCATTGCTAACATCCTGGAAGCTGCAGGAAGTCGTTGGCAGCACCTGATCTGTTGATCCATCGAATAGAGCGGTCTACAGCCTACAGAATCCCTGGTGGAATCCACGGAGCGGTTCCTTCATCTTGGGGATGAGATCAAAATCACAGGGACTTAAGTCCGGGGGATATAGGGGATGGTAGAGCACTTCCCAGCCGCAGCCAGCAAACACATCAGCCACAGTGTGCGCACAAGCATTTTCCTTCCATCAGTACGATGCAACAAATTATTTCATACGATATACCGGCAACTAAAACATGGCTGTGTTCATCCTGTCACTGTACAGGCGTGTGATGTTTGTGGGGAGAGCACATTCGCTCTGAGGTAAGGCAGGTACGTGTACATACGTGTATGTATGTACGTGTGGTATAAGCTGCTTTCATGGGTTCTGCTACGTGGGGGCTCTACAACAGTGTTGCCACTATTTAAATTCCATCCCTCGTATTATAGTAAGTAAAGAAAAAATATTTGGGGTTGAAAAGTGGCATAAATATATACACTTATATTTATAAACATATATACAATATATACAATATTTTATAAACATATATACAAACATATATACATATGCTAATTCCTATACACATATACATATATATACATATATGTATGTATGTATGTAAGTAGTTATGCGTGTGTAGATACATACGTATAAAAATGGTCTGTATTTAGCAATATTTAGTTTTAATTAACCAACTGATATTTTGTGGTATATCAGCTGTGAAATGATGATGTTATATGATCGTAAACAATAAGTTCATAATGACAAGTGATTAAACAATTTGGTATAATTCCAGTTTGTCAGACTTATATAATACATAAACTATGAAAGTAAATGTTTACTTTTATTTCATCCTTAAACTGCAGCTGACTGCAGCAATAGATGGTATTGAACGAAATAAAATATTTCAAATGATTAATTGCCATTAATTCATGCATAAGAACACACATAAAAAAAATAACTCCTAATTCATATCTAGACTTAATTTAAGTACCTTAATTACATTGCGAACAATGATTTCAAATTAATCAATAAAGTAGGCAGTTTTGGCACACATCCAATTTGATAGAATTGTCAAAGACCGTTTCTATTAAAAATTTCCGAAAGGAACAATTCTCGACCGCCATTAAACGACAGACGATTTTCGCAGTGGGCGAAAAACGCCTCCCTGGCCACCCGCCTTGCAGAAAACTTTCTTATCTGACCACAGTGTTGGCCATTGATCCTGAAAAGGAAATCTTTAAAAGAATGACAAACGATGTTTTTCTTTTTTTTTTTTTCAAAAATAAAAAAGGGGGCAGCGAAGCGGGAAAATCGTTTGCATTCCCCCTCTCGTCCCTAAAGCAGGGGAAGTAAAAGCGAGGAGTATCGACGAACGATTTTCATCTATTTTTTCCATTTATTTACTTGCCGCAGTCTCAAGATGGCTATCGATTTTGAAGTGGCAAAGTTATGCTATAGGGTATCGTCCTCCGAAAATGGGTTTCAGAATTCGAAAAGCTGCGAAGTTTTGCTCCGCTAGATATTTCGTCTAGGATTCTGCATTTACAACGACTGACCATTTTGTACAACGCATCGCTTATGTTTTAATCGTGAGACATGCATTTTCAGAGCTCACAGAAGTTAAAAAGTAAATTATTATAACTATTGCGTTAAAATTGTTATAATTATTATGTAAAAATAGCTATATTTATTATGTTGAAATTATTATAACATGTGTGAAATTATGATACTGAATGAAACTGCGAATTATGAAGAATAATTTGACACTAAAATATGTTGTTAGTTATAGTAATAGAAAAAAAAATTCAGGTAGTCTCTTCTAACGAAACTATCGCGTGTTATTAAGTAGGATTACTTATCGTTGCTTACCTCTTTTGAATGTATATATGTATGTATGTGTTATGTATATATGTCTCTATATATATGTACGTATGTATATACGTATGTCAAAATTTTGACGCATTTTGGTACTTTTCTGTTTAATTGTTTAATGCTTTCTCAAGCGATACAGACTGGGTTTGGCGCGCTGCCAAAATTATAACTAGCGACGACAGATCGTTTTAGCGTCTGAAATTAAATTTTGCTTTTCGAAGGACCGTTATGGAGGAACGTAATCGTATGTAAAAATTGAGGTGAACAAAGTATTACATATTACAAACATTGTGATGCATATGAAATCTCGCAGTATTGGGATGAACTCAGAACCAAAAATAAAATTTTAAACTTTCTTATCAAAATAATGTTCGCTATACTTTACGGCTGCTAGAACAAGAGTAAAAGTGTAAATAAATGGAATGATGATAATGAATGAAGGAAATCCCAACTTCCTAATCCCAACTTCCTAATTGGCTGTTGAAATGAACAGCACAATACACTAGTAAAATGTTGAACTTCGTTACTTTCTGTTTCAAAACATCAAACTGAATTAATTGCTTTTAACTCCTTAAGTGATTTTAGTTATCAATTCAAAGCTTTTTCGATGGAATAGGGGAAAACATCTCGTTCCAAGGAAAGAAAAAAGGAAAAATTCACTCGAACAGCCAATCAAAATGCAAATAATGTTTTGCCAAATGGCAGAATGTAGTCACCAATTAAATTTACCACTCAGCTGCAATCGCATAAACATTAGCATATGACGTCATCTTCCCAATATTAAATAATATGTAAGAAATTAAAGGCCTGTTCACATAGGAGTCCGTTGCGTTGCGTTAAGGAAAAGATGACGTTGAGACGAAAATAAACCAATCATATGCCTCCAAACGATTAGCAATGAAATTTTTAACGCCTATGATTGGTTTATTTTCGTCTCAACGTCATCTTTCCCTTAACGCTACGCAACGGACTCCTATGTGAACAGGCCCTTAGTCTCGGGTCATACGAAAATTTCGCCATGTCACCATGAAGGACAAAAGAGATGGAAGGCTAGAATCTCGGTAAAAAGAAAAAAAAATCTTCCTGATGATTGGATGTTGAAATGAGATTTAAAATAGACAGGCAAAAAGATTTTTTTAGCCACTTTTTCAGCGTTGAAGTTTCCGTTATTTTTAAATTAGAAATACTTACTACTTTAGCATGTGCAATGCAAACAAGTTTTGCTGAACCACTCTAGCCGCTTTTCTGCCTCTTTGTGACGTCCGAAGTCAATTTATTATTGAACACGGACGTCATCACGGACCTTAGACATTGAGTCTTGGGGCCTGTTCACGTAGGAGTCCGGTAGCGGAAACGTTAAAGTATTGAAATATATTTAACCAATGACAAACCTCCAAACGATTAGCAACGAAATTTTTAACGCCTATGATTGGTTCATTTCTGTCTCAGCGTCATCTTTCCTTTTACGCTTCCGCTACCGGACTCCTATATGAACAGGCCCTTACTCTCAGGTCATACGAAAATTTCGCCATGTCATCATGAAATGGCGTCATCGTGAGATTTATTTGTAAAACCTACCAAAGAGTATTATTGTCGATAATGAATATACATAACGCTGACGTCTATTTTGCAAGGCGATATTTTCGAACGCACCCAGACTAGGGTCCTGTGTGAAAAACGCAAACTAGAATAAGCGTTAGCTAATTTTTTAGAGGTCACCTTCAGAGAAGCTGTGATTCAGAAAAAGGAATCCCTTGGCGGCATTTTTAAAATGTTGCCAATTTGACGCTATTACTTTCATTCCATTCTAGGAACCTTAGCGCCTAATTAAAAAATTAGTTTTTCTTCGTTTGCGTTTTCGAAGTTGTAGCTGTTTGATTTACGCAGTATTTTTCGTGGTGGATTTCGATTTTGATAAAGCATGACTGTTAAGCTAAATTAAATTTTTTTTTTATACTTTGGAGAGTAAAGGTAAGAGAGAAGTTCTTGAGTTGTTCTTGAATGAAGGATTGATAGAATCAAGGTATGAATGTCTTGCATGCAAAAATGTCACTGTGAAAATGGTTTGGCGTTTCTTAGCCGCGTAACCTTGGCGACTTTTTTAAAATGTCGCTAAGGGGTACCCTATTCTGTATTTGCACCGGTCACTTGATATCTAGTATCCCTTAATTTTGTTGGAGGGGAAACTTTAAAAGCTTTTAGCAGTGTTAAAATTTTCGGTACAGCTTCAATATAAGACTCCATTGGCGATATTTTGTATTGGCGACTTTTTACATTTTGAATTTGGCGCATATAGTATCCCATAATTCGTTTCGGCAACTCTGCCATAGTCGCGTGTATTTAAACTGAAATAAACCATTTTTCAGACCCGATGGAATACGTCATTTTCAACTTCGAACCCGGTTGGAACAGCTTCGGTATAGTAGAATTCGTATATTGGTAACTTGGTATACACAGAAATCGTTTCGGCAACCCTGCCACAGTCACGTGACGCAAACCAGGTAGTACCGCTTTTTTTCTTATTTATTTTTTATTTTGATTTAACCATGCCTCTCCGTGTAGATTTATCTATAATTTCTGGATCTATAATTACGCTATTTTCCTTATTGTTTTTCATTTATATTGTATTATTTTTAATTTATATTTTGCAAAATTAAATTTCTATGTAATTCAAACAATATTAACGATGCGATGTTTGGCTGGGCGACAAAAAAAAGTCACAAATACAAAATATCGCCAATGGGGGTCTTATATCGAAGCTGTTCCAAATTTCCCATCTTATTCATTAATCAAAACATTCAAAACCTTTTTGGTACTTTTCCGTTAGACGGGCGCAAGTTTATATCACCAAATATGGCTCTTAAGTCATATTTTGTTTAATTAACTGTAACTCCCGTGATACGTGTATGTGAAAGAACAAAATATATAAGAAAGCATTCATTTTGTTCTTTAAGTAAATAATTAGTTAAGAGGCCAAAAATGTTTAATGTCCTTCAAGATGTCTTCAAAAGGACCCTCTTTTTGTCGTCGCCTAAGAAATTCAGCCAGTACGATTGCAAATGGTGGCGTGCCGTTCCTCGGTGTTTTTTCATGCCGCCATACGTTGCTTCATCGCAACTGCTCAAACTTTTGTGCGATTGTGAAGAATGCTCATAAAGTTTGTGGTTAATTTGTTTCAAATTTTTATTCATGTGAATTTCGGGATTATATAGCTGGGTCTCTGAACTCAATCGTGTTCTCTCACATGATTCATGCCCGTTGATCTACTATTTTATTCCATCTCGTGTGTGACAATGCTTCTTCAAAATTTAGTCCATCTATAACCTATTAAACTGATTTCCTAGGGTTATTATGTTGGCGACTTTTCATACTCGCCAATGGCGATACTTAATAGGACGAACGCCAAATGCGCCCGGCTAACGGAAAAGTACCCTTTTTTTCTTTCATCGGACACTTCCGTTGAATCTTCATCGACAGATTATTTTTTTTCAGCCCCAAATTTCCAATCAACCAAGCCCTTGTATTTCCTTCTTCCATCCGTGATTCGGAGCGGATGAAAATAAGAAAAATGTGCATCTGCCTTTCGTAAGGAACGTAGCCTTCGTTTTTCTTCGCTCGGTACCTAATCAGTTAAACAAGTTTTCTAATTGCTGTGTTCCTGTCATCGAATAATTCAATTAAGCGAAGAGATCGATGTATTACATAGACATTTTCCGCATGCTTAATTACTGGCGTGGTTCGGGCACATCCAAAAATATTTAATGTGGAATGGACGGAAGTTGTAAACACAGATCTTTGATAAAAATCAGCTAATTATCAAAGTTCTTTAACCGGTCAATCACTAATTTTATTTTTTCTTGTACAGAAAAATTCTTTCTTCGAAAATCAAACTGCACCCAGAAATAAAAGATACAGGAATGGAACATTGTAAAGACATTATCACCCGCGCTTACGGTAAAAATTAGACGATAAGATAAATAAACAATCATTCCGGTGTTGCCATGGATTAAACAAGAATATGCAATTATTTTTCTCTTGCGTTTAAATAAGATTCATATACTCTGTTATTTAGTTGTGATAAGGATAAAAATAGAATATATAAAATACCGTCTTCACTTTGGGTCAAAATGTGATCGATAAACTTTGATTTTGATAATGATATACTTTGAACTAGGGCATATAAACTATCGTTATGAGTATGGTAATTGTAAAGCTAGAATACACAAAAAAATTTTCAGATAGTCTCTTCTAACGAAACTACCGCGGGTTATTAACATAGGATTACTTATCGTTGCTTACCTCTTTGTATGTATATATGTATGTATGTATTATGCATATATATATATATATATTCATTCGTATGTATATACATACATATATGTATGTCAAAATTTTGACGCATTTTGGTACTTATCTGTTTAACAATTTACTGCTTGTCCAAGCGATACAGACTGGGTTTGGGGCGCTGCCAAATTTATAACTCGCGAGGTACGGACAGACAGTTTTAGCGTCTGAAATTTTGCTTTCCGGAGGACCGTTATGGAGGTAATACTACGTTAAAATGTGATTAGGGTGCTCGGATCGCATCCCGACAAGCGCCGTTAAATACCTCCCTGTCTAGGCTGGATATGGGCATATTAAATCCCTAGACCGGAAAGTCCATCTATGAGGTCAGAGAGGGTGGGAGAGGGTACGATCCACCCCAGATATTGCCCCTAAGGTTGATCGGTCAAAATTGAGGTGGCACCTGGCCAAATCGGACTCTTGTGGTGCCATTATAAACAGGAGCCGAACCCCTCAGCCCTCTAACTTATATGGACCTGGACTAGAATACTTCCGTCCAGGGGGCATTAGAAACAACCACAACAATAACACAAAATATGATTTAGAATATGATACTGCTAACGGAAGATACAGAAACTATGGTGCCGATAACGATTTAGGTCAATATAGGATTTAAAAATATACTTTTCACAATGATATTGGTTGAAATGGAACATCCAAAGTATGTTTTTTTCGCAGACGTGCATGAATACACCATAGTTAAAAGAAACAATAGTTCTGATCATGAAGTTGGTTGAAGTGACGTAAGAAAAGAGTATTTTTCAGTATGGCACGATTTACCCTAGGATGGAAAGACTGAGGTTTTAATTATGATAGGCTTAACTATGATAATAAAACATTTGTCAGAATATTTATAAATATACAAGTGTTTTTTAAAATCTTTAGCTATAAGATACTTAAAAAAATGGTAGTTTTTAAGGACAAATTGTAGTTCGATATATAAATAATATTTCATGAAACATGGAAAAGTAAAAGAAGAAAAAAATATAGTCATTACAAATATCTCAAAAGAATTTTGTTATTTCATTCTTTTCAGTTATTCTGCGTGATGAAATTTAATTAAATAATTTATAAAATAAATGGTTATAAACCCCTGTACCCATCCATTAAACTTTTGCCGTAATGTTTTCAGTTCTGGTTTCCATAATATACGTAACATCTGTGTTATTCCTTTTCTTGTGTAATTTCTTCTAAGTCTTTCTTTTTTCTTCTTCCTTTCTTCTTTTTTTTTTTTTTTTTTTTTTGGGGGGGGGGGGCAAATCTTGAAGAGTAGATACATATTTAAAACTCCATAACCTAAAATGGAGTTACATTTTTAACTCCCCCTCCTTATGTGTCTCCTCTAAACTGAAACATTTATTTAACTTTGATATGGGATTTGCCGGAGGCGCTTATAAATCATTCAGGGGTATTTGTCGATAAATTTTTAAGCGTTCTTCGGCGGCAATCATCCTTTGTCAATGTACTTGAAGCATGTATACAGGATGTTGGACAGTTTTACGATATACGAGCAAACCGTTTTCAGGTCACAGATCACAACCATGTCCATTTAATGCAGAGTTGAACTGGGCTATGAGAACGGCATAATTTACTCTGAATGTTCAGTGCAGACAAAGATTTAACAGTTTCAGCTCAAGGGGAAGGCGCACTTTCAAATTACCAAAAATCGAACAAAAATTAAAAATTTTTTTGGTGCATTAATATTTTAAAAATATGTATATACAGTCGAACCCCGTTATAGCAAACCCGGTATATAACGAACTCCCGGATATAACGAACTAAAATTTTGGTCCCGCCATTTTCCTATTGTACGTAATTTAATTAGTACAGTCGAACCCCGTTATAGCAAACCCGGTATATAACGAACTCCCGGATATAACGAATCAAAATTTTGGTCCGCCATTTTCCTATTGTACGTAATTTAATTAGTATTGTGTCAGTTTAATGTAATCGATTTTAGTCGATTTAATTCATTAATGATCTCTTTTAATAGATTTTAGCATTCTTTTAATAATTCTTCATTATTGAATACGCATTGCAACTAATGAGTTATGCATGTTATGAACTCTAGCATTTTTCTTAACAGTTCGGATATAACGAACTACCGGATAAAGCGAACAAAACCTTTGGTCGATTGAAGTTCGTTATAACGGGGTTCGGCTGTATTGTGTCAGTTTAATGTAATCGATTTTAGTCTATTTAATTCATTAATGATCATTATTAATAGATTTTATAACTTTTAATACATCATTATTGAATACACATTGCAACTAATGAGTTATACATTTTGTGAACTCTAGCATTTTTCTTAACGGTTCGGATATAGCAAACCACCGGATAAAGCAAAAAAAACCTTTGGTCCCTTGAAGTTCGTTATAACGGGGTTTGACTGTATTGGAATAAAATGCATTTAAAATATGTAGTGAAAAGTAAAATGAAAACTTGGTGGCTTTAGTAAAGTAAGAATTAAAGGTAGGGGGAAAACATCCTTTAAATGGCTTTTTCTCAAAATGAGTCATTTACAGATATGCAAGTCTTTAAAATACTCCTTGCGTCATAATTTTTGACGAAATTTTATAAAATTTATAATAAAGATTCCTCTAATACATCAAAATAAAGTTGTGTATTTCAGGTTTCGACATCATTCAGATTATCAAAGTTAACTTGTGTGGAAAAATACAAAAATTTCTCGAACATACAGAGCACAAGCATAAAATTATTTCCTAAAAATTAACTATTCAACGAAAGTACAAAGTAATACATAACTCTGATCCAAATTTATTTATAAGCAATATAAATGCAAAATTAAGGGGGAAATGAAAAACTGGATCGCAAGGAGCATTTAAAAAATTAATTTCAATTTTCAAAGTATAAAAAAAATTAAATATTTATAAAATTTTATAAGGTGTTTAATATAGTTATACTTTAATGAATATACATGCAAAATTTCATAACTCTGATGTAAAAATTTCAAAAATCGATTCGTAGTACCCACCATCCCCTTAATAGCAGAAGGAACCAACATACAGTGGGAGTATATTAGGATTGCTATCCGTTGACTTTTTCTCGAACACTGTCCTCTTTTTTTTAATGGCATCCGGGGTTGTTCGGGGAATTTTTTTTTAATGTGTCGGGGGTTTTCAAGAATGCGCGACTTACTATTATTTTAGTATTTCGTTGGCCAATTAACAAACCACGTGACTCCAAAATATACGATTTTGGGATTTTCATGCTACTACATTGGTTTATGGTCCCTGCACAACTCTGTCGAACCTCATAATTCCAAAAAATTTAATTCATCCAAAAAAAAGGTGAAAAATAACACATACTATGCAACTCCTCAATTTAACTGTTGCTAACCTTGTAACTCCACTTTAATTATGAAGATGTTTTATTACATAAAAATGTAGCCTATATGTATCTGAGAACACTTTAACATTTGTTTTTAAGAATAAGCGATAATAATTTATCTTTTCTCTGTAGAATAAATCAGTTTTTTTGTTCATCCTGTAAAAAGTGGGAAATGTGACTTACGTGGTTTGTTAATTAGGACAACGATTTGGATCCTGTTGACACAGAATCCGTCAGTGTCAGCGTTATTCGCATTGATTTTATGTAACCAATTACAAACCTCCAAACGATTAGCCACAAAATTGTTAAGGTCTGTGATTGGTTTAAAATACGTCAATACGAGTAACGCTGACGCTGACGGATTCTATGTGAACAGGCCCCTACAGTAATAGTTTAACGTACTGACTGAATATATCATAGTGAACGAATATACGGAAAAACATGCAGAGTTCTCGGAAGAAATAAACGATTTTTATAAGACGCCGAAAAATTATTCGGAATCTCAGATTGCGCCCCTGCTGCTGTTGTTGTTGTTGTCGTTGTTGTTGTTGCATATCCCCAAAGACTAGCAGAGCTTTATCAAGTCCATGACATTGTACACCCTAAGGAAATCCAGAACCATCAAAGGATTGGAAGCTAGATCCCGCAAGGAGAGCCCCAGGCAAGCAAGAATATGTTCAGGGGAAGCCCACTCAGTAAAACACTTGGAGCAGACTTAATACACTTAGAACCCTCAGAATATGTCAAAGATACAAGATGCCGAATTAAACAGCGAGTAAGAATGGTTTGATCTTGCCTGTTACAGCTAAGTGCCAGAGAGCCACACGGTCGATTACTCTGTTACCAGTGATGGGCCGGTGGAACGAGCCAAGTGTTTTTTTTTTTGCGTTTAGTTCTGTAAAAAATCTCCACGTATGTGAGAGGCGCAGAAGGCACCGAAGCTTCACAAGCACCCGCTTTCGCCAGGGAGTCTGCGATCTCACTGCCCTCGATGTCAACGTGAGAAGGAACCCACTGAAGGTGGATCCGATGAGACAAGGATAGACATTTCAGCTTTTTCATGTCAGCAACAGTCACTCCTATATTATCCCTTACTCTATGCCAACAGGCCAAGTGCTGGATAGAAATTCTGCTATCCGACAGGATCCAGATATCATTTCTTTGAGTGAGTGCCGTAATGAAATCAAGGCCTTCGTTTATGGCCAGTAGTTCCCAACGAAAAATAGAGCAGAAGTCGGGATTCCTTTTCTGAATCTTTACCTCTTGATTTTGTGATTTGATGTAAATTATGATGTTGATGATGTTGATCTGAGATTGCACCCCTGAACGAATTAAATGTTTTTGAATGGATGGATACCAAAAAAGTAAAATCTGCAAAATGGTCAGATCTGCAATCCTCACTTGAATTCGCAGCATAACTGGACGAAAAAACTATTTAATGACCTTTACTTACAAAAACAATTCGTAAATGAAACTGCTACTGATGACCCTATGATAAATTGCAATAAATTATGGTGCACCTTTTTTAAAGAGTATGGAGGTGCAAAAACTGTCATGAAATCAAAAAAGTTTCAAAAGAATTTTGTTTCTGCTTACCGGCGCATAATGCGCACATAGAGAGAATCTTTTCTGTAATGGAAAGTCAATAGATTAAAGACAGAAATATGCTAAAATTATCAAGACTAAATATAATTTTAAAGTGACTTGCCAAGAATTTTATCAGTTCCTTAAAAAAAAGTGATAAAAAGGTATTGAAAGATGTTGGTAGCTCAGATAATTATAGTGATCAAATTTTTTAAATTGTTGTTTTTTAGTAAGATTTCTGAGTAAAAAGAAATATCCTTTTGGTTTCTTTTATAATATAATTCTTTTAAGAAGAAATATTGTCTCTTTTGAAAATTTTCCAATAATAAGCATTATTTCCAGAATCTCTATTAATTCATTTAACTGTAAGTCTTTATTAAAATATTTAAAATGAGTCCGGGGTTACGAACTCAGTATGCGGAGTTTTTCGTTCACGACTTCTAATTTTCGAAAATTTATCATGGCAACACTAGAAAGTAAATCATGCTCTTAACATATCTTAGGAACTAGAGGGGAAGTCTAAATTTGGATATATAATATCCCAATATGGATTGTAGACAATGTACAACAATGTCCACATACTCTACAGTAGTGGTTCTTAACTGGAGGTCCGGGAGAATCCAAGAGGTGGTCAGCTACGTATTAGCAGTGGTTAAAAAAGAGAACAAAAAAAGGGTTTCCACGTTCAGAAACGACCGGGAATTTAAAAGTTTTATGAAATTGGGATTTGTTTTTTGTATAAAATTCTAAAACTTCCTTATTTCTACCATATCCTGACGTTTCGTATACGAAAATAAATCCCCGTTCTGCTTAAAAATCCCTAATATTTTTTCAGCGGCGCGAAGGAACAGCCATTTTGCAGCTAGTAAGACAAATGCAATCCCAACAATCTCACTCATTCCTTCTCGCTATTTTTAGCTTCCCCATGGAACTTTACAATTATCACAATACGAACTTTTTTTTTAGATTAAAAGCATTTCCTCCTTGAGTACGTTTTTATTTTTTAGCATTTTTTCTATTCGGCGAAGGGCCAATTTTCTTATCTTACAATTTTAATACCTTGATAAATCTCTTTTTACATTTTTTTACTTTAATATTTAAATTTTCAAAATATTTTATCTCTCGATTATTTACTACGTGTCCTTATTTTTTAATTATTTTTAAATTTTTAATTCCTCACTTTCTTTTTAAATTTTTGTTCCTTCTTAACTTTAAAATTTCAACTACTGAGCACTTCTAACTTGAAATAACTACCTTGCAACAAGAGATAAAGTCGCCAAGACCCAAGAACTCCACTTCAAAAACTCTAATTACGCCAATCTCACCCATTTTTAAGCTTTCTCAGGCTTTTATTACCATGTTTTTATTAACTCGCTTTCTTGTTTGTTTGTGTGTGTGTGTTTGTCCGGTACAAATCTTGCAATCGATTTTTAACTAACTTCCCGACTAGCTAGACATTTGAAACTTTTAGAATAGCTCAGAACACGATGACAATGCATTTTTTTAATACTTTTAGTCATCTTTAAGCAGAATTAAATTAATTTTCAGTTATTTTCAGTTAATTTTGTTTTGTAGATTGGTGCAGCCATCTATTGGCCGGAACGGGAACGAAAAGTTAAATGCAAGTTAACTTCCAATTAACTTCATTTTCTTTCAAGTTGAAGGGATAATTCCTCAAAAAAAATTTAAAAAAGTATTTATTAATACATAGAATTGTCAAGTTTATATGATTCAACAGAAAATTTAAAAACATGGTATATAAAAAGTTCTTTTTATCTTGTGTCGTGGGGTACGACATATAAAAAAAAATAAAGAAAATCGAAAAGGTGCAGAAAACCCAATTAACAAACGGGACGGAAAATGGAATAGTAAAATGACGCCAGACGATACGAGAAGAATGTCGTGGGGATACGATGTGTTAGGAGTTCAAAAAGGGCAGACAACCCAATTAAAGCGGGTAGTCGGCGGTGCAATGAGGAAATTGGAATGGCAATTGATCAGACAAAAGAACCGGATGAAGAGAAGAATTTGAAAGGAAACAATTAAGAGTCGAAACAGCGAAGGAAGACATCGAGATGAAAAGGGAATTGTTGACAAAAAGAAGAGGACCCCACACATAGGAGATGTTCTGGGAAAACACATTTCCTAGAAAAATAGGAATGAGTCAAGGACGGGATTGTTCGAGTATAAAACGCCCCTCACTCTAAATGGTGGAAGGAATGATTAGGGGAGGAACATGTTAACGAATCAAAAGTGGAAGTATAAAGAAAAAGATTGAACATGAGAGACGAATAAAAATGTAAAAGGCGCCTTCTCGCTTACGAGGCTACCACTCTCTATTTTGGGTGCCAACTCTCAGAGTCACCATCAATCTGATATTCCTCATTTTTTTTTCACTCTCTCTATTTTTTATTATGTTCTCAACGCCCCGCCTTTTTGTCTGCCCTTTTTGAACTCCTAACACATCGTATCCCCACGACATTCTTCTCGTATCGTCTGGCGTCATTTTACTATTCCATTTTCCGTCCCGTTTGTTAATTGGGGTTTCTGAACCTTTTCTATTTTCTTTATTTTTATTTTTATATGTCGTACCCCACGACATCTTGTAATTATTAATTTTCAATTCTATGGATCTTCGGGCCTGTTCACATAGAATCCGTAAGCATTAGCGTTACTCGTATTGACATATTTTAAACCAATCACAGACGTTAACAATTTCGTGGTTAATCGTTTGGAGGTTTGTAATTGGTTAAATATATTTCAATACGAGTAAATCTGACGCTGACGGATTCTATGTGAACAGGCCCTTAGTCTCGAGGCATGCGAAAATGACGTCACCGTGACGTCTACACTTAATCCACGATTGTGCTGATTGGTAGATTTTACAAATACACGTCACGATGACGCCAAAAATGACGTCCTCGTGACTTATATTCTTAATAGACAATAATACTCACTGGTAGATTTTAGAAATTCACGTCACAATGACGCCATTTTCAAAAGGCGACATATTCGTAATTACCAGACTAAGCAACTATAAGCGTCCGATACAAGTGTTTTTTCGAAAACTACAGGCGATCACTTTTGTAAGACATTGTATATGCATACACCTTCGCGTGATAAAGGCTATTTAGTTTTATATAGAGCTCCTCTCACTGGGTCAAGTCAGCTAAGCATGAGAAATACATGTGTCCATAAGAGACTTGATGTTTAATTTTCCTTTGATGGACGAGTGCTCAACAACAATGCATGTACGTTTAAAAAATAAATAATATATGCATGTAGATAAATTATTCTGGAATTCATTCCGTTCTTAACGTATGAAATAAATAAATACAGTTAAACAAGGTTGGAAAGATTTATTTAAGTGAAGTAAAAAAAGTTAAGATAGATGAAACAGAAAATTAGCTCACAAGACGGAAAAAAATAACAATATTGCAGTAGCGTATCGGCGCAATTTACGATGTTTTATGACAGCATTCATTACATTAGAAACAATAGACTCACTAGGTAAATAACTACAAAAAATAATTGGCAAGAAAAAAATAGTGTTGTTTTTATTGTTTCAACGGAATGAGGTGGAATGCGAATGCATAACGAAGGAAGTAATGAAAAGGAAAAAAAAGTTTAGGGCATAAAAAAAATAGAATGAGAGAAACAGTAGCTTTTAGGTACTTTTTCTTTCATAGAATCCTTTTTTTACTGGATAATAAAAAAAGAGAAAATAAGGGAAACAGAAAAACTTATTTTGCTATCTTTTAAGACCGTTGCCTAAGATTAATTACACGAAACCTGAGTATTTCACAACCTTTTTACTGCCTATTTAAGTAACTGATTTACTGTGGATCTAGCTGAGATAGATTTAGCAACAATTAAGCTCTTTTCAGCAAATTATAGTAAACTAGACCACCCAATGATACCTATAAGGTAACTTTGCATTCACTGGTTAAGAATTTTAAATAAAAATCTAGAAATTTACCGAAACGAGAGTTCAATTAAAGAATTAATACTACTCCAATTTTTTTATGCCAAATTATTTTGATAAACCTCCCTTTTGCGCGTTAAACAGAGAAATAAATTTTTGATGACTGTGTTTTTAGTATTTTAGCCCAGAATGTTAACCATAACTGTTTTGACTTACTCGACAATTAATTACTAATGCAGTGACACTATAGAGGTCCAATAAAAGATATCGACAACATTAAAAGAAAATATACAGATTCTTAAACGGCACGACTGATTTTTCACCTAAAAGTTCAAGTGATTTTAGCCGTACGAATGATAAAATAATTTTGTCATTGTGCCGCAATCAAACAAACATGTGACATCAATACACACATAATATAGATAGTTCGGGCGCAGTTTTTAAGTTCTGATCACGGAATCTCTTAAACTGAGACCGCCAAGCTTGGATGATATTGCAAATGAGTTGCAATTATTGATTTTAATCTCATATGCTTGCTCATACATACCTGTACTATATCTTTAAATTTCTGAAAACACTGTGTGTTTGTTTAGAATACTTATATTTTACGTACGCACATATCAACCTAAGAACTGCGTGAGGTGTAAATTCAATTATTATTTACAGTTTTAATCGAAGGTTATAGTATTAATTATGTTAAATTATTATTTACCGTGTTTATTTTATTTACAGCAATTATTGTAGTTAACAGAAAGACTAGAGCATTCGTGGGCCCGTTATTTGGCGAGATCCCCTGTCACGCCAGAGCTCGGGCTCAGCCCGTCTCACAACTGGTACATATGTGCTCAAACATCTTTGCGCATGTAAAAGTATTATGTCAGAATTATCATTAACTGTAGATCCCCTCGTAACCCGTTATGCCAACCACTGTTCAAAGGTTATAAAAGAAACTGAAAGTAATTTCAATATTGCCTCGAAATGAAGATTTGAACCATGTTACCATTTTCAAAGGACAGGGTGTCTCAAAAAATCTTTACATATTTTAAAAAAATTATACAAAAAAGTGCACAAGGTTGGAACGATCACATATGTGTTACCTTATATATTATAATTTTTTTAGTGCAGTCAATGAAATTCAATATGTGCAACTTTTGTGGCATGGAGAGCATCTAGTTGGTAATCAATCTCAACCTATATGCGTTCCAAAATAGATTCCGTAACACATGAAATTGCAGCATTTATCCTTCTTTTGAGTTCTTCAACACTACAACCTACCATCAAGGATACTTCCCGTTTCTAGAAATCTTTTATACCAAGCTAAGATGTTGTTACGACTAGGAGGAATTTTTTCCAAGTTTGTTTCGTTACACTTGCGTAACAGATTCCCTTTTGAAATACCAGCCAACACATATTGCTTTCTCTGATGGAGTAGCTATTTTACAACTTTCACTCTCAGGGAACAATTAGCGCCACCTGTTCAACTATTTTGACACAGAAAAAAACTTGAATACATACAGTAACACATCTGTGAATTTTCAGTTCTTACCTTGTATACTTTTTTTTGTATACATTTTAAAAATGTGTCAAGGTTTTTTGGGGTACCCTGTATATCACAGAATATACGAAACAGAACGTCATTTAAAATAGTAGAAGTTCCAAAAGTTATAAACTCCACTCTTTAGGTCTCGCTCAGTTAAATTCTGGAATTTTTAAATTCTCAAAATATCACTCAAAATTTCTAGAACCCACGTTTTTGCAGTTTTCTTAATGAAACAGGGTAACATCAAGGGGACATCATCATACTTCCGTCCATCATAAACACTGACAAAAACAAAACAAAACAAAAACCCTATAAAAAATAAATTCGGCTCTTCTCCAAATAACTCTTTTGCTCTTAATTCCATTAGGTTGTTTCAAAACTTTGGTAATAAGAGCAATTTAATACTCCGAAAAGCACGGGCCTTAATTATTCGAGAACAGCAGGAGTGTGCATAGTTCACCTTCACGCTAACACAAAAGCGAAAAGGAAGGGAAAAAAATTCTTGTACTTTAGAATAATTTATTTCGTGGCAAACCAACTGTGGATTAATTAACATCGCGTAAAAGTCCATTCAAGTAATCTAGCCAGATATTTTATGCTATTTATCGGTACATCCCCATGTCTTTTCTTCTAACACTTGAAAGTAATATATAAGTACCTGTATTTTATCATTTTTCTATTATTACTAGTCTATTTTTTGGTAGTTATAGAAATTGGTAATTATAAGTTTTAAAGGCATCACATAAAAAAAAATCATACGCTATTAACTGATAGCTTGTTTATCTCCATTTTTAAAATAAGAATTTAAAACTTTTGTTGCATCTAGGCTGAAAAGTAAGACTAACTTTTATCAGCAAAAATCGGTCTATCATGCAGGAACAATCTACTAAAGGTTCCTTTCAGACTAGTAAGTTTAACTCTACAGTGTCTGTTAGAGAGCAGCAATATAAATCCCTCAGATGTTAATTTCCATAATTTATTCACGACAAATGGTCAAAAGTTATAAACTTGCTGCAGCCTACATTAATTTAGAAAGGAAGAGGACATCCTTATAAAATAAATATAATGCTTTTATCAATTTCCTGTTTAATAAACAACGCGTGTTTAGTTAAGTTAGCTGTTTAATAAGCAGTGAACTTAAATTTTGCGCTGTGTCTAAAAATTTATAAGAAACACTACAAAACAATCTATATTTTCATAATTATAGGAATAAAACTGATTGGTATTTAAAATTAAAACTCCATATTGCAAAAGAACGTCAAGCTTTGGGGACCACCGGATCACATTCCATGCATTCTCCTAGAATAACTTAACAACCGCATTTTATTTAACAGATATTCATACAAAGCAAAACTACAGCAAGCATATGAAGAAACTGAAGTCCTTGATTGCACATACTGTATTCATGACAGATTTCCCTTCACAAAATAATTTCTATAATGAATCGATGAAAAAAAAATCACGATATACGTTCGACGGATATCGATTAAATGTTCCTTTACGGCTTGTTCCAGAGGTGCGGGGGGAAAAATTGAATCCCAAATAACCTTTGTTCACTAAGACCAACCAGCTGCAGATTAATTAAACTTTCGTTACAATTGAAAAGCAATCTCTGCTAATTCTTAGCACTCGGATTTTGTTTGTTTTTTCCCCTGTAGCGCAGATGGTGTGCATTGAATACAAGTACGCCGGAAGCTAGCCCATATTTATAAGGTGTGGATAGTAATTAAACGCAATGAATAGTCCCGGGAGTAAGCGATTAGCAAGAGGATTTCGCGGTTTAAAAATAATATGACGACAATCTGCAATTATAAGATTTTTTTCTTCACACTTCGGAAGAAAATTAGCCGCGATACAAGCAGGCATTATTTCTTTTAACTCAAATTTCAGTAAATTAATAGTTTGTTCATTTTTTCCCTCATGAAGCGTACAGACTAGTCACTTACTGAAATACCACAAAATTAAGGTGCTTAAACTGAGAAATACCGCTATGGCGAGAAAACGTTTCTTAAATCCATATTTAATCAACTAAGTCTCAGTTGTAGTTTCTAGTCTGTTAACTCTTGGAGTTGCAACAAATGACCATAGCGTTCCAAAACCAAGACAACTGAAAAGTCAGAACTTCGTAGCTAAAAAAGATTACAATTTTTTTATTATTATTAGAGCTTATTCAATTAAAACTGGTTGAAGTTTAACGGTCCTTCTTTGTGTGTGTGTTGCAGTGGTTATATTTTTATGGCCTAAGTAAGTCAAACGGAAGTCATTTGGGTCAACGTACATTGCAAGCCTCCTAGTTGCTAGGAATTCATTCTCTATCTAATCATCGGAATTATAAGCGATAAGGTTCAAAGATAAGAAAATTAAAACTATGATTCAAATACCAAGAGGAAGTTTGCTTCAGAATGACTTGAACTTTACTAAGAATGGGTTAAGAACAAACAAAATTTTGAAATATTCACTACAAATAGGTCCAAACGCGAAGACCGAAAACAAGCTCTCATACTTGGAAGTTGAGTAGGAGTGCCCTCCATGTTGAATAAGAATTTGTCACGACGCATTAAATTCCAATAACGACTTTTTTACCTGCACTTAGCCATCGGGCATAAACTGGCTTCTAATTTACCAATTTTATTTTCCATGCAAAGTTGATGCGACGAGAGACAACTTTACAAATCAAACTTGATCTCCATCGATTCAATGTGAGAGGGAAAACTCGCGATTCGATTCGCTTCTCTCTTTTCTTGTAATTATAGCGCGTTTCATCACTGGATCTTTTTTTTTTTCACTTTGAATCTGCCTATTTTCTTCTCATTTCAAGAGAAAATAGTACAGCGTTTCTGAAAGGACAGCAATTGGAAGAATTTTGCGTTAGCAAAGTGAATCTACATAACGTGTAAGAATTCATAAAGAATAATGTAAAATCTTACACACTTGATGAAACTACTAAACAATATTATGAATGAAATTTTACCTTAAGTTAGGTTTTGCAAAGTTAGTCGATTGTTAAAATTCAACGCAATTTACGACGGACCCGTACCAAACTTACTTTTATTTCATCCTTAGTTTATTCAGCTCCGTCACTTATGATAATTCTCACCCGATTTCGTTGGTAATATACCATCTGATGATTGAAATTGAAGAAGGTGCCAGGATGTGCGAAATTCGCCTGGCTGCAATCGATATCGTTCAAGAGGCTGTAACATAATTATTTTCAATCACGAGAGTGCGCTCCTTTGTATGCCTCATGTAGCCCTATCTTTTTAAAGAGAAAACTAACCACCGTGGATCGGACGCGGAGTGTTGTTTATCGCGGGTCCGCTGTAATGCAATGTGAATAAATAAATATAGTTAAGGGGGTCCGGGACACATGTAAATATTTTTTTTTATTTATTGAGTTAAAATGTTGAAATTTTTTGTGATGGTTAACCATATAATTTGTATACAAAATCACATCATAAAACTTCCCATAAAATTTAAAAAATTTAAAAATTTAATTTTTTTTAATAAAGTGGGGTAATTTAAAATAATTATAACTCGAAATATTATTTATCGAATTCCAAAATTTTTTCATTTAATTAAACAGAAATATACAAGTTTTAATTTTAATTCAACGTTTTTTAAAATATTAATTTAAAAAATTTTAAATATTTAGAGTAAAAATTTCAAAAAAAATTATGTAACTTATTATTAAAAAAACATTTTTTCAAAAGTAAATATTTTTTGCAAATTTGCTGAATCAAAAAGTAAAATAATTGAAAATGTAAAGTAAAATAATTGAAAAAGACATGTTCCAAGTTTGAACCATTTATCTCTAACAGTTCTTGACTTATAATAATTTAGAGACGAGAAATAGTGAAAAACCCCATCATGCAGAAAAACGCATTTACAGGTTTAAGCAAAGATTGGCTGCTAATAGAATATTGCAAAACAAATTAATATCTCCTGTCCTAATTAAGATAGAAACATGATTTAAACGTCATTTTAGGTGGAAAAGAACACAGAATTTTTAATACAATAAATTTTTTTTGAAAATTTGAATAATTTTGTGTCCTGGACCCCCTTAAAGGAAATTTGTAAGACCCGTCTTAAGTGTATGTAGGTGTGTGTACTATTATTAATAGTTTTTGTCAGAGGCAATTGGTTGTATATAACTGGGTATTTGTATCGGCAAGTATTGAGAATCGGTATAACCACGGTTCATTTGGGCCTAAGGAATAATCGTCGTTTCCAAAGCAAGGACCAAATAAATACCCCGGTGCAATGTATCCGAGTACAGTGTACGAAATCTATGATTGCAGCTTAATATTCATGAGGTCAGTTAGTTTATTTGAATATTGACAGTGCAAAAAAAAACTGGCTAGGCACAAAGCCATTAGAGGGGTAGATCCTTCAGAAGCCGTCTTTCGTTCTTTTACTCTAAATAATCCTCAGCTGGAATGACGGATTCCACAGTTTAATTTGATCTATCTCCGTTCAGTAGGGGTAGAATATCAAAATAATACCTATTAACGGATGGCAAATGTCCCTAATTAAGCTTATTACGACGAATGACGTCTATGTCGAGGAAAATTATCTATCTATATATATAAAACACGTAGGTATGCGGCACAAAAATCGAATATATATCTATACTCCGAATGGCAACGGCTGCAACTACCAGATGTAAACATTATCGGCCGTCCGCAATTTGCAACCGCTTATCAACATGGATTTACGTACTGAAATCAGGAATGCTCGAAAGCAAGCTAGACGATCAAGAGAAAATTGGGAACAGTCTCAAGAAAGAAAGCGAAAAGAAATAATTCATTCAGAGAGAGCATAAATGATAGCAAGGTTAGGCTTAACGTCTCCGGCATAGCAACCGATAGCCAGTAATAGTTAATTTTCTACACTTTTTCCAACACTTGCTGATTTTTTACTCCACTTTATAAGTGAAGAAATTTTCCCAGCAATTTATTATTTGATATGATTAAGTGTAGATATCTGAATTGTGAACAATAGTACATACAGAGAGTGATGTAATCCACGCTATATTGTAGTACTTGCTGAAATTTTACTCCATTTTTTAAGTTAAAAATTTTTTCTCCAACAATTTCTTATTTGATGTAATGATAAAGTGTAGATATCTTAATTTTGAAAAATAGTACATTCAGAGGGGGGTGCAATTTACAAAATCATTGGTGTTGGGTTTCTCAGTCTTAATGGAAATTCACATTTTTAAATCATGATGTTTTAGAATCAGCCTTATAGAGGATACCCCTTAACAACGTATATTTATGATGACAGGTAATGGTAACATTCCTTAGAATATGTTACTTTCAGTTGAGCTGTTTTGCAAAAAAATATAAAATTAAAGCGACCATGCTGGTCGGCCAGCGGCTAGTTAAATAAAAATTTAAGAATTCACACCTTTTTTGATTTGATAAACATATTAGTAAAAAGTTTTCAATGAGTAAAACTTTTAAAAAATAAATTAATAAAATTAAGCTCATAAAAGGTTTTATAATCATAATTAGAATAGATTAGTAAAATTGTTACAAGGGGAAATGTTATAAAGTTGTAGTTTAAATCGATTTCCCAAACACAGATGTAATGAACTAAACGTATTTGAATTATTATTAAAATACATTACTAAAATGTTTGCACATAGTCAAACGCTTGAGAATTTTCATTAAAATATTTTAGCGAAACCGTTACGCAGCGTTTTCTGAAACTGTATTCAAAACAGATTAGTAAAATGGCGGAATAGATTAAAATGTATTCGAACTAAAATTGCACAGAATCAAATTTTAGTACTTTAATGACAATCTATCAATAAAGTCGATTCATTAAATATAAAACTTTCTGGTATGATGATTAAAATAGTATAATAGTAAATATAAATCGCTCCATAGACTAAAACTTTTCAGAATTATAATCAAATTAGATAAGGAAAACGGTTGTACAGCTTAAACTTATTGGATGTATAATTTAACTAAAAAAATTCCGCCACAAAATTATAGTTAGTAGAAAGGTGCTATAGGTTATGCGCAAAATGTCCATTCTACAAAATTCTCAAACTGTCAGCGGCTACATTAAAAGTATTCCCAAAGATTCCTGATGGGGATAGTTAATTTAAAAGAGAGTGGAATTTGAAGAAAATATGAGAATTTTATCTGTGGACTTAACAAATAGAAAGTCATCGATATTAAGGATTTTCGCACTTCAATGGAAAAAATATACTATTTGACCGACTTAACTAAGCAGTATCTGCACATCAAGTCCACTAAAAACAAAGATAAAAAAGTTAACGTATTTTTCGGTCCATTAGACGCACCTTTTTACATGAAAAAAAAATCAACTTACAATTGGGGTGCGTCTTATGATCCGAAGATTTATTATTATTATTATTATTATTATTATTATTATTTCCAATGCAGCAGGCGGTTTGGACATTATCCTAACTCCATACAGAGATTAAATACACAAAAGAGCAAAGACACTGGAACAGGAAAAAAAAAACAGGGATCAAAGAGTCAAACTGTCCAAAAGATCTCTGGCCTCTCAAATCCGAGAGAAGATACAATTCTTCATAAGAGCTGGACAGATGAGGAGGTGTTCAGTATCCAAGCATCTCCAATGCGGCAAAGGGGGCAGGCAGGCAGGGATATCCACTAACCGAAGTCGGTAGAGATGGGCGTAAAGACAATCAAGCATAGTAGTCAAACGAAAAGCAGCCACAGCTCAGCCTCTGGGGCAATCAGGGAGATTGTGAATGGTATATCTCCATGGCTTCTCTTTTGTTCGCTCTTTTAGCTGTACCGAATGCATGTCTTTAAAAGCTAGATTGAGTTTTGACGAGGCGGACTTATAGTTAACTAGGTTATACGGGGCCTGGTTGACATGACAACCCTTTTTAGCCAGCTCATCCGCCTTTTCATTCCTGGGAATACCGCAGTCAGATGGAATCCACTGCAAAACGGCTTCTTTATATTTTCCATGCATTTTTCCCAGGAGAGATCTACGTTGCATTACTGACATAGAACTAGGAGCTTGTAAACAATTGGCAATGGCCAAGATCACTGCCTGCCAATTGTTGGGAAGGCAGCGGGGGGGGGGGGGGGGGGGGGGGGGGGGGGAGTTACTCGTGTTCGTAGCATTCCTCAAGCTACACGTGTTCCCTGGGTGATGCTAAATGAGTAGCAGGTTTGCAGCCGAGTTTGAATATATAATCCGAAGGTAACATTAAAATAAAATTAATATTTTATTTTATATATTACATATATATTTATTATACATATTATATATATATTTTATATCTTTATTAAGTAAGAAATTTAAAATATCTTTATATACCTAACAAAATACAAAATATTCTTTTATCAATATCCCCCCATAAATTTGAGGTGCGTTCTTATGATCCGAAAAATACGGTAATTCATTAAGATTACTTTTAAGTAGATTGATTATTTTTAATTATATAATTATATTTACATAACAAATAAATACATTCATAAAGATATAATACAAATCAAATCACGAAAACAGTGTAAGATCATTGAATTCGATTTCAAAAATTAGCTTTCGTTTCCTCCATCTAAGCGTTGAAAACTTTCCATCAAGTTTCCTAATCTGACGAGGCGTCCCATGACTCATTTTATGATCCAGTGAACCTTTTAATTCCTGTTTCCTGGCAGATGGTAAGTCTCAAAGGACCTCTATCCTAATCAAATATCTAATGAAATCTCATTATTTTTCTTACTGAGTTAGATCAACTCAAAGAAATTGGTTTCTCCATTCGGATTGTAGTAAAATTTAAAACGGCCTCATTTGGGTTTCCCTTTTAGTTCCGCAGTTGCGTTTCAGAAAAGTTAACCGCAACCGCCTAATGGATTTATGAATGGAATCCTATTTGAAGAGAGACGCGTCTGTTTACGGAAGAAAATCCATTTAAAGCTTCAAAGAAACGGGGATCGGGAAGTGCTGTCTGAAAGAATCAAAAAGCTCGATATCAAACATTGAAACAGATTTCGTTTTATAAGAAATATTTAGGAGAATCGCTCAGACTGTGTTTTCCGTGAAGATATTAACGGCCTTTACAGCTAACACTACCTGCAATGAATTAATATTACACCAAACACTTTGGATTTTAAACTTAATTTTAGTGACATAACATAAGGGTTACGGTTTAGGGTACTTGAGAGTAACTATAAATGCAACTTAAGTTTCAGATGAGGTTTGGTCAGGTTTGGAGCGCTACGGTCAACTTTTAGCTACATGAGGGCTAACTAGACCGGGACCTACAGTTTAAAGACGATTCCGAAAGGCTACAAACGTCCATGCCAACAATGGGACTCGAACCCACATGATCTGAGCCGAATGCCAGTGCCCTAGCCATTCGGCCATCTCCTGGCCAGTTTCAGGTGAGGACATGACGCTTTATTTTCAAGATAAAATCATATACTATTAAGTGGGTTACGAATGAAAGATGCAAAGTATTATTAAGTATGTAAGTGAGAAATTTTTAGTCATATTTATTGGTGATTTAGCTATTTTAGGTGTATTTTTAGTATAGTTAGAAGCGTTTTTTGTGGTGAATTTTTCCTCCATTTTTATTGTTTAAGTTCACATTTTATTGCCAATTTCTCTTTCAACATATCTCGTAACACCTTGCTTAGACTTCTTCCAAAGACACGAGCGTAAGCATTCACTGATGTGCCAGATTAAAAATATTATGTTACCGAGAGACGAGCTATTTGCAAAAGGAAGAGGCGAGTCAACATAGATAATTCCACCCTCGGTAGAAGCAAAGGGTCTTAACGAAGAGTTCTACAGTATAAAGAAATCAACAAGCGCATATACCACTGAAATGAGACGTAGAAAAAAAAAAGCGGATGATGCCACGTTTAGGAAGCAGCCGTCCGAAAGAAGAACGTAAAGGCCTGTTCACGTTGCATCTGGAGCGTAGCGTCACGTTACTACGCTGGCTTCCAGATTGTTGACCTGTGATTGGTCTGACATATCAGGAAATCAATAAATTGAGCTCTATGATTGATTAAAATTTTTAACGCTGTCTCTACGTAAAGCTTCGAATTCAGCGTGAATAGGCCGTAATGCTTCCATGAAGCACACATCGGACCCGACCTGGCATTAGCCCCATTGGATTATGCCCCTAGGCCGTAATCCCTAGGCCGTAATGCTTACTCCACACCAACAGAGATGAAGACGAAAATCATGTATCTTCGTTGTTGCGCATGCGTATTACAAACAAATTTTCACTTCCCCCGGTTCGTCTCCGTCTCTGGCCTCTATGGTTTCATGTCTTGGAAAAAGTTCAACTTTTGTCTCTGCCGCCATACTGGACAGCCAATCAGAATAGAAAGAGAAGATTATACGCATGCGCAAATAAATTGCCTCTTCTCTCCGTCTTTTAGCGGTGTGGAGGCTTTTGCGACAGCTACAGAGACAGGTGACAAAATGTGTCTGTCTTTCGTTGATGTCGCCGTTGGTGTGGAGTAAGCATTAGGGTGAGAAATTTCTGAACTTTTTCTCACCCCCCCAAGACGTTTTCTCCCCCTTCCCCCATTTTTTTGTAGGACTGCCCAGTGCCAGGTTGTATTTATCTTGAAGTTCCCAACTTTCAGAAACAATCCTTTGCTTATTGATAATGTAAGTTTCGTTGACAAAGAGATATTATCATGAAACAATATTTCTTTAGTTTATTGATTTGGTTTGCCCTCATTTGTGGGCATGAAGGCAAAAACAAACAAGATAACCAGAAACAAAATAGCTTTATTTCTTGTTATCTTGTTTTGGCATCCCTTCTAGTCTTGATTTTCAGTTTCAACTTTCCTATATATTTCTTCTTACATAAGAACATTCTGCCACCTACGTCTCACTATGCAAGCATTTTTATTAAACTCTTATCCTTCAATTTTTATTGCAGTTTTTTTGTTTTAATGAATTTTTAAATTTGTCGTTGTTTTCTTTTTTTTTCAACATACTTTTTGTTACATATAAATATATTCAAAAGCAGATAAAAATTCCCATTAACTTCGTCATTCAAAGCATCACACCACAGCAGCTTTCCAAAACAAACTACATCTGTAGAGGAACTTCTGCTTATCTTCTCTCGTCGTTAAGGAGGGCAGAGAAGGAAAATTTCTGGCTCTCACTCGCATCCGGGCAGTGGAATTGCCTGCCATTAATCAGTATGGGCCGGCAGTGACAAATGCCCTCATTCGTTTCCGTGATAATGAAACGAGGTCTAGTCCGGAGCGGAAAAGTGGCCCAAGGAACAGAATGGATGACGATTCGGAGACGCAATATGCTTGCTTGTAGGCTCATTAAATGCCTTATCTGCCACTTACTATGGTTTTGACTCCTCTGTCGTAAGATAAATGTGTGTTTGGTAGAACTATGGTATTTGAGATTGAAAAACAAAAAGAAGGGAAAAAACTGACCCTTGGTGTTCTGTGAATTTAGACTTTCTGGAAACCTATTCTAAGGGAGTTAAAAAAGCCCGTCTGCATTTCTTGGATCTTTACCAGCGATTCGTTCCGAAGGCTTTTGCGAGCAATTTAAGTACAGGAGAGGCATATTCTAGCCACTCAATTTCACAAGCGGAATTACTTTGCAATTTTTACTGATGACGAAATTTATTCACACCATTAGGGGGCCCAGGGTTGCCCAAATTGGTCGACAGATCTGTACTGTCCGTCCGGCGCTCAGACCTATAAGAAACATCACCGAACAGGGGAAATCAACTTTAGGCTGAGTTTGCAGGAATTGCTACGCAGCCCCGGTCTTCAGTTTGAACAGGGCGTTTAGGCGAGAGACGTGATCGCCGTAATCTTCACGCATTATTCACACCCTCAGTTCGGAAAATTAGATAGCACTGTTAGGTAAAATTTTCGCAATAACCTATTTAATTTTACAACAATGTTCATAATTAATTTTTTCTGAATTTTTTAAAATCTTTTAAACATTTTTAAAATACTTTATAACCCTATTTATACTTCCTCCAATTTTTAACGTAATATTACGCTCCTCAATAACAGTCCTGCGGAGAGAGAAAAATTGTCCGGGGTAGCGAGTTATAATTTTGGCAGCGCGCCAAACCCAGTAACAGTAAACAGTTAAACAGAAAAGTACCAAAATGCATTAAAAAAGAGGTAAACAAAGAAAACTAATCCTACATTAATAACCCGCGGTACTTTCGTCAGCAGAGAATACCTGAAATATATTTACTAATGCGGAGGCAATTGTCGTGAGACATTCGCCTTTTGTTATTCGCCTTTTGTTGCGAAGTCTTGCAGGCTACTTTATTATGGGAGCACCATTTAGGTTTTCCAGCATTGCTTCCTATGAGGGGACCACATGGAAACGACTAAGCCTTATTCAGGATTTGAACTCAAGCCCACTGCGTGGAAGCTCACGACGCTAAACACTTCGCCATGCGGACGGCCACTTAAGCTGAATAATTGACAACACTGTGATATATTTTAGTCATGTGTCATTTTATACTGATTTTTTTTATATTTCTTGTTTTATTTGTTGATGCTGATTTGAATTTTAAAATCTGAATGTCCTTCTAATTACGGATACTTAAGGAAGAGTTTCATGGAATCTAAGTGAGTTCTTTAAAGTAACGATGAAAATGTGCTGGATGCATAGAATGACACCCCATACTGTTCTGCCGAATTTAAAATGATTTAAACCAAACCTTGGTATACTTTGTCCAGGTACGGAAATGGTGCGATAACCGCAGTTTTAGCAACTAAGCTCTTAGCAGTAGACGTCCCCCCAATAAAGTCCGTTTATACCGCAGACAAGTCTTTAGAGGCAATCAATCAGTGGCGAGGCAAGACCAGAAAACATTCGAACACCTCACCGATGCCTTCACTCATTAATGAGATTTGATGTGCGACGCTGACGGGGAGAAAGTGGCGCAAGTCAAAATGAATTGAGATACGGGACAATAGAATTTCAAAGCACGCTACGGTTTCCAGACTATACTGCGATATCGAATCTTCTCCCCTCTGTGACTCCTATGATAATGGATAGTTGAGTTTGGAGTAGTTCAAAGCTTATTCTCCGCGATTAGAATTTAGTTCACGGTCTCGAATATTCAGCTTTCTCAAATTTCCCTAAAGAATGACTGTACGAGTAAATGTCGTGTCAATTTAGGGCCCATAAATCAGATGACCACGAGAAGATTACAACTTTTATAAAATACTAGTTGGTACCCGTCAAAACTTGACGCCTGGATAGAAAAAAACAATGTACTAATACACAAATTATACTCAGTACATCATTGCCAAATGTTGAAAACCCTAATATTATGAATAGAAAAATACACTTTAAAAAATTACTATAGAACCCAATAAATAAGAAAAGGGTTACTCAATAGCACGAAATAAACAATTTCTGTCAGGTTCAATTCTATAGCTCACAAACATAATTAAAAATAATTACAAGATAAAAAGAACATTTTATATACCATGTTTTTAAATTTTCTGTTGAATCATATAAACTTGACAATTCTATGTATTAATAAATACTTTTTAAAAATTTTTTGATGAATTATCCCATCAACTTGAAAGAAAATGAAGTTAATTGGAAGTTAACTTGCGTTTAACTTTTCGTTCCAGTTCCGGCCAATAGATGACTGCACCAGTCTACAAAACAAAATTAACTGAAAATAACTGAAAAGGAATTTAATTCTGCTTAAAGATGGCTTAAAGTATTTAAATAATGCATTGTCATCGTGTTCTGAGCTATTCTAAAAGTTTCAAATGTCTAGCTAGTCGGGAAGTTAGTTAAAAATCGATTGCAAGATTTGTACGGGACAAACACACAAACACACAAACAAGAAAGCGAGTTAATAAAAACATGTTAATAAAAATGGCAGCGAGAGAGCTAGAGATATTCCTCGGAATAAACAAATTAACGTGTTTACTGAGTGATTAGTGAATATCTAAAGCCAGATTTAAACATGTCACCGAGCATGCGCAGAAAGCATTTTTTTTAATTGTAAATTATCGCTAACTAATAAAAATTGCGGTTACAGAAACCAAATTTGACACATCTATAGATTAAAATCTTTCGTTTAAGACCAAACTGAAGTAAACTGACCAAACTGAAGTAAATCCGTGAGTAGTTTTCTCTCACGGATGGCCCATAGAATCGGCCTAGCAACTTAAATACATAGATTTGATGACATTATAAACAAATATCTGATTGGAGAGGGGAAACATAATAGCTACATCTCTCTCAGAAATGATAAATGTATCATACCATCGAGGCAATGCATTCAAACCTAGAAACCTTTTTTTTTTTTTAATTTCTAAAGGCGAGTTACAAAACTACATATAAATAAAAACAAGAACAAACAAACAAAAGATAACTAAAACGTTCATGAAGCCAAAAGTTTCCTAGCTAACCAATATCTCTCACATGCAGGAGCTGGAGGTAGAGCGGGACAACTTAGTATATGGGTAATGTCCATGTTCTCCCGTCGATGACAGAGCTTGCAAAAAGATTCTGAAACGATATTTATACGTCAGAGATGTTTCAGTTGGCAATCATGGCCCGTCACTAGGCGAAACAAGGCGACCGCAATCTGCCTCGACCATTCTGAGGCTTCAACAATTTTGCTCCACCACATCTTATGTAAACTCCTCGACAACAGTTCTCGTGAGAGGGAGTTCCTAAAAGTCTCCCTTACAAGCAACTTTAGCGAGGAGTTGTAACTTAGAAACCATAATTATTATAATTTGATCATAAATAACTGCATATATCTCAAAAGGGAAACATCTAATATTTTACATCTGCAGTCAGTTGCGCGGTGTTTCTTTTTGCAGTAGGTCAAGTACACTCATGGCGAACATCAGTATAAAATATGGAACGATATTCGGACTATAACAATGATGTTCGATTAATGCACAGTTACTCTACCATACTAACCAACCTTTGGCAACTCTCATCGGGTGGTACTGACAAGTAGATCGCAACCAGATTCTATTCCAGTAATGAGGTTTATTCAAAGAAAAATGGTGGAATATTTCTCACGGAGGAATCTCATCTCTACCTAAATTTGTGCAACTTTGCTCGTCTTTTTAAAAATATTTTTTTCTAATGAAGAGCATATTTAAAAAAAATCTTTAAATCCAAGTCGACAATCCTTGGACTCATTTTCTCCATAGGTTAACATTGAGGTGAGCGAATCCAATAGGGTTAGTACACAGCAGCCTTAATAGGCTATCGAAAATTCCTCTGGATCAAGCTACTTAATTATTCTTCAGAACTGAACCAGTAGATTTCTGCCCTTTCTCGAATATCAAGGCATCTGTAAGGCGGAAAGCTTCTCAAACCGAAGTAATGTCAATAGGCCAGTGTATAAACGAGTAAAGGGGAATTTTGCGAATATCAGAAAAATTGGATTAATTGAATGGAAGAAAAGCATACACACTGGTGTTGATTTGGTTGAAAAAAAGCTGAACTCAGCCCCCATAACACAGTTTTATGGGACAGAAAAAAAATTTAACCAAGCTCCAAAATTATTTCTGTGATATTAAATTAACTTTTGGGTTCCACGCCAGCTTTAAATCTAGTTGGATTGCAATACCACTGGCTAAATATTACTGGCATAGCTTCCCATGAACTAACCCAAATTAAACAACTGTAATTTTACTCCGACGCGGCATGCAGTTATTAAAAGCTTTGCCATAGCTTATGACATCACAGGATTTACATCTTGCAGATTGAAATCGTATCACATATACGAATAAAAATCAGGAAAGTGTAGTCTCCGTTTCAAAGTGTAACCAGAGAAATAAAAAATCAGCATAAAAGGATTTTTATGGGTGCATTAGAAATCCTAATTGCGAAAGTTTTTAAAAAAAAAGAATTAGATTAGAATATTAAATTGAATCAAAAGATATTTCGATAAATAAGGTACACAAGCATATCGTAACGTAGAAAATATTGTTCCCAATATTTTAGCAGCGTCAGAAAAATAAAATGAATCGACATTCCTAGACATTTATTTTCCAAAAGGGCAAATTTTTTTCTGAGGTTTTAATTCAGGGAGAATTATTTTATGCATAATATAATACATGAAAGATAATTATAAACCAGTGATTCTCAAACTTACATTATCGGGGAATCCCTTAAACGATTTTCCAATTTTTCGCTCAACCCATATCTATAATTTACGCAGTTCCCTTGCAACCTTATTTTAATAAAACTCTAAATGAAAAATATGCTTTAGAGAATAATTTATTTGTATGTAAAGAACATTTTACAAATAGAATATGATAAAAATAAATCTGAGTTAAATAACTATAAATTTGGAAAAGTGTAGAAATCAACAAATATTAATACAAAAAATTTTGTTCTTCTAATGTTGTTTCTTACTTTCGGAAAACGAGGTTTAATATTGGGTAGGAAAGTTCCTATAACTGGTATAAGGTTCAATTTGTCGCGGTATGTACATTTCGAGCAAATATATAATTTAAAATGCCAGATCAAAGCAAATATATCCTAGTAAAAGATTAAAAAACTCTAGTGTATTTATTTGTCAAAAATATATTACACTTGAAAATAACAACCAGAATTCTCTTAAACTTATCCATTAGTTGAAAATCTGAAATAATTTCAATTAATTTTCGTAATCCAAAAACAGAAATCATCTAGCTTTTCCTGTAAGTTACCATTTCTTATATCCCAGTTTCTCGAAATGAATATATTTGACCCGCCAACAAAAAGTAGAAACTAATTTTTGTTTTCAATAGTCAGATAATTTGCTTGAATGCACTAAATTTCTAAACTAAAATAATCAAGTAGTTTAGGTCTCTAAAATTTTAATCCTAGTTAAAACTACCTATACTCGTTTTTCAATACATTTTTTTACTGTCTATTGGATATGTAGTTAATGCTGAGATTGAGTTCGACGTCTCTCTCTCTCTCTCTATATATATATATATATATATATGGTAACGCATGCAACACAGTGCTGTGGAAACGAGGCGACGACAGTGCCATCCCGCGAAGAGAGGTGTTACTCATTAGTTGACCCCTTGAAAGCCGACGCTGACGGTCGAACGAGAGAATGGGCAGACGACCCTGTAACTGAAGATTGGGAAAGACTATCCTAGAACTGCATTTGTATTTTCCAGTGACTGTTGTAGACGTTACCTTGATACTCATCTCAACTCTTTTTGTATATAGTTTCCTACTTTTACATCTAATCAAGTTTAAATATAGATAATCTAAAATTACACATCGTAGTGTGAGTTTCTTGAGGACTCTTTAATTCGCTTCCCACATATATATCTTCTTCACAAACAAAACAGCCTGTTACAGGCCTAGGGTGCCTCAACCACGCGCTCCTTCCAGCGTCTTCCAGCGTCTGTAACGACTCCTCTTCAGTTTTCGAAGTTTTTGGGTCCTATTCAATGTCATCTAACCATCTAGTCGGTGGTCTACCTCTAGTTCGGGATCCCTCAGGTTTTTTAAATCCCAAGATCTTGGTGGGATTATCTTCCGAGTTTCTCCAAACATGTCCAAGCCATCTTAATCTATTACTACGGATGACTTGTGTTATTTGTGATTGCGTATAAAGCCTATACAGTTCAAAATTATATAGTTCTCCGACGTCCTTCTTCCTGCACTCGGGCAAAGATAGACCTGAGGATTTTTTTTCTCAAACATGTCCAGTGAGCGCTGCGTTTGTATGCTCAAGATCCATGTTTCACTTGAGTTAAGTCAGACAGGCAGTATTAGTGTCTTATAAATCCTGAATTTAGTTTTGCGACTGATGAGATTAGATCTCAATTCAGTTCTCTTCTCAGCCAAAAGAAACATTTATTAGTCATTTTGATTTTGTTATCAGTTTCTGCTCTTAGTATATTTTTGTCATTAATTATAGTGCCAAGGTATTTAAACTCATCAACCTTTTCAATGGTGTAACCATTAAAGCACAAAGGTTTACTATAATTCACTATAAAGGGTGAATATATATACTATATATATATATATATATATATATATATATATATATATATATATATATATATATATATATATATATACCGTATTTTTCGGACCATAAGACGCACCTCAAATTTATGGGAGGAGTTTTGGAAAAGACTATTTTGTATTTTGTTAGGTATATAAAGGTATTTTCAATTTCTTACTTAATAAAGATTGAAAAAATATATAATAAATATAACAAATAATGTATATAAAATATACATAATATATATAATAAATATATATAATTTATATAATAAAATATTCATTTTATTTTAATGTTACCTTCGGATCATATGACGCACCCAAATTTTAAGTCGATTTTTTCATGTAAAATGGTGCGTATTAAGGGCCGAAAATACGGTATATATGCATATATATATATATATATATATATATATATATATATATATATATATATATATATATATATATATATATATATATATATATATATATGCGTATGAAACCTCTCAAACTGATACTTTCACATTTGCAACGTAAGGTAGAAAAGATTTATTGTCTAAATGTCACCACAAAGGCGGATTTTATGTGCTGACATATTCGTCCTATTTACCCAGCTTATTTCCCTAAAGCCCCATTCTACTGTTTGATCGAGTCTTTTAAGTAGATGCACGGAAACGACATGCTTCCGCTTTTCAAAAGAGAGATAAGTTTAATTTCCCGGTAAGCTTCGGGAGTTCTTTGCGGCGTACTAAATGTCGCTGAAGTTACATTTCTTGAGAGTTTTTAAGTATATTTTCGGATCTGAAGTGTTTTGTAAATATCACTATAGAATTTGATTAGGTGATTTTAGTTCAACTGCATATCAAGCGCTAATGGCATACTTCGTTCCTCTTAAGTAGTTCATCATTTGTTGTAGTTCAGTGTCTCCATACTAATGAATTCTAGTCCACGTCACTAATTCGCCATTCCCTGCTTATTATAAATTATACCTACTATAAATTATAACACTTACTATAAATTATAAAGACCTCAAACTTATTTCACTATTGAACGATAATGAAGATTTTTTAAAAAAGTAACTCATTTTAACCTTTAGCTTACGGGGACCATTTTTTCGCTTCCCTCTTTATAACGTTAAATTTCATCTTTGTAAGAACGGCCATTAAGGGGGTTATTTCTTTGTTTGTTCATTTGCTATTGTTTGTTTGCTTTTATTTGTAGGGTCAGCAAATTTAGGGACTCACGAACCCACTCTTGAATTCGGTCATACACGTGTAGAAATACAAAGGCATGCAATTCATGGGAAGTTCTGTGGCTAAGGGTTTTAAAGCGATAAATTAATATTACTGGGGATTGGATTTAGGAAAGAGAATTTAAATGCTAAAATGGAGGGCATAATATTTAAGATATTACACACACACACACACACACACACACACACACATATATATATATATATATATATATATATATATATATATATATATATATATATATATATATATATATATATATATATACATATGTATATATTGTTACGAATTTTGCGAGTCTATAGCAATCTCGACAAATATGAGAGTTATCGCCAAATTGGCGATGGATTTGGAGACTTATTTTGGTCGCCAAATTTGGCGATATGGCGCCAAATTGTCACCAACCTTCTAGACCATTCTCAGAAGATCTAGTGATTTCTACAGGGTGGCTAATAAATACTGTAACACTCCAAAAAATAAGAGTTAATTTTAATTGTTTGTAAAAACAACTTATCTATCTATTTGTGTGATTGGCAACTTTTTGTAAACGCAGACGATTTTTG
This sequence comes from Dolomedes plantarius, assembly GCA_907164885.2. Lineage (NCBI taxonomy): Eukaryota > Metazoa > Arthropoda > Arachnida > Araneae > Dolomedidae > Dolomedes > Dolomedes plantarius. The sequence continues at coordinate 98,968,996 of OU015497.1, read as the reverse complement.
TTTAAAGTAAAACATGTAGAATATTTTTAAAGATAGAAGTCAAAAGGTTAATGGTTAAACAGCTTTTTGATCGCGGATTTTCTGCAGGTAAAATATTTAAGCAATTAAAATGCCTTGGTTTTAATAGGATGTTTATATATAGGACTATAAATCGATTATTGGATACCAATAGCTGTAAAGGTCGACCAAGATCCGGTCGTCCACGCACTGTTCGTACAAAAGAACGTATCAAAAGAATTCGTGAAAAGATACGAAGAAATCCACAACGTTCTGCAAATAAAATGGCTGCAGAAGAGAACATCAGTCGCAGAACTATGCAACTTATCATAAATGAAGACCTGGGTTTTCGCCCTTATCGCAAAAGAAGAGTTCAAGGTTTGACTACTGCACAAATAGTAAAAAGGTTACAAAGATGTAAGAAATTGCTGAACCGGCACGGTAGCAAAAGTGTTGAAAAAATAATTTTCTCTGATGAGAAGCTGTTTTGTACAGAACAGAGTTATAATGCTAAAAATGATGTTGTACATTCAGCAACCTTCGAGGATATACCTGAAAATCTTCGAACTGTTAAACGCTTTCAGAACAAGAATTCTGTTATGGTTTGGGCTGCAGTGTCACACAATGGAAAACTGCCTCTGAAATTCATCGATAAAGGGGTAAAAATCAATGCTGAATATTACAAACAGGAAGTATTGGCTACACGTTTATTACCACATGCTAACAGATTGTATCCCAAAAAGAATTGGATATTTCAGCAAGATTCTGCACCGTCCCACCGATCCAAAACAACACAGGAATGGCTCCATGTCAATTGCCCGAAGTTTATCAAGCAAGAAGATTGGCTACCTTCTTCACCAGATCTAAATCCTTTAGACTATTGCATTTGGGGGATTTTAGAGTCTAAAGTAAATGCTAAGCAGCACAGAAGTTTGGACTCCCTCAAAGCTTCCATACGGAGTGAATGGGACAAATTACCTCATAAAATGATTCGTGCCGCAATAGGACAGTGGCGTAAGAGATTATCTTTAGTAATCGATAAAGATGGCGGTCGATTCGAGTAAAATTATTTCATGGTAAACTTTCATGTATAATGTTCATAATATTGTTGTATTTTCCATTTTCTATTTCATCTGTGTGTAATTAAATGATTCGATATTTGTCACAGTATTTATTAGCCACCCTGTAGTTGGTGACTGGTAGAGGGCGCTTTGGAAGTCTATAAATATACCTGAGATTGGCACTAGAGGTCGGTGTTCTCTTCTGTTGCGTACTGAATGTATGCCATCAGTGCGTTAGGCGTATATTGTATTGAAGACTCTGTTATCCTGACGTGTTTTTTTAGAGTTTTCTGTTCTAAAAAGATAATTGTTACGTTTTTCTGTTAGTAATTGTGTATGCGCCTGAAGAATTTAGAGAATAATAAATTTTATTTTGTGTGCACTTTCTGAAGAGAATTTACTCAATCCCATCGAACCCAGAAAACGGAACAATATATATATATATATAAAGAGGCTGTTCGCACATTTTTTAGACGATTTTGGTAAGCGGTAATAAAAAATCGTTTGCTGCAAAAGAAATAATTGCAATTGTACTATGTTTTTAAACGTCAAAATTATCATCTGCGGCTTGAAAGTTTTGTTTTTATTCAAAATGGCGTTTTTAACAAAGCAGTTGTTCGAAGGCTACATTTATGCTCTTTCCGAAGAGAAATATGCATACTCCGTTATCCAAAAACGATGTGAGAGTCATGGTTTTGTGATATCTAAAGCGTCGATAGGTAATATCGTCAACAAGAAAGGAAAAAAACGTCAAATTGGAGCCTCAAGTGGGACAAAAATTCCAAACAAGTATCCAAGGAAAAATCGGACATCTTCGACTATTGCAAAGGTACGTTGTTTAATGTTAAAAGAAAATCCCCCTAGTCAAAGGACCCCCCTAGTAAAATCATTAAAATGTTCGGTGTCCACTGTAAACAAAATGATAAACGTTGATTTAAATCTTAAGAAAGCGAAATAACGCAATGTGCATCGTCTTCTTCCAAATCCTATCGCTGAACTCAGGATACGCTGCAGAATTCTATATGAGAAACACTTATCCAAAGAAAAATGGAAAACAATTGTCACAATAGATGAATCATGGGTGTATTTAAATGATTTCAAACCGTCTTGTTGAACACCCTTGTTACCCCGTCTTGTTGAACAAAAAAAGAGCCATTTATTATCATAAAAGGGGAGGAAAAAATTTAAGTACATGGTTCAAAGAATGGAAAGAAAGTTTTTCTAAGGGATTCATGATTGTTGCTGGTTTATCTTATAATGGCAAGTTAAAAATAAAGAGAGTGGAAAAAAATGTCAAGATTAACTCCAAATAATTTCAGGAACATATTTTATCGCCAATTTTTCTGAATGAAATACCATCGCTTTACCCACAGTGCCATCAATCTGTGAGACTCCATCAGGACAAAGCTAGCAGTCACACATCAAAATCCACTGTAAATTTCCTAAAAGAAATGGAACAAAAAACTGGTATCAAGGCCATACCCTTCACTGATATCCTTACTAAATCTCCCGATGTATCACCTATGGATTTTTGTGCTATCGGGCTTTTAAAATCTGCATTATCCAAACGTCGTCCCAAAACCCTTACAGGACTCTGGAAAGCTGTTAAGTAGGAATGGTATAGAATACCTCTTCTGACACTTCAAAAGGCATTATTATCCTGGAAATTGCGGTGTCGAAAGATAGTTCAGAATAAGGGATGTCAAATAGAACATTTAAAACACAAGAATTTTATGTAATTGAGTTTTGTGAATACAATATACATCGTATAAAAAATGTGTGAACAGCCTCTGTATATATATATATATATATATGTGTGTGTGTGTGTGTGTGTGTGTGTGTAAGTGTAAGTGTAAGTAAGTAACAAGAAAACGCGTCGTCCTAAATTGCTTTTAAAGCATGTTCTCTTTTTAATAAAGTACAACCCCTTTTTCAAATCGTACCTAACCTGAAAATAATGTAAGTTATAATTTATATTAGCCCTGCAGATCATTAAACAGGCATTTGAAATATCTGAATTTCATAACATCACCATATTTGGCCCGAACCGAACGCCTCATTAAATTTATATATAATGAATAAGTCGTGTTTTCAAATTCTTCCTTATTGGTAAAACGCAGAGCAAGCGCGTGATCTAGCAATTAATTAATCCCCGGAGAACCATGACATGGACACGTGAACTCCACGAGACTAAATTCGTCCAATTAAATAAAGCAATTTAGGTCCTCTGGTGTCAATATCACCAAACACTCATTTCATATTAGTTTGAACGGAGGACCCTTCCTCTTCTTCTCTCTTAACGTTGGCATGTAAACATGTAAGCTGCTGTCTCCACGCTCCCCGTCTTGTTGCATGGACGCCGGGCAAGTCAGGTGGACGCCCCATCTCCACGGATTATGTATAGCCGTTCCTAACTTCTTTCCATGTACCTACTGCAGAATCTTAGATATTATGTTCGTTTCCAGTCAAGATTATTATCATCTATACTTATATATAAAGAGAGAGCGGATTTTGTACGTGGAGGGTAATTCTCCAGAACCACTTCACCTATTTGAAAAATTCTTTCACTGTTTGAAAGGTACATTATTCCAGATGGACATAGGCTGTATATTATGTATATCTGATCATCTATACTTATATATAAAGAGAGAGCGGATTTTGTACGTGGAGGGTAATCTCCAGAACCACTGTACCTATTTGAAAAATTCTTTCACTGTTTGAAAGGTACATTATTCCAGATGGACATAGGCTGTATATTATGTATATCTGATCATCTATACTTATATATAAAGAGAGAGCGGATTTTGTACGTGGAGGGTAATCTCCAGAACCACTTCACCTATTTGAAAAATTCTTTCACTGTTTGAAAGGTACATTATTCCAGATGGACATAGGCTGTATATTATGTATATCTGATCATCTATACTTATATATATAAAGAGAGAGCGGATTTTGTACGTGGAGGGTAATCTCCAGAACCACTTCACCTATTTGAAAAATTCTTTCACTGTTTGAAAGGTACATTATTCCAGATGGACATAGGCTGTATATTATGTATATCTGATCATCTATACTTATATATAAAGAGAGAGCGGATTTTGTACGTGGAGGGTAATCTCCAGAACCACTTCACCTATTTGAAAAATTCTTTCACTGTTTGAAAGGTACATTATTCCAGATGGACATAGGCTGTATATTATGTATATCTGATCATCTATACTTATATATAAAGAGAGAGCGGATTTTGTACGTGGAGGGTAATCTCCAGAACCACTTCACCTATTTGAAAAATTCTTTCACTGTTTGAAAGGTACATTATTCCAGATGGACATAGGCTGTATATTATGTATATCTGATCATCTATACTTATATATAAAGAGAAAGCGGATTTTGTACGTGAAGGGTAATCTCCAGAACCAGTTCACCTATTTGAAAAATTCTTTCACTGTTTGAAAGGTACATTATTCCATATGGACATAGGCTATATATTATGTATATCTGATCAGTAGATCTGATCTTTAGAATAATAAAGATCTTTCTCGAACACGCTGTATTAAAATGAGTCACTTTAAAATAAATTTTCATTATCGTTCGTTAGTAAAATAAGTTTGAGGTTTTGGAACAGCTTTCTTATTTGCACAATTTCTTGCCAAGATGATTTCGCGCGAATCCTCGCGGCGCGGCTTGTTCTTCTCCCTTTGGGAGAGCTGACCCGATAAGATTTTCTTTAATTTATATATTTTATTTTAACTTAATATATTTATACATGGCATATTTATACATATATACAGCATATTGGCTGGTGTAAACAAAAATGGCGCCAAGATTGGCGTGAAAATTTAGACTTGGTGAGAAAGTGTGCATATCAGGAATCTTAGCCGAGGTTTTTATAATTTATAGTACGTAGTAAGTATTATAATTTATAGTAGGTAGGTAGTATTTATAATAAGCAGTGAATGGCGAATTAGTGACGGGGACTAAAATTCATTATCACCATGTTTTTATTAACCCGCTTTCTTGCTTGTTTGTTTGTGTGTGTGTGTGTTTGTCCAGTACTAATCTTGCAATCAATTTTTAATCAACTTCCCGACTAGCTAGACATTTGAAACTTTTAGAATAGCTGAGAACACGATAACAATGCATTATTTTAATACTTTTAGCCATCTTTATGCAGAATTGAATCCATTTTCAGTTAATTTTGTTATGTAGACTGGTGCAGCCATCTATCGGCCGGGACGCGAACGAAAAGTTAAACGCAAGTTAACTTCCAATTAAGTTCATTTTCTTTCAAGTTGACGGGATAATTCATCAAAAAAAATTTTTTAAGTATTTATTAATACATAGAATTGTCAAATTTATATGATTCAACAGAAAATTTAAAAACATGGTATATAAAAAATCTTTTTTATCTTGTAATTAGTTTTACTATATTCATTGTTACTCTATTTCCAGGAGCCCCGTCTAGAAAGGGGAACTGCAACTCATCGTCCATCGCCGGTGTCATCGTTTGTTAATAAATTTCTTCAGTGATTGTGTGATTTGTCTGTTTCTATTTCCTTGTATTCATATGTACACCGGACTGGGGTGTAATGTTGTCATCCCCCAGGGACATTAGCCCCCCCCCCTAAAAAAAACTGTATTTCCACGTTTCGTGTTATTTTTGACTCGAGACTCGACTTTAGTTGTCCATGTTCATTTTGACAAGGAACAACTCCGTGTTCATCGAAGAGTGAATTTGACAACAACGTTCATACGTTGACTTGTCATATAAAAAACTGAAACAAACAAACAAGCAAACAAAAAAACAAACCCAAATATAATGCATGCATTTTCTTCAGCTTTCGGTGTTATAGGGCCAACGTTTAGCAAGTTTTCACGAGAATAAAAAATATTTTTTTTGTTGTTGCCATAAACAAAAGATTCTGATTTCAGCATACAGTTGAGTAACGATTCTTGAAAATTAAACAACCGTAGATCTTGCATCTAAATGAATATGGCATGAAATGCAATCAAAAATACGTACAAAAATACGTATCTCAGGACTTCGCAATATTTTAAACAAAATTTTAAAACAAATAATCAAAAAGAATACAACTGTCGTTGTAACGCTTATATTATAACTAAAAACAAAAAAACAATTAATAATCAGCATAAATTAAAGAAATAAACCATCGGTACAAATTAAATTCATTTTTTCACTGTAACCCTGTTGGCAGACCAGACAGCCAAAAATATTTACTGGTAAACAACTGTGAAGACATTTCTCTATTCATTTTATCCCCCCCCCCCCCCGCAGTTTAAATCCAGAAGTTCCATCCAATAAAAAAAAATATTGCTGTGATTTCTTTCAGCTAATACTACATTCATAAATAACTCATCTGACCTTCACGAGTAATATACGTGGGTTCGCGTGTGTACGTGCATGTCGATTGGCACAGAAGTATACATGTTTGCGGAGTTACGTTTATAAAAGAGCATTTAGCCGTTCACAAAAGTGGCGACAAGGAGAGCATTCGCTGTGTTTTCGTCCTGTTCACTTGCCTTGTTTGCAGAGAGAGAGCCCGGTCTCTCTGTTTGATTAAGCCTTTTAATTACATGCACGGAAACAACACATTTCCGTTGCTCGTAAAAGAGAGGGATTTCCGTGGCTGTCTGGAGGATGACTTTCAGGGAAGAATTTTCTCTGTTCAGTATTGTAGGAAAGTCGATTAAAGTAGTATTCTTTTCGAAAAATGTTAAAATGTCCGTTGGAAGAAAGAAATTTGCGCGGAAAGCCGTCTGTTGACAAAGTTACTGAACATTTTAGATAAATGTAGAAAAAGGGTGTTTTTTTTTAAATTCAACCATTGTACCATTCCGTACAACTTAATTATAAATTTAATTGACATTCGTAAATAATTTTGAATTTGCGACATTTAATATTTTTAAAAAATACAAAAGAAAAAATATATGTTTTAAAAAAACTGTCATTTGGAAAAACAAAAAAAAAACAACTTATTGCTTAACAAATAGGAATCACCGACAAGGGGGAAAACTATCTTATAAAGGACTCTATGAACTAGATTTATCCCAGGAATGAATTTACGGAGCTAGTTAAAACTTAAAGTACTAAACATGGATTTCATACTAGGTTAATCACGTACCAATTTCAATACCAATCAAGTGACAATATTCAAAAATAAGTAGGATTTTAAATAATTATGGATTTTAAACAGGGATTCCCAGAGACTTTGCGGGGCCTGGGGCAATCTTCTGTTCCCCAAGAAAAATAAAAAATGGAAAGAGACGAAAACACACATTCAAACTAAGTTACTCATACTTAAAATTTTATTACATAAATGATTAATATAATTATTATACTTCATTGCACTGCTGTCTTGTCATATTCTCCAATAAATATGACATCTTCCATCCACAAAGCTGTTTTGCTATCTATTTTAGTAGTTAGTACTGTCTTCAATTTATTAGAGAGAATGTAATTTTACGGCAGTAATTTTACGGCAACGCCGTCTTCAGTGTTCAGAGCCAAACTTTTCATCCTTTCCAAGATTGAACGACTTTCTCGATGACAAAAAAAAAAAAATCTCCCATTGCAACATATAAATGAATTGCAGGACCTTATATCAGGACATTTGGTAGCATTGCAAAATGAAATTGCAGACTATTTTCCAGATATTAGTCCAGAGAATTGGGAGTTTAAGTTGATAAGAGATCCTTTATAATCGACGTGGATATACTTCCTGATCATATTCAGGAACAGGCAATCGACCTAAAATGTGATGCTCAAGCAAACGCGGAATTCGAAAACATGGATGTTAAAAATTTTTGGTTACGCTATTTTCTGGTTTATCCAGAAGTTGCTTTGGAAACTTTGAGGTTATTAGTACAGTTTACATCCACATATCTCTGAGAATCTGGATTTTCAGCATTAGCATACATAAAGTCAAAATATCGAGCAAAGCTGGACGTTGAAAGTGACCTCAGGTGTGCTTAGTCACAGTTACAATCTAATATTCAAAATCTTGTCAAGGACAAACAGTGCCAGCCCTCTCATTAATGTTGTGAAAGTGACTGGTATTACATGCCAACCTCACCTAGATCCTTGATTACCTCAAATATATTTGATCTCTATTTAATTCTTTGATTTCATATGTTCTAATAATAATATGTTCCAAATTAAGATATAGTAGTGATATTAAATTTTGTGTATGCAATTATCTATTCCATATTTTCATTTAATAACCAGCTTCAGTTTCAAATTCCGATTGTACTACTAGTATTGACCACATGTAGTGGTGGTGGCGGGGGAGGCATGACCTCACATCAGTGTTCAAAGGGGGGCACAGAGCCTGAAAGGTTGAGAACCCCTGGTTTACAAGACATTAAAAAATATACAAATAACTTTTCACATCATTTCTTAACGAAGAAATGGTAAGTCTAGTAAAGCTTCCTTAAACTCGACAAAAAGTATTTTATTACCATAATTTACTATACAATCTATACAGGAACTGTTCATTGAATCAAACTAAAAAGCGAATATTTGGCGTACTTGTAGTTACGTTCTTGCTATCATAGTTGAAAATTATCTAATGTGAACATTAAAAAAATAATGTCTACAAATCTGATCCGGATATCCGGATCGACGAGGGCCAGATAAACGAGATTTTACTATATATGCAATGTTGTTTCTATAATCAGTCCGAGTAAACATTTTCGTAGACTGGAAACTGTAATGACGACTCCTCGCTCTTTTAAAATTTTTTATCTCACCCTTCAAAGACAACTAGGCTGTCCTAAGAAGAGAACTGAAAACCTATTGTCCCACACAGATATGCTGAAATCTCCACCTTAAGGCTGCTATACACTAAACCTATTGGATTTGCTCACCTCAATGTTAACATATAGAGAAAAATTGTCCTAGGATTACGTACTGGGATCTAAAGAAAGGAATTTTTAAAATCGTACTCCGTAATAGAGAAAGAAATTGTACACCTCGCTCTTTTAAAATTTTTTATCTCACCCTTGAAAAACAACTAGGCTGTCCTAAGAAGAGAACTGAAAACCTATTGTTCCACACAGATATGCTGAAATCTCCACCTTAAGGCTGCTATACACTAAACCTATTGGATTTGCTCACCTCCATGTTAACCTATAGAGAAAAATTGTCCTAGGATTACGTACTGGGATCTAAAGAAAGGAGTTTTTTTAAATCGTACTCCGTAATAGAGAAAGAAATTGTACACCTCTGGACAGTTTTCGTTTAACAAAATTGCAAAAAAAATATTTCAAAATTAAAATTATTTGGGGAAAAAATCTGGTATAGTGTATTTTTTAAACGTTCCTAAATTTCTTTAGTGGGCGAAATTTATAAAATGAATCCCGTTACAAGGCGCAGAAAAGTTCAGGCTATCTGAAAATATAATTTTTGTTGGATTATCGGCATTTATGTAGATGTAAATTGTAGCCACAATGGTTACACAATAGAACAGGGTGCCCGCGCCAAACTGGCGAAAAAGTGCCTATATGTATGTATGTATGTTTGTATGTATATATGTATGTTTGTATGTACGCATGTATATATGTATGTATGTTTGTATGTATATATGTATGTTTGTATGTACGCATGTATATATGTATGTATGTTTGTATGCATGCATGTATATATTTATGTATGTATCGCAATCGCGCCAAGAAGCCCAATTCCATCAGCAACACGATCTGAAAATATCATTTTTTTACGATGTTTTTATGAACTCGCTTTCTTGTTTGTTTGTGTGTGTGTTTTTGTCCCGTACAAATCTTGCAATCGATTTTTAACTAAATTCCCGACTAGCTAGACATTTGAAACTTTTAGAATAGCTCAGAACACGATGACAATGCATTACTTTAATACTTTTATCCATCTTTAAGCAGGATTGAATTAAATTTCAGTTAATTTTGTTTTGTAGACTGGTGCAGCCATCTATGGTGCAGCCGGGAGGGGAACGAAAAGTTAAATGCAAGTTAACTTCCAATTATTTTCATTTTCTTTGAAGTTGATGGGATAATTCATCAAAAATTTTTTTTATAAAGTATTTATTAATACATAGAATCGTCAAGTTTATATGATTCAACAGAAAATTTAAAAACATGGTATATAAAAAGTTCGTTTTATCTTCAAATTATTATTGGATTATCAGCATTTATGTAGCTGTAAAAAGTAGACAAATTTTCTTCATAGGTTGACATTGATGTGAATGAATCCAAAAGGGCAATCTTTCATCAGTTAGTACACAGCAGCCTTAGCAATGAGGTGAGCGAATCAACCACATATGAAAGCCTTATTTGAATAGTGGTCCAAATCCATTCTTATTCATTTTGAGATACAGAGCCTTAAAGTCTAACGAGTGCCGAGAAATGACTGCTTAAGTCTGATTTGTAATGCCCTCTGTTGGCAGCAGAAATAAGCTGGAAGTGTACCAGTTTAAAAATAAGATAGGAATGACTTGTATGATCATGACAGTGAGGCTAACTCCATTTTTTTAAAAGAGGAATTGGACCACTATTCAAATAAGGCCTTAATTTATGGAATAACTTGTATTTATACCACTAATGGTGAAATGGAAATGTTTCTAAAGTACATGTTTATAAGTAATTCTAAAAATGCAAACTTATTATTTGTTTTAAATACACAAAATGATTGCAAAAAAAAAAAGTTTTCTTGATTTATAGTAAGAGCTGATGTTTGAACATTTTAGATCTGCTCGGTCATCTCAACAAAATAATAAATCTTAGTTATAATACATAACCATTTATTACTCTACCCTTTGAAGATGTTGCCAATAAATAAATAAGTGCATTCGACCATAAAGTGACACGATCAATTCTTCAAATTCGGATGGAAAAAAAGTGAACATTTCATTGTTTTTACGCTGAACGTTTATACTGTCCATCGATGAAACTATCGATTAACAGCGAACCGATGCAATGTCATTCACGCTATCGGTCACAGTTAGATCTGAGAGAGAGAGCTGTGACCTGGTTTGTGTAATGTTACGGATAAATATCATATTAATCGTTATCACAGGTCATAGCTAGACGGGAGCCCAGCAATTCGAGAAGGATGAAGCATCAGTTCGCAGACACTGAAAACTTATGAAATACAAAATGCATAAAAATTACATAAATTTCAAAAGTGAATGAATATGATACGCATAAATATAGAAGACATTTAAATGCATCCTATGTTTTACTAAAGAATAGTTGTTGCTGATTTCATTAAATCGTAAAATAGTCTTGTAAATGATACGTCTGTCACTGACCAGACAGAAACCAAAATAATCGATGAAATGAAATGAAATTCTAAAACTGAAAATTTAAATGAAGCATATGGGAGTTTAAAATATGGGTTCAGTTGCTCGTCAGATACTCTTGTTCCCTGCACAGGCACACACACGCGCCAAACAAGATTCTGATTACGATTTTGTTTTGTGCCACTATTTTTTTTATTCTAAAATTTTTAGGGCTTTCTCTCTTTTATATGTACCGTAAAATCTTGAGTATAATACGCACTTTTTTCATTTGCTGTTCAGATACTCTTGTTCTCCGCACAGTCACACACACGCGCCAAACAAGATTCTGATTACGATTTTGTTTTGTGCCACTATTTTTTTTATTCTAAAATTTTTAGGGCTTTCTCTCTTTTATATGTACCGTAAAATCTTGAGTATAATACGCACTTTTTTCATTTGCTGTTCAGATACTCTTGTTCCCCGCACAGTCACACACACGCGCCAAACAAGATTCTGATTACGATTTTGTTTTGTGCCACCATTTTTTGTCTAATATTTTTAGTGCTTTCTCTCTTTTATATGTACCGTAAAATCTTAAGTATAATACGCACTTCTTTCTCACATTTCAGGCCGCAAAAATGAGGGTACGTATAATACTCGTGTACGAAAAAAAACGTAGTTTTAAAAATTGAATAAAAGGCAAACAAAGATAATAATATAATAATATAATGCAATAATATAATAATAAATAATAATAATAATAATATGCCCTACTATAATAAGAACAGGCAATCTCAATTAAAATAACTCAGTTGGGATCTGTACTGGTTAAGATTAAAATTTTTTTAACATGTATTAATAGAAGTTGCATGTATGATAATAATATAATGAAATAGATTAGCTGTATTTTAGTAAAAGTGATTAAGACTAATAATTTCACAGTCTTGTTTGTTTTAAATTAAAAATTTAAGTTTTTTCTACCGAATTTGACGTTTTCGTTTATTTTTATTACAAATTTTATTCATGTTAATAAATATTTGTGCAATTTTTAAATAAAATATTGAAAAGTTATGGGTGCGTATTATAGTCAACTTTTAATTTTCTCCGAAAATTTCGCGCAAAATCAAGCATGCGTATTATACACGTGTGCGTATTATAGTCAAGATTTTACGGTACATATGCTATTTGAAATTATATTACAGAAAAAATTAATCTTTAAAAATCTTTATTTTTCTCTATTTATTAAAATTTTTTATTATCTATTATGATCATTAATATTGTTTACACGTATTTAAATCAATAATAGCAGTATACTGCAAATTTACAAGTATATTATAAGTCTTATTTCATTATAGATGTTCAACTCATAAAATTTTAGCAATAATCCAATCCGCGAAAGTTAAGGGTCAACTGCCCAACAATAATAAGAAAAGGCAATATCAAATAAAATAACTCAGTTGGGATCTCTACTGGTTAAGGTTAAAATTTTTTTAACATGCATTAATATGAAGATATTTCCCCCCTCTGGATTTTTATCTTATTTAGGCCGGATTTTAGACTCCGGATTGTACAGCAACCTTTATGATTTACTGACCACTGAGAATAGAGTAGTGCTTTTAAGATGCATTAAGCCATTTTTTTTCCAAAAACTGTACTAGCGAAAATTTCTGTCTTATTTTTCAAAGGAATATACATAGAACCAAAATACGAAAATGAGGAGAGAAAATTGACCTATGCAACTTTTTGCAAAATTGAGGATTTGTTTTTGTCAAAATTGAGTCTTTTTTACATGAACGACTCTAGCTCTAAAAAAAAGTTATGCATATATCATTCATTTCTTTTTATCATATGTACGCAAAACCCTCGTGAATGTAATGACCTAAAACCTAATCAATATTATGAAATCTGAAAGAAATACAGGCGATTATATGCTATAACATGTAAAAATTTCAGTAATTCCTCGCGAGTTTTCCTTTTTTATAAATGCAGCTGTAAATCTAAAAATAATCTGTAGTTCATTGCATTTTTAACAGTATGAAAAACCTACCTGAAAAATTTCATAGACATATCATGATTATATTTTGAGTTATGAAAATAGTCCTTTACATTTTTGGTGAAAATTTTCTTCAGAAAACATAATTAAAGTTTTCACTTATAATGAAATTTACAGCTTTTGCTCTTCTAGCAGTCGCTCTCATTTCATTTCTTATGATCGTTAAGAAAAAATACAAGCATATTTAGAAGCAGAAATTCCCATTCTTTAACCTTTTCCTTACGGGGTGGGATAGCATGTATCCCAAGAGTACGGGCCCAAGAATGAATATGAATATATATATATATATATATATATATATATACATACACACACATGTATATATATAACCCCCTTAATGATCGTTCTTATAAAGGGGGGTATGAAATTTTTCATTCTAGAGAGGGAATCGGAAAAATTGGGCCCGTAAGCTAAAGGTTAAGAAAACGAATAAATTTTTTTTAAAAATCAGAATTTTCATCGAAATCGACGTTTTAAAGGTAGTCGGATAGCTTAAATTAAAAACTGAGAAGCATTTTTATTTAAATATTGAAAAAAACTACATTCAAACGCCCTTAACAATTGAGGACGCCATTCTGATTACATTTCTTAAATTTAGATACATAAATACCTACTTAAGAAAAGAGGAAAGAACATCCGTACTTCGTTCAGACACAATTAAACTTTCTCCGAAATTCTCCCCCCTGTTCCTGTAAAAGAGTTTACCCAAAGTCCAAGAATGACGCATTGCACTGTGCTTCCATAAAAATCCACATTGAAAAAAAAATCCGTCCCAATGTGTTAAGTCCTTGCTCCGAAATGATTTTCCTCCGAAGATGTCTTTTTTACAAATTCAAAAGGACTCCAGGAGCACCTTGTTATGAGGGAAGACTCTTTCTTTTCCCTTTCAGACTGTTGCATTTCTCGACGTTAAAAACGAGGGACAGAAGAAGAAGAAAAAAGCAAAACAAAACCACGGCGTGAACAGGGATTCATTAGTTTTAAAAGTTGAAGCACTTCTCGAGACATGCCTGAAAGCCTCTTCAATTTGTCAAATCAGGAGGGGATTTTTAAGAGGACCCCCTCGTTTCCAGTAATTACATAAAAGTCATTTTTTTCCCCTGAAAGCCTTTGTTCCTCTCTGGCCGACAGATAAGGAGTCAGAAGAATCCCCGTCCACTAGTGTACTATTTTAAGCCCAGTCTTACGTTTGCGTCCCGTTATGGACGTGGAATCAGAAAAGGGTTTTAAGTGTTCTTGTTCGGCTAGAAAGTTTGGAAAGGCGAAAATTTTATTAATATCTCCATTATTTTTTTTTCGAATTTTAGTGACTGAGGCCTATCATAATAACAATATGCAATATTTACATAACGTATAAATGTAAACAGAATCGCGTCCTCAATTGTTAAGGGCGTATGAATGTAGTTTTTTTCGATATTAAAAAAAAATGCTTTTCAGTTTTTAATTTAAGCTATCCGACTACCTTTAAAACGTCGATTTCGATTAAAATTCTGATTTTTTTTCAAAATTTATTCGTTTTCTTAACCTTTAGCTTACGGGCCCAATATATTGAACAAAATGCAATATTTACAAAACGAATTTTGTAAATATTGCATTTTGTTCCATTAAAATAGCTTCTATGGAAGAGATCCTATAGCTTTAACACGGGAGTCTAAGGCAACCCAGCCAAATATGAGAGTTATTGCCAAATTGGCAATGGATTTGGTGACTTATTTAGGTCACCAAATTTGGCGATATTTCGCCACATTTGGCGATATTGCGCCAAATGGTCGCCAACTTGCCGAATAAACCTTTCTGGAAGCATTTAGAAATCTAGCTGCGCATTATTATGGTTTTCAACACTTGGTAATGACGTGTTGAGTGTAATTTGTGTATTAGTACATTTATTTACTATCTAGCCTTCATGTTTTGACGGGTACAAACTATTTATTTATAAATTCTTAAAGTGAATCGCTTTATTCAGCTATATTTAGTGCATACATGTATCACTGAAACACAGATAAATTATTACGCTAACAATTTGTGATGCACAATTGTAATAACATAATATTTTTGTTTGCCCTTTCGCGAAGAAATTGTATTATTGTTTTTTCGCACCTACCGTGGAGCGAGCAATAAAAGTAGACGTCAGAAACAAAGTCCTCTCCTGGCCATGGAAGAAATTCTTGCTAAGGCGGTCAGAAAGTAATGCAAGGAAAACAACTTTTAGGGGGACCACACAAAAATATCAAAGGAATGAGTCAAGGGGGCAAAGGGGCGTTTTATTAATAACTTTTTTTTATAGCAAGTCCCTACAGAGTAATTACGCTTAACTTCGTCCAAATTCATCCAAAAAGGTTTCAAGGTTAATTTTATCTGCAAAGAATCAGCAGACAAGGTGAATCTAAATCGTTTCACAAGAGCAGGGATAAAAAACCATGCCCTAAATTTCATCGTTCAGTGAAAAATATATAGCTAACACCGATATATAAAAATAAAGTATGTCATGGATGTATACAAAAGCTATGCCTATAAACTCTAAAAATTGATATTAAGATTGTTATAACATTAATGTGTAGGTACGTCCAAATTTGACCACGTGGGAAGCGTTCAAGATAATAAAAAAATTACCTGACGGAAGAAGATACTTGTGCAGAATCAGGGGCGGACTGCTTAAGAAGCTTAAATAAAATAAAAAGTTGGAAGGCCTATTGGAGGTTATTCCCATAACTTAAAATCTCATTTCTAGAAGACACCTTCATCAAATTATTACACTGAAATCTAGCATTTTAACCAGAGTCTTGCAAGTATGTGCTGATTGGACATTAGAAACATATATACCGAACCTCTGCTAGAAGAGTGTTACATCTCCGAAATTTTCGGTTTTGAGATAATTGTACCACAATGCTCTATAAGAAGTGCTTCTCATTCTCGAAAAATATTATAAGCCTAGTACCAACATTATCTCCTAGATGGCGCTTATTACCCTCTTCCACAACTAGCAGGGGGAATTGTTCATGCGCGAAGAATGAAAATAAGATTTTTGTCAGTGCCTAATGTTGTAGTATTAAAATAATTCTGTAATAAAAATGTTCCTTAAATTTTATTTGGAAAATAAATTTGTATTTTTATCTAACCTGCTGTTCATGTTATCAAGGATTTTTCTAAGTACTGTGAAAAGTTTAGATAGATTGTGCATTAGCATAGAGATATGACAGTATTCCCTCAAGCTCTTCAGTCCATGTTGAGGAAATGAGGTTACTAGTAGAGGGTTATATCTTGCAATTTAAATTCAAAATCATGCTTTATAAATTGAAAACAACTTTAACAATACATAGTTTTGCCTTCTGAAGTGTTTCGAACAATAAGTTTTCTCAAAATTATCATAGGCATTTATAAAACAAGAAATGAAATTTCGACATACACTGGTGTAAAAAATTAAGAGAATTTGCAGACTTGGTCGATTATCTCTAGAACTACTGTACCGATTTTAATGAAATTTGATATGTACATACATTGATACAATACAAAACAAATAACCATTCAATAATTGTTATACGCACGCATGATCGTGCGTAACACTCGTTGGAGTCGGAAGGTAACAAACAGCGGTTGCAGAATAAACAATAAATGAGTTAATAGATGGGTTAATAGGGGGTATGGTCCCCTCTTACAGATATACAGGTATCGAAGCGTGATTTCATACTTGGAATAAGGCAGTTTATCATTTCCTGTGGCAATTGGTCCCACTCGTGCAGCAACGCTATTTTCATTCCCTGGATGGTTCTCGGAGGGGGGTTGCGAGTTGCAATTGCCCTCTCCAGAGCGTCCCAGACATGCTGTATAGCAGTGGTCCCCAACCCCCGGTCAAATAGTACCGGGCCGCCCAAGGAACATTAAATTATTTCCATTTTATTTACTGTGGTGTATTTCTCTCGGATTTGTGCTAATTTATAACTTTGTAACAAAAGAATTCTTTTAAATTAGTTTATTGTTTAATAAACATTTCAAGATTATGAATTAAAATTGCAGTCATATCCCTCCTCAGCGGGCCGCAGTAAAATTATTAAACGTTGACCGGTCTGCGGCGATTAAAAGGTTGGGGAGCACTGATCTATAGGGTTAAGGTCTGGAGATCTGGCTGGCCAATCCATCCGGCGAATATCCTCACTCTCTAGAAATTCGTCGACCAGAAGAGCTCTATGTGGCCTTACGTTATCGTCCATTAAAATGAAATCAGGGCCAACTTCACTTCTGAAAAGACGAACATAGGGCTCCTCCCTAAGACCTCATCCCTATACCTCACACCAGTCACAGTGCCTCTTTCAAAGACATGGAGAGGTGTGCGGCCATCCAACATGATGCCTGCCCATACCATTAAACCTCCTCCGCCATAATGGTCGATTTCGCGTACATTGGAGGGTAGGTAGCGGGTCTCTGGTTCTCTCCATATGAACGTACGGAGAAAATCGGTGTTTAGGCTGGCCTTGCGTTATCGTCCATTAAAATGAAATCAGGGCCAACTTCACCCCTGAAAAGACGAACATAGGGCTCCAAGACCTAATCCCTATACCTCACACCAGTCACAGTGCCTCTTTCAAAGACATGGAGAGGTGTGCGGCCATCCAACATGATGCCTGCCCAGATCATTAAACCTCCTTCGCCATAATGGTCGATTTCGCGTACATTGGAGGGTAGGTAGCGGGTCTCTGGTTCTCTCCATATGAACGTACGGAGAAAATCGGTGTTTAGGCTGGCCTTGCGTTATCGTCCATTAAAATGAAATCAGGGCCAACTTCACCCCTGAAAAGACGAACATAGGGCTCCAAGACCTAATCCCTATACCTCACACCAGTCACAGTGCCTCTTTCAAAGACATGGAGAGGTGTGCGGCCATCCAACATGATGCCTGCCCATACCATTAAACCTCCTTCGCCATAATGGTCGATTTCGCGTACATTGGAGGGTAGGTAGCGTGTCCCTGGTTCTCTCCATATGAACGTACGGAGAAAATCGGTGTTTAGGCTGAACCGGGACTCATCAGTGAAGAGAACGGTCGCCCATTGATCCATACTCCAATCTCTATGCTTTCTGCATCATGATAAACGGATTCTCCTGTTCGTAGAAGTAAGCGAGGTGCAAACAGCAGGTCTTCTTGCAAACAACCCTCTCTCATGAATTCTTTTGGAAACAGTCACCCTTGATACACGGGTTCCTGTGGCTGCATACAAGTCACGAGAGAGCTGAGAAGCTGTAGCACTCCTGTTACGCCTCGCTATAATCGACAAATGGCGATCTTCTCTGGCTGTCGTGGCTCTTGGATGACCTTGCCCAGGCTTTCTCTCGATGGATCCTGTATCCTAGAACTGTTTCCATAAGTTACACACGACGCTAGGCGTTAAATTGAACTCTCTACAAATTTGGACTTGAGATTGGCCTGCTTCTAGCCTCCCCACAATTCGCCACCTCACTCCATCATCTAAACGTTGGTGGTTACTCATTTTTACTGTTACAATTGGAAATTAACCGATGGCTGCAAAATAACACCAAGAAATTCGCCATATTTTGTTTATTCTGCAACCGCTGTTTCATACCTTCCGACTCCAACGAGTGTTACGCACAATCATGCGTGTGTATTACAATTATTGAATGGTTATTTGTTTTGTATTGTATCAATCTATGTGCATATCAAATTTCATTAAAATCGGTACAGTAGTGCTAGAGATAATCGACAAGTCTGCAAATTCTTTTAATTTCTTACACCAGTGTATATCTTCTTCAGCCCTTCCTGAAAATATGGCTATTTTGAGATGTAACACTCTTCTAGCAGAGGTTATATATATATATATATATATATATATATATATATACTAGTGGACCCGACAGACGTTGTAAATCCAAAAATCATAAAATTATTTTAATAAACTGTAAATTGTTTGGGCCGTTTTGATGAACAAATATGTAAAATAAAAATTATTTTTAAAAACCTTACACCACCACGCGTACAGTTATCACCACTCGACCTATCTTAAAATTAGCAAGAATATGGACGAAATGTCATTAATATGGCTATGAGTATGACTAATCAATGAACTGTTCAATACTTCATAAGTTACATAGAATCAAATGATAATTGACAATTTAAATTTGTAGGTTAAGTTAATTTGAATGCCCGTGTATACATCATTAAAATTCATGAAAATAAAATAATCTGAAACGCGATTGCAGCGCTGTCTACCGGATCCAATTGTGTACCTAAAGTAACCAAAGATCAACAACAACAGATAAATAAGTAAATTAAATAAAAAAACATTTTATATCGGATCAAATTGTGAATCTAAACCATTCTCGAATCAACTTATTCGCACACACAAAATTTCATTAAAATTAGTCCAGCCGTTTAGGAGGAGTTCAGTGACATACACTCGGACAGAAGAAATATATATATATATATATATATATATATATATATATATATATATATATATATATATATATATCTATATATATATATATATATATATATATATATATATATATATGTGTGTGTGTGTGTGTGTGTGTGTGTGTGTGTGTGTGCGTGTGCTTCAAAATTTTGACGCATTTTGGTACTTTTCTGTTTAACTGTTTACTGCTTGCCCAAGCGATACAGACTAGATTTGACGCTCTGCAAAATTATAACTCGCGACGCAGGACATCTGAAATTTTGCTTTCCAGGGGACCGTTATGGAGGATCGTAATACTGCGTTAAAAAGTTATATCATTAAATTCAATGATAACATCTCGTATAATAGAGCCGACATTTTTTATGGAACGAAGAATTGTTCCTGAAAGATGTGATCCTTAGAATAAACACGTCTTATTTCTTCCATAAACGGAAATAAAAAAAATCCTGCTCTGTAAATATGGAATGCAAAGTTTCGAAAGTAACAAAGGGAAAAAAATTCTCGAAGCATTAAATTTACATGCATTCCTCCTTCGCTTTCGGATCTTATTCTGAACTGAATGTCGTACGAAATGTCTCTCGAAAACATAAAAGGCTCTTTTGAAATGCACATCGCTATGGTGGAAGACAGTTTTAGATCATCGAGAATTTAAGGGGGGGGGGGTTGAAAAAAAGCATTGTGCATGAACAGAAAGTCCTTACTTTTAAAATTTGGAAGTTGCCATGCTCCATCTCATAAGGCATGCTTGAGATTCTTTGTGCTCTGATGCAATGGGTCAGGATGAGGTATCTACGAGCGTATTACATCATTTGAGGTATTAATGGATCGGCCATCCCCATTCGATTATTCAAAGTTCATAGCTTATGAAGAATTTCTAGTGGCTTGGCTGGTAGCACACTAAATAACTATTTTTTGTTATTTATATTTGTGTTAAGTAATTTTATTTTATAACGCGCATCAATTTTGATTATCTTTTGCTTGATGAAAAAAATCGTTGCCATTGTGCAAGCAAACGATAATCAAAATTGATGCGCGTTATAAAATAAAAGTATTTAACACAAATATGAATAACAAAAAATAGTTATTGAGTGTGCTACCAGCCAAGCCATATTATAGAAATTTTCAATACTGCACGAATTTCAAGATGATTTAATGAAATATTTCTGTCAACTTTTGATATTCGTAATTCAAGAATTGGAATTCATTGTTCCTGATTATTGTGGATTGTTTCCTCGCAGTACTCAACAACGATTGCATCCGACAATCTTTTCGACTGATTTGCTATTCCCCTATTTTCTTCTTTCTTTTCCACCCACCATCAAAGTAAGAGGCATACCCCTTTTATTATTCCAGGACTCTTTGTAGCAAATGTAATTTATGGCAATAAAAAATAAACTCATGGCGCAACAGTCCGCAGTGGACCAAGGCCGGCGGTGCTCATCTCCGCTTTCTTGACCGTGGGCTTGGGTTGCCATGTAGCATATGTCTCAGTCAGATGGTCAACCTGATGTGGGACCCCCAGAGTTTAGTTCCCAAGCATGCTTGGTCCTCATTTTAACGACCCACTCAAGGGATAAAAGGCTGAGTCGACCTTGCCCATTCGTCAGGGTCGAACCCTGGACCTGTGGGGTGGCAGCTGGACGCTTTTAACTACTACACCACCGGGCGTCAATTTATGGTAATAAAGTTATAACTCCACCTTTGATTCATTACGCCATCAGTTGAGTTTTGCTATTTATGGGAACTTACCTCTGAATGCCGAACAAAGATTGTTTTTGATACTTTTTATTCACTGATTTGCAATACTTCAAAAATGTTCCAACTTTGTCCTCCAACTATTCCGGAAACAGAAACATACTCCCTACATGATTTCAGGGCTCTCTGTTACAGATGTAATTTGAAGAAATAAAGAGGTTATAACACTTCTCTAGAGAAAATTTATAAAATTTCAAGATTTCAGAAGACTGGTAATTGAACTAAATAAAGGTAATGCGCATCTTTAACTATACTTAGTATAAAATGTACTTACATTGCCCTTATGCTGTAGTTAATTAAGTACAAGATGCACATAATAATTGTAACTTTTTAAAGTTATACTTATTACAAACTATTTAAAAAATGTGATTGTTCCTAATGTGTACAAATATCTCTGATATTAGATTCCCTGATTTAAGTACGTAACCTCAACATTTTTACTAGTCCGGTATCACTTATCAAAACGAGGGTTCGCTTCACTACAAACGTGGTGAAACCTTAATTGCGCCTTGTAATAATACCTAAGCACAGAAAATAGTCCGTTCCTTAACTGTACCTGCGTAATACGTAATGTACTCACACACGTATCCTCAACTATACTAAATAACGCGTATACTTACATGCGTATCTGTAACTATAATTAAGTACAAGAAGCACATAATAAATATAAATTGTTTTTATGTAATACTCATTACAAATTGTTAAAAATAGACTTTGTATTTAATAAATACAAATAACTCTCTGATATAAAATTCTTCTATCTAAGAAACCTCAATAAAATGAAGATTTTTACTAGTTAGTTAGTACTCGTCAAATCGAGGTCCCACTACAAACGTGATGACAGCTTAACTGCGTTTTGTAATATTTCGGCACAGAAAATAACCCGATCCTTAACTGTACTACTTAATAGTGCGTATACTTACATGTGTATCCTTAACTACACTTAATATAAAATGTACTTACATTGCACTTATACTGTAGTTAATAAGTAAAAGATGAACATAATAAAATGTTTTTATGTAATACTTATTTAAAAAGAGTCATTGTACTTAACAAATACAAACAACAATCTGATTAAGATTCCTCTATCTAAGTAACCCGAATAAATTTTTACTAGTCCGTTGGCACTCGTCAAATCGAGGGTTCGCTTCACTATAAATAAACGTGATAAAACCTAAACTGCATCGTGTAATAATATTTAAGTACAGAAAATAGTCCCTTAACTATATTTAATAATGTGTACACTTAAATGCGTAGATATATTTAATATAAAATGTACTTACATTGCGCTTATAGTGTAGTTAATAAGTACAAGACGCACATAATAAACTGTTTTTATGTAACGGTATATAGATTATTAAAAAGATACTTATTACAAACTGCTAAAAAAAAGTCATTGTACTTAATAGATTCAAATAAGTCTCTGATATAAGATTCCTCGTTCTCAATAAATTGCTACAAGTCCGTTATAACTTATCGAAACGAGGGTCCGTTTCACTACAAACGTGGTTGGAAACCTTAACTGCACCTTGTAAAAATATAGCGAAATTTTGGGGTTGCGAAAATTTAATTCTGATAGATGAATTCTTGTCTCCCGCCACGAGTATCTAAGACATGTATTTTATTTTATCTCTTCAAATATATTGAAAGCATGTTCCTCATATTTTATGCAAACTTCGATAAAACATCTATGGTTTAAAACTATTAAATGAAACCATTGCGGGGTAAAATTAATGATCAGTACTAATTTACAAATAATAATTTTAAAATAAATCGGGGAATTTCTGAAACAGCATCAAATTTTCTTCTGCCTTCTAGCATCACATTATTTCAAACGACTTTTTCAGCTTTGATGCGTATTGAATCCAAATATCGGTCAACGCTGTAAAACATTGAACATGCTTTACGTCCGGCAGTGTCAAATATTGCACCAAGGTTTAATTTGTTATGCAGCCCAAAAGAAGGGGAAAAAAACCCCATCTGTCCCATTAAAACGTGATTTCCTTTCATTAATTTTTGTATACTGGCCGTGGCGGCCTTGTGGTACAGCGCGCTGGTTTTCGGTGCTGAGGGTGCTCAGATCGAACCCTGGCCACTAAATGCCTCCGTTTGTGTCGTCCCTTCATAGGGGTCAATGCTGGTCTGCCTGTAGGGCGCCCCCATAATAAAACGGCCAGCAAAACTGCGGTGAATTATAGGTGAATATCTTCGCGACAAGTGCCTCCGAATTGGGAAAAAAAATTTGTATACTTGAAACATGTATAAAAACTATTATCTATATATGTAAAACAGTTCCGTGACTGACTGATAGATGTCGCACAGACCAAACGGTTGGACCTAAAGGGCTGAAATTTTGCATGGCGACTCTTCTCATAGTGTAGGGGTGCATTAAGAACGATTTTTGAAAAATTCTTATTAGATTTCTTAAATTAAATTTTTAAGCTGTTTTTGTAACTTTTTTTAAGTTTACATTTAAAATAATAATCTGAGGGTTGTGAAATTTATATCAGGAGAAAGATCATAAAAATCCCTTTAAAATGAAATCTTTTTCGAATCTTTACCTCTATTTTATGATTTTTGGTGAATTTTAAAGATTAAATTTTAGAATTTAATTTATTAAATGCTGATCACGTGGTTTCTTTTCTTTTTGTGATACTTCAAATTAATTTTACGTCATGTGCATAACAACGAAATAAATTGACAAAAAAATATTAAAATACAGTAAAAGATAAAATTTAACCACTAGACTAATTGAGACGGAAGTTTTTTAAGAGTTTAATTCAAATTAGTATGTTTTATGGATATTAAATTAAACCTATATATAAAACTGCAATTTCCCCTCAAAGTATGCTTCGGCATGACGATAAATAAGTCTTAAGGCCAAATTTTAAAATACTCTGGCGTAGATTTAAGAGAAAACTCTTTCTCCCACAGTCAGTTTTACGTAGCTTGCTTACGCGTAAGTTCGTGGACGAGCCTGGTAATATTAGTTCCACCCAATGAAGAAACAAAAACTATTGTTTATAAGGAAATCCTCTAAAAAGGATTTTCATTATTTTTTCATTGTAATTATCCTAAAATGTACTCCGTCGCGAAGCACGGGTATTCACTTAGTCTATATATATAAAACAGCTCCGTGACTGACTGACTGACTGACTGACTGACAGACAACGCACAGACCAAACCGCTAGACCTAAAGGGCTGAAATTTTGCATGGCGATTCTTTTTATAGTGTAGGGGTGCACTAAGAGAGATCTTTCTTAGACTTTTTAAAATTAAATTTTTAAGCTGTTTTTGAAACATTCTTTAAAATAATCGGAGGGTTATAAAATTTATATCACGAGAAAGATCCTAAAAATTCCTTTAAAATGAATTTTCTTTTTGTGATGCTCTAAATTAACTTATCGTCACGTGCATAACAACGAAATAAATTCACAAAAAAAATATTTTTTCCCTTTCTAATGCGGCAGACGATTGGACATAATCCAAAAAATATTTAAATACTCTAAAAGATATGTTCCTCAAATTATACTATATTAACTGTACTATATTCTTTAGTATTTTCTATTAGATTTAATTTCAATATGTTCTTCTACAGTATTTTGTCATAAAAAATATCCGTTACGATTTTTTTATAAATATATATATATATATATATATATATTGGCATCTATATATATAAAACGCGTAGGTATGCGGCACAAAAATCGACGATATTTCTGCACTCCGAATTGCAACGGCTGCAACTACCAGATGTAAACATTAGCTGCCGTCTGAAATTTGTAACCGCGTGTCATCATGGATTTAAGCACTGAATGCTCGAAAGCGAGCTGCACGATCGCTTTCGACGAAGTGAAAATTGGGAACAGTCTCAAGAAAGAACGCGAAGAAATAATTCATTAAGAAAGAGCATAATTTATCGCGAGGTTAGGCTTAAACGTCACCGGCATAGAAATCGACAGCCATTAATAGTTAATTTTCTACCCTTTTTCAAGTACTTGCTGAATTTTTACTCCATTTTATAAGTGAAGAAATTTCCCATCAATTTATTATTTGATATGATTAAGAGGAGATATCTGCATTGTGAACTATAGTACTACAGAGTAGTGATGTAATCCATACTATATTTCAGTACTTTCTGAATTTTTACTCCATTTTTTTAGTGAAAAAAATTTTACCCAACAATTTCTGAAAAGTAGTACATACAGAGAGGTATGGAGTTTTTAAAATAATTGGTGTTTGGTTACTCAGTCTTATCTTTACGTCTGTTTTGAAGTAAAGGAAATTCTCATTTTTTTAAATCACGTTTTAGAATCAGCCTTATAGAGAATACCCCTTAACAACTTAATTTATGATGACAGGTAATGGTAACATTCCTTACATATGTTACTTTCAGTTGAGTTGTTTTGCAAAAGAAAATATAAAACTAAAAGCGACCATGCTGTGGTCGCGCAGCGGCTAGTTAATTGAATTCATTGACCGTTGTATTTAATTTGAATGTACTCCGTAGCGAAGTACGGATTTAGAGCTAGTTTTTCATACGTGTATTGTTTACGAAAGAAATAAATTATTGATGAGAAAATATTTATCTTCATATCCTTATTTCAAGGGGTGGCGAAAAAATGTCGATGATAAAAAGGGGTCATGAATGAAAAAAAAAGTTTAAGAAGCGCTGATATAGACCGTTCCCTACCCGTGTCCCGTCCAGTACCGCTCGTGACACAGCTCCCGTGACCTCAAACGCTACCCCACCTCCCGGGGATTTCCGCCTCTTCTCTCTCGCGATGGGTGAATAAAGTTCTGTTTCGTTGCCTCCGCTGCCGGGCAGGGCTCTCTTCCCCCGCATATCCGCGTCCCAGACGCCGGAGAGATCGTTCGAATCGATCGCTGCGGCACAGCCGAAAAGCGGTTCAGTGTACATCCCCTCGCTCACACCCGCATTCCTCGGTGTTTGTAGGGACGGAAGGGGGGTGGGAAAAAAAAGGAAAGAAAGAAAATCCCTGCAACGTCCAACGCAAGTGTGAGGTATGATGAAGAAATCAGTAGCTTAGAAGGAACTACTGGCCAATCTCCACGGCTTGTAAGAGCGTGGGTGTAAAGAATCGGGGAGAAAGAAAAAAAAAGTGATAAATTCTGTCTACACCACGGTTTTTTAACTTCAGAGGTGAGAGGATTGGTCCAGAGGCGTTTAGTAATTATGTTTTTTTTAGAGGACATATGCATCTCATCTTTTTGATCAGCATATAAAAATGAATAGACTTTTTCGATAACAACTAGTAAAGCTCAGGATCCTGCAGATATAATGTTTCACCTCTAGTTTTATTAAGGCTAGTTTAAACAGAACTTTCGAACTGTTTAGTTCTCCGTGACTTATAACTTTTCACCTATTTGACTGCCTGATATCTGTCGAAAGAAAGACTCAGTTTTTATACAATTTCAGATGAAATGCAATTTTGATGAATTATCTAGTTCAATTGCTCATGCATATTACTCCGGTTAGTTATTGTTAATAGTTTAAAAAGAACTTTAGAACTATCTAGAGGAGAAAATCTTAGTATTTGCTATCTACTGTATGTTTCGGACGATAAGAGGCACCTGAAATTTATGAAAGGATTTTTAGAAAATAATATTTTGCATTTTGTTAGGTATATAAAGATATTTTCAGTTTCTTAATAAAGATAATATTATATATATATATATATATATATGGTGCCCGGTATAAAGGGCTTAAGTCAAAAACATTGATTTAAATATACCAAGTTATTTGCTTTTATGCCAATCGCAGAACAATAATTTCGACTTGAGCCTTTTGTACAAAGAAATGAACTTTTTTATACAAAATTGATAGACTTAAGCCTTTTATACAAATCAAAAGATTTTTTTATTTTTTATCAATAGTAATAAATATCCAAAAATCACTTTTTTTGACTTAAGCCCTTTATACCGGGCACCATATATTATATACTATAAAATAAAGTATTCGATTTTTTTTATGTAAAAAGGTGCGTCTTATGGTCCGAAAAATACGGCACTTTTCCTATACCCTCCCCTCCAAAAAAATTAATAAATAAAAATAACTTCATTTTATTAGAGTTCCTGTTGTAATCTATAAATACCTAATTTGTTTCATTTAAATAACCATTTAGCTTTGTCAAGTCAACTGTGATTGTAGTAACGATCAATTTAGTTAAAATAGAATTAATCTAGTATTTAGATCGTCTCGTGCCACGATTAGACAGCTCCGAGTAGTACGATTGTTTGTCCGTCTGTTTTTTACCAACATATGCTTAAAAAAATATTCCTAATCAGTAGAATTTTAGCACTGGTTGATTTATATTCAATGATTTTTCAGGTTTGACAGTTTTTGTACCGTTTTAAATAGAAGTTTAGTACAACTTAGAGCTGTATCATTTTAGTGCTGTATTATTTCCCGTTCTAATGAGGGAGTCGGAAAAATGGGCGCCGTAAGCTGAAGGTTAATGGTTTTGAGAAAAAAAGTGTTTTAATTAAACTAAAAATGAGAGAAAAAACCGGCAGTAGTGAAAGATAGCGGAGTAAAAAAAAAAGAAAATGTTAATAAATCGTTTATTTATTTGAGGAATTCGGTGAATCGATATTCCATGCTTTTAATGTGTCTAAAATGAGCGAATAGATTATTTTTTAAGAAAGTATTCCATCGCATATCAACAGTCCATGTTAAATCTAAATCTTTATTTCAACATTTCAAGCGATATCGTGTATAAATTACCGATTACAATAGCGGATACCCGATTATTGTTTCGTTGAGCACACGATGCAAGTTATATATATATATATATATATATATATATAGTCGAATCCCGTTATAACGAACTTCAAGGAACCAAAGATTTTGTTCGCTATATCTGGAGGTTCGTTATATCCGAACCGTTAAGAAAAATGCTAGAGTTCACAAAATGTATAACTCACTAGTTGCAATGTGTAGTCAATAATGATGTATTAAAAATGATAAAATCTATTAAAAAAGATAGTTAATGAATTAAATCTACTAAAATCGATCACATCAAACTGACACAATACTAATTAAATAACGTATAATAGGAAAATGGCGGGACCAAAATTTTCGTTCGTTATATCCGTGAGTTCGTTATATACCGGGTTCGCTATAGCGGGGTTCGACTGCATATTCATTCTTGCCCGTATTCTTGGGCTACATGCTATACCACCCAATCAGGAAAATGTTAATCAAAAATAACTGACAGCAATGTGCAAACAATTCTTTTGAGATGAAACTTCAAACAATAGTTAAAAATCAATTCCTTCCCCCCCCCCCAGAACAAAAAAGAGTCCTACAGGGACTCTGGGAAAATTAGATGTGACTCCAGCAAAACGAATGAAAAATGAGCATTTTTCCTTCAGACAGCGAGCGCTATCTCAGCATCTGTAACATGGTCGGAGACAGGCGACTCATCGGAGCCAACCTTGGATCATTTCTTCGCAAAGTTGTATTTTATGTTCCTTCCTTACGATCGCCCGAACGCTCGAATGGAGCAGAGTGGGGCGATCAAAATATTAGAACCAAATCTAATTTGTGTTGAGTGGTACTCCAAAGTATGAACCATGAAAACGTACACTTTTAATTTGGCACTAAAAGTGGTTACATAGCTAAAAACTGCATTTAAAACCTATCGCTTGTAAAGGCGAAGTGCTCGTATTCGCATCGACTACTGCTGGACATGGACGGACGATAAATTACGAAATTTGATTGGAATGACACATTTCAGAAGGCATTACTTAATATGAAAAATCTATTTAAAAAGTAATATGACGGATTTTATGTGTCTAGGCCAGTGGTGAGCAAACTGTCGGTCGAGGCTAAAGGAATGGGAGGGGTAGCGGATTGTCTGAAGTAAATTTATACAGGGTGTTTCAAAAAGAATTATCTGATTTAAAAAAAATCGTAACTATTCATTTTTTAACCCTTTCTGGGGAAACAACCTCCCCCATTTGCACGGTGCAAATTATTTCCCGATTTTTTTTAACCTAAAGAATCTTGAAAATTTTTCCAATTACAGGTTGCAAAATGTTTTTACTTCTTTAAACCGATAACAGATGACAGTACTAACCATTTTTCTGCTCATTTAACTGGAATGCATTGAATGCAAGTGGAAAAAGACTAGATTTAGGCGTTTGCACTGTGCAAACGGCGCCCCTCAAAAGGTAAATCCGTTTTGATCGAATAATGTATAGGCAGAAAGAGGGAAATCTCGAGTTTCCCGAAGTTACCGACTAGTAGCGCTAATGCTCTTCCTTCGCCCACCACTTCAGTGTTTGTAAAGATAGCGACTATACAACAGAAATCATTTTTTGTTCGACGCTTTGCGAAGTGTGAATCCGTAGCAACTGTTCAGCGTGATTTTCATCGACAAAACCCTGGTAGATTGAAATTCCTACCTCTCAGAGCATTAGGCGATGGTATAAACAATTCCAAGACACGGGTTGTCTATGTACGCATAACAGCCGTGGAAGCAGTGTATACAGACATACTCGCAAAAGTTTGGGACGAATTCGCCTACCATATAGGCATATGTCGTGCATCCAAAGGTGGGCATATTGAGCACCTTTAATTTGGTTTGTAAAAAAATACTTTATGATTAGCCTTATAATATGAAATTAATTTTAAGTTTCTATGTTCAATATATTTCATAATATATTCATTTCAAATCGGATGATTCTTTTTGAATCACCCTGTATATTGAATTATATAATTTAAAAATATGCTTTAAATTTTCTATAACCACATGTTTTAAATACATTTAATGATATTTTTTATATGTTAAAAATATGTGGTATGATCCCTTATTCATCGCCGTTGAGGATTGTCGATCCATTCTGAGCGAATTGTAAAAGTTCAGCAAAATATTTCTCCAATGGATCCCATCCCACTGTGGAATTCACGGTAACGAGATTTCGGATGAGTTGGCAAAGAAAGCCACTGATGTCACTCAAGCTTTGTGCAGTTCAGTTGACTATAGATAGATTCAGTTGACTATATAGTTCAGTTGAGTATGACTTTTGTCTGCTTGTATTTAATTTTGTGCTTTGTATTATGTATTCTGTACTGTGCTTTTCGCTAAGGATAATGTCTTAGTACCTGCTGTATTGGAAATTTTAAAAAATATATATTTGATAGAATTAGGCTAAAGCACCGAAGTTAACTCCACCGATTTGTGCCATTCAAATCTAATTAACCCCATGTTAAATGTACTTACCCAGCAACTAACCATGACGTCACAATTACACGTATTACTGCTTCTTAAGTTAATTGCCGATTAAGGCTGGTTAGTTGAGCTAGTTGTTGTTGCTTATGCCACTTGACCGACAGCAACATCATATCAAGTCCTGAAGGTTATGGGCGATGAAGGTGCGGCTCCTGTTTTGAATTAGCACCACAAGGGTCGAAGTCCGACTTGGCTAAATGACCGGTCCCGTAATTTTGAACCGTGTCAAGTGACGACACCGGAACACTTGACCCCGCACCTCCAGATGTAAATTTGAGAACTTGGAGGACATTTCAGCCACGCCCTATTTTACGTGCCCCGGACACCATTAGTGAACACGGCGGTGGATTTGCAGCGACGAGCATCGAACCAGGGACGTTCAGATCACTGACCCGCTGCTCTTGCCAACTGGGCCACCTCGTCCAGTTGAGTTAGTAACTGTTTATTGAACAGAAAATTATTTCTTGCATCTCATTGAGAATCAGTATAAGTCTTCCCTGTATACCTACCGCCATTACGACGTTGACGACTGTTATTACTGTTGCTGCTGGTCGTCCTTTATACTGTGAACGGTATACTGAGAGACATCGGTTCCTGCCGTGTAGTATACTAATCCCTCACGGGCTGTGAGTATCGTTTATTTTTATGCTTACGTTTTTAATAAATTGAAGGCCTTATTTGAATAGTGGCCCAACTCCACTTATTAAATAAATGGAGTTAGCCTCACTTTCATGTTCATACAAGTCATTTCTATCTTATTTTTAAACCGGTACACCTTCAGCTTATTTCTGCTGCCAACAGAGGGCATTACAAATGAGACTTCAGCAGTCATTTCTCAGCACTCATTAGACTTTAAGGCTCTGTATCTCAAAATGAACAAGAATGGAGTTGGACCACTATTCAAATAAGGACCTCAGTTATTATTCATTTTATTCTTGTCTCACATCATTAAACTGCCTCGCTTTGTTGAGCTAAAGGGAATTATGTAACCCTCCATGATTTCATAGTATCAATATAGGTGAATAAGGTGTCAAAGACTCTTACAATAAAAACTTTTGCATTTTTGGGTTTTCAAATCTGGATTTTGAAAATAGTTATCAAATTTTGCTTATAGATTTTTCTTTTTTTTATTATTAACATTTTCCCATGTTCTTAAATTTTGCTTCTACTAAAATAATGAAAATGGGTCACGGTCGATAAAAGTTAGCATACCACTGGTAAAGGATGTAGATTATTTAAAAGCAATCTAGAACTTGAACACATACCATTAATACTTCTAAGTTTTCCAGCAGAAAAGAAATGTTTGAAAGAATATATCCAACAAGTAAAACTTGTATTTCTAATTTCTAATTGGTGATACAAGCGAGTGGAGGACCACTGGACAACATTCTTGGGGATCTCACGATTTCGATAAATCCCTACTTCCTTCGATTTAAGTTGTATATAATGAGTAATGGATAACTGAAATCAGTCAGAAGTGTTGGGACATTTCCTTGGGACTTTTCAACAGTGGGATATGATTCTAGGATGTTAACTAATTCCAGAGGACAACTCCCTAGAATTTTGGTGTTGAAAGACAAAGACCACTGAGTTACTAAGAGCCTAGAGGCGCAAAGAAAGAAAAATGGCATGCAAAGGGAACTCGACATGCTATTGACTGAATCTTGTTCACTGATTTTAATCCTGAAACATGATGATCGGCTTCAATTTCATGGAGATCCTCAATTAGTTTTCGAAGTCAAAATGCATTTTGGTATACCACTAGACCGCATGAATTCTATAGTTTAAATACTTTTCTCAAAACTTCCCACAGATTCTTAAAGGACTGTGCACCGGTCCATGCAACCCAAATCCTCGTGAGTTCGATGAGGAATTCGACAAGGATACGTCGTCCACAGCGTTTAGCTTATACGAGAAATATGAATCCGAAGACCAGTTGCTTCGTAGCAATGCCTGCAAACTTAGCCGAGGGTGAATTTACCCTGTTCGGGTAATTTTTATGGGCCTGGGCGCTGGACGGACAGTACAGATCTGCCGACCAATTGGGGCAATCCGCGGGGCCCTTGAGTACGACAAGGAAATCAAATTTTAAGAAAATTTAAGGGTTTTACAACTTAGATTTTGCCCTTTCATTTCTGCAAAAGTTGCAATGTAACAACTTGCATACAACTGTCTTATAGACAAAAAGCTGGCATGAAATTTGAAGATCAAAACAGTCTTCTCCTATAAGAGACGAGAAATCGAGTAAGGGCGTGCGATTGTTACACAACTCTCAAAGAACGCTGTTTTAGCCGTGAAAAGTCAAATAGAGCTTTTTACTTGGTAGTAAATACACTAAGGTTTTTTCTTTTATCCCTGCTTATCAATGTTTAAAAAATCATCAGACATTAATATCATCCACCTGTCATGGGAAATTAGGAGATACGTTTGTTTTGTTCCTTCTATAGCCGAATTTGACCTCTTTGGATATTTGATGTAAGCATTGAGCGTTAAATTTCCCCTATAATGATTTGTAAAAGTGAATTATTAAAATCCGCGTTTCTCTTAAACTAGTTTTTAATCTGAACTTTTAAATATGTTTATCTACCAACATATATGCAACAGTAGCTTCAGAATATATTTTCGGATAAATCTGGGAACAGTTTCTAAAATCAGTATGAACAGGGGTTTAGTTCTACAAACTAAACTTTGAATATCTACCTGTAATTATTTTACATCACTTACAAACAAATGATTAGGACAAAGTTATCTGTTTCGGGACGGGATTCTTTTTTGGAAAAAATGGATATTGTACTTTTCTTCAATGAAAAAATTACTAATAATAAAGAAAAATAGGCACTTGAAACCAAAGAATCAGGCAAACTTTATGACAAAGGGAAACATTCAGAAATGAATGACTCAAAAGAGCTTCCGCCACCAGACTTATTTTATAGCAGCAGCCGCCAAAGGTGGCTCCCCCGGTAGATAACTTCTGCCTGGAATTTCACGACTCATTTGTTTTATGGCCAAGTAATCGGACTAAGTGATAGCAAGCACGCGATTCAATCGTGCTGTGTGCCCTAGAGGTTCGTAAGTGCTTTATTTATGGGTTTCGAAACATATATTCACCATCATCTGACAGAAAAGACATAGCAGCTAATGTCCTCTATATGTCACACTTAGGAGTTAAACGCTTACATTAGCAACCTTACTAAAATTCTTGTCAAATCGAATTCATCCCACTAATTCAATCACTCTCTCCCTCACTCACTCACTCACACACACACACACACACACACACAATTTCCAGATTCTTTTAGTTTTTTAGTAGTCCAGATTTTTTTAATTTCCAGATTCTTTTTCTTTTCCTTTAAAATTGCTTGGGAGTAAGCAAAGTAATTTCGATTTCGCTTTAAGAACAAAGGAATTTAGCGTAATCTAAAAGCAATAGTAGGTAATCAATATATCATCACTTAACCCCCAGTCTCGTGGGCGCCAAATCTTATATAACCGCCCAGGGTATCGAGCTCAGAAATCTCCTCTGTCCAATCAATGCAAAGTTCAAGGGTCATGCGACGACGACCTCGTGAAGTTTTTACAAAACCCACCAAGATTTTGGCCGGGGATTGTGTGGAATTGTCGTGGCCCCGATAACTTGTAGCAATGCAAGAAATGAAGTTTTTGTTCTCTAAATTTGGAGTGATCCTGTGTATCCGAGGCTGGAGGGGACAGCGAGAAAGTTATTTACAAAGATGTTCGAGATGCCGAAACCGACAGCGAACTTCACCGGCCAACTACATTGTTATGCGCGGGAACTGAATTAAGGACGAGAACTCTGTGACGCATTGGCGGCAATCAACACCTTCCTCCCTCGCCACCACCCGTGCTGTTACTTACACACACACACACACACACACACACACACACACACACACACACACATATATATATATATATATATATATATATATATATATATATACACACACATACATATACATATCTGTGGCTTGGTACAAGAAGTGCCTAGGTCAGTTTTCTCCAAGATGACTTTGTTTGCTTATTTCTCTTTAAAAAATATTATTTTGAATGTAAGAAGTACCCAAATCTGTCCAATGTTTTAATAGTGTTTTCTAAATCATTATACAGACTTGGGTACTTCTTACATTGAAAATAATATTTTTAAAGAGACATAAGCGAACAAAGTCATCTTGGGAAAAACTGACTTAGGAACTTCTTGTACCAAGCCACAGATATATATATATATATATATATATATATAATTTTTGAGGGACCTGTACATGTTTCGTGAGGAGGTTAAAACAGTAATTTGAATTTTATTGCCAAGTCTACATTTGCAAACATTTACGACTCCGTATTAGAAGTTCATATAAAAAATTATGCGGTAACATTAAAAACTAAAAGATTTTAATATAATTAAAAACAGACGAGTTAAGAAGAAACAGGCTCTTTCCAGATGAACACAATAATTCAAAAATAAATGTTTTAAAAAATAATTAAAAAATAAATGTAAAATCACAAATGACAACATCTTAAATGCAGAATACGACATAATGGGGACAATTGGTTTTGGTCTAATAGATGCAGTAGATATGATAACCTCTATGATCGAATCACAAAGAGCAATTGGTCATATTTGCGATTTCCCCTTAGAAGCAATCGCAAGTAATTATTTGAAATCTGAAGTAGAACTACTCTTTATTCACAAATATCACTTGTCTTAACGACGGAATCGAAATTTGCCCTTTTGGAGATAAGTCGATAGAGATAATCACATCCAGTACTTTCTGATCTGAAGGAGCCATATTTATGTTGACGAATATCTTTCATCTCTACGGACGAATCGCAAAAAAAAAAGTACCTCATTTGTGATTGGGCAATAAGAGGTAATCGTATATAATGCTTTGTGACTTGATGAAAAACTGTATATATATATACATACATAGTCAAGTGTTTACCAATGGCATTTCTACATTTAAGATCCATACAAACAATTCTTTGTGACCAGAAGATGAACTATCTCTTTGTCCGCTATAATTTCTCGATGGAAGAATCTTGTTTTTATGGTCAATTTAGATATGGCAGTTTTCCTATGGAGACAATTGTATGTAATACTTTTCAACCTTAAGGATATCTTTCCTAGGCAAACTAGTTTTCACTTCTGTGTTCTGATCGCGAAGAGGCTATCATTTGCTATTTTATTGTTCTCTACACGTTCCTACGAAGTTCAATTTTCCCTTCACAGTAATTGATCCAAAACTTTGATACGTCTTTAACGGACAATGCCACCAAGATGTTTAAGAAAGAGCCATTAAAAATAAATATTTGACAAGGTTTAATGAAACAAGTTATATAAATGTTAGAGTCGTTTTCCTTAATACAGTAGATATAAAAAATGTCTTATAACGATCCTCCCTTGCGCTAAATACTTCTCCGACATAATAACAAAATTTAACCTGGCACGAAAGCTTTCTTACACCCACATGAAAGAGGCCAGAGACCTCGCACACTTTTATTTTGAAACTGACCTGTCCTGCCTCAGTTTTCATAACTGAGCAGAGTTATAGAGGACATATAAAAAAATTTCAGATTTAAGTAAAATTAACGTATTTTCGTTTTTTAGCGTATAAAATCAGCACACTGGTAAGGATTACATAAAAAACCATTACTTGAGACATATAAAATCAATACGCTAGTAACCAGCTTGAAATCCATAGATTTTATTAGGGAAATTTCATTTGAAAGACCGATTGCTATTCTTTCTAGAGACATCTAGAAAATATTAAAAAAGAAAACTACAAAGAGTAGGGAAAGCACTCTTTCTAGAATTATAGTACCTCTGTCACATTTGACTGAATAGAAAACTAACCTCTGTTAAAAAAAATGAAAAAAAATATACATTTGAACTCACGGACTATATTTTTTAAAAGGAAGTAAATATTTCTGACACATTCGAGACACATAAAATCCGTATTCTGACACATAAAATCAGTATTTCTGACACATTTGAGATACATAAAACTCTCAGACTATATTTCTTTAAAGGAAGTAAATATTTCTGACACATTCGAGACACATTAAACTCACAGTCTGTATTTTTCAAAAGGAAGTAAATATTTCTGACGCATTCGAGACACAAAAAATCAGTATTCTGACATATAAAATCAGTATTTCTGACACATCCGTGACATATAACATCAGTATTCTAGTACATTAATAACCAGCCTTAAATCCATAGACTTTATGAGGGAAATTTCCTTTGAATGACCGATTATTATTCATGTGAGAGAGATATAAATAACATATTTAAAAAAAAAGAAAACTACAAAGCTTCAGGAAAACGTTGTTTCTAGAATTATATTTGTTCTATCATATTTGAATGAATTGAAAACTAACCTCGGTTAAAAAAATGAAAATATATACATTTGAACTCACGGTCTATATTTTTTAAAAGGAAGTAAATATTTCTGGCACATTCGAGACACATAAAATCCGTATTCTGACACACTTGAGATACATAAAACTCACAAACTATATATTTTTAAAGAAAGTAAACATTTCTGACTTATTTGAGACACATAAAATTAGTATTCTTACATATAAAATCAGTATTTCTGACATATTCGAGACACACTAAATTCCCAGACTATATTTTTTAAAAGGAAGTAAATATTTCTGACACATCCGAGACACACAAAATCAGTATTCTAGTACGTTAATAACCAGCCTTGAATGCATAGACTTTATGAGGAAAATTTTCTTTGAATGACCGATTATTATTCA
This sequence comes from Dolomedes plantarius, assembly GCA_907164885.2. Taxonomy (NCBI): domain Eukaryota; kingdom Metazoa; phylum Arthropoda; class Arachnida; order Araneae; family Dolomedidae; genus Dolomedes; species Dolomedes plantarius. Next base: position 98,931,391 of record OU015497.1, on the reverse strand, counting down.
TGTGAGAGATATATCAATAACATATTTGAAAAAAAAGAAAACTACAAAGCTTCAGGAAAACGTTGTTTCTATAATTATACTTCTTCTATCACATTTGAATGAATAGAAAACTTGAACCTCAGTAAAAAAATAAAAAAGGCACATTTAAACTCACAGCCTAATTTTTTTAAAGAAAGTAAATATTTCTGAATGCCATATCTAATTTGATAAGTGTTCGAAGCGGTACAAAGAAGAAGTGAAAGTGCATTTTTACTACGCACATTAATAAAGATGCGATTTACTGGAAAACTAAGCAGAGAAATGGACAGAAGTTCATTGTGAAATAAATAAAATTTCCATTAACAGGAGACTAATTGTAATCCCGGACCCTAAAATGAGAAGAAAAATATATTTGTTTGGGTAACAACTAATTTCTCGGGTAAGAAAACATTTCTCTCATCAGAAAAAAAAAACCTGATTAATTGGTTTTTTCGTGAGAGAGTGTTCAAGAGAATTCCTCCGGAAATTAAAATTGGAAATTTTTATCAAGTGTCTGTTAGCAGCTATTCAAGAGGAAAGGCAGAAAAGGAAATTGCATAATTTTTCACAGTTCATTTACGAGACGAAAAAGGAGAGAAATTTTGTTCGCCTTTACTCTTACTATTATTATCGGAAACTGGTTTGAAATACAATTTGCCAAAGAAGGACAAAATGTGGATCGTTGCGCTTTCAGTCGGTATGTATTCACGAGTTATTCTACCTCTATTCACTTGATAAAAGTTATTATTATTCAGCAATAAATTAAGTTCATTTCTATATTTGCTTTGCCCGCAAAATACAATGACCTGATATGAAAATTCACTTTTAGGCTCATTTTGCGTAAAATAATGCCCACTTAAGACAGGGGGCAAGAAACCACGTAAAGACCAAAAATTGTCAGAAAAGAAAATAGAAATTGCAATTTATAAAGTGGTTTTCTGCTACCGATTAATTGGTCTAAATATTATTAAGGAGCACTTTTTTTCCCCCTCAAAAATAGACATTACGGATTAAATGGGATATAAAATCATGAAAACAAATATATTTTTGGCAAAAATTATATTTTCTTTTTTCAAAATTTTTAGTACAATTGAGTGCTTACGTCAGAAACCCTACACTGAATTCAACTCAATATATTTTAATTTCCTTTATATCATATACTACTGCGACACTGTGTTCTGAAGTAAAAGTTTTACACTATTTCCAAAAATCACTGAAATATACCATAAAAAAGTGAAAAAATTAAAGCTTCCAAACAGTTGGACCTAAATACGGAATTCAGAGCAATAAAATGAATCACAATGCAGAAGCTAAATAAATAAATAATAAAAATTATAACTGTCCATCTATACAAGTATCCCCCCCCCTCTCTCTCTCTCTATATATATATATATATATATATATATATACTAGGGGCTTCGACGCTAGGCTCGCTACGCTCGCTCCTCTGGTGCATCAAGTGAATGAATGACTCAATAGTTGTTTACAGCGATTGAGTCATTCATTTGTTTACAGTTGAAGCTTCCCCCCCCCCCTCCCGGCGAAATGGATGAAGCCCGCCTATGGGTGAAAAATTGGATCTTCTTTCACGTCCTTCTGCAAAGGAAGCGAATGAGAAGATTTTTTTGAAGTATTTCTTTAAAATTCAATTAAAAATCGAAATTTTAAGATAGAGACTTTAAATGAAGTTTATATGAATGAGAAAGCTTTCATCTTCCAGTTGATATAAATATTTTCTTTGTAACATAATAAGTCTGAGAGCATCGAATTTATATATCTCGAAACGCATAAATTTTTCCAAAAAGTGGGTTTTCAATTTTAATAAAAATATCAGTCTGTTTTAAATTATTTTTAAACAAATGAGGTCTTGTTTGAAGGAGAAATGTCTGTAGTCTTAGATTGTAAAAAAAAAAAATATTCTACGATCCTTTTTTGGCGAGTTATCGTAATCTGAACATGAAAAAGTCAATATTTTCCCACAAAACATAAAATAAAAAAAAAAACTTAAAGTCCGACGAATATGAGACATGTCTTACTTTCTTCCCCACATTGTTCTGCATCGATTGGTATCGGTCTCGACCCCATACCCCCAGCGGTTTCGGAGGAGATAGCGTGACAAGCTTTTGACAGCGGCAGCGCCAGTTACTTTTTTTTAGAATATATATATATATATATATATATATATATATATATATATATATATATATATATATATATATATATATATATATATATATATATATATATGATATTAATCACAATGAGAAATAATTTAACACTCGGTAATTGATGTGAATGAAATTAATGGAGATTCAGTCGGCACGAGAGAGTGATGCAGTCGGCCGAAGTGTTGATTATACAAATGCAGTCGCTCGTTGGGTGATGAGAGAAACAAACATGGAGCCATAGAAAAGAAACGTAAATTCCAAGACGTTTCCATTAAATTAGCTTTATTCATATTTGTCATGAAGAAGGCTTAAGTTGCAGTGGCCACTGGACTTGTCCAGCGTCCATGCAACAGGACGGGACAGGGAGAGCTGTTTACATGACAAAGTTAAGACAAGAGCCGGCGTGACCAGCGGACTTCTAGCGTCCGTGGACAGAAATGACTATTTGGTAATATTGACACTAGAGGGCCTAAAATACTTATTTTTTAATTGGACGAATTTAGTCTCGTGGAGGTCACGTTTCCACGTCGTGGTTCTCCCGGGGATTAATTAATTGCTAGATCACGCGCTGATCTGCGTTTTACAAAAAGGAAGAATTTGATGCTACGGAATTAAGATATTTCAAATGTCTGCTTAATGATCTGAAGGGCTAATATAAATTATAACTTACATTATTTTTAGGTTGAAATTTAGAAAAGGGGGTTGTACTTTAATAATAAGAGAATTTAGAATACGAGGTAAATGAAATTTTGTAGGAGGACGCGTTTTCTTGTTATAAACTAGCTGAAAACCCGTACTTCGCTACGGAGTACATTCAAATTAAATACAACGTCAATGTACGCAATTGATGCAAAAACACCCGAAAAAATATATTCATAAAAAAATCGTAACGGATATTTTTATAGAAAAAATAATGTAGAAGAAAATATACAACTTAAATCTAATAGAACAAACTAAAGAATATAGTACAGTTAATATAGTACAGTTTGTGGAACATTTCTTTTACTGTATTTTAATATTTTTTGGGGTAATTTCCAATCATCTGACGCATTAGGAAGAAAAAAATATTTTTCTTTTGTCTATTTCGTTGTCATGCACATGACGCAAAATTAGTTTACAGTGTCACAAAATGAAAAGAAACCACGTGATTGGCATTTAATAAATTAAATTCTAAAAAGGAATCTTTAAAAATTCACCAAAAAATCAGAAAATGGAGGTAAAGATTCGAAAAAGATTTCATTTTAAAGGAATTTTTATGATCTTTCTCGTGATATAAATTTTATAACCGTCAAATTATTATTTTAAATGCAAACTTAAAGAAAGTTACTAAACCAGCTTAAAAATTTTATTTTAAAAAATCTGAGAAGAACCTTTCAAAAATCTTTCTTAGTGAACCCCTACACTATAAGAAGAATCGCCATGCAAAATTTCAGCCCTTTAGTTCCAGCGGTTTGGTCTGTGCGTTGTCTGTCAGTCAGTCAGTCAGCAGTTACGGAACTGTTATATATATATATATATATATATATATATATATATATATATATATATATATATATATATATATATATATATATATATATATATATATATATATATATATATATAAAATTGATGATATGTTATTATTTAGGTAACATATTAATATAGAGAACAAGCTATTATTTAGTTAATAAATAAATAGGGAACATTATATTGTTCCTGTTTCTGCGTATGTATTAAACGATTCGTACTCAAATATTATAATTTGCAGTCACTTTTTTTTCTATCTGACTGCAACTGCAATTTTACAAATTAACAGTAACCGTAGAGAAGATTTTTCATTTTGGTGTAGAGTAGTTTTTCATGTTAGTCGAGTCAGGGACTCGTGGTCTATGTACTCTTTTATTTTTCTTCTTCCTTTAATTAATTAATTAATTTATTTATTGAGATACTGGGTACGTGATATCTGTGAACTGTTGTGTTATAGTTAGAAATTTAAAATAAATAGACATATAGTGTCGTGATTTTTTGAAGATAACAAATTTATACAATGATCAAACGTCCTATTCAGAGGCATTATACTGTTCGTTTCGAGCCATCATAATGTACATATCAAGTATACGCATTTTTTAAAAAGCTCTTATCGATAAATGAACCAATTTTGCAGCATGATCAAATCACCCTGTTGGAGATTCGGAATATGCTCACAGAGGGATGAATTATGCAACACATTTTGGAGAAGCGAAGAAGAGAGAAGATGTGTTTGAATCACGCACCTTCTCTTTTACAGAGGCAGACAAACCATGATGAACACTTCAAACGGAACACATTAAATCTCTCACCTTTCATATTTTCTCAGTAGGAAACAGTCAATTTCCTTTCCTATCGATTTTTTTTTCAATCGAATTCAGAGAGTGTTCGGGTTCGAGGTTGAAATTTTCAAAACGTGCGATCGGTGGGGCAAAATCTGTTTTTAAACGATTCCGTTTATCACATTTTACTCGTTCTAGAGAAGAACTAAGCGTGTTTTCGAGCAGTTATAGCCACAGGGCGATACTAAAACTATTATCTGAACTGTCATGAAATCCAAGTTATTTGCATGCGTTTGGGAAAAATTGGTGAATGCAAATTCGGTACCGCCATGCTTCAAACGTAACGATTGCAAACAAGGATACTTCGAAGCTCTTCTACGTCTTTTATCCCATTGCCTAGTAAAGAACGGATTAGATCTCTAAAATGATTATACAGCGGCACAGCGAAGAGGTTAGGACCACATAGTGAATGAAACACATTTACAGGAGATAATCAGGCATGCGATAGTTGGGAACAACATATTTTTAAATGATAGAGAAACGTTAGTGCAAAGAATTACATGATTTACAAATATCTTCTTCTGTGAGTTTTCTTTATTCCTTTATATTGGTCGAGTAAATTCGTAAAGCAAACGTTACGAGTGTACGGGACACAAATATTTATTTTATGTTATTTACTGAAACTTCGGGGTGATTTTTATCTCTTAGGCCGTCTGCACACGGAGCAACTCAAAAGAAACTGATAACTGACTCCAATCACAAACCAGTCCGTGATGAGTCGTAACCTATGTAATTGAATGGAGCCACGCACACGGCGCAACTGGTTACAAACCCGTCGAACGGGTTTGTAACCAGTTGGACGGGTTTGTGATTGGAGTCAGTTATCAGTTTCTTTTGAGTTGCTCCGTGTGCAGACGGCCTTAAGGGGACAAGGGGCCTTCAACCTCGAATATTTTAATTTTCAATTTTTAAATCTATAAACAGAATGAGAATAATTAGCATTCTTTTTTACTATGTTTTCTCATTTCTCATTCTTTTTTACTATGAAGACCCTTAGAATCCAAAGTAAGGATTTTTTTAGCAGAAAAAGGCCTGTTTTTCAAATTTTTCTGAAAAATGTTAACATTTTACAAAATTCTCCATGCGCATTCCATATGATTTGAGAAATTTAAAATCTTTTAATATAAGTTTGCGATATATATAAACATAATTGTGTACTGAATTTTTTTTCCTTTATGAATCTAATTTCTTAAATAGTTTTTTTTGTTATGCCAGTTATTGTTTTATGATTTGCATGTTTTTAATTTATCTCATGATGAATAAATTTGAAAAATATTTGTGGTTTCAAAGAATTATGCATAATTTTATGACTATTACTTCAATTGACAATCCTGAGAAATTTGAAAGAAATCAGAAGAAAAGGAATGCGCATGGAGCATTTTGAAAAGTTTTAGCATTTTTGAAGAATTTTTTGATAAACAAGTCTATTTGTCCTCAAAATACTTATTTAAGAATTCTAAGTGACTTAAATGTAGTAAAAAAGAATATTAATCATACTCATGTGGTATGTAAAGTAAAATATTGAAAATTGATAAGAAAACGACATTGAAGGTCCCTTGTCCAATTAAATCAGAATATACATTGATGTTATGACTGACTTAAAAAGTCTTGATTTTTAAATATAATTTAATTTTTAAAAATTTAACTGAAAATTTATATTGCGTTTAACGTTTGATAGATCTGAAGGCGAAATAGTTTTATTAACGTAATTTCTTTTCTCCCCTGTACTCAGGAAAGGTTTCAAAATTGATTGTTTTCAGTATTTTTTAAAAATTTTATATAAGTTTTTAAATTTTTCTAAAGGGCAAAAAAATTTTTTTTTCTTCAAAGCAACTTTTGCTCAGGGAAAATTTTTTTCCACAATTTTTACTTGTCTATCAAAAATCCTTGATATGGTGTAGTGAAAATACAACGTAAAAACTCAAAAACTTCAAAGCCTCACAGAAGTGCAAAATTTTATAAAGATACTTTATTAAAATTTGAGGTTTTTGTTTGCTCTCAGTCAGAGGCAGATGACTAAGATAGAGATTAGTTAATGTAAATATTGTAAATAAGTTCTGTGAATAACTTCTGAGTATTGCGTTTGCTTCTGAATCGTAAAAATAAAATATTTTGAATATTCACTCGAGTGGTGTTAATTTGAGTTCCCGACAACGTCGTCAACCAGAGAGAGAGAGATCGAGGAAGGAAGACAGCACGGCAAATCGTGAAAAATTCCACTGTAATTCCGGACCTCCTCAAGTAGACAGATTCGGAACAAATACAAGCAATAAAACAAGAAATATTGATGAAATGATCACTAATTTTCAAGAAGGGAACTATATCTTTCGGTTCTAGTGTATTATACGTTTTTGCAGAAAATACGTTTCTGTGGCGTTATGGAAAATGTTGATATGTCATTTTTTCATGTTTTCGGAAAATTAAAAAAGTAACTTTTGTTGTGAAAAATAAAATCGCTCAATTAAGTTTTTCAATCCAAATAGTCTTTAGTCAGTACTCATATTCGACCTCAAGCATATGGCTGCTCTTCAATAAAAATTTTGTTTTCAATTAGGGGCTAAAATTTTGGGGTGGGTTGAGAAGAAAATAAAACATCAACTTTTGCTAAATTGCGAATAACTTCAGAATTCCACATATCAGCTTTTGCCCCATTAAAGAACCAATTTTACGTGTGACATATCAACTTAAAACATAAAATTGAATTTTTGGTTACATATCAACAGCTGCCATAACACCACAGATTTAAAAATTGATATCTGTCAGTAACGCAATGTTCCTGCCTTTTCTCAAAGTTACTTCCATCGTAATCTCTGGTCATTGTTAGTATTACTCTTTCCAACACACTCATCGTTGCCATTGTACATGACCTTTATAGTACTTGCGTTTTTTTCTTAATATTTCATAATTTTATTTATTTATTTTATTCTAATTTTAGGATAAATTTTTCCTTGAAGAATAATTTAATTTAAAAATTTCTCATTTATATCTCACCGACCAAAGTTTTGAAAATTCCAAAAGTGACAGGAAGGTCTAGGATTTATCACTGAACGCAGCCGTCGCTTGCCTTGAGGACATTCACCCATACACACAGAGACTTTTGTTGGCTTCTTTGTTTTGAGAGCCCCATATAAGTGAGGGGACAGCTCAGGATTGGCCGGGATTCGAACCTGAACCTACGACATGGAAGCTCGCGAAGCTTACCACTACACGAAGTGAGCAGCAGGATCAGATTGTGGAGTACTACACCATCATCGTGTAAACAATACTTGGATCCCTACAACTTACACAGTCTATGAAGTTGCCAACAGCTGCCAACATGGTTGTTATAGTTGTTAGCGTTCTGATCTGCTACGTAGTGGGCTTGGGTTCAAATACCGAATAAGGCTTGGTCGTTTCCCTGTTTGCACCCTCATAGGAAGCAATGCTGGCTCATCTAAATGGTGTTACCTTAATAAAGTATCCAGCAAAAACTTCGCAGGTCTTCATGGGCCAATTTCAGAAAAGTACCTATCGCCAGAGACAAGTGCCTGCCGCATTTAATAAAGAAACTGCAAACATACATTTCAACGGAATTAATGGAAAGTTTTAACTACAGTAAAACCTCGTTTATACGGCCCTTGTTGATCCGGATCAGATTTGTGGACATTATTTTCATTTAATGTTCACATTAGATAATAATTTTTCCCTATGATAGCAAGAACGTAGCTACAAGTGCGCCAAATATTCGCTTTTTATTTTGATTTAATGTACAGTTCCTGTATAGATTGTACAATAAATTATGGCAATAAAATACCTTTTGATGAGTTTAAGTAGGCTTTACTAGACATACCATGTCTTTGCTAAGAATTGATGTGAAAAGTAATTTATACATTTTTTAATATCTTGTAAAAAGTACTATGTAATTTTGTTACAAAAAAAAAGTTATTTTATCGTAATAAACGGTCTTAATAGCGGGGAATTTGTATGAAAAATCGACCTAAACTCCGTCGATAATCCGGTAAACTCGGATCTCCGTCCGCTAAACTTTAAAAATCCCTAACTAAGCAGACTATCGTAATAAAGTCTGCTTAGTTAGGGATTTTTATTTGCTTATTACCCATATTACCCGGATTATCCGGATTTCCGATTGTCCGGATCGCCTATGGTCCCAGTAAGTCCGCATAAACGAGGTTTTACTGTATATCCAGGATGACGATGACACAATAAATAATTAATATCCAGTTAATAAACACTGTTGAATATTTTATTTAATTTCATTTCAGCTGTCTTAGGCGATGTTCCTTATTCAAATATATAAACTGATGAATATATGAACATTCTTTCAAGACGATAAAGATCATTTATATTCCATTCGCGGCCATCGCATTATACATGACATCAAGTGGAAGCTTTCAAACAACAATACGTATCAGCACATGAACCGATTTCACAACATAATGATTTTCATCGAGGGAGTTTCACACATATTATCCTGAAAGGAGCTGAATTATGCAACACATTTTGCGAAATTGGTTTTTCGGTTGAATCCCGTACCTTTATTTTTCCCCCAACAATGGGCCATCAAAGAAACTTCTAAATAGAAACAATACCTTGTTTCTGCCGTAGACAATCCTTTCGTCTATCGATTTTTCAATCAAATTTCCCGCTGCGTACGGGTTGAAGGTTGAAATTTTCGTATTAGATTTGAAAATTTAGGAATGCGAACGAAAGCAAACGATGGGGGAATATGTTTCAAAATATTTGAGCATATCATTCTTGGTGCTTGATGGAACGGAAATAACAGTTAATATTTCCGGATTTTCTGTGTAGGAAGGAATTTAAAGGGCATGAGAGTCCTATAAATGTAATCAGTGGCTTATCCCATTTAAGTCATAACTTATATTTGATAGAAATTAAAAAGAATAAACATGAAATATAATAAACATCCAGATTAATACCTCAATCAACACTCCCATAATATTTCAGAATTACATATATAATCTTATTGAACACCCATTTAAAATAGCATGAGCAATAAACTTCAAAAAGAAGATGTACCGTCAACTGGGGTAACTTTGACCCAACAAACCTATTATAATATACCTATATACATATTATACCTATTATATTTAACTCACCTATTGGCCCTTGCAATAAATATGTGATAATCATTCTCCTTTGTACAGATACAGCACTTAACAATCTTTTATCTTTTAAAAATTATCGTTTGTTGGGCCAAAATTACCAGTAAAGGTCAAGGTTACCCTAGTTGACGGTAATAGTAGAAGAAGATCCTATCTTTATCTCTGTTATTGTTACCTATGCCCGCTTGCCCAATTAATCCTAACCAGGACGAATTAAGGCTGCAGAACGAAGAGATGCGGCTCCTGTTTAGCCCACGGTCATTGGGCAATACTAGGGTCGAAGGCCGACGTTTTGGCCGGTGCCATCACAATTCTGACAGACCACAGTTTTGCAGTGTTGTGCAAACGGTAAGTCGGGACCCTACAGTACCATTTACTACGCGCAGGCTATATATAAAAACGAGACACACGATTTGGATCAGATTCCAGACGGTCGCAAACATCCAAACCAACCGTGGAATTCGAAACCCTAGAGTCGAGAACGCAGAGTGATGTTCGATTAGCGGTTCGATTTAGCTGTCACTTTCTCAATGCTCGTTTGATGTTGTTGTCGTATCTTAAGCCCTCTCGATGGAACGTAGTTCCAGACTAGGTCCATATAGGCTACGGGCTGAAGTGTGCTACTTCGGTTTGAATAGCAACACAAGGGTCGGATTCCGTCTTAGCTAGTTGCCTCCTCAATTTTTTTCGTGCACCCCCAGGGGCGACATCTGGGGGGATCCTACTCTCTCACACTCTCTCTAACCTTCATAGAGGGACTTTCCGGTCTACGGCTTTCACGTGCCCATATACGGCCTAGACACGGGGGTATTTAATGGCGAGCCCCGGGATTCGATCTGAGCATCTTACAATCATACAATCATCTTACAATCATCAGCACCGAAAGTCAGCACGTTACAACAAGGTCACCTCCAGCCATAATGCTCGTTTTATTGTATTAACTGACCAGAAATTTTTATTTCTACGTCATCGTTTTCACTTTTTTGAAAATGCTAAGCCCATAACAGTTCTAGTTTTTTTTTTAATTCCTTGCAGTTCAAAGAACAACTAAAAATTATAAAATAAAATTCATTAACTCTGTAGAGGAATTCAGTTAAAAAATTACCCAGGTATGCTGCGGCGGAAGTTTGAAGAAATGGCATTTCATTGCTTTGTCTTCTCTTCAATGACTCAAGCAACTTCAGAGCTCCTTAATTACAAAGGTATACATCTCTAGCGTGCCTAGCAGTCATAGGCTCCTCAGAATGACATAGTCGCCAAGCAAGCCGTATATATATATATATATATATATATATATATATATATGTGTGTGTGTGTGTGTGTTTGTTTGCATTAACGATCCCTTCCTCAAGGGCATGTTCTGAGTATTTTTTTAAAATCTTACTTTACCTTTGATAAAAAAAAATATTTTTTTTGTCAGTCTATAAATGTGTCTTGTTCATCTACATATCTACAACAACAAAAATAAAACAGGAAAAAAAGCACATCTGTTTTATTATTTGTTTGATTATTATTATTATTCGGATAACGTATAAACTTCATTTCAAATACAAAAAAAACTTTGTTACAATATTTGCAATGAGGATGTGATTAACCTCGACCAGTTCAAACTAAGTTTACGATATCTATGCTATATTTTCCTCTTACAATCTTTCCTCGGGACTGAGAAGTATTTAAACGCCGTAAAATCCGAGCATTAGGTGTACCCCGCCCTCCTTAACAAAGATAAGAGGCTAGTAAACGTGGCGGAATCCGTACCCATAGATAAAACAAAGTTTTTGAAACCTTCAACAACAAACACACTTGTTGAAAAAAAAAGTATCGTAAATTTCAGATTACGCCCCAGCTGCACACGTTAAACTTAAGTTACGATGCTATTTATAGAGCTTGGAAACAAACGTTATTCAGTGGGGGAAAAAAAGATTGTTGACCATGAAAATATTTCTGTCATTAAAATGACACTGAAATATATGATTGGAGATGAATTCAGACGGCTTACGAAAACTTATCATTATACCGCTTGGCTAAATGTCAAAAAAGAGGTTGGATGTCAAGTTTGTGAGACATTTCGTAATCCTGCTCCTTTAACAATGAGACTTTTAATCGTATAGATCAGTGATTCTCAACTTGTGTGCAGCGAGATTTTTTGGGGTATAAACAAAAAAAATATTAGTAGGGTTTACTTAAAATAAATATTAAGGTGACTGCCTACGTTGAAAATGCCATTTTTTGCCTTTTTTGGTCAATTTTAGTTTTTGCAAGAATCGTGTAATTCGATCTTTTCTCTTCTCAAAACCATTTTGATTTTCATTCTACATTAATTAGAAGCAGAGTTATAGCTATTTTTAAAAACATCGTCTGATACAAAATTGAAGTGACACACAACTTTAAATGCGTTTTTCTCAGAATTATGTTTTGTAGCACAAATCTCTACCGTTATCATGATATCTCACATAATAATGCATATAATTTGATAAAACTTTCAGGAAATGTTTTAGATGCTATTGTTAATGAGATGACGCACCATAATTGATATAAAATAAGTAGTTTTTTTTGTTTGGGGCTGTTTTTATAAGGAAAGGAATGACGAATTGGGGAAAATTTTCATATTGGAACATTTGTCTGTATTATTTTTGATAGGCGTTTTAGCTAAATTTCATTAAAAATTACTTCAAATTGACCAATTTATAAAAAAAGTATGGTATTTACAGGCAAGTTTTTTATTTTTTATTTTTTATTTTTAAATGCTATTTTACCATAAAAGACCAAAAAATTCTTAAAAAAAATTTTTTTTTTTTAAATTGGCTCCGAACGTAGGCAGTCACCTTGTTCATATCAAACATTTGTGTTTTAAGAATCAGCCGCAAACAAAACTAATTTTAGTGATGTCCATGGTGATCCTCTAGTGCAATACAGGGTGTCTCAAAAAGCCTTCCACATTTTATAAAATTATACAAAAAAAGTACACAAGGTAGGAACTAGAAATTCACATATATGTTGCCTTATATATTAGAGTTTTTTTTAAGTACAGTCAATGAATTTCAATATGCGCAAATTTTGTGGCACGGAGAGCATCTAGTTGGTAATCAATCTCAGCCTATGTGAGTACCAAAATGGATTCCGTAGCACATGAAATTGCAGCAGTTATGCGTCTTTTGAGTTCTCCAACACTACAACCGATTATCACGGACACTTCCCATTTCCAGAAATTTTTTATACCAAGCTAAGATGTTGTTATGATTTGGAGGATCTTTCACAAATTTCGTTACACTTGCGTAACAGATTCCGTTTTGAAATACCAGTCGACACATATTGTTCTCTCTGATGGAGTAGCCATTTTACGCCTTTCGCTCTCAGGAAACAACTAGCGCTACCTGTTCAAATTTTTTTGACACAGAAAAAACGTTAATATATAGAGTAACATATCTGTGAATTTCCAGTTCTTACCTTGCATACTTATTTTATGTATAAATTTTTTAAATGTGTCAATGGTTTTTTGGACACCCTGTACTATACTGAATACCATGGCTATCTTTGAAAATGTATTAATATGTTCTATTCTGGTGTTTTTTACTTAGACTTTTCAATAAATAAGAAAAATCAGCGAAGTATTTATTTGAACTTAAATATGACATATTCACTGAAAAAAACTAAAATGCTAACAAGGGTGCTCTAATTTAATTCTCAAGGGTGTCTCAGACGTAAAAAGTGTTGGGAGTCCCTGCTATAGCTTGTTTCCTGGTTTTATCTAATTCTCTGCAGACTTTCGAAGAATATACAGATAGCTCAAAAGCTTTGCCACATTCGGTTCAAGGGAGTATGGTTCTTTACTAGCGAATGAAACGAGTCAAAACGCTCTAATTTTGTTTTAAAGTACTACCCTACGTTCATCCAGAAGGGCAATCAACTCCTCTGCATTAAATATATGGCAACTTGCGCAGCCCCGCCTTTTCGGCTCCCCATCAAAAATATTATCCCTCGTTCCGGAGACGAGTTGCTCTAATCAATCAACATCCTTCTCTTTAAAACCGCTGAGTTTCGCAAATTTCTTTTCTCTCGGTAAACAAAGAATGCGTGCTCAAGCTACTGTTCTTTCTCTCTCGGTTCTTTGGTTTCAAACTCGATTCGAGTCGCCAACAAAGTTTATCGCCATATGTTACTAGTTCTTAAAATCGGTTGTAGTGCTTGGGTTTAATTTGAAATCTTTCAACGTAGAAGTCACACTTTTAATGCATGATGGTACCTAATTGCCACATGTTAAAATGACGTATGAAGAGATTAGTAAAAGACAGTTTAGCAAATTTCTTTTCTCTTAGTGTAGAAAGAATGCGTGACTAAGCTCCTGTTCTTCCTCTCACAGTGTACTTTGGTTTCAGACTTGATTCGAGTCACTAAGAAAGATTATTACCGTGCGTTACTAGTTCTTAAAATCAGTTTTGTAGTCCTTAGGTATAATCTGAAGTCTTTGAACGTAGGAGTCACATATTTTTATGCATGTTGGTATATACGTGTTTGGTTTATTGCCATACATTAAAATGACGTATGAAGAGATTAGTGAATGACAGTTTCGCAAATTTCTTATCTCTCAGTGTACAAAAGAATGCGTGACTAAGCTCCTGTTCTTCGTCTCACAGTGTACTTTGGTTTCAGACTTGATTCGAGTCACCAAGAAAGATTATTACCATACGTTACTAGTTCTTAAAATCAGTTTTGTGTGCTTAGGTATAATCTGAAGTCTTTGAACGTAGGAGTCACATTTTTTTATGAATGTCGGTGTTTGGTTTGTTGCCATATATTAAAATGACGTAAGGAGAGATTAGTTAAAGACAGTTTCGCAAATTTATTTTCTCTCAGGACGTCCGCACACGGAGCGACTCAAAGGAAACTGAACTGGTTATCGGTTGCAAACTCGTTAGTGATGCGGCTCCGCACACGGGCCGACTCAAAAGTGATTCAAATCAATAGTTTGCGACCTGTCATGGAAGGAAGAACATCATTATTCCGGGCATTATTTTTAGTTAAATTATGATCAGAAATTAATTTATTTTACAAAATCGTCACAATAGATTGTCTTTGATCAATAGTTTAAAAATAGACTGTATATATGGGCGCACATATTCCATACAACAAAACACGTTAGAATTTCATTTCATCGCTAGGCAGAAGTCACGTGACTCATGTACGTCATTTGGCAGCTTGCCAAAAGAGCGGCTGTAGCATAGATTGTGTAACAACACGCTCAACGCAAGAGAAACTGGCGACTGAAGTTGCTAGCGACTCGAGACGTTGAGTTGCCTGCGACTGATTACAAACGCGTTGCTGACGGGTTTGTAACCAGTTGCGCCGTGTGCGTGGCTCCATTCAATTACATAGGTTACGACTCATCACGGACTGGTTTGTGATTGGAGTCGGTTATCAATTTCTTTTGAGTTGCTCCGTGTGCGGACGGCCTTAGTGTACAAAGAATGAGTGACTAAGCTACTGTCCTTCCTATTACAGTTCTTTGGCTACAGACTCGATTAGAGTCACCAAGAAAGGTTATTACCATACATAACTAGTTCTTAAAATCTGTTTTGTAGCCCTTAGTTTTATATGGTATATTAGGTATATATATAAGGGATTTATAAGGGAATATATATATATAAGTTATATTAGGTATATCTGAAGTCCTTAACGTAGAAGTCACATTTTTTATCCATATTGATACATAAATGTTTGGTTTGTTGCCACACGTTAAAACGACATTTGCAGAGATTAGTAAAGGACAACTCACAAGTTTCGCATATTCAAACACTTTTATACATGTAGGTACATAAGTGTTTGGTTTGTTAACTCTTATTAAAATGACGTATGAAGAGATTAGTGAAAGACAGTTTCGCAAATGTCTTTTCTCTTAGTGTACAAAGAATGCGTGACTCACCTACTACTCTTCCTCTCGCAGTTCTTTGGTTTCAGACTCGATTCGAGTCACCAACAAAGTTTATCACCATACGCTACTAGTTTTTAAAATCTGTTTTGAAGTTCTTAGGTTTAACTTGAAATCTTTCAACGTAGATGTCACATTTTTAATGCATGTTGGTAACTTAGTTTGGTTTTAAGGCTGCTATGTACTAAGAAAAAAATCGTATTTCGCTTTTCCTCTTCTTGCAGATTCTTGTGGTGCGAGGAGTCCAGTTGACAGTTCGAGAATTCCACCCCCCCCTTAGGATCCACATTTTGAGGGATTGTAATTGCTCTCTCTCTATAGGGGGGTTAAGCGCTGCCCCCAAATTTTTTATTTAAAACATATTTTTTGTCAACTACTTACAGGTACATAAATGCTGAAAATCAAATAAAATTGGTATTGTCAGATAGCCTGAACTTTTCTGCAAAGCGCTATAGGATTCCTTTTATAAATTTCGTCCACCGAAGGAATTTATGAGCGTTTAAAACACACTAAACCAGATTTTTCCCCGAATAATTTAAATTTTAAAATATTAATTGCATATTTTTTAAAAAACGAAAAATGTACACAAATGTAAAATTTCTTTCTCTATAACGGAGTACATTTTTAAAAAAAATCTTTGAATCCAAGTCCGCAATCCGTGGACAAATTTTCTCCATAGGTTAACATTGAGGTGAGCGAATTCAATGGGTGACCTACGAAAAAAAAAGGTAAAAGACAAATACTGTCCACTTTTAAGCAATTTTTCCATTTTTATCTATACTTCGAGAATGAAGAAATATTGAAAATTTAAAGCTTTATAAAAACCGATGCTTTTGTATAACACTATGAAAATATTCATCAGCAAGTAATTATTTTTACAGACTTCTCTCATGTATTTGAAACCTGCATTTCAAAAGAACTTTTCTGTTTGATTAGCTTGTTAAGGGTTTTTCATGTCATAAACAGAACAAAAAAAAATCTGAGGAAGTAACAAATTAAAAATGACGCCTTATTATTCAATGTGGCAAAAATTTAAAAAAAAAGAAAATTCTGTTTAAAAAAAATTATATAACCATTGCAAACTAGATACGGGTGCATTTCACAGACGTGTTTAATTAATTTCGGAAGAATTACAAAAGAATTACAAAAATCACAGTTCATGTTTTTAATTTTAAAAATTGGAAAGAAAAACTTTTATCTATAAAACAACTTTATTATTAATCGAATATATCTAAAACTTCTTTGTAACTGATGCGATATAAAAGAAAAATTATTAAAAATCGCACTTTTCGTTTGTAAAACTTATTTAAAAAACTATAAAGCTGAATCTGAGACATGTACTAGTTAAAATTCTCATCGAAAAAAATAATAATAATAAAATGGGATAATTAATGATGAATGAGGCGAATCTGTTAGTAGAGCCTGTAAAGTTGTTTTTCGATCTAGTTTTATAATTCATAAAAACTCAAACTTGTACGTTTACACTAATCTTACAAAGCATTTCCTTTATCATGCGTTCAAATCGTGTTTCCATGTAGTCGGTCCAACATTAACCCTAGTGTCCGTTTCTTTGTTAACTGCGAGCTCGGTTGAAGGTTGTGTGCAGTTTTTGCTAAGAAATTTGCCAAAGAACGGCAGTTAGGAAAAGGGGGTTAAATATATAAAAATAATAAAATATTACGTCATAATGTCAAAATGTTTGCCTAGGAGTTAATTAGATAAAATATCTTACGATACTCATCGGCGAAAATACTTGGTTTCAAAATTTATCCAAAGTTACTAAATTTCGACATCGAGCTATTGAGATATACGAGAATCAGACGCAGTGAATAAATTCAGTTGATAAAAGTTGAATTACTACACTACAAAGAAGATTCCGTAAATTTAAATCACTCCTTAAATATACTAATATTCTACTCTTCTTTATTTCTGAATTACAATTAAGCTATCTCTCCTCCCTCCCCCCCTCTCTCACACACACAAAATTAAATAAACAAATAAAAAAAATTGCAAGCTTCAAAGTTTTTTAAAATTCCAGTGATAGGGTGGGGGATGTAGATTTTATAGATAGAAAAGCTTTATCGATTTTATCCCATTTTCGAAATTTTTTTTTCTTGAATAAGCAGTTTTATACGGCGGAAGTCAAGTAATAAAAACACAGTTTTAAAAATGCAACAGCTGCGTAAAAACACTGTAAAAAAAGAAACGTTAAAAGTATTTTTCAGCAAGGAAAAAAGGCGCACATAAACGGTCAGCTAAAACAGTTACCGATCTCTGTAAAACACGGGAATAATTTAATTCACACGTCAGGTATTTCAAGGGGCAAGAAAAATTTAATTAAAATTGCTTCAAATGTCACCTGATTAATTTCTGAGTTTCTTCCAAGTAATTTGGGATGAAAACAGGTCGAGCCAATACTTTTTTTTGGTGACTTTTTTATAGATCGTATACAGACTAAATTGTATACTTGAAATTTAACACCTTGCTTAATTGGATTTTGTTTTCTACGCATAAATCTTTTCTCTTCTCATAAATAAAAAGGGATTAAAAGAACTTTAGTTACCACATTTGCTTTGTTATACGTGTAACGTATACAGAAAGAAGCAACTTTAACTCAACAAAATTTACAGTAATAATTAATAAGTTAAATGCTCACACATTAGGTTTTTTTTGCTACCAGAGTCAGTTTTAAGACGCTTTGATCTACCGAACATTGCACTTATCATTAAGCTACCCCAGCATTGTTGTTGTTGCGAATGCCCCTTGCACGGAAGTGTTATAGACCAGGTCCATATAGGCTTTGCGGGCTGAAGAGCGCGGCTATGGATTACAATAGCTACAGGGGTTTCCAACCGGTGGGCCGCGAGGTCCTCGGGAGTGGTCCGGCACCACATATAAAAAAGTTGCCAAATAAGTGGGGATTTTGAAAGCAATTTTCATTGAACTAGATGGGCCAAATATATCCGATGACTATCAGGTGTTGAATAAAAATTTCTGAAAAGTTTAACATAATTACTTTATTATTAGAATATGATACATAAGAATGTGAATACGTTAATCCTGCATCCATTTTGCCTGAGGGATATTCTATACCTACTATACTCTCGGAAGGCTCCCCCCCCCCTCAAGTCGGTGGGGCTGGGGTGGTCCGCACATGGTTCAAATTCTGGCTTAGTGGTCCGCAGACTTCTACGGGTTGGGAACTACTGCAATAGCACCACAAGGGTCGGAGTCCGTCTAAGGCGTCACCTCAATTTTGACTGAACACCCACCCCTCCCTCCAAGGGGCGACATATGAAGGATCGTACCCTCTCCCGTCCTCTCTGACCTCATAGAGTTACTTTTCGGCCTATGGATGTAACCTGTCCATATCGGGCCTAGACACAGGTATTTAATGGTGCTTATCGCGATACTTTAGCATTAATCCGAAGCATTTGAATGACTTTTGTCCGGTAATTCTTAATTATTCTTTCACAATTACGTCTTAGTGCTGGCTCTTTAAGCCAGCAAAAGGTTTCTCGGAGATTTGTTAAAAGCTGCAAGCCATTTCAAGATTCCTTTATGCATTGTGAAGCGTTGTGAAGGGGAGAAAGAAATAAGAAAAGGGTCAGCTATAAAAATTGTACACGGAGAGGAAGGCTAGATATTAGCCGGTTGTAGTGGTCAGTAGTGAAAAGGAAACGTAAGCAATAAAAATATATTTATGGTGTAAGGGAAATAAATGTTAGAATCGCGGTGAATTAAAAGGCCCCATAAGAAAGGCCCAGAAGTGAAAAGAGTTTGTACGAGGGTCAGTGGAGAAAAGCCCCTTAGAATATTGAATATAAGAAATGAAAGGATTATATAGAAATTTACGCAACGGTAGCAGTATTGTCGGGTCATAGAAAGGTAAAAATAAAATATAAAGAAAGATGAAGGGGGAGACAGGATGTAGAAAATGTGAGAGATAAGTATAGGTCCAATGAGAGTTGTGAATTTAATAAAAGAAAATATTATAGCCACTAGGAAAAAGTTTTTAAGACGTAGGTGGAGTTTAAGAGGAAAAAGAGAATATTTTGATTGGAAGGGAGAGAGGAATATGGAAAAGTAGAGATTAATATTAAAAGGTAGAAATGAGATTTTTTTAGATAGAGAGAGAGAGAGGCAGAGATAGACGAGATTTTGACGCAGAGAGTGAGTGGCCTTTAGGCCTCTCTCTAGGGTTGGGGCTTTCGAGCCGCCCTGCGACCAAGATGGAACGTCGTCAGTTTTCCCTTAACAATTCTCAGGCAAGCCGATTTTGGGGTAAGTCAGTCTTGTCATTTCTGTTGATATTGACAGTAATAATTTAAGATGAAAATTAAATTGAATATCCGTTAAATGATACGTACCTTTCTATGTTAATTCGGTGAGGACCCAACGTGTTATTTGAAAAAATATTAATCATTTTAGCACATTATTAATTATTCATGTAGTTATGCGAATAGTATTCATTTTATACTGTATAATTTAATTGTTTTTATGTGGTAATAAATATGTGTTGTTAATTTGTAAATATTGGTCCTCATCATTTAAAAGCATTTTAGTTGTGTCTTTTTGCTACAGATTTACACGCTGGGTAAAAAACGAACCTGGGTAATTAGTAACTGTAATCAGTAATTTGTAAACGAACCTGTTAAAACTTTAATGTTAAAATAATTAAAACCTTTAATTGGCAATTTTTCCACCCAGCATTAGGATGCTGGCTGCGCATTTATGTTTGTATATTTCCATCACTAGTTCACAAGTTTACATCATGAATTTATTTATATATTATTTATTTACATATATTTATTTATTTATAACAGTCTAATATCGTCAGTTCGAACGGTTGAGCACCATCATAACGCATTTCTGCCAGGGTCGGGACTTGGAACCATTGATTTCAAGATTTACACACAGATGTTCTAAACGTTAAGCTACCTGGAGTCATCTGAAGCAAACTTTTATTTCATGACTTTCATTACGAACCAAGGCACCCTATGACGTCATTTTTGCTCTCTGACACTGACTGGATCCAATTTTTATTCTTGATGAAATCATTTGACGGTCATTTTCCCAACTACCCTAAGCGCTTTATCCGTGCTCATAAGGAAGAAAAAAAGTTTAGAATAAAACATAAAATACACGAATGCATAATGTAAATACGGTTCGCAACTTAATATCACTATTACACGGTACTTAATATCCCTATTATTGTAAATCTTAGAAGTTCCCATTTTTCGATACAAAGGACAAGTTTTGGACTACCCTTATTTTGCACTTAATATCGCAGACCTGTGTATTCATAAGCCCGGACAATCAATACTGTCCACACCAGATATGAGTAAACTAAGGCTATCGGGCCATTTTCAATCAATGGAGAGACGCATAACAATTAAATCAACAGTTTCGCAGAACTTCCCTGTGGGAGTTTTACAATACCCTGCTAAAAATAAGTTTTCTAAATTTGATATATCTCTCCCAATGAAAATGATAACGAAAATGATAATGTTACTCTCGCCTTAAACATGTAAACAAAGCTTTCTCTCAACGGATCTGCGAAAGAACTAGGTTAGAAAGAAGCAGTGTAGATAACCTCTAAGCATCTTCTCTCAGTGGCTTCGCTAAACAATTTGAACGAAATTTATGATAAACTCTTTCGTTGTTTCATCATTTTATCCATTAAAGGTTCTGGTTTTAAAGTAAACAATATTTAATTTTATTGAACGTTAAAGTACCATTTTACAAAAACACCCCCTTTTAAACCGAATTTTGAAAACTCATCTTTACTAATGCATATTTTTGTTACATATATATATAAATAAAAATCAAATAACTTAAGTAACTTCAGCCGGCGAGGTGTTGCAGTGATTTGTCGTACGAACATTCTCCGAGTGCCTTTATAGCCAAGGTTGTAGATTCGATTCTCTCTTGTCTGACGCAAGGCTGAGATTAGGGAGTTATGTTGGCTCACCCTAATGGTGCTCCCATAATTATGAAGCCAACAAATTCGCCATATGGATGGGCGATTGTCGTAATAGACAAAGTGCCTTCTGCGTTGGAAACAACAACTTAAATAAATCCTTTGTAAGCAGAAATGACAAAAAGCGAGGAAGGCATTTACATAGGTAAAACTACTGAGTTTAGTCAGATACGCCTCGAAGATAAAAAAAAAAACATACTAGGTAAGTTATTTAGCCCAAAATAAATTTGGCTGGATCTCGCCATGCTAACACCTTGTTTTCTCTTGGCCATTGTAACATATAAACCATTTATTTTTGTTTCTAATGCCCTCTGGCTGGAATCTATTCCAGACCAGGTCCATATAGGCTTTCGGGCAGTCAGATGCAGCTCCGGTATTATAATGATACCGCAAGGGTCGGAGTCCAATTCAGCCAGGTACCACCTCAATTTTGATCGAGCAACTTCCAGGGGTGACATCTGGGGGATCGTACCCTCTCTAACCTCATAGAGGGTTTGGTTTGGTTTGGTTTGGTTTGGAACGCTACGGTCAGTTTTGCCGCACGAGGGCTAATTAGACCGGGACCAACTGCTTAAAGTCGACTCAGAACGGCTACAAACGTCCATGCCAAGAATGGGACTAGAACCCACAGACTCTGGTACGGAATGCAATAGCGCCCTAGCATTCGGTAGGGCGTTATATTATATTATATAATATAATTATATTACGTTATATTATATTATATAATATTATATAATATTATATAATATTATATAATATTATATAATATTATATAATATTATATAATATTTTATAATATTATATAATATTATTCTTTTATTAGAATTTTGCGTCTGTGGGTTCGAGTCCCACTCCTGGCATGGATGTTTGTATAGTCCCACTGTTGGCAATGACCTCATAGAGGGACTTTCTGCTCTACGAATTCAACGCACCCATATCCGGCCTAGACACGGGGGTATTTAATGGCGCTTGTGAGGATTCGATCCGAGCACCCTCAGCGCCGAAAGCCAGCGCGCTACCACAAGGCTACCCCGAGCCCATCATTTATTGTTTTCTAATTTTTTTATTGGGATCGCGGATAACTGAAAATACGGGTACCGAATCAGCGGTTATCGAAGAACAGCTGCATATATATGGCGTCAGCAGCTAAACCCACCTTAGTGTAATAAAATGGACTCGTGTCTTTAAAAAAAATAAGCAGCACATCAATACATTCCCTTCCTTTTGCATGCGAAAAATCCGTAACCAGTGACGTCAAATTTTATTTTACTTGAGTGTAGCCGAGGCTAATGAGCCCGTTTACGAGTTAATTGCATTACGAGTCGACATCCTAGGGGCTCCAAAAATCGAACAGAATCTCAGATCTTTCATTTCCTCTCCATCCGCTTTCCGCCGCCTCGAATATAATTAGTAGGTGAGGGTAGAATGATTTAAGGGCATAATTTATATAAAGCGATTGATTTAAGCGGTGAATCAAAACTCTCCAGACTCATTCCGGTTGTAATCTTACTCTCTCTAAAATCATATCTATATAAACATTTTTTTTTCAATGTAAAATAGTTTATTAGCGGGTCGTTTCAACATATGCATCAAAAAGGTATTGAAAAAAATTTAAAAATACGATTTATTCTTTCAGATTATCTCTTTAAAAGAAAATTTTTCATAAAATCAAAAGAACATTAAATCACGCAGTCCATTATTTTTATTTTTTTTCTGACACTAAACCACATTGGATGATAGTGTTAACGTCCGTAAGTGAAGGAAAAAGTTGTGGTAAACAGTTCCATAAATTGACTCTGACTCTTCGAATGAGTTCACTTTCTTTAAGACACTACAATATTCATTACAATACGAACGAACATACATATGACTCTTATAATATTAACAATGATTGAAGCCTATGGTACGTCTGCAGAAGCACGTCTGCCCATCAAGTTGTCTACTGACTCTCTCCGACTCGATGTAGGGCCGTTTTCCCACTTCGGCGTCTGCAGAAGCACGTCTGCCCATCAAGTTGTCTACTGACTCTCTCCGACTCGATGTAGGGCCGTTTTCCCACTTCGGCGTCCAAACTTACTCTCGCTCGCTGCATTCTCGTTTGGGGACAACAATAGGTTGTGTCAAGAACCAATCTTTTTAAATCGTTGTTTAAGAATGGATAAAACTAGACCAACCGCGACTTAAAGCTGCCGTGTACTAACCCTACTGAATTCGCTGACCTTAGTGTTAATCATTGGAGAAAATTTGCCTAAGGATTGCCGACTTGTATTTAATAATTTCCGATTTAAATTTTTTAAAAAAATTGTATTTCGAAATAGAGAAAGAAATTTTACACCTTGGGCATTTTTCATTTTTTCGAAAAAAAATGCAAATATTTTTAAATTGAAATTATTTGGGGAAAATTCTGGTACAGTGTGTTTTAAACGCTCATAAATTCCTTCGGTGGACGAATTTTATAAAATGAATCCTGTTGCAAGGAGCAGAAAAGTTCAGGCTATCTGAAAATTCCATTTTTATTGGATTATCAGCATTTATGTAGCTGTAAATAGTAGACACATTTTCTCCATAGGTTAACATTGAGGTGAGCGAATGCAATAGGGTTAGTACACAGCAGCCTTAAAGTATCGCACTATTCATAAATTATGAAATATTACTGATTTCACTACTGTTCCGAAAGGATTGTTTATTTTGAGATAATTTATAAAATGTTGCAATCCATTCGTGTTATTCGAAATTCGAGTTTCAGAATAAATTATTCCGTTATTTTGAGAAATAGCTGGCACAGCATAACAGACAGTACTGGGATTACTCTCATTTAAGTAAATGCTAATCTACCCGTGACACGCTGGGCCTCAAAATATTCATGCGTTATGCATGATTCAAGTTAATTTCACTTTTGTCCCACAGGTTGGTTTATTTAGAGAAAATTTATAAAATACTAGTTGGTACCCGTCCAAACATGACGGCTAGATAGTAAATAAATGTACTAATATACAAATTATACTCAACAAATCATTTCCAAATGTTGAAAATCATAACAATGCGAAGAAAAAAATTAATGTGTTTAAGCGGCATCGTGCTTAGTGTATCTAAAGCCAGATTTAAAAATGTCACTGAGCATGCGCAGAAAGCAATTTTTTAACTGTAAATTATCGCTAATTAAACAGCGCGAAATAAACAATTTCCATCAGGTTTAATCTTATATTTCCCAAACATAATTATCATAAAAATAAAAACAGCAGAGAGAGATCTAGAGAGACTTCTCGGAATAAAAATGTTTATCATTAAAACATGTCACTGACCATGCGCAGAAACAGTGAGTTTCTAAAGACAGATTTAAACATGCTACATGCGCAGAAATCAATTTTTAATTGTAAATTATCGGTAATTAATAGAAATTGCGGTTACATAAACCAAATGCGGTTACAAAAACATGTCAATGAGCATGCGCAGAAACAGTGAGTTTCTAAAAACAGATTTAAACATACCACTGAGCATGAGTAGAAATCAATTTTTTAAATCTAAATTATCGCTAATTAATAGCAATTGCGGTTAAAAAAACAAATTTGACAAATCTACAGATTACAATCTTTCGTTTAAGACCAAAATGAAGTAAATGGATGCAGGAGTTTTCTCTCACGGACTGCCCAAAAAGTCGGTTTAGCAACTTAAATATATAGATTTTAATTTATTCCTGCAATTCATAAATCGAGTAATAAAATATTATTCCTCATTATTTTGAAAAAGTAACTCTGTCAAAGCTGAACGAGAGTATTGATATCAGACTAGGGAGGGATTTCTTTTAATTCAGTAATTACTTTACTACGCAAGACTCGTTGGGCTCCATTATTTACGAAGAATTCAAGTGAAATTTCACTATGGCTCCGGAAGGTTGGATTATTTTGAGGTAATTTATAAAATATTTCAATCCATTCCTGTAATTCAGAATTAATTACTCCTCGTTGCTATAATTCAGAATTAATTACACCTCATTATGTAGATGCGCACGCACCCACGTTCCGACAATGTCTTACAGACGCTGTTTATCCGATGTTTAAAACGACTTTTTTTTGTACTCGAGTATAATACGTACCCTCATTTTTGCGGACTAAAATGTGAAAAAAATGTGCGTATTATACTCGAAATTTTACGGTACATAGATTATCATGTTACCCTCTCTCCCACGATTTTGTAAATCTTCTTTACGCTCAGATTAGTTATCGTAATAAAATTCAAATACGAATAAAGTTCAAATGCGAAATCACTAGATATTTATTGGAGCATCAAACCAAGATTTTAAGTTGACTACTGACTGACTTTGCCTGGAAGTGAACAGTTATTTTTGCACTGTTGATGTTAATGTTTCCTCTGTTAACCTTTAGCTTACGGGGCCCATTTTTCCGATTACCTCTTTAAAACGGGAAATTTCATACCCCCTTTGTAAGAATGGCCATTAAGGGAGTTTATATATATATATATATACAGTGGAATCTCGATCTATCGTTTTTCAAGGGACCGACTGAAATGAACGATAAATGAGGGAAAACGATAGATGCGGAAACATAACAAAGCAATATGATCGTTGGGACTGGATAAAATGAACGACACATACGGAAAAACGATGAATCCGAAAACGATCGATCGAGATTCCACTGTATATATATATATATATACACATACATACATATATGTATATATAAATGCATATATATAGAAAGTAAAAAATATAAACAATTCAAATAAACAAAAGTTAAAAATCAAGCACAGACTGCTAAATCACTTTAACATAAAACATATCCTGAAAAGAAAACATAAAACATTTTCAATAGAGGATAGCGCAGAAGTTTCATATCCCCATAATGAAAAAAATACAAATAAATAATCCAACAGAGATAGATAAAAATAATACGAATATAGACAAAACACAAACAGAAATCAAGCACTCTGGGCATCCACGCACCAACGGCAAGATTCTGTATAAGTGCCGGAACTGAACCATAAAACAACATAGAGGTAACCGACAGGTCTCGTCATCAGGGAGCCTAACTAAATCAGTTACCTCAATCAGTTACCTGTAAGTTGTGTTTGTCTTTTCATTTTCTTTTGACTAATTGCTTCCTTGGGGGACTCGGGGCCTTGAGATGTCTTTTGGGCTTACCTGCATCCTATTCAGAAAGTTCCCCTTGAGGTAACTGATTTGGTTAGGATCCCTGATGACGAGACCTGTCGGTTAACTCTATGTTGTTTTATGGTTCAGTTCCGGCACTTATACAGAATCTTGCCGTTGGTGCGTGGATGCCCAGAGTGCTTGATTTCTGTTTGTTTTTTGTCTATATTCGTATTATTTTTATCTATCTCTGTTGGATTATTTATTTGCATATATATATATATAGATAGATAGATAGATAGACAGATAGATAGATAGGTATGTTCATTCTTGGGGTCGTGTTCTTGGGACACATGCTATCCTAGCCCGTAAGGAAAAGGTTAATGTTTATCTTAAACGAAAAGAATAACGGCGGAAAACCCACCACAATAACTGTTACAACCATCTGAACTCTAACGCAAAGTCTATAAAAAAAGGAGAGGAAGTGCTCATCTAATTTTTGTACGCTAGATTATTTAGCAATGAGTGCTGGGGAGTTTCAAAAAGAAAATGAAAGACGAAAAAATAAGACTGAAAAAACTCATGAAGAATTTTTATATTCTATGACCTCCATACACGCCTTAATAAAGAACTTGAGCTCATATATTTTGAAATTTAATTAAACAACGCCCAAAACCCTCCAGATTTTCACTCAATAAGGAAGAAACGAGTAAATAGAATTCCCGGCCACAAACGGGAAACTTTATTTTATTTAAAATTGATTCATCCTTCTTAATTAGGATAATAAGCATCTTCACTAAGTTAATTGCAATTATCTTCAAGAGGATTCACAGGTCGAAGGAAATATCCGTTCTTTAAATATATATTTTTTTATTTATTCGTTCCAAGATTTTTTTTCCCTTAGTGCCTTTGGTTTAAATTTATTTAGCAGAATAATAGAACAGCTTACGAGCTTCGAGGAAGGATTCTGCATCATTCGTGATATGATTTTCAATCAACTAATCGCATTTTCATCTTTAAACTGTAGCGGTCTTTCTTTCTAGGGAGATTCCCCAAACAGCTGTCTGAAGGCAAAAACGAAAAAAGAAAAGAAAAAGAAAAAGAGAAAAAATAAAAAATAAATTTTCTCTGTGCAAACTTGCGAATTCTGTTACAAATATTTAGTTGGGGTAAAATCTAATCGTTGTCCAACTGGCACTAACTAACACAACTAGTTCGAAGGTGTTTTCCCTTATTAATCCGACTATTACGTTGATCATTTATTTCCAGTCAGAATCTCTATGAAAAATAATCTGCTTGTGGATTTTTATAGAGAAATGACCGTCTGATTGCACGAAAAAATCTGGACCAAACAATTTGCAAAATTTGAAAGTTCCCATGCGTGATTTGTCAGAAAATATAAACTAAACGATATGAAATAAGAAAACGGTTGATTGAGAACGCTACGGTCATTTTTTGCTACACGAAAGCTAATTAGACCGGGACCTACAGCTTAAATCCGATTCCGAACGGCTACAAACATCCATGCCAACTGTGGGACTCGAACCCGCAGCACCCTAGCCATTCGGCCATCGTCCGGCTACGAAAACGGAAACGATATCATGGCAAATGTAATTATCTACAAATACAAGTTTTCCATATTACTTACTAATCGGTATGTCACGAATTCGATTACTATCTTCTCCCTGTAACGTCCCCGTCGTTGAAATGAACACACGACGGACTTCGTCTGCGCGGGACTGCGAGTCTCTGCCGGCACTGCGGCACTCTGTGAGGCTCTGCTATATATCTCTGGGTTCGGCAGTCGTATTTTCCAGCGCTTTTTCGGTTCCCAAGCTCGGCGGATATAGCCAATCGGTCATAGGAGGGCCATCCCTTTTCAGTCCCCACAGGGGCAAGCGCGAGCTAGACGGAGTCATTCTCAGCTGCCCCATGGGGTAACGCCACTAGACTTCTTCGTATTAAGAGCGGCGTCTCGTAGAAAAAAAGGAAGCGAGGCGACCGTTGGTAATGAAACGGACCCCCTTGGCTTCTCTCAATCAGGCCTTTTTCGAAAGAGAGCGTTTGGGTTCGGGAATCTCTTCCAGGAAAGAGCCACGACGTTACATCCCGAACAGCATAGTCACATAACGAAAATGTGACATTGAGTCAAATGTGACAGTGAAGTTTGAAGACTTCACTATCATGTTGTATTCACATTACATATATATCAAAATGACTCAACGTGGTGTTTTATCTATTTTTGGCTTCTTTTCGGTGTGACGATAACATTGTAATAACGCTGAGACATAACATACACAGAGTATGCACATTGTGGAAGGAAGTTTCAGGGAACAAGGAACTACCAATATTGGGAGAGTGGGGTCACGAGCGATTAATGACCATTTCCAACAGATGATGCAATACTGTTTAAACCCTACGATTAGATAAGATTCATTATTTCCCCAAGGTCATCACGCTATACTGGCAATTATACCTTTTGAGCTAATCCCCCTGATGCAGGGATTTCTTTTTTATTATTGCATGGTGAAGCTAGAAGCATTACGTAGATTGTGAAATGTTATTAGTTGACATGACAGAAACTTTGGATCGAAGAGCTTATAAAACATCCCTGGGACCTTTCTCCTATCAATTCCTCAATATTTCTCTGAAAAAGGTAAAGGACAGTGAGTCCGGAGGAAGTGTACTAGCAAATAGAATAAAGAACTAATTTACAGTAAATAGGTCCCATAAGAAAATGTAAAGGTATTGTAGTCATTTCCACTGCCAACCGGCCAGATAATGTTCAGCTCCACGCAGACAAACAAAGAACTGGAAACGAGGATGTTTGGGGGAATTGTGCTAAGCTCATGTATGGTTTACTATATGGTCAGAGAAAAACATAGTGAATGTGAGAGTTAAATGATAGATTGAGAACGCTTCGGTCCTATCTTGCTACACGAGACCAATTATAGACATGGACCTACAGTTTTAAGGGAACGGTGGACCTTTATTTGAGCAAATCTCGTCATTGTAATACTGATTGTGCTACTGTAAAAATATATATATGTATATATTTCTGTAGATTATTAGGACCAAAATAATTTTTTCAAGTAAAAAACCATTTATGAAGCTTTTACAAAGTAATTTACATTGGGTAAGTGTAGTAATAAATTTTAAGCCTGTTTTTCTCAAAACAGATTTTTCAAGGTTTTTAGATTTTTTAAATGTTCCATGCTACTTAATTTTTGTTCAAAATTCATGAAATTGATCAGGAAGGATCCTGATGCTGTTTAGAAAAAAACTGGGTATGCAATTTACAATTCGACTTCATTAAGGTAATTAAATTTGATTTATAACTTTTTAAAAGACAAAATTTTGATGAAAATCGGGATGGAATTCAGAAAAAAACCTCTCAAAAATTAACTATTCAAGGGATTAAATAATTGATACCCAGATTTGTATGTTATACAGTTTAAAGAGATTAAAATACAAAATCGAGGAAATATCTCAAAAATTAAGTAGCTAGGAGCATTTTAAAATTTTACTTATAAATTTCAAATTTTTTAAAAAATCTTAAAATTAGAATGAGATTGGAAATTTCTTTTAAGGTATTCTATTTATTTATAGTGAAATGTATATATGTACAAAATTTCGTATCTCTATGATGAAAAGTAAAAAAAGTAAATTTTAATGTCCACCGTTCCCCTAAGCCGATTCCGGACGGCTACCAATATGCCTGCCAACAGCGGGACTCAAACCCATGGACTCTAGCATCGAACGCCAGCGCCCGAGCAATTTGTAATAAAGCAAATTTCTTTACGGTTACTACATACTTTTACTTGTGTGGTGTTTTTTACCGCGTCTAGTAGGTTGGCAAAAATGTTTATTTCAATTGCTTAGTTGAAAGGAGTTTAGTCCCATTGGCGAAGTGTCGGATTGAATTCTCTTGTGAGCGAGTGCCTCCCACATATTACATTCTCTCGCCAGCATTGCCTGGCATATTAATAATTATAAATTAATGGATCTAAGAATTTCTCCCGGGATATGAAAGTAATGGATTCTAAGTAAGCTATATTTTAAAAAACTGGCAAGATTATGGTGTTTTGGCAAATAGCCTTACTGTGAGTATTTGAGAGCAAAATAAACGAGAAAACTCATTCAAGGACTTTTGAAATCAAGAGTCTGTATTCCGGCCCCCTCTTCCCCCACTCGTGGAAAGCTACTATATCAACATTTAAAGACAGCAAAAAGTTTTGCGAATAGCTTGAATATTTACGAAAACTCCTGTAGCACTAATACTTCTGAATTGAAAAAAAACAAACATCGATCACACTGTCTTATTATTGCATACTGCGAATATTGCCTTACCATCATGTTTTTTTTACCTTGCGCTAAAATTAAGTATTCTAAATAGGTTAGCCAACCAATTCAAGAGTGGACGTACCGCCAACTAATAGACCTCACAAGTTCTGTCAAAAACTGGAGAGCGGATACATGCGTTAGGCAATTCCTCACGAGAGGTGGCCTTGCGGTAGTGCGCTGGCTTTGGGTACTGAGGGTGCTCGGATCGAATCCCGACGCGTGCCATTAACCCTCTGACGACCGAAGGCCCATTTTGCAGCTTATCCCCAAAGACCGGTCCGGCAGGGAAAGAGAAGCGTCTTTCCCTTCCCCCACAGAACATCCTGACGATTGTACTGAAATTTGTTACGGTAGGGTGCGGCCCCACTATCAGCATCAGGTCATAAAGTACGCCGGGATCGGTTCTAGACAATAGAAGAACGATTGTGTAGTGACATTGAACTATTGGTAGAATGACCACGTACCAGGCACTAGCGGGGGGGGGGGACGGCAATCTAAGAGAATTTCGGCCGGCCGTCTGGACTTTCGAATGTTCAGCCGGCTTTTCGTGTTCGGCCTTCAGGGGGTTAAAATATTTCCGTGTCTAGGACGGATATGGGCCCGTTAAATCTGTACAGACTGGAAAGTCCCTTTATGAGGTCAGAGAGGGTAGGAGAGGGTACTATCCCCCCAGATGTTTCCCCTGGGGGTGCTCGGTCAAAATTGGGGTGGCAGCTAGCTAAGACGGACTCCGACCCTTGTGGTGCTATCTAAACCGGATCCGGACACTTTAGCCCGAAGCTTATATGAACCTGGTTTGGAACTTCCAGCCAGAGGACATAAGAAACAACAACAATAACATTTCCTCACGAAAGTCATCCATGCAAGGAATCTATCCCATGCCGCTTTGCTGATGCGCTATTCTGTTCAAATTCTCTGATTTAATTAAGTGATGCTCCACGCAGCTTTTTACTTTTAACTCAGTGGATAATCGAATCACCGGCCACGGAAGCCAAATACCTTTTATTTTTTTTTCTATTGGAAGGTAAGTGACCCTCTTTAGTCAGGTTAATAAGCACGTTCGCCGAATGAATTACATCGCGAACCCGTCTCCGGGGGCCTCCAAAAATCGAACAGAATGTCAGTTTTTATCTCCTGCAGCGGCTTTTTTTCCACGGTGCTTCTCACATCGAATCTACTTAGAGCAGGAATAGTTGATTTGGAGAGTTTGGGTTTTATAGGGTATGTATATAGGGATTGACATAAAACATCTCGAATTAATTTTTTTTTCTGTTCATATAAAACTACTCATTTATTTTTCATATAAAGAAATGTTGGATTTCAAGAAAAATGTTCTTTCTAGTGAAAATGAAGAAAAGATTAGGACAGCTTTCGAGAAGTTTGACAGCTTCCAAAAAGCTTTTAAAATGTATTATTTGGTAGGAAGAATACCCCCTTTTTTATTCAACATGTTTCCAAAGTAATGTATATGTTTACAAAGTAATACTTCTCACGCATACATAGAGAAGTCATTCCTGATCATCAAAGAGAAGTTAAAAATGTTTCGCTGCATTGCAAAGAACGTAAACAACTGAAATACTGACTGTGGTGCTGTGACCAGGATCACAGATGTAGGGTATTAATTACCTTGAAACAATGGATGCATGCATGGGTTGGAACAAGCAAGGAAGACAACGCATTGACTTTAAACATACATTTATTTGATAACCCAAATTTCAATTAACTTGTCATAGCTATTAACATAACAATCCGTTTCATATTAACAATTTTAACATGGAGAACCCAGAAGCAGAGGTAAACTATATTGTCAAAGATGATTTTTAGAGTCTATTGGGGAGGCACTTACTATAGCTGATGTATGCAGCGATGATGGTAGCATCGGCGATCGGGTCCCAGAATCATCTCTAGTATAGGAACCTCTTGGCGGGATATTTGCACTTCTCCAAGGCTCTGGGGCAAACGAGCGTCTCCAACATCTAACTCTGTGGAACCAAATCCAAGATCCCTCTGCTTCTTCGCCAATTCCTTCCGTCTTTAGCGGAGCTGTTGTCCGTTTACAGGGGGGGGGGGGCATTCTGGCCCGCCCCACACTTTCATTGGGCAGTGGGCTGTTTTTCTTTCAGTGGTTCCTGCCCCAATTGGTTCTATTAAACCGCCCCTGTCGCCTCTGTCCATAGTCTATGAAGTACCTCCCCCAACATAATTTTATTTTGCAAAACAACTTTGACCCTTCTCATCTGACGTTTTTACTGTGGGCCATAAAATAATGACCATCCATCTTGTAAATTTTAGACTTCAGATCGCTATCACTAGCCACACCGACAGCTATTCTTCTATTTTTTATTGGTTTACAAGCCTGTATTTACCCCTGCCTCTGCATCCTTTATAATACATTCGATATTGGCCACACACAGTGGGGAATTATACCATTTCACTTCTACAGTCCACACGGCCCCAAATTTTATTTTTTATATCTACGCAGGCCCTGATTTTCCATTAGGTCCGGGCCTAGGGGACCCCCCCCCCCTCCCAAATTTTTTATTTTAAAAGAAGAAAAGAAAGAAAATTCCCAATTCAAAACTTTTTTTTATTTTACCTTTTATAGTAGGAATGTTTTTATATATCCTTTCAAATTTGATTCATAGGTTCATCATATGTATAGTTATATGTATAGTTCATCATATGTATAGTTATATGTATAGTTCATCATATGTATAGTTATATGTATAGTTCATCATATGTATGTTATAGTGTATATAAGGGATTAATAAGTTTTTCTGGTTGCATTGTATTGGTGTTTTAATGATGAAATTAATATGTTGTATTGCTTTTTGTTTGATAATGTTCTAGGCTTCTACGCTTCAAATAGCCAATTCTTGGTAAAATGGTACTTTCACAATGATTCATGATTATTTTTTTTGTGTGTCGATTTTGGAAATGTTACGCCCACATCAGTGTATCAGTGTTAGGCGGCCCCCATCCCGAGTTGTGCCTATAGTCAAGAATTTTCTAAATCGGGCCCTGTATCTACGTGCATTTTGCAAGGATTTTTTCTAAAATTGTGTTTATATATAAAAATTCCCAGCATATAAAATATACTTGAACCACTTGAAATTTTGTTTTTAAAAAATTTTATTTATAACCTGAACTAATTGCTATTTAGGGGGAAAAATAAGACAAGAGAATAAATAACTTTTATCACATGAATATGATGCTGATTTTTTTTAGCGTAGGATTACGTTCTTCTATAACGGTCCTGCGGAGAGAAAAAATTGTCCGGCCGGCGTCGCGAGTTATAATTTTGGCAGCGCGCCAAACCCAGTAGCAGTAAACAGTTAAACAGAAAAGTACCAAAATTTGGAAAAAAAGTGGTAAGCAACGATAAGTAATCCTACGTTAATAACCAGCGGTAGTTTCGTTAGAAGAAACTACCTGAGATATCTTTTTTTCCATATTTACTTTTTGAAATTTTTTTCTACCTTAAAATTATGTAAAAGTTTTTCCCCATTATCTGATTTTTCAAATACAAATTCAGGCGTATCTTCTTCCTTGTATGTTAAATTTATAATCTCATGTTACTTTTCATATGCTATTTCTAAATTATAAAAAAAAAATTTGCTTATTTCTTTATTCCACTTTCCCTGTCCAATGTATGAAGGACTGTTTATTAAAAAAAAATGCCTCAGTTAATGCAACTAGGAAGAAAAAAAAGTAAGTTTACCCTTTTCTTCCAATCTGTCGACCATGAAATCAGCTCTTGACAGATAAAATCCGCCAGTAGATCTTTCAAAAGAATTCGAAATGAGTTTTTAAAAGGAAGCTCATTGTGCAAAGTCGACTACTGTACGCAAAAACATTCAGTTTTTCAATATCCCGTCGGCGCCATTTCATTTTCTGGCTGACGCGCTTTCAGAGGCGAAGAGGAATTAAAATGGATCTGACGTTTAGAGAGATGTCTGCAGCGAGTATGCGAATTCCTTTCTCAATAAAATTTCTAAAACAAAGGCTGGAGAGGGACAGTAAAATAAATCAATTCTTAGCGGGACTGCATGTCTTTCACCTATAGCTGAAACTGGTAACAGAAAGTACTGAAAATGGCAATCTTCAAATACACGTATGACTACCTTATATTTGAATGTCACACATATCAAAAGATGCACAGCCTTTCTTTAAATGTGTAAAATAAATTGTTATAAATTTAAAACGGTCAAATGAATTTGTCAATGTGGGCC
Organism: Dolomedes plantarius; assembly: GCA_907164885.2. Classification (NCBI taxonomy): domain Eukaryota; kingdom Metazoa; phylum Arthropoda; class Arachnida; order Araneae; family Dolomedidae; genus Dolomedes; species Dolomedes plantarius. The sequence goes on along the minus strand of OU015497.1, from coordinate 98,896,139 downwards.
CAACGCGTTACCCTACACTGTAAAAAATATCTTCGCTAACTTACAGGCAGTGGGAGGTAGTTAGGGCCCGTCCACAGCCTATAAAAATACAATGTGACCGTATAACATTCTGACCTCGAGATTATGGAAGCACGCGTAACACATGCCCGTAATTTTCTGGTCACTGCTCGTAAATTTCGAAGTCGACCGTAGAAAAGTACCCGTAATTATGTAATAAACCGTCTAAAAGTGACCGTCCTGCTAAAAGTATACTTATAGTTAAACGGCACTGAGCGGACACCAAAAGCAAATTAGTATCCGTTCAATTGCATTTCAAACGAAAACCACATTTTTCTGCATTAGTAATATCTGGTCCATTGAAAGTTTTAGAATCAAGTCTTTTTCATCATGGCACACTCAGCACCACTGCTTTGTAAATCTTTTCAAATAAAACCGACATTCTGTCTGAATGTAATTGAGAACGAGATTTTCAACCCAAACGGCAAAACAAAAAATATCGAGTATCGTATAAAATTAGAACAATAAACTTTCCATGCTCCACTTTTGCATCTCAGTACTAAAATGTGATGCACATTTTAAATTCTTAAATTATGCTTTATGACAAAAGTCCTAATTTTAGTAAATAACGACATCGGCAGGCTGGACATGGGCCTTTATTACACAGGACATCTTGACATAAAGTAAACATATACAATGGACGACCACGTATTACATACGGTTATCACGTAAATACAGTAACACTCGATTGCATTGTTAACATCAACTACTTCGACACTTACACCTACTCTCATTGTCTTGTCTCTCCTTTCTCCCTGCATTCCGGTGATTCTACGTATTATCAGTACTCGGGGGAAGAAAGGTTAGTGTCAGCGGGACAAAAATTATATTTGTTACAGTTTCTAATAAATTGTTATTTGACAAATTGTTTATCCAAAGTAAACTTACACACTTTCAAGTTAAAACTAAAAAACTAAACTCATGGCACAATAGTCCGAATGTGGACCAAGGCCGGTGGTGCCCATTTCCAGATAGTTAGGTGGTCAACCTGACGCGGGACCTCCAGAGTTTGTACCCAAGCATGCTTGGTCCTCATTTTATCAACCCACTCAAGGAATAAAAGGCTGAGTCGACCTTGCCCAGTCGCAGGGTCGAACCCTGGACCTGTGTTGTGGCAGCTTGAAACTTTTAACCACTACGCCACCGGGCATCACACTTTCAAATTGATATCTCAAAATTCGGAGAGCCAATTTTCCATTTTATTCCGTGGAAAAGGTTTTGTGACATAGTCAAGGCAATCATTTTAGTATTAATTTTTATTTATTTTATACGACGTCAAGGAGTAGGATTTGCAAGAATTCCACGCGTGATTAACTAATCACTCCTCCATCTGGCAACATAACTAATTTCTTGTACATACTACGCTGTCTGTAAATCATTTCTTTTAAAGACGCAGAGGTCTGTAATAAAAGCCGTCCCCCCCCCCCTTCAAAATACGTGCTATTATATTGTATTGAAATATTTAAGGAGCCAGCACAGGATAACTTTTCAAATTCATTCTGCATAATTAAACTCCAAGGTTTTGTTAACACATAATATGCAAATAAGTGGTAGGATATACGAACATGTGGATAATATTATTTAATTTCAATACGACACAACGGTATTGTTGAATTTCGGTATTTGCGAAAATTTCCGCAGTTATATTCTCGGAGAACTGCAGGAACCTAAATTAATAACAGTTTAAACAACCAAAGCATTTCAATCAGCAAGACAATAAGAGAGCCAGGGTTTTTCTAACAGTTTTGGATAAAACATTCTCACCAAAAACCGAAAATCAGGGCTGTTATTATACACTGCAATATTTAAGGGAGCAAGTAAGTAATCTCTGCATAAGGGAGCCGTCCCACGAGGCCGTGTTTCATGCATTTTTATCCATCTTCTGGCAATCTTAATTTTGAACTGCAATGCCTGATAGACGAGACGATAGTTCTTTCTGTTGTTGTCTGGATGATTGTCTGAGTCACCAGAAAAGATTCAGAGAAATTCCCCATTTGGAATTTTCCTTCCAGCGTACTTATATAGTGTACTTATAGCGTTTCCTCTAGCGTAACTCAGCAAGGCTACCTAAGTTTTCTATAGGTTCCACTTCCTCGGATATTGTTGTTGTTTCTAATCCCTCCTGGTCTAGCTCCGCTAGACCAAGTCTATAAGCCTATAAATTCTCAGGAGGTCCATTAATAGGCAAGGATCGGTAAGAAAGTCCTTCCTAGATAAATATAACCCTTCAGCGGACGCGCCCGTGTACAAAGTGCAACATTTTCGTAATTTTGAATGGTTTGCTTTTACATGTAAGGTTTGAATGTTCTAAGCAGTTTCTATTTATAGCTACACCCTTTCTAATGCTGGTATGATTTTCTGACCCTTGTATTACTTTTCATTCATTGTTAGTCGCTGGTTTAACCGTGATAAACCAGCGATTATACTGGATTACAATACGACAAAAGCAGGTGTTGATGGAGTCGATCAAATGTGCAGCTATTGCACGGTATCCCGTATATTACGAAGATGGACAATCTCATTATTTTTTAGATTTTGGGACAGAATAGGAATCCATTCGCAAGTTGTCCTCAGATCTAACAAACCGGACAGTTTTGAAATAAGGCGATTGTATCTGCATTATTTGGCCTTTAATTATAAATATTTCTCAATTTTACCAACATTTTATATCTTGTCATAAAATGCAAAATTATTATTTTCAATTTGAAAATAAAAAGTTCATTACAAAAGGAATAATCAAAATTGAAAGAGACGTTGCACTTTGTACCACGCGCGCCTGCTGGTGTTCCAAAAATTGACGCTCTCGCTGAAGGGTTGAGCATGTTAGGATGTGGCTACGGGTGGCCTGCTCAGTATTACACTTTTTATAAGCGGGAAAAGTTTTCTATTGCCGATCCAAGTTAAGGCACCTCAAGTGGCCACTGGCAAACCAAGAGATTGCAGTTTGCTCAGCTCTATCATCCTTGAAGATAAGAGCTTTACCAGGGCAGACCAGTAGCAGTCATGGACCGGGGGAGATTTCCAAGAGCTCTGGATAATAGATTTCCTTACGGAATAATTCTCGAAAATTCTCCAACATATGAATAGTTTCGCAGCTTAAAAGGTCTGTAATCCCAACTTTAACAGATAGTAATCTGGGAATTACCTCCTCAACTGGGGTCCCTAAGAATCATCGGTCCGAAGTTTTCTTTCGAGTCACTCTAACAAACGTATATACTTCGTTCATCTATTTTTTTTTCTTCATACAGAAGCATGCCCATCAGTATCTCTGCTCCTACATTTTTGAAACTTCCAAGTCGCGTTAAAGCTTATGCATGAAACTGTCTTGATTCAAAAAAGGATTTGCATTACCCTATGGAAATTCCCTGCAGGTACAGGCAGCAAATCCATTTGAATGTACAATGCAAAAATCTTTGGATAGAGAAAAACGTAGACTACTTGAGCTCCAGTTGAGAGAGAAGGGGAGAGCTCATTTTATAATCCTCCTCTTCAGTCCAAATGTCACCTGAAATTTTCATATCAAGTAAATAAATACTTTTCTCTCTTTTTTTAAAGCCGTAAGCAGTTCTTGAATGGGAGGGGGCTGAAATATCCTTTCACTTTCAGAGAAATAATGCCTAAAAGTTGTTTAGCATAGGATGACGGGGTATTTGAGTCAGATGGAATAAATGTGGCAGTTTTTCGGTACCTCAAAACAGCTTTCTGCCGGTGACAGGGTTTCTTATAGATGTACAGATGACATGCTGAGAAGCAGAATGAAACGTGCGTTATTATGCATTATTTATACATTCATTTTTGGGATATTATCCATTAATTACACATTATTTAAGGGAGAAAACGGAATTTTATAGGGGTATACAAAATTGAGGTTTAAAAAAAAAACGACATATGCTCACATTTTAATTCTTTTTTTTCCATCAAGAGATTAAAAGGGATCTTTTTTTCAATGTTGATTTTAATGTTTGAAGGAATGAACTGAAAATTGTTCCACGAATTCAAATTTATCAATTTTTCTTTATTCACTTCATATACAAACGGCTACCCTCTAAGATATCATTCACGGGCAACTCGTGGAAACGCAAATAGGAACAAATGACCTCTTTTATAACCACACTATAATAAAAAGGATGGCTACGTGTTTCTGACTGATGAATAGTCTATCGTCGGGCAGAGGAGCATTAGGAGGGATTGTCCCGTGACATTAGTTAATTGTTCGCAGTGACAATCCCACTTAATGGTCCTCGGACTGACGATGAACTATTAATTAGTTCTAAACATATAGCCATCCTTTTTATTAATAGTGTGGTTATTAAGAAGACATTTGTTCCTCTTCTATGATAACCCCCAAAAAACTTCTTCACTATGAGTCTTTATCAATTAGAAAAAAAAGTGACGGTAAAAACTTACATCTGCATCAGTTTGCCGATTAAAAAAAAGTTTTCAGGTATTCTCCACTAACGAAACTACCCCGGGTTATTGACGCAGAATTACTTATCGTTTGCTTACCCATTTTTTTACGCATTTTGGTACTTTTCTGTTTAACTGTTTACTGCTACTGGGTTTGGCGCGCTGCCAAAATTATAACTCGCGACGCAAGACAATTTTTTTTAATCTCCGAAGGACCGTTACTGAGGAATTTAATCCTACGTTAAAAATTCTTGCTGGGAAACAGCTTTTAAAAAACAACCACATAACGAAGCGACCCTATCATACTTTTTGTTCAACATTTATTGTTGTTGTTGTTAATGCCCCCTGGCTGAATGTGTTTCAGACCGCAGGTCCATATAAGCTTTCGGACAGGAGTGCGGCTCCAGTTTACAATAGAGCCACAAGGGGCCCGTTTTAACTAAATGCCATCGCAATTTTGACCTAGAATTTCCAGGGACGACATTTGGGGATCATACTTTCTCCCATCCTCTCTGACCTCATAGAGGGACTTTCCGGTCAACGGATTTAACGTGCCCATATCCGGCCTAGACACGATGGTATTTAATGGCGGGTGCCGGGATTCGAACAAATCACCCTCAATGGCAAAAGTCTAGGCGCGGGCCGCATGAAGTTTGGTTTGGTTTGGTTTGGTTTGGATTGGAGCGCTACGGTCATTTTTTTGCTACACGAGGGCTAATTAGACCGGGATCTAATGCTTAAAGCCGATTCCGAACTTCTACAAACGTCCATGCCAAGAGTGGGTTTCGAACCCACAGACTTTGGTACCGAATGCCAAAGGACGATTCGGCCATCGTCCGGTCGGGCCGCATGAAGAACGTAAATCAAGTTACCAAAATAGTATTTCAAGCAATAATGTCAATTTTCAGTTTGATCGTGCATAGAAACACTTGAGAACACATCCAAATGCTATATCCATATCTCCCTGGCATATAAAATCGTATGATCTAAATTACTTTTCATCGTGCTCGATTTCTCTCCAATTCTATAGACAGTTAGCATTTTTGTGAATTTATGAATTTAATACAATAACCAACAATAAACATGCAGTACTGCTTTCGAAACATTATTGTGAAGTATGGAACAGAAGAATGAGAATTTCTAGACATCGCCGAAAGAGTGCAGTTGTTGGAACACCGGCATCGAGGGTAAAAAGCCAACATTCTTTTCCCAGTCTCGGCAAGAGATGATCGTTAAAGATTTACTTCGGGTGACATTTTTACCCCAAAAAAATATTTAAAATGAAATATTCACGTCGCGAAGTTTGTACAAATCAGTGTATAAAGTGAGACTCGATTTAACTACACAATTTCCACATCTACATTTTCCCCCATCTAATAATATCATCTTTTTATTTTTCCAGTGTTGAAGTCGGATTATATCAAAGGAATTGAAACCGACAGATGAAATTGCCTTTTGAAATGGAAAAATATAAGGTTTACATTTCTAAAGAAGCAAAAAAAGAAAATACTGCAGGTATTGCCAAATAGTCGGTTGAAATTCAGTTTGGGCAGTCTTATGATAGGGTTAAAATATTGCATCGGTAGGCCAAAGTTGACGGAGGCCTTCACTTTAAAATATTTCTTTCTGGTTCAAGCGTAAGATAATGAAGTTTTTCCCGAGGTTAAAACAAATATATTTCCTTTTAATTACTTCCCACATTGGCGGTAATGTAATCTCTTACTCGGATTTCATATGGTGCGTACGCATATGAATAAACAGATAACAGGATTTTCTAATAGCTGAAAATAGTTGATTTCGTTATTTTATTAAGGCTGCTGTATACTAACCCTATTGGATTAGCTCACCTCGATTTATTAACCTATGGATATATTGTGCCAAGGATTGTCGACTTGGATTTAAAGTTTTTTAAATTGTACTCCCTTTTAGAGAAAGAAATTTTTTCACCTTGGGGCATTTTTCGTTTTTTAAAAGAAATGTAAATAATATTTTAAATTGTTCGAAAAAAAAATCTAGTATAGTATATTTTAAACGCTCATAAATTCCTTTGGTGGACAATATTTATAACATGAATCCTGTTGCAAGGTGCAGAATAGTTAAGGCTACCTGAAAATACAATTTTTATTGGATTATCAGCATTTATGTAGCTGTAAATAAAGACACATTTTCTCCATAGGTTAACATTGAGGTGAGGGAATCCAATAGGGTTAATACACAGCATCCTTAATACACGATACATGGAGAAAAATAAATTCAGAGAATTATTTTGGTGAAAAATTCAATTTTTTTTTATTTTAATGATCCTATAACAGAGTACGCTTTGGCCCAATTTTACATTCACCTTTTCCCCGTCACTCTTAAAACGACTAAACACGGGAGTCGAATTCGCAACCTTCAGTTTGTACAGCCTAGTGTGATTGACCATTACACCAGCAGGCCATTCTTTCATCCCGCAATTGACGAAACTAAACGAAATTTCAACAATACTATTAATATACAATCCGTAGTACTAATATTAGATCAATAACGTTGTCCCTACATATTTCTAGACGTGATATAATAATATCAGCTAGAGTAATTTATGTAGTCATAAAAAAATTCTCGATTCTGGCTCTAGAACATTTTATTTGCAAATAAACAAACCCTACGAATGCAGTTCGTACGGAGTTGTTTAGGAAAGAACTTTTAGGAATAGTACCTCTACCATTTCTTTTATATTCCCCAGACAGTAAGCTATTAGGCCGTCCGTTTACATTGCATATATATATATTCAATCGTCATGTTAAGCAATGAGAAATTTTCCACTAAGCATTTTTCTAACAACACATTAGCGAATGAATATTTTTAAATACTTTTTTTTCCCAACTTAAAGTAGAAATTCTAATAGAGAACGCATAGTTTTTCAAGTTTGGAAATTTTTAGTAATTAATTTTATAGGACATTAAAACTATCAATGTCTATCACTAAAAAGTTAAATAATATCCCGTTAATATTAAAAAAAAATTGGAAAAACACGTGCTTTGCATTCGGAGGTCTACTCTCAGATACATAACAAACGAATCAAAAATATGCATTTGCTACTGCGTAATTAGAAAATTTTAAATAGGAAAATTCCCCATGGTTGGTTAGTTGCTTCACTACGGTCATCTTTTGCTACACAAGACCTATTGCTTAAGGTCGGCCAATGACCCTCACCCCTTCTACTGCCTTAGGTAACAATAGACCCTTAATTTCTTGACATTTCTAAAGGGCGGCCCATTATAGGGACATGGCCCATTATAGGTGCATTTACCTTAAAGCCGTTTCCAATTGGCTACAAACATCCATGCCAACAGTAGGACTCGAGTTCTCAGACACTAGTACCGAAAACCATCTGGCGAAAAAATCATCATAGCTTAACAGGTGACTAAGGTTATAGGAGGTATATTGATGCCCCATCTATAGAGTTCTTTTTTAATATACAATATCCCAACGCAGTTCTTGTCCATTTAATTATCTGCTAAGACAGGGATCTAGGCAAAGGATAACAAAGTTCCCCCTCGACATTTTGATTCGTTATAAATTAGAAACATTTCGCTTCCCCACAGCGAAATAAATATATAGAATATCCCATATATATATAATGAAAACTGATCAGCTTGATAATACTGCGGGAGTATAGTGAGAAAGTGAGAGAAAAGAAAATGAACATAAAAAATAAACTTTTTTTACTTTATAAACTAGTAAACTTTTTTATACAAGTCTTTGTCCCTTATTAATATAAATTTTAATTGACATTATTGTCAAATATATCAAAATACCTCTTTTTAAATGCAGGGAGAAAATTTACTTAATAGTAAAGCTTTTATGCATCGTTAAATGTAGAAATATTGTTACAAATACTAATCACCGGATTGAAAAAAAAATTATATGAACGTCAGAATTAAGATTTTAACTTACTTCCCACGTGAATTTGAAACGTTCTTCAAAAATTAGAAATTTAAAATATGAACAATACTTAAGTTAAGGAAGCTATCAATCTGTTTAAATCCAAGTTTTAAATTCTGAGGAAACTGCAGAAAAATAAAAATTGATTTCCTTCACTTTTTTTTTTAACGAGAAAGCCTTTCTTTAAACGAATGATTAATCAGACAATAATACGGCCGACCAAATTCTGTATCGTGATTCTTGCCCAAAGTTTAAGATATTTATTCCGCTAACGGAAGCTTAAAATCCACTTTTTAATCAAATGTTGCACCTTTTGAATTGATTTCCTATTTTAAACGAATTGTGAGAGCATCGCTCATGTTATTAATATAATAGCAATTTTAAGTACGTAGAAACTTAAACCGAACTATACATGTAAAAATCTAAATTTAATGACACCCCTTTAATTTATAATGAGATATTAACATATGTTCAGAGCTGACGGTTTTTAGCAGAAGGTTTCCGTTATGTAGTAAACAATTTTGTCTGATAACTACAAATGCTTTAAAATAGGCCTAATTAAAAACTGCAATTTTAAACTACGTTTAAAATGAAACTTTTACAAGAATCTCCATCTGAAAAATATTTAATGCGCGCGCTATAAAAGTGTAAGGCCACTTTGAAAGTCACTCACGAGGACTTGGAAATTTCAACACTCGAGTGATTTCGTTATATATATATATATATATATATATATATATATATATATATATATATATACTACATCTTCAAGTTCCTATTTCCATAATAATCATTCTTCTTGACCCGTATCATAATAACATTTCTATGTAAAGCCTCATTACACAGCGATTGCGCCAATCATCGCTACCATCTGAGACTCAACCGGGAACACGAGTTGACAGTGTGGTGCAACTCTACGAGTTGCGGAGAAAGTCACTGTAAGCCGATCGAGTGGTGCGATTTTGTGCGTCACCTACAATCGAAGCAGCTGAAATTACTTCGTGGCACGCACTACATCTAATGATGTACCCCCCCCCCCCTATCCAAGTTTCATGCCTACTATGTTACATCATCGTTTAAATAAGGGGTTCCCAACCTTTTTCCTACATCGACCCCTTTTAAAAGGATGATTTTCTTCATCGACCCCCCTCACATTTTTCTCTATAATATGCAGCACACAACATAATTATAATGCTAATAATTGCACATAAACCACTTTGACAAGATAACAATTTGACTAAGAACATAACAAAAAATTAGAAAAGGTGTTTAATTAGGTTTATGTTTCATTATTTTTGTATTATTTAATTTTTAATTTCACAAATATAAACAAGATTTCAGAAACGCCGATTGTAATAGCACAAAAGTTTGATTTCAACTAATGTGGTGGTCGTGCTTGATGCAGTGATACAATTTTTTTTTTAAAATGTCTGGCCTGAAATTGCTTATCATCTTATAGTCACAAAAAGTGACATAACGAATAGAAAAATATGTTTTATTAAACAATTTTACTGACTTATATGTAATTCTAATATTTCATTCGACACATATACAAAAGCGTCATGGCATTCGACTTAAGATGGGTGGATCACTTCACCCTATGCAAATCTGTATTTATAGATATTAAAACGGATATTATTATCTAATAATTACATTCCTAAAAAATAAATTTTAAAACAGAAATTTTATCATTGACCCCCAATAGACCCCTGGAATACTATAGACCCTTTTTGAACTTCCATCTACCCCCAAAGGGTCCACCTGGACCCCGTTGGGAGTCCCAGGTTTAAATTCTCCTGTTCACTATATTCTTAAATTTAGAATCGACTTATCCTGCTGGAATTGAACCAAAGAGAGAAAAAATTACTATGACCCCGAAATGGGGGAGAAAAAGGCTTTCGTTAACTTGGCGGGTACTGACTTCCTGCGGGTTCGCCCGAGATTTCAGAAGAGGAGAACTTATTAGAGATGAAATAAGATAAAGGTAAAAAGTTTCTCGAATTGAAAAGAACTTAGACTCTGACTTTTAAAACTCACCAAAGCGTTCAAATGTCTCAGGTAACTGATAATTTTATCGCAAGTAAATAAAATTTCTACTTCACACAGAAGGTAGATCATATCCCATTTTACCATGTTTTTATTAACTCGCTTTCTTGTTTGTGTGTTTGTCCAGTACAAATCTTGCAATCGATTTTTAACTAACTTCCCGACTAGCAAAAAATTTGAAACTTTTAGAATAGCCCAGAACACGATGACAATGCATTCTTTTAATACTTTTAGCCATCTTTAAACAGAATTGAATTCATTTTTACCATGTTTTTACTAACTCGCTTTCTTGTTTGTGTATTTGTCTACTACAAATCTTGCAATCGATTTTTAACTAACTTCCCGACTAGCTAGACATTTGAAACTTTTAGAATAGCTCAGAACACGATGACAATGCATTCTTTTAATACTTTTAGCCATCTTTAAGCAGAATGAATTCATTTTCAGCTAATTTGTTGTTTGAAAATTTCTTATAATTGCTATCTTCATTACGCGTTTGATCATTTTCTTTCAAGTTGATGGAATAATTCCTCAAAAAATTTTTTAAAAAGTATTTATTAATGCATAGAATTGTCAATTTTATATGATTCAACAGAAAATTTAAAAACGTGGTATATAAAAAGTTCTTTTTATCTTGTAATTATTCTCTTAAAATGGCACTTAGTGGCATATCAGTTTAAGTGACACAGGGTATGACCGTGATCGATTGAAAATATCGAATACCTAAAGTTGCTTTTGCTTTGAAAAAAAACCCCGAATAAGACTGTTTTCTTTCCCTTCTTACACATCCTGTATTCAATATAGGTAAGGGTACGTAAATTTCGCATAAAAAATATCGAAATTTCGCAAAAAAAAAATAATTACAATATATAAAATTTCGCATTTATTCGCAAAAAATATATATATTCAAACATTTCGCATTTATTTAAAAAAAATCCCAATTACTTGGTTAGGTAAGTATCAAAAGCTTTTAAGTAAGAATACTTAAAAGCTAACATTGTAATAGTCTCCACATTCCCTTAAGTCTTTAGCAATAAGTAATAAGCAAATTTCGAGGGTGAGATCTCTCAGTTAAAGAGCGTGGATGGTCTTAGATAAGCAATTATGTTAATAAATTATTACTATTATTGCCTAATTTCGCTTAAAAGCCGTTTATCACCGAGTTTTCACCGAAAAGCAGTAAAAAAATAATTTTCGCATTTATTTGCTCCTATCGGCAAATTTTGCATTTATTCGCATCTATTTCGTAAATACGAAAATTACGTATCCGTAAACATACGTAAGAAAACATAATGTTCAAATGTTAAAAACGCGACCTAGTATTAAGATATCCATAAGCGTAATTTCAAGGACTTAAAAGTCCAATACTCCAAAGGTTACATGTTTGTTATTTAACATTATTTCTTAGACGTTTTAATATCTTCATTATACAGTAAACAGAGGATATTTTCGTTTCAAAATGAGTCTATAGGTTTTGATTGTCGAAAGGGTTCATTAAAAATTTTCTGAGATAAGTACTTGTGAAAAGTTGCTATTCGGGGAATTCTACTGCTTTGAAATAAAGCAAAAACTGATTATTCAATAAAATATCAATAAGCTGTTGAAATAAGATGTAGTAATAAGAGATCAACATTTAACCTTTAGCTTAAGGGGCCCATTTTTCCGATTCCCTTTTAGAACGGGAAATTTCATACCCCCTTTGAAAGAATGGCCATTAAGGGGGTGTTATATATATATATATATGTGTGTGTGTGTGTGTGTGTGTGTGTGTGTGTGTAAGTGCAATATATCCATTACATCACGTCCTTAAAATACAACCTGAAAAGAAAAACTAGCTCATATTTACATGGCTGGAGCTAGACCCATCCTGAAAGGAATAAAATTTTGATGCAGTCTGACCGAATCGTTTATTAGAGCGACAAAAGTACATCCGTCCATTTAAGAAGACGGCTCGGAAGCTAATATCACCTTTCAACCTTACGCGCGAGAGGACGAAATAACATGTTGCTGTTATATTGTAGGGTCAGCAGATACTGGGGCTCGCGATGCGAACCCACGCCTGAATTCTAACATGTACACGTGTAGAAATGGAAAGGCATGCGATTCATGGGATGTTCTGTTGCTAAAGATTTTAAAGCGACAAATTAAGATTACTGCGGATTGGATTTAGGAAAGGGAATTTAAATGTTCGAATGGAGGGCATAATATTTAATTTATTACATACATATACATACATATATATACATATACATATATACAGATAAATATACATACATATATATCTAATATATAAAAATGAATGTTTGTATCTCTGTAATTGTATAGAAATCCACAGTTTAGGAGCAACGATCGTGAAATTTTACATACAGGCGTCTTTAAAAACAGCCGAGGGTCTGAAGAACTTCAAAAATCGAAATTAATTACCGTTGATTTTTAATTAATAAAAAACCAAAAATTTTGAAACTAAATGTAAGATGTTACACTTTGTGGAATCACCCCTCTGAATATGGCGTCCACGTTAGGGTTAGCGAGCGAAAAGATAAAAATAAATAAAATCAAAAAGTTTCAAGTTATATATTAAACCAGAATAATAAATGAAAATAATAATCTTTCAAGTCAGATTTTATACTCTAAAATAAATCGGATCCAACGGCATATTGACACTATCACATGCGATGGAAAATTCGAATCAACCACGCTAAGTGTCACAAGATCATTTTTAATCGCTACTGCAACCCCCCTCGCTTATGTCTTTGTGTCTATTGAAGAGTTAAAGACTAAGCTTCTATCCTGCTAACTTATTTCTAACTTAAAACTCCTCTTACTCCATAAATACACGTATATTCACCAACCCATAGCAACTTTCCAGTAATTTTAGTACAAATATTCTCCTATTTACACAATACACCAGCATGTTATTGTGGCGCATTCGGTAAGAGCGTTCATTTACTACACTACACGACGCGGGTTCGAATACGGATCGTACAGATTTTGCTAAACCTGTATTTTCAGCTTTTTTATGGAGGCTTTTTTTGTTTCAGCTTTTATTTTATTATTTTTTAAATTATTATTATTATTATTTTTATTTATTATTTTTTTAAATTATTTTTATTTTATTTTATTATTTTTTATTTTTCATATTATTAATGTGTATAACATTTCGTATACTTTTTTTTCTATGTTATTTATACTGTGTTTATTTTTTTAATGGATTTTGGTAGGTTTATTATAAATTTATGTATTTTATGTTTTACTTTTCAGGAATTTTTGCTCCAATGATAAAGGCTAAATCTTTTCTATGTTATTTATACTGTATTTAGTTTTTAAATTGATTTTGGTTAACAAACATTCGACAATTTGACATTTTTACTTTTCAGCTTTACTTTCCTAAAGACAATTTGACATTTTTCCTTTTCAGCTTTTAGTGGTTTATTATAAATGTATATATTTTATGCTTTACTTTTCAGGGTTTTTTTGCTCCAATGATGAAACGCTAAATCTAGCTGAATTCTGAAGAAATTATTGTAAATTTATGGTTTTTTATGTTGGGTTTTCTTTTTATTCATGTGTATAACATTTCACATGCTTTTTATTCTATGATATTTATACTGTGTTTAGTTTTTAAATTGATTTTGGTTAACAAACATTCTTAAAATCCCGGGCAACGCCGGATAAATTATCACCTGTGTAGGTTGATAATTTATAAATTTTAAAACTGTTACCACATGTATATTTACAGATCCACAAGAACTTTCCAATATTTTTAATTAATAAATAACCAACAACTCTCGATTCACAAGCGTACAGTAGATGGCGCCACTATTTTAATTTTTTTTTTGTGTCTATTTCGTTGTTATGTGACGATAAATTTATTTAAAGTACCAGATAAAGAAATCACATGATCAGCGTTTAATAAATTAAATTGTAAAAATTAATCTTTAAAAATTCACCAAAAATTAGAAAATGGAGGTAAAGATGCGAAAAGAATTTCATTTTAAAGGAATTTTTATGATCTTTTTCGTGATATAAATTTTACAACCCTCAAATTATTATTTTAAATGCAAACTTGAAAAAAGTTACAAAAACAGATTAAAAATTTAATTTAAAAAAATCTAAGAAGAATTTTTCAAAAATCTTTCTTAGTGCACCCCTACATTATAAGAAGAATCGCCATGCAAAATTTCAGTCCTTTAGGTTCAACGGTTTGGTCTGTACTTTGTATGTCAGTCAGTCAATCAGTCAGTTAGTCAGTTACGGAACTGTTTTATATATATACTAGCTGAAAACCCGCACTTCGCTATTGAGTACATTCAAATTAAATACAACGGTCAATGTATGCAATTAATGCCAAAATATATATATATATATTTATAATAAATACGACGATCAATATATACAATTGACGTAGGAAAAAAATATATATTTATAAAAAAAATCGTAAGGGATATTTTTATAGACAAAATAATGTCCAATCGTCTGCCGTATTAGCAAGAAAAAAATATTTTTTTATCTATTTAGTTTTTATGCACGTGACGATAAATTTATTTAAAGTACCAGAAAAAGAAGTCACGTGATCGGCATTTAATAAATTAAATTCTAAAAATTAATCTTTAAAAATTCACCAAAAATCAGGAAATGGAGGTAAAAATTCGAAAAAAATTTCATTTTGAAGGAATTTTTATGATCTTTCTCGTGATATAAATTTTATAACCCTCAATGTATTATTTTAAATGCAAACGTAAAAAAAGTTTAAAAAACAGCTTAAAAATTTAATTTAAAAAAATCTAAGAAGAATTTTTGAAAAATCTTTCTTAGTGCACCCCTACACTATTAGAAGAATCGCCATGCAAAATTTCAGCCCTTTAGGTCCAGCGGTTTGGTCTGTGCGTTGTATGTCAGTCAGTCAGTGAATGAATGAATGAATGAATGAGTCAGTTACGGAACTGTTTTATATATATAGATAGATTTTTATTACTATCTCTATATCGTAACGTTAACTTCATGCGCACACATTATTTTTAACTGGCATTCAATTGGCTGTTAAAACTTTATATTTACATCCTATTTAAAAGAAGTAGGGTGTAAATTGTAGGGTAGAAAGTTGGTAAAATCAAAATTTTGTGCAATGTATTTTAATTTCTCGATTAAAAGTAGTTTTTTTCTAAAAATCAATTTATTTCGCTTGAAAAGCTAAATATTTTATGCACGCGGTTTATATTATTATTACTATCTTTATATCGTAACGTTAACTTCATGCGCGAGCATTATTTTCTTATGCTTTTTTTATTATTATCATCTTTATAATAGCTTTATTTTCATATGGTTTTAAGCAACTATCGTTTTTATTCATATTATGTTGGTTTTTATTAATTAAAAATTAAGGGTAATTAATTTCGATTCCGGAAGTTCTTATCTTTATTTTCATATGCTTTTTCATTTACGAATTATTCAAATGTTGGTTAAAAAACTTTTGCGTAATTTATATATTTGTGTGTGTTTAATTATTGAAATTAATAAATTTATATTTCTGGAGAGGATGTTTCAGATTTTAGTGGTACTATGATGAAAGGCTGAATATACCAAAATTCTGAGGAGTTTATTATGGAGAGAAAAGGAATTTAATATGTAGAGGATGTTTATAGGAGTTAAATGTGGAGAGGAGTTGAATGGTTTGCAGCCCTCAATCAAACACTTCATTTTTTTAAGAGGCAACGCTGCAGTCATATCATTGTTCTATTGGAAATTTCTGCTGAACCTGTAATTGCAGCTTTTTTTTACCCCAATGATGGAAGGCTAATTCTAGCTGAATTCTGAGGAGTTTATTATAAATTTATATATTTATAGATTTCACAAGGTTTTTTTTCTATGTTATTTATACTGTGCTTAGTTTTAAATTAATTTTGGTTAACAAACATTAGAGAATTTGACATTTTTACTTTTCAGATTTTAGTATTAAAATGATGAAAGGCTGAAATTCTGAGACGTGTATAACATTTCACATATATTTTTTATGTTATTTATACTGTGTTAATTTTTAAATTGATTTTGGTTAACAACAAACATTCTTAAAATCCCGGGCATCGTCGGGTACTTCAGCTAGTACATATATATATACATACATATATACATACATACATACATACATACATACATATACCGGGTGTCCCAAAAATGACCGACGATTTGAAAAATCAATTAAAGAAAAACGGATGGTGATAGAAATGTACAGTTTGCTGCATTCTGCTTAGGTAACCAGGGAATTTATTCTCACCAATTTTCAAAATTAGTTACAAAGTTCGTCAACAGATGGCGCTGTTGACTGGGAAAAACTATAAAACAATGTTTTCAAAGCAAGAAACATACACAAAGTGGCATGGATTGGCCTCCCTATTCGCCAGATTTGACGCCAAGCGATTTTTTCTTTGGGGGTACTTGAAAAACCAGGTGTATCGTCACAATCCACAAACTGTAGATGAACTGGAACAATACATCTCTGCTGCTTGTCAGAACATTCAAACTGAAATGTTTGCATGGGCGTCTGCGAATTTCGACCTCAGACTGCACCACGTTGTTGCTGCAAACGGTGGTTATTTTGAAAACATTGTTTTATAGTTTTTCCCAATCAGAAGCGCCATCTGTTGACGAACTAATTTTGAAAATTGGTGAGAATAAATTCCCTGGTTACCTAAGCAGAATGCAGCAAACCGTACATTTCTATCGCCTTCCGTTTTTCCTTTATTGATTTTTCAAATCGTCGGTTATTTTTGAGACACCCGGTATATATATATATATATATATATATATATATATATATATATATATATATATATATATATATATATATATATATATATATATATATAACATAAAAACCCCTATATTCAATTCAAATTATAAATTGCCTTGGGCGTTGTCGCGATTGAGCTATTTTCGCTTCTGATTCCAAGAACAAAGCATGGGCAGCGTCCCCTCAAAAAATATCATTTCTAGCGCATCTTTACGTAATAATAATACGTCACCTCTGACATCAGAGTCATAGTTTCAGCCAATGGCTACAAACTTGTGATCACATGGCAAGACGCTCAAAAAGTTTATATAAGTTCCAGTATAACTCGGAGAGCAGTTTTTTGGGTGCCTGCTCACGGCCAGAAAACATGTAGTTTTTCGCTCCTGGCAAATTTGTACGGGCGGGGCCGCGTCCCCGTCCCGGCCAGCGTCGCACGATGTGTTCGAGTAAATTTAGTTGATGTTCTACGAAACAGTTTCGGAAAATAAAGACTTTGTATGAACCAACTGCCTTTTTCCTGATGTGTTCCGAGGTGTTTATTGGCCTCTCATTTTACCTCGCCACTCGCGACTTCGATTGCACGTTATGGATACAAAATGTTTGAAGATCCCGGCCATTGCTTCACCCCGCCACAGTTTCCATTTGCCTTCGCTACGACTACAAAACTGATGATTTCAACGGTCATGTTATGTGCCCGGCTACAACTACTATTGTTATCATTCATTACATATATATATATATATATATATATATATATATATATTCATACTTGGGCCCGTTTTATTGGGATACATGCTATCCCACCCCATAAGGAAAAGGTTAAATGGGAAAAAAACTACAACTTAACAATTAAGGTATCGGTTTTAAAAGGGCTTAGAATAGAGTTTTACACACAGCAGACCGTAAGATATACATTCATTACCTTTAAATGTTTATTTTTTTTTAATTAGGAATCAATTTCCTTGCAACAGAGTTGCCATGGAAATGAGGAAAATTTTATTTTTCAGCAATAGTTGTGTACTTAACTTACTGAAGAGCAAGCAAATCTTTTTAGAACGAAGGACTGAGACAATAGCACGGAGAAGACATAACATTAATTTAACTGTATCATTTGTGCAAATACTTGATGCGCAGTACAGTAAAACAAATAGTTTATGATTCCACAAAGACGAATAATGTGGCTTAACGATCTCCATTAAACGACGAAAAAAGTAACGACAGTTAAATGAATACAAATAAGCCAAATCAGTACTAGATAGACCCCTTTAGCATTGGAAAAAAATTATCAAAAAGGATGTAGATAAAGTTTAAATTGGAGAAAAAATGCATGTGAAACTTTGTAGTCTTTCGTTAAAGAGTCGTCAGTACGTTAGATGAAAGTGTATTCTAAAACAAGCATGGACAGTAACGAATTTAATTTAAAGAATTCATGCCCTGCATGCTAGCAATACGTGTTTCTGTTATGTTTCGTATAATCTAGAAACTTCATGTTGCGACTCAGCTGGTTATTAACTCCGGTTAAAATAACTCTATGATGTATTTTAATCCTCTTTGATTTTCCTTATTATGGTCGAATGTTTATAACGTTTTAAAAGGTAATAAGATGTGGAACTAAACAGATTACCAGAAGTAAAGTAATTTTATTAATACATTACTACAATTAATTCGCATATCATTAATATATTAATAACATTGCTTCGAATTAAATTTCGGTTTGGCTCCAAAAATAAAATTAGTATAAAATTTCGATTTTGTTCAAATTATGTAAATTTGCTTACACAACCTCAAAGGATAGTCATATGGGTAAAATACAATGGAGGCTCCACTTTAAAATTCACGGAAATACTATTATAGTTAAGAGAGACATATATATATATAGAATGTGTGTGTGTGTGTGTGTTTGTTAGTTGGTTAGTTAGTTAGTTTAGTTAGTTACAGCCAAAGTCTGAAATCTGGCCAATACGCGAAATGGCCTAGAAGCCTTGATCATGAATAAAAAAACACTATTAATGTGGAAGGTTTGGACACTTCCCTAGTTTATTTTATACTGTTGCCTTCATATAACGAGTATCCATTAAACAAATTCATCAATGAAATGATATTTGCTTAAGAACCTTAAATTTTCATGCAGATGAAATCTCATATTATGATTTTTTTTAAAAATCTATTTCTGTATTTTTCGATACAAAATATATCCTTTTGCTTTACCCGTTTTGTATTTTTAAAGTTTTTCCTACCACACCACCAATTTAGATGCCGATAGGTCGTGCGCGTGTGAGGGAAAACTTCATTAATAAATTTTGTTAGAGTAATTTTCCCAATTTTATGAACTTTACGCTCTTAACTAGAAATCTGTGCGAAGCAGATTAATGAATTTTTTTCGTCAGTTTCGAAAAGCATATAGAATTTGAAATTTATGAGTCTTTACTATTTATCGTGTTTTGAAAGTTTGATTAAACCAGGTATTTATCATAGCAAGATTCGGTTTACTTTATGCAATTTACTTTGAAACAATTTTTCGTTTCTCGGGCAGTTTTAATAAAAATGTGCTTACATATATGTCTACGTCAGTTTTATTAGTTCATATTTTGGATATGAGTTGCATTATCAATTTTGTTTTGTTAATCATAAATTTATTTTCGCCGATTCAAAATGATTACCTGAACATTTGATGTTTCATTACACCATAAATAGTAGTTTCGTTCGATTTTTTGGTCTTTTACACTTTAGATAATGACTTTTATATTAAATTTTATTTGACAAATTTTTATTATGAAGTTTTTAAATGGATTGATGTGGAATTTCGTTCGTGAGACTCAAAGGTATTTTATGCATTCGATTTTAAAGATCATTACCACATTTAACAGGATTTTAATTATGAACATGGCATTAGATACTCAATAACTTTATTCATTAAAAATCTAAAGAAAATTTTTTTTGATAATTTTTCCTGAAACCACGCAGGTTAGTACATGTTGCAGCACTTATTGAATTGAAAAAAGCATTCGTCTATTAAAAGGCACTAGGCGTTTGTATTAATCACCTGCTACGGGTGAGGATCGAAGTCGCGTCATTCTACCGTTATTTTACCAACTGTACTACCCTGGTGACGTGAAGCAGAGTTATTTACTATGACTTTTTCTTAAAATCTTTTTGTAGAAAGGCCTAAGGGCTGAACTTATAGTACTATTAGATAATTGACCAGTTCATAAGGAAGACGAAAATAAAGTGTTTGTTTATTTAATAAATTGGTTGTGATAAATCATTAAATGGTAAAATACAGGACTTTCTCATTTAGGCTGTTTTTCCGTAATGCGGAAGACGACAATGAAATGTTTGTTTGTTTAATAAATTGGTCTCCTTCCTTTTACTCGTGATAAATTATCAAATGGTAAAATACAGGACTTTTTCTTTTAGGTTATTTTTCCGTATGAAGACGAAAATGAAATGTTTGTTTGTTTGTTTAATACATTGGTCTCCTTCCTCTTACTTGTGATAAATTATCAAATGGTAAATTACAGGACTTTCTCTTTTAGGCTATTTTTCCGTATGAAGACGAAAATGAAATGTTTGTTTGTTTGTTTAATACATTGGTCTCCTTCCTCTTACTTGTGATAAATTATCAAATGGTAAAATACAGGATTTTCTCTTTTAGGCTATTTTTCCGTATGAAGACGAAAGAGAAATGTTTGTTTGTTTGTTTAATACATTGGTCTCCTTTTTACTCGTGATAAATTATCAAATGGTAAAATACAGGACTTTTAGGTTATTTTTCCGTAGTACGGAAGACGAAAATGAAATTTTTGTTTGTTTAATAAATTGGTCTCCTTCCTTTTACTTGAGAAAAATTATCAAATGGTAAAATATAGGACTTTCTCTTTTAGGCTATTTTTTCCGTATGAAGACGAAAATGAAATGTTTGTTTGTTTAATAAATTGGTCTCCATCCTTTTACTTGTGATAAATTATCAAATGGTAAAATACAGGACTTTCTCTTTTAGGCTATTTTTCCGTAGTACGGAAGACGAAAATGAAATGTTTGTTTGTATAATAAATTGATCTCCTTCCTTTTAATTGTGATAAATTATCAAATGGTAAAATACGGGACTTTCTCTTTTAGGCTATTTTTTCGTAATAAGTAATAAGACGAAAATGAAATGTTTGTTTGTTTCTTTGTTTAATAAATTGATCTCCTTACTTTTACTTGTAATAAATTATCAAATGGTAAAATACAGGACTTTCTCTTTTAGGCTATTTTTCCGTAGTATGGAAGACGAAAATGAAATGTTTGTTTGTATAATAAATTGATCTCCTTCCTTTTAATTGTGATAAATTATCAAATGGTAAAATACGGGACTTTCTCTTTTAGGCTATTTTTTCGTAATAAGTAATAAGGCGAAAATGAAATGTTTGTTTGTTTGTTTGTTTGTTTGTTTAATAAATTGATCTCCTTCCTTTTACTTGTGATAAATTATCAAATGGTAAAATACAGGACTTTCTCTTTTAGGCTATTTTTCCGTAGTACGGAAGACGAAAATGAAATGTTTGTTTGTATAATAAATTGATCTCCTTCCTTTTACTTGTGATAAATTATCAAATGGTAAAATACGGGACTTTCTCTTTTAGGCTATTTTTTCGCAATAAGTAATAAGACGAAAATGAAATGTTTGTTTGTTTGTTTTTTTAATAAATTGATCTCCTTCCTTTTACTTGTGATAAATTATCAAATGGTAAAATACAGGACTTTCTCTTTTAGGCTATTTTTCCGTAATAAGTAATAAGACGAAAATGAAATGTTTGTTTGTTTGTTTGTTTAATAAATTGATCTCCTTCCTTTTACTTGTGATAAATTATCAAATGGTAAAATACAGGACTTTCTCTTTTAGGCTATTTTTCCGTAATAAGTAATAAGACGAAAATGAAATGTTTCTTTGTTTGTTTGTTTAATAAATTGATCTCCTTCCTTTTACTTGTGATAAATTATCAAATGGTAAAATACAGGACTTTCTCTTTTAGGCTATTTTTCCGTAGTACGGAAGACGAAAATGAAATGTTTGTTTGTATAATAAATTGATCTCCTTCCTTTTACTTGTGATAAATTATCAAATGGTAAAATACGGGACTTTCTCTTTTAGGCTATTTTTTCGTAATAAGTAATAAGGCGAAAATGAAATGTTTGTTTGTTTGTTTGTTTGTTTAATAAATTGATCTCCTTCCTTTTACTTGTGATAAATTATCAAATGGTAAAATACAGGACTTTCTCTTTTAGGCTATTTTTCCGTAGTACGGAAGACGAAAATGAAATGTTTGTTTGTATAATAAATTGATCTCCTTCCTTTTACTTGTGATAAATAATCAAATGGTAAAATACAGAACTTTCTCTTTTAGGCTATTTTTCCGTAGTACGGAAGACGAAAATGAAATGTTTGTTTGTATAATAAATTGATCTCCTTCCTTTTACTTGTGATAAATTATCAAATGGTAAAATACGGGACTTTCTCTTTTAGGCTATTTTTTCGTAATAAGTAATAAGACGAAAATGAAATGTTTGTTTGTTTGTTTGTTTAATAAATTGATCTCATTCCTTTTACTTGTGATAAATTATCAAATGGTAAAATACAGGACTTTCTCTTTTAGGCTATTTTTCCGTAATAAGTAATAAGACGAAAATGAAATGTTTGTTTGTTTGTTTGTTTAATAAATTGATCTCCTTCCTTTTACTTGTGATAAATTATCAAATGGTAAAATACAGGACTTTCTCTTTTAGGCTATTTTTCCGTAATACGGAAAACAAAAACGAAATGTTTGTTTGTTTAATAAATTGGTCTCCTTCCTTTTACTTGTGATAAATTATAAAATGGTAAAATACAGGACTTTCTCTTTTAGGCTTTTTTTACTTGATTCTAACTTACCAATAGTCTAGGCATAAAAAAAGTATGGAAAGTAAGCATCAACTACATTTTTTGGCGATATCTGGCTAAACAGTGTCATATTCTGAATGTGATTTTGTTCATTTCAGCTAAAAATGCCTATCCAACGCATTTTCGACATTCTTCTGGAGGTATTAACTCCTCGACTATTTCACACCCCTCGCCTTGTATCCACCATAAAGTGTGGCAGTTATTTCGGATATATTTAACAGCTTTACATATTCTTCGATACAGCATTTTTAAAGAACTTTCAGTAAAGAAATACTCTTTCCCGACAGTTAATATGGAAAAGGGAGACGATCTTCTACCGTTTTGAACTCTCTATCCCCGAATCCGACAACAGACCAGCTTAATTCCCCAGTGCTCACTTTCCCCCCCCCCCCCCCCCCCACACACACAACTTGAAATCGGATTACCCCGGAGGAATTGAAGTAGAGAGATGAAACTGTTTCTCCCCTCCCACTTCAAAGAAAGTTTACGTTTCTCAAAGAAAAATTCACATTAGGTACTGAAAGCGAATCCATGGGATTAAGAGGTCTTTCTAGAGAGGTAGGAAGACAAAGCGTATTACCAATTATTGGATGATTGAAGTACTTCCGAGTAAGCAGGCTTTTTCGTTTAGCTACGTTCTTAAGCCTACATGACGGGTATCTCATATTTGTGTGGGTGGTAATTTTTTTTAATTTAAAACTATAAACATGTGTAACAAAATTAAATAAAACACCTGTGTGTGAAAGAGCATTCACACTGCCTTCCTTTAACTATCTGGACATACCGCAACGAATGTATGATAGGATAACTGTATAGTAAACCATTGCACCCGAGTTCAACCCTTCAACGGGCGCGCCCTTGTACAAAGTGCAACATTTTCGTAATTTTAAATGGTTTGTTTTTACATGTAAGATTTGAATGTTCTAAGCAGATTCTATTTATAGCTACACCCTTTCTAATGCTGGTATGATTTTCTGACCCTTGTATTCCTTTTCATTCATTGTTAGTCGCTGGTTTAAGCGTGGTAAACCAGCGATTATACTGGATTACAATACGACAAAATCAGGTGCTGATGTAGTCAATCAAATGTGCAGCTATTGCACGGTATCCCGCATATCACGAAGATGGACAATCTCATTGTTTCGTAGGTTTTTAGACAGAATAGGAATCCATTCGCAAGTTGTCCTCAGATCCAACAAACCGGACAGTTTTGAAATAAGGCGATTTTATCTGCATTATTTGGCCTTTAGTTACAAATATATCTCAATATTATCAATATTTTACATCCTGTCATAAAACGCAGAATTATTATTTTCAATTTGAAAAAAAAAGTTTATTACAAAAGGAATAATCAAGGTTGAAAGAGGCGTTGCACTTTGTGCCACGCGCGCATGCTGGTGTTCCAAAAATTGGCGCGCCCGCTGAAGGGTTAAATACGAATACGCCATCGGAGTGCGACTCCATTTTCGGCTTCGGAGACCAGAACTTAATCGCTCCCATGTTAACGTCCATAGAGGAAAATTTCGAGGATTTTTTACTTCAAAGTCAATATTTTATAATTCTTAAAACCTATTGAAATGTATACCGAAGAACGTCAACTTAATTTTAAAAATACTTTTAACAGTGTTTCAAACGCAATATTTACAGGAAATTAAAGGTTTCTTTGGAAATCAGCTGTTTTACGCTTTGTGCACAGACATTAGGCACAGAGTTGGCTGATTTTCGCCAAGTGCAAATGCTTTTGTACATTTCAGATTAATCTCTGGTTTAGCGATAAATATCTCACCGGGGCAATAAATACTATGTTGAGGTGACGGGTAGATGCCAGATGTTAGTTGAATTACGCTGGTCTTGACTTAGATGAAAACATTTCGTTTTAAAAGTTTACTTATTATTTTTCTTCATCAACAATTATTATTTTCTCATCTTAAAACCGACGTATTTCATTTAAAAGTATTTTGCACTATATCAAAAGCTGAATACAATTTATCATGTTATTTTTGGTGTAGTACAGATCTGTTTTATCCTTCCTTATTTAAATATGCTATATTTTGATGTTGATTGCAGTCATCGGAATTTAAAGCACACCTGTTCTCATCCTTCTGCAATTGAAAAAAAAGGAGTTTCATACAAGAAAAAATACGTAATCTTTACGGATTTCTTAGAGATAAAAATAATAATCTAAAAACAAAGATTAAAAAAATTAATAAACAAAATAAGGAGAATTTTAAAATTTTTTTGGGGAGCCAACAATATTTAAACTACAATGCTCATATAAATCATGTCATGTATTCTGTTGAAGTTTAACTCTCAAATTCAGATAATAAAACAGCACCAATGCTTAGCGCCAAAAAAAAAAAAAGATTTTTCGATGTTTCTAGTGAAAAGGAATAAGGTCTAAAATAAAAACAAACTCATATTTAATGGACAGTAATGTCAGTAATTGAAGAATCACTTGTGCTAAATAAAATCCCATTTTATTTATTTTTTGATCGCTGTTGCAACTTCAAATTTATGTTCTCCAGATGGCGCTGCAACGCACCCTCTCCTTATGTAAGTACTTTTGTTTTGGTAGAGCAGAGAGAATCGAGTAAGCGATAAGGGTGACTGGGGTGAGCTATTGAGCTCCACTTTTCGAATCCCAGAATATACGATTAAGATATATTGTCCATTTTTTGTGATGTCCGTAGCATAGAAAATAAATGTGATTTTGTGTAGACTGTGCTGCTTCATTTACAACCCCTGGATCGGACAGTAGAATTGCCACAATCGCCTCAAAAAGGCACGTATTCTTTTCTTTCTTTTTTTTCTCTCCCTGTGTGTAAGTCATTTCATTTTATTGAAAACAAAAATTTTAATATAAATTTAAATTCTCTTAACTCGGCAATAATTATAGCTTAAAAACCTCTACTGACCAATTTCACGAGGACCCTTACTCAAATTAATCATAGTCATCATTGGATAAGCCCAGGTAACTCTGAAAAGAGCAATAATGGCGATAGTGAGTTTAAAACTTTTTAATTATGTTTTATAGTGTCCAAACTTCAATTTTCAAACTAAAATAAACTATTATTATCTATTTCGAAAGCCAAGAGAAAAATTATTCAGAAGTAATCATATGTGTAGGAATTTGATGTGTTTCAGTTATAAAAAGTCAGATTTATAACTGAAATACTAGATAAATACTAGATAAATAGTCAATCAGAAGAGCATATATTTTTTAAATAGGAAAAAGGAGATTTGAGAGGGAAAAAAACACAAATTAAACTTACTTTAACATCATAAGTTTTACTTTTCATTGATGCATGAACACATGTACACATAATCCCATACGGGTCGTAATAAATCCCCCATCGACTGTAAGTGGGAAGACTTCAAAGCATCTTGCCCTATTATTAAATTACTTTAATAAATTTAATTCATTAAATTTAAATTCCCGATGAAAAAAGAACAAATATCATAAGTTGTCGTCATTGCACACGGCTAACAGACACCGGAAATTAATTAATCTAAACAATCCCAAAATCATTTGGCATTTCTGATTCAGAAGGTTACCATACAAGGGTTATCATAATTTTCTATTTCAATACGCTTATCGCCTCCTAGGCAGTGTTTGGCAAAGTGAAATTCGAAAGTGAATGATATTTATTGTTTTTCTCATTAAAAACAGCGTGTCCATGCGTAATTTTTATCAAATATCGCAGATTTTAAATAAACTAGGGTTTACATAGTAGGAATTTCTATAAGTACGCATAGGTTTTGAGCAAGAGTCTCCGCAAAAAGGAGGCAATGCTAATCTCCATAGGGTTTCCTAGTTTTGTTCTCCAAAGGTCTCCAAGATGGGCGCCTCACTCCGATGGCGTATACCAGGCTTTAAACAGATAATTGCAATGATTAACATTCAAGATACCGCTTTTAGCTATGTTGACTCACTTTTAAGGCTCATCAATACTAGAATGTCAAATTATCAGCTGGTCTGCACGTGATGTTTAAGTCCCCCTTTGTCCTCCATGGTGTCAGTATGAGGGTTCTTTAGTCAATAAAACATGTCTGGGGCAAATGAATGATGAGCAAGGCTGAATTCTCCAAGAACTGTCAAGAGAAACCCTTGAAACGAACAACAGGTGGTATAAATGGCTTGAGCAGAACAATGAACCATGTTCGAACTCAACACAAACTTTAGAATTCGAAATCACTATGTTAGCAACCAGTTATGAAGCAGCTAATATAAAAAAGAAAGAAGTAGTAAAATAAAAGTTTCGGTTGGGGGCGGTATTAGATAATAATCCCTATGATATAGGAAATCATAAATTAGTAGCTTCCTAAACGAGTTTGGCAGTTTCGGTTAATTTTACACGAGATTAATCTTTTGCTTCTTAAATACGCGAAGTTTCCGAGAAAGAACAGTTGATTTTTCAAAAAGTTCCATTAATTTTACTTTAAGGTACATGTGCACTGTAAAGAATTATCTATTTCTGTAGACTTAAGTGAGTTGTTGATGACCAAGGTACAAACGTAAGAAGGTATTACAATAATTCTTTAACAAACTAAATTTTATCCGACTCTACTTCAGCTAAAGTTGGGAAACAAAAATGTAGCAAACGCAACTTACTTAAAAGTGTACCCTTACTCGGATCTCACATGACTTAACATCCAAATGTTAAATTAGAATCTCTCACTCCTCGCTCTCATTTCTATTAATTACTTCCTTACACGTGGTAAAAAGCTTTTCTAGTCACTGGCTTCCATTCCCTGTGTCGTTTCACTGGTTAGAGGGGAAATCCCAACTTTTCCGGTAAATAACATCCATCCTGGTTTCCTGTCTACTTACACGTGAGTGCAAACAAAAGCTGACAATTTCATGTAGGAGAAAGAAGGGGGGGGGGGGGGGGGAATTTCGTGTGCTGGACAACACACAGCAGCTTTTGCCTCTAGAGAGTGATTCTTCCTCTATTCTAAATACCTCCAAAAACAAAGATTTGCAACTGTTTAACATTTCGGAAATTTATCTTTACCGCAAAATTAACTCGTTTTGTAAGTTGCGGATCTATGTTTTCTTGAACGAGTTTCTTGAACATGTTTCTTGAACGAGTTGGTATTTTATATCCGAAACTGCATAAGTTCATGATGAATGAAATCTGGATTTTCTTTCTTTTTACCAAGAGCACCTTACGGACTATTTATTGGGAGAGGAATCTTCAATGAAACAATCACATGATATTACATCTTGCCTCGTGGCAGGTCTTTCTTCAAGGTCGCTATTTAGCGATCCATTGTACAAGAAACTGCTTAAGAGCGTTTATACAGGCACTGCAACTTTTGAGGGAAAAATCAATGAAGCCTGTACATCGCTTTTACACCCTTGTTCGCTTATTAGAGAGAAAACATTTTTTACAATGGTCTCGGCAGTAAATAATCAAATCGCTCTGTATCCGTAGACGTCACAGACTTCTGCTCTGTGAAAACGTTTTTTAATTGAAAAAAAAAAACCAATTAAAGAGTCAGAAGAAAGAATTGGTTCGACTAACAAGAACTGGCACCCTCTCCACATTGATTCCCATAAAACCAGTGAAAATTTAACCAGTGAATTATTAAAGTCTAGTAGCAGAATGGGCACACTGGGACCATCAGAAATCGTTGCTACAGCGCTAAATCTGCTCATTAACTAGAAAGGAAAAAGGAAGATAAATTGGGAGGTACCAAAAAATACAGTAAAAGTTCCTGTCGAAGAGTCTCTTATTAATTTTCTTTTCTTTGTAATGAAGCGGATGACGTCAGAGACGATGAAGAGATTTAATGAATCAAATTAGGGGATTTATACCGGAAACTAATTATTTCAGTTTAAGACTCTTCACGCTTATGATTTATGAACGCAGCACAGTATGCCATGGGGATGAATTAAAATTGTTCGATTGATTTAACGATAATTGTGATCTGCTTATCATAATGCAGATGATTCTCTTCCCATCGCTCCTTTTAAGTACTTTGTCACAGAGAAAGTTAACAGATTAAAGGAATGGCAGGGTTTTAAATAGACTTAAATTAAGTTATAAAATCTTCCACCTAACGAAAACTATTTATAATGTAACGAAACTTCAAACGTTCGAGTAAATTCCTTTCACGCGAGTGGGTATCATTACATAGCGAGACAAAATTGACAAAATAACAATTATACGCCTACAAAGCTTAGTATAATAAAAAAAAAGTCAGGTAGTCTCTTCTAACGAAATTACTGCGAGTTATTAACGTAGGATTACTTATTGTTTTTTACCTCTTTTGTATGTATATATCTATCTATCTATCTATCTATCTATCTATCTATCTATCTATCTATATATATATATATATATATATATATATATATATATATATTAGACAAAGTTGTAAGTGAAGAACAAGTATAAGCCATAAACCACTACAGCCAGGAATAGGTATACTACAGCCACTATATAGGTACTACACCACTACAGCCACTATATAGGTATGTCAATATTTTGACGCATCTTAGTACTTTTCTGTTTAACTTGTCCAAGCGATAGACTGGGTTTGGCGCGCTGCCAAAATTTTAGCTCGCGAGGACGGACGGACGGACGGATTTAGCGTCTGAAATTTTTCTTTCCGGAGGACCGTTATGGAGGAACGTAATCCTACGTTATAGCTTGCAAATAAATTACATTAAAGCAAAAGAAATTTACTAATAAAGGTTTTTGCCAAAAATGCAAACATAGTGTAAATATTTGATTTTTTTTTCGCATTCCATTTACGTTCCAAAACTGTAAAAAAAATTTTAAATAAATTAATTAATTAAAATAAATAAATAAATAAATAAAAATCCGTAATTCTGCTATGTACAGGATTCGAATAAGACAGCGATTTTTTTTTTTTTTAAATTTACGTATTTGTAAAGAGATTAAAACACCTCTCCTGTATCACTTCCTTGATTCTTTAATCTCCACCTTTCTCTAAATGCTTCTAATTTGAAAAGGCTCTGGGTAAAGAAATGTGAACCTTTGATCAAAATTTGTGATATCCGGACCACTGTACAGTCACACGGCCTATCAACATGTTTTTTTTTAATTTCTATGAAATGGTAGTTATGAAAAAAAAGGTTTAAAAAAATTTGGTATATTAGGCATGGGCTGCTGTGTTACAGAATGGCAAGTATACCAGCGGGTAAATTCTGCCGTTCAGCAAATATTTCTTGCATTCTATCGAGGAAATGTTTTTACCTTATAAGACGACAGTCATTCTTTTCATTTCTAGATATCTAAAGCTTAATCATGATTAAAATTTATTAGTTGATTGTAGATTTCCTCTGTCATAGTTGCTTGGAGATTTAAGAAAAATTTGATGTTTTGAACTGAAAATAAATAACGAAAGAAATTAATCATTTTGCTTGTCTGCTTTGGAGTTACTTTGGACAGACAATTAGAGAGTCAATGCTTTGTGCCAAAGCAAATTCTAACCACCATATGATTTGCCACAGTAGGATTTGGGGGTCGTCAACCTTCCTAGACTGGGGGCTACGTAGTTTTCGGTTTTTGTAAGCTGATAGCAGTTAGCGTCGCGAGCTTCCACGGTTTGGGCCCTGGTTAGAACTCTGAATATACATACCGTATTTTCCGGCGTATAACGTGCACTTTTAATACAAAAAATAAGATCGAAATTTACGGGTGCGTGTTATACGCCAAATATAAAAATTATGGATTTAAAAATAAGGAAAAGATGAACATAAAGAAATTAGATTTCTACATGTACCTAAATGCTGTTTATTTAAAAGGAATGACATACCTTATGAACTTAAAAATTTTAACTATCGGATAACATGAACAATTCGTCATATTCGTCTTCCGTTATGTCTTCAGGCACATCATCGAATTCTATTTCTGAAAGAGAGTTCTGAGAGAGAAAACATCTGACTTCTAATTCCGCGAATTCATTCGGGTCAGAAGTACGTTCTTACCCCCTGTTTGCAGAATTATTTACTCCCTCAAGCATTTCCCCCACACACATACTGTTCCCCTTATCGCTTGTCAGTTCACTATACCATTGTTCGAAAGCCTGGGAAAATCCTTTGAATGAATGACGTCAACAGATAAGATCATCGCACGTGTACATTTCAGGTTTCTTCGCCAAGAAAAGGGTGCGCGTTATACGGAGACTATACCTAAAAATTTAAAAATGTAGTTTAAAATTATAGATGCGCGTTATATGCTGGAAAAATACGGTAGTTTAAAACATATTAACTAAGTTTAACATTAAAGCTAAACCTAATTTTAATTTAATATAAATAACGTTAAGACTTTTAATAACCTACACTAAAAGTAATTTAATTATAGTAACATTCCCGAAATTTCCAAAAGTCTCGAAGATTTTCTTTTTATCTTTTAAAATATTCTGTTATTTTTCCCCCTCTCTTGTTAAATGTGTACATTCTTGAGCATTTATATCATCTTTTTTTTCGATGTTGGGTAATAGTACAGGTGTTGATGCTGCATGACGTTTCTAATTAGTGAAAGGATTTCTTTCCAAACGTCAACCTGGAACATTTTTCCTTGTTCCAAATTTTCCCTGTAGCTTGTCAGTTAACATAAGAATTTTCCTTGTCTGTCATCATCAGCCAAGGTTAAACAGAAATAATTCTTGCAACAATACATGAGAACATCGCCTAAGCAGCATAGAAATGCAAACGAGATGAACTTTAAAAAACAAAAACAGTTCATGCTCATGATAATGTTATTGACCTTTCCTATGCGTTAAATTATTCAAAACACTTCCTGCAGTCTAAAAATTGAGAAAAAAAATACGTGGCCATTACTTTATAATTTGTTTGCATTTAACCAAGTTTTTATTAAAAATTTGATTTCCAATAGCCATTATTAGAGAATTTCTTAATCGCCTTACTCAGTCCTTAACCGATCAAACGACTTAAATACAGTGATGAAGCAAGATCGGTCAATTTGTGGCCGTGCCTAAGCAGCTCACAGACTTGGAAGAATCTCGCCTCAACTGGATTACTATGAAATTCAGCCGAAATATATGAAGTTCAGAGGATTATGATAGGTTAGCGTCGGAGAAGTTAGTAACCGATCAAGCAGTTAGCGAGGCGAGAGTTTCTTCAGTTGACGTTAAAGCTCGGTTAGCGGTGTGATCTCCAGCTACGGATCCTGGGGTTGTTAGGTTGATATTTTTTATTTCGCAACAGCTCTTTGTACAATCAAGAAGAGTGCTGAGTAAAGCTAATTTGATAATTTAAGTTTGTACGTTGGATTTCTAACGAATCCGTGGACATCCTAAAGCAACTTGTTCGGTAAATCTTTACAAGTTGTTAAACTGAAACAAACACACTGCTAAGCTGATTCAGTTACTGATCACACTGTTAAACTGAAAGAAATATCACCAAACCTCTGAAGACGAGTTTTAATACTTGCTCATTAGTTCTGAACCATGATACATTGATATACAGGGTGTTTCAAAACGAATCATCCGATTTAAAAACAATCATAACTATTCATCTTTTATTCCGTTTTGATCGAATAATGTATAGGCAGAAAGAGAGAAATCTCGAAGTTCACGCAGTTGCCGATAAGTAGCGCTAACGCTCTTCCTTCGCCCGCCACTTCAGTGTTTGTAAAGATGGCGACTGCACGACAGAAATCATTTTGTTTTCTACGCTTTGTGAAATGTGAGTCCGTAACAACTGTCCAGCGTGATTTTCGTCGACAAAACCCTGGCATATTGAAGTTCCTACCTCTCAGAGCATTAGGCGATGTTATAAACAATTCCAAGACACGGGTCGTCTGTGTACGCATAACAGCCGTGGAAGCAGTGTATGCAGACATGCTCGCAAAAATTTGCGACGAATTTGCCTACCGTAAAGACATATGACGTGCATCCAAAGGTGGGGATATTGAGCACCTTTTATTTAATTTGTAAAAAAACTTTATGATTAGCCATGTATATAAAATTAATCTTAAGTATCTATGTTCAATATTTTTCATAATATAATCATTTCGAATCGGGGGATTCTTTTTGAAACATCCTGTACATCTCCAGCGTATCCATTAGCCATGGACCTAGATGTTACGAGCTCCTCGGCATGGCTTAGACGAAAAAGATTCTGGAAGGAAAACTATTCCACATGTGGAATGACTCTAAATATTTTTACAGGTGACTGACAAGGTGCAACTAATCCACCCAACAAAACAAAAGATCTTCCACAAATTGTGGTAAAGTGTTATCTATGCCTTGCTGAGGAACGCATAACAATAGTGAATCTTAGGTCCATGTCTGCGAGGTACACTTGTGATGTATATGTCTGCATAAGTGACTACTCTTATCAGGGTGTGTTGAAGGGCGATCCCTCTCCTTTGACGAGGTCTAGCCGCCCCTGGGTCCGTTGCTTTTCGTTGTAGGAATGGATTAGACGGTTATCAAGACCCGATCTTTAGTACCAAAATTATTTATTAAACATATATTTCTACTGGGATACACCACACATTCTATA
The DNA here is from genome assembly GCA_907164885.2 of Dolomedes plantarius. Classification (NCBI taxonomy): domain Eukaryota; kingdom Metazoa; phylum Arthropoda; class Arachnida; order Araneae; family Dolomedidae; genus Dolomedes; species Dolomedes plantarius. Next base: position 98,862,488 of record OU015497.1, on the reverse strand, counting down.
TACACATATATATTACAAATTTACATTGATCAATAAAATCACGTGCAAGCCACTTTCCACGTGGCGAGCTCTTGTATCCCGATCTTTCACCTTTTAGAGCAGGAGAGAGAATGTCCAGAACCAGTCTTTTTCTCAAGCCCCGTCAAGCGAGTTCATCCCCTTCCCCCTCGCACGACCATCCCCAAGCAAGCAGTTCCGGTCAGTAGGGGGGGGGGAGAAGAATAGGAGTCCATTCCTGGCAGGGTATGTTCCTTGAAATACTTTCATTCCTTCATTCACCGCCACTAGTATCACCTGCGATTCCCAGTTCGAGTTTATCGTAGTGCGTGAGGATGCCCTGCGTTTCTCGTCGACTACATAGATAGCACTATTTTCTAGAAATGTGGCTTGTGAAAAAATATTCAAATTTTTTAATACGGGTCACTATATATCCCCATGCAACTGATTTTGATTTACTATATGAAGTGTGGAATTTTTCATCCTCTTAGATTCGAGTATGAGTTCATCCGTCTGTTGCAACCGGGGTACATAAAGTTAATTTCATATGGTGGCATCCAGCACGTAATTATACCTCCAAAGAGGAATGATTATTTTCGGCAAAGAAATGAATTCTTCATAAAAGAGTTTCATTAAACTGTTAACACGGCATGTCTTTATATTCTATCTTGATAAGCGGTTTTGAGTTTTGGAAGCCTAAGAATCCTTTTACGAAAAAAATATCTAAGGGAACGGTGGACGTTAAAATTTATTTATTTAACTTTTCATCATAGAGATACGAAATTTTGTATATATATACATTTATTTCACTATAAATATACAGAATACCTTAGAAGAAATTTCCAATCTCATTATAATTTTTAGATTTTTTTAAAAATTTGAAATTTATAAACAAAATTTTAAAATGTTCCTTGCTACTTAATTTTTGAGATATTTCCTCGATTTTGCATTTTAACCACTTTAAACTGTATAACAAACAAATATGAGTATCAATTATTTAATCCCTTGAATAGTTGACTTTTGAGAGAATTTTTTTTCTGAATTCCATCCCGATTTTCATCAAAATTTTGCCTTTTAATAAGTTATAAATCAAATTTAATTACCTTAATGAAGTCGAGATGTAAAATGCATACCCAGTCTTTTTGTAAACAGCATTAGAATTCTTTCTTATCAATTTCATGAATTTTGAACAAAATTTAAGTAGCATGGAGCATTTAAAAAATCTAAAAACCTTGAAAAATCTGTTTTGAGAAAAGCAGATTTAAAGTTTATCACTACAATTACCCGTTATAAATTACTTCGTAGAAGCTTCATGAACGATTTTTGACTTGAAAAAAACCATTTTGGTACTATTAATCTACAGAAGTATATATATATATATATATATATATTTTACATTAACACAATTAATACTACAATGGCAAGATTTGCTCAAATAAAGGTCCATCGTTGACTTTCTGCTTTCGTCTGTTAGCTAATATTTCATTGAAAGAGTAGTTAAAAATTTTTCAAATAAATAACTCCCACTTTATCTCGAAATAAACATTAATTTTTATCATAAATTATTGCTTGTTTTAGTATAATCTCGGTAATTTTCCATAGTTCAAATACAGTAAAACCTCGTTTATCCGGATCAGATTTGTAGACTTTTTTTTTTTGTTTAATGTTCACATTAGATAATAGATTTAACTATGATAGCAAGAACGTAACTACAAGTACGTGAAATATTCGCTTTTTAGTTTGATTCATTGTACAGTCCCTGTATAGATTGTACAATAAATTATAGTAATAAAATGGTTTTTGTTGAATTTTGTTACAAAACATAGTTTTTTATCGTATTAAACGGTAAGTATACTTATTTAAGGATTTTGTTTTGCTTGTTATTTCCCTGATTATCCGGATTGCCTATGGTCGTAGTTAGTCTGGTTAAACGAGGTTTTACAGTAGAGTCATTTAAATTAAGACATATGTGTATTATAATTTTGTTCTCGGTAGTTATGTAAGGGACAGTTTCATTTATTTGCCGAAATATCAGGCATCAGATTTAATATCTCCCAAACTTATTATAAAGTCGTGTTCCACATCCAGACCAGGTTTTTTAAAATTTTTTGCTTAAATAACATGAAAAAAGCTTCATTACAAAGGTTTTTTTTCCCCAATACGGCAGTCACTTATCACTGGCGGTAGGTACTTCTTGACATTGTCCCATGAAGATTCGTGAAGCTTTGCTGTCTACTTTATTATGGGAGCACCTTATAGGTGAGCCCGCATTGCTTCCTATGAGGGAGACGACACGGAAACGACCACGTCTTATTCGGGATTTGAACCAAAGCCCACAGCGTGGGGGCTCAGAACGCTAACCACTATACCATGCGGGCGGCTTGATTTCAAAGGTAAAAATGAACAAAATGGAAATAAATACAGAGGAGCTTTCTAAAAGAAAATTATTAAATACTTCTCCCTCCCAAATGAAGTTTTTCTGATTTTAGTTGATTGGTGGCTTTCAAAGATGGAGTGGTAATACGAGGGGGGATAAAAAACTAAGGTAACAAGGTCGATATTCCTGAAGTTTCGTCTGTTATACAGAAATTAGTTGTGTGCGGTAATTCTAATGCATGCGGTCGCTAACTGTGAAGAGTTTCACCTACCCGCGACCTACAGTGCTAGTTGAAGGTTAACAGAAATGGCAACTCGTTTGAAAAACTGGTCTCGCGAAGAAATCCGCTCAGCTATTCGATTTCTGTGGGCGAAACATGTAAGCGCGGCTGATATTCACCAGCAGCATCTTCCTTCACGACAACGCGCGACCTCATACAGCCCAGAGGACTACCACGCTGTTGAAGAAATTTCGGTGGGACATCATCGACCACCCTTCCTACGGCCCGGGCCTCGGGAGTCGCTCCAAGCGACTTCCATCTCTTTCCTCACTTTAAGAAGGACCTAGGGGGCCGACGATTCGCTTCAGACGAGGAGGTGAGACACTTCGCCACAACGTGGCTGAACTCGTAAGGACAGGATTTTTACCAGGAGGGAATATCCAAACTCATCCCACGAAGCGACAAGTGCCCAAACCGATATGGAGACTATGTCGAAATATAACATGTACTATCAGATGGCTGTATTGGTTTAATGAAATAAAATGTACACGTTTCCTTTCAGGTTTTGTAACCTTACTTTTTGATCATCCCTCGTAATTAGCATCAATAAATTCCTCATTAAAATATGAACTCAATAAGAATTTAATGTCAACCCTGAATATCCAAGGTGCTGGCATTCTGTACCAGAGTCTCTCATGGAGTTCGAGTCCCGCTGATTTCATGGAAGTTTCTAGCCATTCATCATTGTTGCAAGAATCGAGTTTAAAGTGTAGGTTCCATTCTAATTAAATCATGTCAATCAACAGAGATAACAGGAGCGTTCCTAACCAATAAAGAAGTTTCATACAATTTACTTCCACTCTCAGGCAGTACTATTGCAGAAGGTATGACTAAATATCAAACTAACAAATTTAAACTGACAGAATCCTTAACTGGAATTTCCTGTACTGGGTGAACCTAACTTAATCGAAATTGAACTTAGAGAAAACTAGTTAAAAGAAAAATATAATTATGTAATATCTCATAGCTGACAGCAGAGAATATGGATAAAAACAGTTTTATTTCAAAACAATCCCTAAGGAGCCATCACGTGATATATCAAGACAAATCAAACCTGTCAAGGAAGGGTAGTTTTTTTCTTCTTCATAAATACTGTTTTACCACTGAATGGGTCATTCATCAAGATTTAGAAAAGGTTCTGGCTGAGGCAGGACACTACAGTAAAATGCGTGGGAATTTTAGTGTCAAAAACTCAACCCCTCCTCTATCATAATTAGAAAAAAATTTCAGATACAGTCATTTAAATTAAGACATATGTGTATTGTAATTTTGTTTTCGGTATTTATGTAGTGGAGAGTTTTATTTATTTGCCGAAATATCAGGCATCAGATTTAATATCTGACAAGCTTATTATGAAGTCGCTTATTAATAGTCTCTTCTAACGAAACTACTGCAGGTTATTAACGTAGGATTATTTATCGTTGCTCACCTCTTTTGTATGTATATATGTATATATGTGTTATGAATATATGTATCTATACCTGACACATACGTATATACACTCTGTCACAGAAATATATGCACCCAGAATAAGGAAACGAGCTACTATCACGAAACTTAACATGTATGTCGTGTATGAGGAGATAAGCAAATGATTACAAATTCAGAAGAACAGACCGTTTTATTAAGAAGATATGGCATGAAAAAGGTTACAAATTAGTAAGTAGTAAATCCACATCTGGCAGCTATATAAGCCGAAACACGGCGTGGCATCGAATGAATGAGGTCATCCATGACCCCCTGCGGAAGATCATGCTATAATCTTTGCAACTGGGCAGTCAATTCACCAGTGTTCCAGGACGGCTACAGTTGCCTTCCAAGCACGTCCCAGACGTGCTCTATTGGCGAGAGGTCTGGTGACCTGGCAGGCCATGGCAGTACGTCATATTCTTGAAGACAATGTTGGGAGAGTCGCGCAGTATGTGGACGAGCGTTGTCTTGCTGATAAATGGCACATGGATAACTTGATAGGCAGTACATCTGGCGTTAAAATCTCGTCCATGTAACTGCGTGCCGTCAAAGTGCATTGAAGGACGACTAGAGGTGATCGTGTGTCCCAACAAATAGTTTCCCACACTGTCACACCTTGTGCAATCGGAGTATGCCTCTCGACAACAAATGCCGGATCGGATTGGTGGCCTGGCCGCCTCCACACGCGTATGCGCTGTCCATTAGCATTGAGACTGAATCAGGATTCATCGCTGAAGATCACACGCCTCCAGTCGGTCACATTCCAGCTGGCCCGAGGTCGGCAAAAATCAATCGACACTGCCTATGATGTGGGTTTCAGTGGTAGGCGTCTTAAATGACGTCGTCTCCTTATACCTGCGTCGGCCAGTCATCTCCGAATGGTTTCCCTTGATACCACCGGATGTCTGGAAGGTGGTAAATGGTGTCGAACCGATTCTAGTAACGTAGTTGGTGCGGACGTGGCTGCTCTTATGATTGCGCGATCCTCGCGCGCATTTGTGTTCCTGGGACATCTTGACCCTCCGCGACGGTAGACTATCCCTTCCGTGATCCATCGTTGCCAACACCGAGAAACTACCATGTCGCTCCAACCGAGGTGACGGCCGGTACGGCTGTTTGACCAACCTGCTTCTCTGAGGCCTACTATACGCCCCCTCTCAAAGTCCGACAATCGTTCGTACTGTCGCCGGTTACATCTCAGGGGCTTCTCTAGTCATAATACCATCCTAGTCGACATATTTGTTTGAATAACCCTATGGCACGAGCAATCATGCTATTAAACTCTTCCAGTTGCGCATCTCATATGCGCATAGCGCGCTTACCCTTGTCTCATTGGCGTCGAAATTTTAATCATTTGCATATCTCTTACCAGACTACATTCCTGCCAAGTTTCGTGATAGTAGCTCGATTTCTTCTAGGTGCATATATTTTTTTGTGTAACAGTGTATGTATATATATATATATATATATATATACCGTCGAATTTCAATCTATCGTTTTTCAAGGGACTGACTGAACTGAATGATAAATGAGGGAACATAACAAAGCAATATGATCGTTGGGACTGGGTGAAATAAACGACACATACTGGAAAACGGTGATTTGGAGAACGATTGATCGAGATTCCACTGTATATATATATATATATATGTGTGTGTGTGTATGTGTGTGTGTGTGTGTGTGTGTGAAAATTTTGTCGCATTTTGGTATTTCTCTATTTAACTGTTTACTGCTTGCCCAAGCGATACAGACTGGCGCGCTGCTAAAATTATAACTCGCGACGCAGGATATCTGAAATTTTGCTTTCCTGAGCACCGTTATGGAGGAACGGAAGCCTACGTTAACCCCTTACCTGTGACATATATTTCAGAAAATTGCACCAAAAATGGAAAAAAATTTCCGACTAACAGTACAAAACATTCATTCCCGATTCGCGCCTCTATAACTGACCACATCCCCATTCCTCACCAATGAAATAAATGAAGGACAAATACCGCCATCTATTGTGAAAATTTTAAAACTCTATATTAAATGTCCATTCGAAAGGAAAACGGGCATCACGGAAAAGAAGCGCCAATTTTTCTCCTGCCCGAACTGAGCTCGGGCATCACAAATATTGCCCATTCCGGTTGCCCGAACTGGGTTCGGCCGTCACTGGTAAGGCCGTCTGCACACGGAGCAACTCAAAAGAAACTGATAACCGACTCAAATCGCAAACCAGTCCGTGATGAGTCGCAACCTATGTAATTGAATGGAGCCACGCACACGGCGCAACTGGTTACAAACCCGTCCGATGGGTTTGTAACCAGTTGCGCCGTGTGCGTGGCTCCATTCAATTACATAGGTTGCGACTCATCACGGACTGGTTTGTGATTTGAGTCAGTTATCAGTTTCTTTTGAGTTGCTCCGTGTGCAGACGGGCTTAGGGGGGTAAAAAGAAATATCCTAGCAAGTAAATTTATCTTCACCCCTAAAGCAGACTTCCTCATTTGCAGACCCCCACCCCCCGCCCCTTGCTATCATCCAACGTAAACCCACAGGCATGTGGACGCTCCTTTTAGAACCAATGCTAGTGAGTACATAATTGGATACACACGTGAGCACTCCCATAAAGAAAAGGAAGCAACTTTTCGAGTACTTTCAAATTTCCACACGCATATTTCGCAAATGAAAAAAAAAGGGGAGTAAAAATTACCATACACTTGTCTGTAAATAATGCAGTCTTTCTTTTTTTAAATTTTTTTTTCCTTCTGTGTCTATGCACACATCCTCCGATTCTAAAGAACTTTTTCCGCCGCGGAAACAATCCAATCTTCCCGCTCCAAAACAAATTTATCCGCCGAAAACACAAAAAACTGTTACATCTCCAACAAATACATTCGCTAGGGCAATAGAACTGGAACATCTTTTAATAAATTATTAGTCCGGCGGCAGAATGGGCTCACGGGGACCATCACGATTGCTACTGAAGCTCTAAATTTGCTCATTAACTAGAAAAGGAAGATAAATTTTTAGAAAAGTGAAAAAAAAAAAGAAAAAAAAAGTAACAAAGTTTCCGTTGCAGAAAGTAATTTTTTTTTTTTAAATCTCTCTTCTTCGTACTAATGTAATGAACAATGGCAGAGAAATGTACAGCGATTTAATGAATAAAATTTCTGGATTTATGACGGGAGAGAGTCGAGTTATTTCGGCAAGTTTTCGAATCACTTTTTCCAGTGATGGTTACAGTTTTATGGCTAGATGCGCACGGGTCTGAAATATGAAAACGCATTCAGTTTATATACATTTTTTAACTCTCTCTCTTCCATTAAGGACAATGGTGGAAAAAAAATTATGCGCTGAGATTTAATGACTCAAATTTTGGGATTCAGGGAAGAAAAATTAATTATTTAAGGGAGTGTACGATTTGGCTTTTACAATGATGCTTACATTTCATGTCGCCGTGGGAAATGGGAAATGGAAAGGATTGAAATACGAAAATAATATAGCACGCAGCACATATATATATATATATATATATATATATATATATATATATATATATATATATATATATATATATGTAGAGTGCTTCTAACTTTTTTTTTTTTTTTGGGGGGGGGGGGGCACGAATGGAATTCAGTTAGGGTCCTCCTCAGCGCATCGACTGCCGGGCGGTCCTTAAAATATGAAATAATATGTTTTTTTTTCTAATTGAATAACAACAGAATTGATTTTTGAGTAGTATTTAAAAGTTATAGAATGAGAAAAATAAATATAATATAAATAAACCCAGGAAAAAAATATAGCATCGAATTTATGTTATGGATCATATCGTTGTTAAAAACTATGTTAAGGCTAAAGACATAATCGGAATCTTCATTTTCACATTTTGAAAAGGCGGATAAAACCAACTTTCTTAAAAGCTTTCTACAATTTTCCGATTTTAACTTAACTTCTATTAACGTTTTAATTTATTTCAAGTTAAGTTGGGGGGGGGGGTACACGTGCCCCTTCCCGACGCTACGCTTATGAGTAGGGTTTGTACACAGGAGCCTTAAAACAATGACTGTTGTACATCATCTTTCCGTGATTTTATTATTGTTCCTGAATTAACTCAAATTATATAAGCTAAAACAGCTTTCAACGTATCTAGAAAGTAAATCTTTATTCTTGGATGTTACATTTTTTTTCACTAAATGTATTATCACGAGATGCTTTGAAATCAATATTTCAAAATGATATTTCGCAGCCAAAAAAACTGCTAAGCTCCCGCTGTAAATGAATATCTATTCAGATTTAATTAATGGAACTTGTAAAGTTCACATTGCAAAGGAATATTTCCTTTGAGTAGGGATTTCAATCCAACGTTTACAAGGGACGGTAGATTTATGAAAGTTTCATCGTGTGCAGGAGAGGTAATCGAAGCTGAAACAACGTACAACATTACTAATTAAAATCTTGCGTTTGCAGTAATTGACTTTCGTGATAACATGGCTGACGAATACACAGGACCCAGTCATAACAGAAAACTTTGACACAAAACTATTGTCTTATAGGCCAGAACGGATGAGAAATGGAAGAAACCAACCTACAGAACAATGATTTATGAAATGCTTTCGAATCTGAAAGATATTTTTAACGACCTTTAATAGATATTTAAAAGAACTTTTTTACTCTTAATTCATTTTCTTGTTTAAAAAATTAATACTTTTTATTTGTATTTGTGTAAAAAAATTATAAGTATCAATAGACTTTTTGTAGTAAAAATAATTATTTTCTGTATTTTGTGGGTTTTATTGATTTATGGACGTGAACCTTTCGTATTTCGTGGTATAACAGCCGTGAGGATTAAAGGTGACAGCTTATAACGACGGTACCAAGAGTTACATACAAACGAAACTTTGGTTACTACCTCCCAGATTGATTTAAAAACTGGAAAAACGTTTCAGGTAGTCTCTTCTAACGAAACTACCGCGGTTTATTAACGTAGGATTACTTATCGTTGCTTACCTTTTTTGTACGTATATATGTATGTATGTGTGATACATGAATATGTATATATATATATATATATATGTCAAAATTTTGACGCATTTTGGAACTTTTCTGTTTAACTGTTTACTGCTTGCCCAAGCGATACAGACTGGGTTTGGCGCGCTGCCAAAATTGTAACTCTCGACGACGGACGGTTTTAGCGTCTGAAATTTTGCTTTCCGAAGGACCGTTATGGAGGAACGTAATCCTACGTAAAAAAATTATAACGTTAAACTAACTTCTGGGTGGTTTAACCTTAATTAACTGGGTGACAGCGATCGACTTCGATCACAACTTCAGTCATAATCCTGGATGATCTGAAGCATTATGGTCATCTTTTGAATCTCGAGGATTAATTTGACCGGGAACTACAGTTTATAGTCGATTCCGAACGGCTACAATCACCCATGCCTGACGGGGCTCCAAAACCTCAGACTCTGAATTGAAAGACTAGGGCTGTAGGCATTTAGCCATCGTCCGGCTTGGGACAGTGATCGAAGCTGTAGCTCACTATGTTGCACAGTACGTAACATCCATCTTGTAATGACGCCCTCTTTAAACTGATGCAAGCGCAAGTGATCATGGCGTCCTCTTTACTCTTGAAACTAAACTAGCGCAGTCAGTTAGAAAGTGAACTTGTTATGAAAATGGTGGAACGTCCTGGACCATCGTTATCCGAAAGAATTCGCGTTTTTTTCCTTTTGTAAACAACCTGAACAATATATATATATATATATATATATATATATATAGTGTGCAATATATATATGGTAATAATATATCCAAATAATATATTTTTTAATAATATATTTTTTGGTTATATATAGTTAAATTTATATACAAAATATACATATATATATGGTGTGCAATTAAACATGAAAATATCCAAGGCTGATGGATTTATATCCGAGTTGAGAAATCCTTTAATATCTGCATCAAAACATGCAACCACGAAAAAACCGATTTAATTCCGCTCTCTAAAAAAATTGCATACTTTTTTTTCTTTTCCCTAAGCATTCATCTTCAGTAAACAAACGGTAGAGGAAAACTCAGCAAAATGCGAGATTCTAAGCAACCCATTCTTCCTTTTATATAAATGACAAATCAAATTCTCCGATTCAGGAAAAACTCTTTATGATAGAAACAAATCCAATCAGCTCACCATGGGAAAAAGATAGCTCTCAGAAACACTGGAAATATTACAGTTGAAACAAAAGCTTTCAGCAGAGCTTCAAAAGTGAAACATCTTTTAAATAAATTATTAGTCTGCCTTCAAAATGGCCACATTGGGACCATCAGATTTGGTCACAGGAACGTCAAATTTGCTCATTAACTAGAACGGGGTGGACGAAAGTAAAAAATAAAGAATCATTGATCTTTCCCCTCTTCGCCGTGGTTTTTTTATGAGGATCAAAATTCAGTAATATTCTAGTAAAATTACGCAGTAATTCAGTATTTTTTTTCAAAAAAAATCTAGTAATTCAGTAAAGTTCAGCAATTTGGTGCAGTAAAAATAAATTGGTATTCACCAGGGAATTCCTGAATTCGTACATAATATATAAATTTAAGTGAGTTATAACGACCGTCTGCCCAAACCGAAATTCTACCCCTGTCAAATCACATTAGTCATATTATATATTTATGTGGATAATATTCTCATATATAATTCATTACCGCTAAAACCCTGCAGAAAAATTAATTTTGAAAACTGCCAATTTCAACTCGAATGGAGATTACTATATATATATATATATATATATATATGTGTGTGTGTGTGTGTATGTGTGTGTGTGTGTGTGTGTAGATATATATTGTCAGACGTGAGAAGCTCCTCTATCAACAAAATAGATAAATTCTGCCATAGAACTACTTTTAAATAAGTGCCGAGATTCTCACAACTATCTGTATTTCGAACGTGCATTTCATTAATTACTTTTTTTCAATAAAGTAGTGACTATTCAAAAGAAAAGGCCGAAAAAGAATTAAAGAACGAAAATGTTGGGATATAATTTGAAAAATGACTCTTTTTAAAGTCTTCTATTCCGCTGTTCGCAACACTGAGAACTGTAATTAACGACGGAATAAAGGTGCGAAATGAAATAAATTAAAACGGCTCGGTCACTGGAGTGATTGAAACAAAATACTCCCTTTTTTTATTCCAGGGGAATAAAGACAACAAATTTAACTAGAATAATAAATATTTTCCCTCTAGACTAATTATCTAATTAAAGTTGACAGGGTTTAAGAAGCCACAATAAAGGGGGGATAAATTGAAAAGATAGATTTTTTAGGTGGGGGTATGGGACATGATTATTAAAGGCGTGAATAATTAAAAGCGGTTGTTGTTTTTACACCAGGATTATTGCTTCACTGTGTTTTTCACGGGCGAAAGAAGCGTTCTAACGAACTTCACGTTTCGTACAGGTGATTTTGTATTTCTACATTGCTATTGTTATCTCGTTATTTCCTTCGTTTGAAGAATCGACCACTTCTATCGTGCTTATGTTCTAACGTAGGATTACGTTTCTCCATAACGGTCCTTCGGAAAGCAAAATTTCAGACGCTAAAACCGTCTGTCCATGCGTCCTCGCGAGTTATAATTTTGGCAGCGTGCCAAACCCAGTCTGTATAGCTTCGACAAGCAGTAAACAGTTAAACAGAAAAGTACCAAAAGTCGTTAAAATTTTGACATACATGTATGTATATAAATACATACGTACATATATATAGATACACATATACATACATATATACATACAAAAGAGGTAAAAGCGATAAGTAATCCTACGCTAATAACCCGCTGTAGTTTCGTTAGAAGAGACTAACTGAATTTTTTATATTTAATAATATTTCGTTAATGATGACGTTTGAACTGAAAAAAAAGGAAGCATTGTCACTTAAGTTTACTAACATATTATTACCGAGTTACCGCCATTTTTCAGAACATAACGTAGTGTGGTGACCGCAATACCTACCAATACGTCACACCTTGCGATTAGTGATTGCTTGTTGTTCGATTCCGGTTTACCATCGGATCTATTAAATGAACCGATGCACTATTAAAGTACGCCGTCGTACTAATGTGTATGTGTTACAACTGTTCGAAATAGTCTTTTCATGTTGTGGTGCTCGCAATATCTACAATGCGTCACATTTTGCGATTACAGATTCCTGTTTTACAGCAATATTTGCCTGTTTGTTTGATTCTGGTTTAGCAGTATGCAAAATTGCCCCTGGCACACGGTGCGCTTGTCTGGATTTTACTATAAAACAACCGCAGCATCACGCACAAGCCCTGATTTTCCATAAAGCCTGGTAGACTCGGGCCTAAGGGCCCCCCAGATTTTTATTTTAAAAGAAAATAAAGAAAAAATTCCCAATTCAATTTTTTTTTTAATTTTACCTTTTTTATAGCAATTTTTATATATCCTTTCAAATTTGATTGATAGGTTCATCATATGTATGTTATAGTGTATATAAGGGATTAATAAGTTTTTCTGGTTGCATTGTATTGGTGTTTTAATAATGAAGTTAATATGTTGTATTGCTTTTCGTTATTTGATAATGTTCTAGGCTCCTATGCTTCAAATAGCCAATTCTTGGTAAAATGGTACTTTCACAATGATCATGATTATTTTTTTGTGTGTCAATTTTGGAAATGTTACGCCCACATCAGTGTTAGGGGGCCCCCCATCCCGAGTTGTGCCTATAGTCAAGAATTTTCTAAATCGGGCCTTGATCACGCAAGGTTTTTCACAGCGGTTTTGCCTTGCCAGCTATATATATATGAACTGTATTTTCATACCTACGGCCCGAGTTAATTCTCCGAACGCTGTGTTAATTGTTTGTTTCTCTCTTTAAAAAAAAATAAAAAAAAATTCTAAGTTTGCGTGTTTAAAGTGCCAATGGTTTATTTTATTTCTAAACTTCATCGTAATTCCAGCAACACGTCACCAAAGTAGTTTTTCAGTGAATAAATTTTGCTCTTTCAACGTCAATAGCATTTGAAATAAAAGCAATAAAATTTGAAATGAACCTATTTTCCGTGTAAATTTAATGAATTATGAAATACGATTAAAAACGGCTGCTATTTCAATTACATACCATTTATGGTTTCATCCCCTTGGGGAGCGATTTCTCGCCAAATCTGGGAATCCTTTAAAACTTTTAAAAAGCATGATGGATGGAAGGCATCGTTTTATCAAATATTCACGAGTTATTTATGATATATATATATATATATATATATATATATATATATATATATATATTACTGACCTATAACTTTTGAATTTACAGTCTCAGTCACAATGACGAAAATTTGCTAAAAATTATCCTACGACATCAACAAACGAGAATTGTGCCCGCTAGTGAAGGGGCTCAACGAAGTGTTTTAAACAACATGGCGGTAGGTTTTCCAGCAGTTACTTCATTTCTCTCTATGGAGAAGAGTGGTAATGCTTACTCCAGGAATTAATACTGTAAGCGCGTCTATTTATTTCGCAATTTTCTTTTGCATAATCTTAGGTGTTGTCTTTGTGGACTTGTTGTTTCTAATGCCAATTGGCCGGAAATATTCCAAACCAGGTTCATATAGACTAGAAGGCTGAAAAATGCGGCTCCAATTTATAATGGCACCATAAGGATCGGCGTCCGATTTAGTCAGGTGCCCCCTCAATTTTTAACCAACACCCCCAGGGGCGGCCTCTCGGGGACCATACCTTCTCCAACCCTCTCTAACCTCATAGAGGGATTTTCTGGTCTACAGATTCAATGTGCCCATATCCGGCCTAGACACGGAGGTATATAATAACGCTTGACGGATTAGGTCAGAGTACCCTCAGAGACGAAAATCGACGCGCTCTCATTAGGCTACATCAGGCCCCCTTTGTGGACTTGATGTAGTTATAGACAGATCTCATATGCTCCAGAGCAGAGTGTTATGCGGTGCCTCGAGGACTGATAGACATTGGGATGAGAGAGGCTTGAAAGAATATTACTTTCTTTTCTTTCGTTGCACTTAACTTAAAAATTTCTTTTGTAACTTAGAGAAACGTGACAGATTTCTATCCCAAACCATCTCTTGAAATGGAAAAGATGGTTCTAAAAAGGATATAATATAGCACAGTTCGTTGATTACTAATCACCGCGAGTTGATATAAGGTCCATGAAAGTAAATTTTATACAGTAAAAAATGCGATTCTCTTTCTCCCCTTTTATCGGAAAATCATTTTTCCCCCAAGAATTCGGAATTTCGTTCGGGAAGAATCTGCTTGCTTCATTTGGCTATCAAATACCCTTTTATGCATGCGTTAGAGGGAGCGTCGTTAATTTTCAATCCCACTAAAACAAACTCTATCTGTCGGAAAAAAAAATTAAAACAAATCTTTTTCGCAATCTTTTTAACGATTTTGAAGGCAAAATCATGGACACAAATCAATTAACTTCCCAAGCGGTAGTCTAGCAATAAAAACAGAGAAACTTTTTTACCACATAAAAATCATATACCGCCAAGAGGAACAATAATTGCGATCAAAATTGGTGATTACGATTTTTAAATATTCCTCGAAACCCCTTGTTAAGTGTTATTTTATTATGTATTTCTGAATTTTGATTTCGTGCAAAATAAAGGCACAAATTATTTTTGGAAAGGTTATATTTGGATAGCAAAATGTAAACACCATTTTAAGCTCACTTTTGTAACAAACGTGGGGTTTTGGCGTGAAATCTATAGATGTTCTTGAATTTTCTTTTTTGGATATTGTTTCCGGGCTTCTGGTAAAAGTCACAAATTCATTATCAAAAGACTATAATTACTTCACGTTTTTTTTCTTCTGACAGGTCAACGCTACTGTCAACGTTTGCTACACGGGCTAATTAGACCAGGTTATATACAGTTTAAAGTTGATTTCGATCCGCTACAAACATCCACGCTATCAGTAAACCACAGAGTCAGGTTCCGAATGCCAGCACTCTAGCCATTCGGCCATCTTCCGAATCTCAATCTTCAGTTGAGGCAATTGCATTGTTGTCTACATTTAATGCTATCGTGAAGAGAAAATTAGAGTTGTAAATTATCCAGGCTGACTTACGAACATCCCTCTCGTTTACAAATCTCGCCAAAACTCCTACGAAGCAATTTCATCGCCAATTAAACAAGTATCGATGTTAAAATATCTCTATTTGGCGACTTTACGAATTCGATTATCTTACGCAGTCATTCATACAAACTTACATCCCAAAGCAAATAGTCTTGAACAGAATTATTTACGCGTAAAAAAACTTTACAGAAGGTGTAATTCGAAGTTGAGGATGTGGAATGGCATATAATTTTAAATTTCCCTAGACCATTGCACTTTGAAGAGTCGATAAAATGCATTTGTTCCGGGAAAATTTTGGTCGTTTAAGAAGAAACATAGAGAGAAAAGAAAGCTTCTGTAGCATGAGATCAA
This sequence comes from Dolomedes plantarius, assembly GCA_907164885.2. NCBI lineage: Eukaryota > Metazoa > Arthropoda > Arachnida > Araneae > Dolomedidae > Dolomedes > Dolomedes plantarius. The sequence goes on along the minus strand of OU015497.1, from coordinate 98,846,896 downwards.
AACGAAAACTTCAGTTGGCGACCACGGGCAACAAACGATGCGTCAGCTTCGATACCGAGGAGTCTTACAGTAATGATTAAAATCGTGATATATATATATATATATATATATATATATAAAATCACTGATACGTTGATGATATTCTAACTTATGAGTTATGTGACAGTAAATAAACTATGTTTTTATAGAAACTTTTCATTTATCTTAACGGAATTAGCAGAAATGTAACATAAACATGATAACGGAGAGTTTTTTTCATTCAATCACCGGCTTATGACATTCTTTTAACTTACACCAAATAAAAATTCGGTAAGATAATCTCCATATTCCATTTTTCTTCTGACGGAATACTTTTAATCATCTTTCCATCATGTGGTCACGGTTCCATCACGGATATATTTTGTTCTCTACATTAATTCAATATATATATATATATATATATATATATATATATATATATATATATATATATATATATATATATATATATATATATATATATATATATATATATATATATATATATATATATATATATATATATATATATATATATTATCACATTTTGTGGGGAGGGGGTTTATTAGAACAGATAGTAACCACTCTATAAAACTTTAAATCTTAATTATTAAATTCCTTTTTTTGTAAATTATTAAGCATAATATTATTTAATAATGCATAACTGGAATGGAACTCACCTTCCCCATTTACTTATTAATCACCATTTTGCTAGTAAGGAGATAAAATATTGCTACTTCGTCACCTTACGTAAATGTGATATTTTAATATCACCTTAATAGAAAGTGAAACTCAACCATATTTGCGCAATATTATGCACGCAGTGCGTTCTTCAGACACAGTACACACACACACACACACACACATATATATATATATATATATATATATATATATATATATATATATATATATATATATATATATATATATATATATATATATATATATATATATATATATATATATATATAGATAGATAGATAGATAGATAGATATATAGATATGATTTGAGGCTAGATTTGAGGCGGAACGCGCTGGAACGACGTTCCGGTACCTCTCTTTAGGAAAAAAACTTACGATAGTTAAAAACATTTATTTAATCACAAATTACTCTGTTAGTGAGTGAGCCTGACCTACTACTCTTTACACTTCACGTAAAAGAACCATTTACGTCGTAACGATCGATTATGATATGAGGCTAGGGTAGTTTGTTGAGCGTTACTATTGACTACGGCGAACTGCGACTATTTCACTGAAGCGGGTGGTATTGTCGCTTGATCTTGGCCGGCTGACAGGACGGTAGTCTGACTCATTTTTACAGTCTGCACTGACTTTTCGCGGTTTTGCAAATGAGGTATTTATCAACCCCCGACCCGTCATTTCGAGAATCGACCTCCCCGAGGCAGCTACCCTTCTTCCATGTTGTGTTGTTAAGGTTAGTTGCGTTTGAGCAGTGTCAAGTCTGTGTGAGTGCGATAGATTGTGAAGTGAAATGAGCAAAACACTCGCCGATTTTTTCTCACTTTCGGGTGGCAGTAAAAGACTCAAGCACAGCATTAGTTGTGACGATACCAGTGATGACAAAGTTGTTAATGACGATGACGACGAAATGAAAAGCCTAAGTTCGCAACCGTCCTCTAACACTGCAAGCGAAACAATGACTTCCGAAAACCTTGACTGTAATGTAGAATACCCTAAAGAAATAAAAAAAATTGTGCGGTCGGGGGACCCCCGTCAGGAACGAAGTTCCTTACGTTATTTTTTCAACTCTATTTAATATGTAGATTTCTATTGATTATATTAGTGTATTTTTGTCACGCCAAAAAGCGCAGCCCTCTTTTATTCAACCAACTCTCTCTCTCTCTATTTTATTAAAATTAAAAATTTTAATATATAAATTAATTATTTTTATTTAGATGTTACCTAGCATAATTTTTAATCGGATTAATTTTATTATTTAATCACCAACAAATATAAATTAATGACACAATATAAATCCAGCGGGAATTAAAACAATAACAAACAATAAGTTTAAACAGAAAGACGCGATTCCATAGGGACGGTATAAAATCTTTCAAGTAAAACATTTACAACTGGTCGAAGTTTATTTAAACGATCATGCTGAGGGTCATCATGTGGTAGTTGTTTACTGTTGTCATTAAAATGTAGAAATTCTCTTATCTTTTCAAAGCGTTTTAATGACATACATTCTTTTATTACATCATTGCCTATGGCAGGTGACCAATATGCCCTAGAGTTTGATACATGTACAATAGACATCATTATACAAATACCAATGTATTGTTTAATTTCTAAATTCGTTACATTGACACACTTTTCTGGGTTTTTTTGCACACTGAATAAATTTGTATCTTGAACTATATGCTCAATCAAATCTTCTGTAAAAAGATAACTAAAAAAATTTAGAGGTGTGTTTAAATTTATAATTTCAGGAGCGAAATTCTCGTCACCTCGGAATAAAATTTGATCATTATTTAGAAGTAAATTAGTTTTCTTCCAGTTGATTGCAGGCTTTGTTCTCCCTGTATTATTTCTATTAGTTTTTGGGCATGTTCCCACCATTAGGCAGATCAAGAACATCGCTATTATCAAATAATGATACCACATCTTCCGAATCACTACTACCATAAAAAATGTCATCACAAACTTTGTTTGGTTTATAATCAGGATCACCTGTGCTGCCATCGCTTTCTGAATCAGATCCATCTTCACTATGATCACTCCACGATCTGTTCATAAGTTCCTCAATTTCTTTCTGTGTTAAAAACTTTCTTCCCATCATTTCCTTAAAAAAATGGCGTAAGCACACCATGTATCATTTTTGATACATAAAATTGAAATCATACTAGAATTTTTTTATAAAAGATTAAAGAAGTATTTTATTAATAATTATAAAGCTACGTACCTCTAAAATATATTTATAAAATTTTCAAAGATGTAAACTGACTTTAAAATACTAAAAATATAGCAAATACTAAGGCAGGGCTGGTATGAATTGAACGGCTATCTTTTACTGAGATCGCAGTTGTATTCCTCCTGCCATCTATACTACGAAAATGTAACTAACAGTGATTAAAAGCTTTGCTATGATGTTTCAAAATTAATACAAGGTACACAAGTGGATCAAAAATATTGCTTTTGAATATAAAGGGGAAAAATAACTTATGTATCAAATTTGATGCAGTGTGCAGTGAAGGGTTTTAAAATTGCCGGTAGCGCTTGTGCGGGGATTTGAACCGGGGACCTCTGCAGTACTGCGGAGTATCGGACTGCAGTCCGATGTCCGATGCGATAACCATTCAGCCACAGAGTCCTTGAGAAAAAGCTCTTATGAAGGGGGCATAACGCTTTTTCGTTACGTGACGATTCCTGCCAGTTCACTCTACTGTAAGCCGTGTAAAAGAACTTCGTTCCAAAAAATATACCTGTTGAGTGCGACAATGTCTTGCCAGATTGCTGGACTAACTCGCAAAAAAACGAGTTTTGCAAAAATATGACTGGTTGTTTGTTAAAAATGGAACGTTAGGATGCAGTGCTTGTGAAAAGGTTGGGGTTTTATCTGTCCATAAGAAAACAGATATGAAAATTTCAAAAGCGTGGGCATGTGGTGAGATAAGTAGCTACGGCGGCACTAAAGAAAAAAAGCAAACTTCGTTAAGGAAAAAAATGTATGAACACAAAGAAAGTGCTGGTCATAGAGCAGATGTCAAAATTTTATGTGAAGGTAAAAATGAAGTATTTGAGAAAGTTGTTTTGAAGCAGCGTGCTCACGAAAATCAAGCTACTGAAAATACATTTCGTACTGCATATAAGATTGTTAAAGAAAATCAGTCCTTTTACAATTTTGAAACAGAAATTGATTTGCACGAACTTATTGGGGTTGACATGGGTCGCATTTTACATTCATACAAAGCCTGTACTAACATTGCTTTGCACATAAGTAAAGAAATGAAGAAAATATTTGTTAATAAAATAATGAAGAATGGCACGAAAATTGGCCTGATAATTGATGAGTCAACTTCCCTTAGTAACAAGTCAAGTTTGATTGTTTACGTTCGTTGTTCATTGTCTAAAACTGGTATGTGTGGTTCAACCAACGTATTTTTAGATTTAGTAGAACTTGATGGTTTTACTGATAAGGCGGTATTTGACTCTTTGATTAACTGTCTTCACTCTAATGGAATAACTGACACGTTTTTAAGTAAACACTTAACAAGCTTAACATGTGACGGCGCTGCTACTATGATTGGTAAAAACAAAGGTGTTGGAGCATTATTTTGTGTAAAATTCCCTTCTGTTATTATTTGGCACTGTGCTAACTACAGGCTTGAGCTTTCAGTGTCTAATGTAGTTCAGTCAGTTTCAGGAATTGATAGATTTAAATCCTTCACCGACAAACTGTATGTTGTGTATCATGCTTCACCAAAGAACAGCAGGGAACTGCGAACGTGTGCAAGTTTACTAGAGACAGAACTTTTAAAAATCGGAAGAGTTTTGAGCACACGTTGGGTTGCGTCTAGTTTCAGATCTGTGTCAACCGTTTGGTGGTCTTATGAAGCACTAGTCCATCACTTTAAAGAAGCTTCAAATGACCCAACCAGAGACAGCAAAGAAAAAAGTACGTTTGAAGGCCTCCTCAAAAAGATTACTGAAACTAATTTCATTTTAGACCTGGGCTTGATGGCTGATGCACTGCAAGAGCTCTCAGAGTTAAATGAAGCTTTGCAACATCGCAACGTTTATCTAAGCTATGCTAACAAAAAGTTAAAAATTGCAGCTTCTTTGTTTGAGGAAAGAAAATCAGTTCCAGGATTTTACTCATCGATGCCTCAAGAAGCACTAAACAACTTGTCTTTTTTCGGAGTTCCTCTCCACGAAAAAGAAGGTAGGAAAACCAACCCTTTGAACTCCGAAAAGTCTTACGAGGCACTTAAAAAGTCTATTGAAACAAGACTTCTTAGTGAAAAAGACTTTGAGCTTGCTGACACCATCAAAGTAATGGATGAAAAAAACTGGCCACAAAATGTCCCAATAACGTTTGGGGAAAATGAAATGCGGAAACTTGCCGGCAAGTTCAAACTTAATGAAAGGCAACTAATTACAGGATTCCAAGAGTATCTCCACTTCAGAGTGTTCCCGGAAAGTCTCAACCCGTTTAAATAGTCAATCAATTCGATAGCCATATCGTTGAGTGAATGTGATAGAGGTTTCTCACAGATGAACCTCATTATCACACCATTGAGATCATCACTGAATATTGCAACAGTTTCTGGCCTGTTGTTTGTAAAGATCAATGGACCTCCTCTTCGGCTCTAACCCAACTAAGTATGTTGACTCTTCTCTGGTGTCTGGACACCATTCAGCATTAGCCGTCAAGAGTACGGAGAGGTCAAGAGACAAGAAGTATGATGAAAACATGTTGAAGTTTTGGACAATCTTTTCGGATGGTCACAAAACTTAAACAATCATGAAACTGTGCTTTTTTACTGCTTTTGTTAGTTTTCTACAATACAGTTTTGTATTTGTCTTCTTCTTCTTCACAAGCACAAGCACAAGCACAACAGCCCCTTACAGGCCCTGGCTGCCTCAACCACGCGCTCCTTCCAGCGTCTTCTATCTGGGACGACTCCTCTCCAATTTTTTATTTTCAAAGTTTTTAAGTCTTTTTCAAAGTCATTTAACCATTAGTCGGTGATCTACCTCTAGTTCGGGATCCCTCGGGTTTTTTAAATGTCAAGATCTTAGAGGGATTATCTTCCGAGCTTCTCCAAGCATGGCCGAGCCATCTTAATCTATTACTACGGAAGACTTGTGTTATTTGTGATTGTCTATAAAGCCTATACAGTTCAAAATTATATCTGGTTCTCCAACGTCCTTTCTTCCTGCACTGGGCCAAAGATAGCCCTGAGGATTTTTCTCTCAAACATGTCCAGTGAGCGCTGCGTGTCTTTGCTCAAGGTCCATGTCTCACTTCCATAAAGTAAGACAGGTAGTATTAGTATCTTATAAATTCTTAATTTAGTTTTGCGAGATTAGATCTCAATTGTCTTCTCAGCCCAAAGAAACATTTATTAGCCATTTTGTTTCTGTTATCAATTTTTGTTCTTAGTTTATTTTGCCATTAATTATAGTGCCAAGGTATTTAAATTCATCAACTTTTTTTTGTACTTGTCTTGCAAAACAAAATTTGAAATTAAATAAAATGTTCAAGTTTTTGTATAAACAACGATTTTTTTTTCAGGCCAATAATTTGGAATACACCCCTCCCCCCCCCCCCAGAAGGTTACCGTTCCGGCACATCTATTTCTAGAAATCTAGCACTGTATATATATATATATACACTAGTATATACACTCGTCAAAAGTGAAATTGCAACACCATAAAGGAATGCTCGTAGTGATGTGAAAATAGCAGGATCGGTAGAGTTAAGACACATATCTAAATGATTAAACAAACAGATAAAGATATGAAAAATGAAACTGTTTAATCAGTATCTAATGTGGCCCCCACGGGCAGGTATACAGACCTCTAAACGGCGAGGCATACTGTCTATGACGGTATTAATGGTCTCCTGAGATATTCCTTGCCACGCCGATTCCACTGCAGCTTCCAGTTCCCGTACGGTATGCGGCTGCGATGACCTGTGCACCGCACATCTGATGGCAACCCACACATGCTCGATGGGAGACAGATCGGGTGAGGCTGCCGGCCAGGAAAAGATGTGAATTCCATTGAGGTTGTTGAGAGTGTGACGTGAGACATGATGCCGGGCATTGGCCTGCTGGAATAACGTGCCGGAGGCGGCCTGCGTAAGTGGCTGACCCACAGGCATAACAACTTGTGTTACGTACCGGGCCGATGTTAAACTGTCAGTAATGTGCCCATCGGTTGTCCGCTGTCCGAAAATGATGCCACCCCAAACCACGAAGCCCGGTGTGGGGCCGGTGTGACGTTCGACGATAAGGTCTGGTAGGTAACATTCTCCGGGAAGCCGCCACACATGTCCACGACCATCATTCCTCCATAAACAAAATTAGGATTCGTCTGAAAACAATACCCGATGTCATTTGTTTGTCCAGTGACGATAACATCGACACCAAGCCAGACGGGCAGCCCTGCGTCGAGTGGTTAAAGAAACCCCAGTGGCCGGCCGCCGTGTGTGCATCCCTGTCTAATGCAAACTGTTACAGATGGTTTGGCAGGAGACAGATGCCTCATCTGACCATTGTAGGTAGGTCTGAATATCACTTGCCGTGGCAAACGGGTCCCCATGAAACATTCGCCGAATTTCCCTATCAGTGCGGTCTGACGTGCACCTGGATGATCCACTGCCTCTTTGCCGTGTTCTCAGATGGTCCTGCGGCCATCGTGCCACACATGGCTGAATTGTACTGACGTCCCGTCCAACACGACTGGCAATTTCGCTCATCAACAAACCGAGCTCATGTAGTTCTAGGATACGTTCTCGTTCCTCAGACGATAACTGCTAGTATTCAGCTAACTGGTGTCTCCGAAGCATTTTCTACCCTTCTTCAAGTTCCGTTACAGCAACAATCTGTCACTGATAGCATACACAGAGCGAGCCAGCTACTGGCTTTTATAGCCAGAAATTGGCTATCATGTGACCAGATGCGCAAGCGCATTTAATCATCTGCATATGACTCTGACAACTACCAATCCTGTAATTTTCACATCGCTACGCGCATTCCTTCATGGTGTTGCAATGTCACTTTTAACGAGTGTATATATATATATATATATATATATATATATATATATATATATATATATATATTGATTGTTCCGTTTTCTGGGTTTGATGGGATTGAATAAAAAAATATCTTCTTGAAAGTGCACACGAAATAAAATTTATTATTCTCTAAATTCTTCAGGCGCATACACAATTACTAACAGAAAACACTTAACAACTGTCTTCTTTACAACAGAAAACTCTAAAAACACAAGTCATGATAACAGAGTCTTCAATACAACATACGCCTAACGCACTTTCCATACATTCAATACGCAACAGAAAAGAACAGTGATTTAAAATGGCAATCTCAGGTATATTTATAGACTTCTAAAGCGCCCCCTATCGGCCGGCAGCTAGAAATCACTGGAACAGTCCAGAAAGGCATAGAAGGTTCCAGAAAGGCATAGAAGGTTGGCGACAAAAATAAGTCTCCAAGTCCATCGCCAATTTGGCGATAACTCTCATATTTGGCGAGATTACCAGACTGGCAAAATTCGTAACTATATATATATATATATATACACACACAGGGTGAGCCAAAAATTCGTAAAAACTTTATAAAAATTCATAAAAAAAGGAAGAAATTATGATAAAGAAGTGCGGTTTGCAAAAATGGGCTCACAAGGAAGTCGGATTTTTTTTAGCATCAACAAAAAGAAAGTCACCGATAGATGGCGCTGACGTGCGAGAGATTCAGCAGAATTATGCAAATCAATCTTGCAATAAATGAACGTACTGCTGTCCTGTTCATTGTATTTCGGGTCGTCAGTGCCTTCTACCGGTAAGTTTTTAAACTAATTTTTATTTTACTACTAAAAAATTCGGACTACCTTGTGAGCCCTTTCTTGCAAACCGCACTTCTTTATCAAAATTTCTTCCTTTTCTATAAATTTTTAAAGTTTTTACGAACTTTTGGCTCACCCTGTATTTATATATGTATATGTGTGTGTGTGTAGCTAGCATCCAAGAGTTAAATAAATTGAGAACGACAAAAACATAATTTCAAAAATAATTAGCAGTTAATATTGTTAAACATAACTTTCAAACATCATGAAAATAACTAAATCTTAACCATCAAATAGTTTTCTAAGGTTCCTAATCGCAATAAAGTATTAAATGTAAACGTGGATGATAAAAAAGGGAAATATCTACAACTAAAAACTTAAGCTTTCACCGAAAATTACCCCTCGTAAACTTCTTTATTTTTACAGTGTTTTCAATCTAATTTCACACGTCCCTAATAAAACCCATCTATCCACGCACACACAATAAGCAGCATAACTTAATAACCGAACGAACGTTTTACAGGGAGCATTATGTAACTCTCGAAATCACCCTCTTCACGGGAGCTTTTGAGAATCGGATTAATCCAAATTCGCGGGTGCTTCAGACGGATATTTCCCCTTAAAAGCCCTTCTTTTGTGCGGGGGAAAATATAGCAGCATTTCTCCTCGAAGAAACAAGTCGAGTTCAGAGAGAGGCTTTTAGGAAAACTGTCGAAAATTGTCGCTCGCGTTAACAGAATTATGCCACCGATCGCTTACTTTACGTAGCCACTTAGCTGCTTTAAATTAGCTCTCTCTCTCTTTCGACATTATGCGAGCAGAATCGACGAAACGCAGCTTTGACTGTTTACCGCGAGCGATTCATAAGTTGAAAAGTTGTCATACAGCTTCGTCTGTTGAAAGTGAATTTGACAAGACTTCGCAGGAAAATAACTTGGAGGCATGAGTTTCAAATGCAATCAGACGCGAAATTTTCGAAAGAAATGGAAAATGGATTTAAAGCTGGGAGAAATAAAACTATTATATTTAATCACATCTTTGATTTGCCAAACATGTCGGTTTACTTTTTTCGTAAGTTAAAGGATTATTGTTTAAAAATTGATGTGTAAACACGTTCATATATTTCCCTAGGAAAGTTATTATTCACATAAAAGAGGCTTCTTTTCTCAAGTATTGGTGATTATCGACGAAAATTCACAAAAGAGCTTATTTATTACAAAACAATTTCGGAAGAAGCAAAAATTTTGGAGGAAATAAAAGATTTTATATAGAAATTTTTAATAACTGGATTTCGATGCGAAAGACGCACAAGTTAACTATGACCTATAACTTAATATGAACGTAAAATTAACGGCATTCTTAAAAATTTTCAACATATTCTACATTAAGTTTTTTTTAATGTAGGATTACGTTCCTCCATAACGGTCCTTCGGAAAGCAAAATTTTACTTCTTTTTACTCTCATATCTTCTCTTGAACACTAGACTAGGGTTTCGTAGTGTGAGCCCAATGGACATAAGAAGCGACAACAAAACGCTATATATTTTAACTCATGCACATACAGGGGTTGTCCAAATTAATGAAAACACTATGTTTAAAAAAAAGTGAATTTCTTTCGTTAGCCGATTAAAGAGTAAATTGCAGAAATAGCTACCATTTTCTTTTTTTTTGTAATCGTTTAACTTATGTTCTCAAGGCTGTGTTTGATTGAATTTAAAGCTGTGCTTTGCAAAAATTAGCTGAAGGTGGAGATAAAATGAGCAACCAGACGGAGTTCCAAAAATGGTATATCAATAGATACGTTCCTATTAGGTGTTTCGGCAACCTCAGTAGCAAAGATATTGGGAGTATGGAGAGGTACTATGTCTAACTTCATGACAGTGTACAGCCTTCGTGGCAAAACATTGTCAGCGAGACACAATTGTGGAAGGAAAATGAAAATCAGAAGGTCATGAGGACATAAGGCGATTTTTACCTCAAACAAAAAGACCACTGGGACAAATGTGATTTCTGTGCTTAATATGCATGTACCGAACCCACTCTAGACTCATACAACGAGAAGGGACCTGTATAAACAAAATGTATACACCAGAGCTACTCTTCCAAAATGACTTGTGTGACAGATGAACACAAAACGTAGACTGCAGTGGTGCCACGAATATAAGACATGGAATGGTGGTCAATGGAAACATGTATTGTTTTCAGATGAATCAAACTTCACACTATTCCCAACCTCAGGACGTGTTCATGTGTGTAGAACACCGGCAGAAGCTTGCAACTCAAACTCTCTCCTTCTAAAGATAAAACATAGTCGACGTACCGTCCTGCTGTGGGAGGTCAAATCGTGGTTTTCAGCAGGTCCCATTATCACCTTAAGAAGAAGGATAACTAGCAGTGACTATTTGACCATTTTTTTGCGATAGTGTCCATTCGTGGACATTATTTCCTGTAGAAGATTACATACTTCTGGATGATAGCGCCCCTAGTCACGGAGCAGAAACTGTTAAATCATACTTTGAAGAATATGATGATGAAGTTGGACACCTTCCCTGGACTGAAAAACCCCCAGATTTAAACAGCATCGAGCCACTGTGGTCTGCATTGGAAAACGGAAAGAGATCCCGTTATCCTCCTCCAGCATCTCTCAAGGAATTGAAGCAGTTTCTCCCTGGAGAATGTGTAACATACCACTTATCGCCACCCAGGACTTGCAAATATCCATTCCAAGGAGGATTCAAGGAGTTTTAAATGCCAATAGTGCTCCAACACTATATTATGAGCGTAATACCTGATTCTGCAAGTTGTATCGATTATTACCATCAAGGACTTGTAAACGTCCATGCTTAGAAGGATTGAAGCAGTTTTAAATGCCAATAGTGCTCCAACAATATATTATGAGCGTAATACTTGCTTCTGCAAGTTGTTTCAATAATTACCATCCAGGATTTGTAAATCGATTTGTAAAAGCCAATCCAAGGAGGATTGAAGCAGTTTTAAATGCCAATAGTGCTCCAACAATATATTATGAGCGTAATACTTGCTTCTGCAAGTTGTTTCAATAATTACCATCCAGGATTTGTAAATCGATTTGTAAAAGCCAATCCAAGGAGGATTGAAGCAGTTTTAAATGCCAATAGTGCTCCAACAATATATTATGAGCGTAATACTTGCTTCTGCAAGTTGTTTCAATAATTACCATCCAGGATTTGTAAATCGATTTGTAAAAGCCAATCCAAGGAGGATTGAAGCAGTTTTAAATGCCAATAGTGCTCCAACACTATCAATAGTGCTCCAACACTATCAATAGTGCAACAACACATCAATAGTGCTCCAACACATCAATAGTGCTCCAACACTATATTATGAAAGTAATACCTGATTCTGCAAGTTATTTCCATTATTACCATCAAGGACTTGTAAACGTCCATTCTAAGGAGGATTCAAGCAGTTTTAAATGCCAATAGTCCTCCAACACTATATACTATGACCGTAATACCTGCTTCTGCAAGTTGTTTCCATTACTTTGGACAACCATGTGTGTATATATATATATATATATATATATATATATATATATATATATATATATATATATATATATATATATATATATATATATATATATATATATATAATTGAGAAAACTTTCTCAAATTTTTTTATAAATATCATTGGAGCCTCAAATAGCAAATTAAGAATAAATAGCTTTCCCTGTTCCCTTAAAAGTTAATGGAATTCATAAACTCCTCGATACATTAAACCTGAATGGCTTTTAATCATTTACATACTTTCAAACAAAATTGAATCGAAACATAAAAGTGCCGTAAAATTTTACCGAGGGTAATTACTCATAAATATGTTCTTACTGAATTAATTCATGCAAATACACCCTCCAACATTCCATACGTTTTTCCTCCGAAATTACTAGGGATATTTTCGACAACAAACTTTTGAATCAAAACAAGCTATTGAAATTTTCTAAATAATTCCATGCGTTTTATAGCTTTTTTAAAGCCTGCGCAGACCCTGACTTTATATTTACCCTCAAAGATCAAGCATGCGATAAAATTGTCTGCACGCAGATATTGCCACCTTTTGGCACCATCATAATGAAATATTTGACGTCAATATTGCGAGACAGAATGCTCGAAGCCCTTTTATGGTTCCTACCCGGGATAAGGAGTGTCCAGCGACCTTTTTACTGTTCATTCGCATAGCTCCGTGGTAGCGAGTATTCTTTGTTTATCAATTTATTGATATGTGATCCAAAGGAAATTTCGTTGAGAAAAATCTGGATTATGTCTTAAAATTTAACATATATGAAATGAAAATAAACTTAGCTCCAAGAATGCGTTAGGTATAAAAAAAAAGAGACGTAATGGTTCTATTTTGGAGATTCATTTTCCTGGATATTTTTTCGAGTATATATAGAATACTGTTAGAATTCTTCACCAGTGTGTACAGCAGAAGGTACGCGGCCCCGTAAAATGACCAGATGTGTTGCGACGTTTTAAGATTATTGCTTTTAACGTAGGATTGCGTTCCTCAATAACGGTCCTCCGGGAAGAAAAAAGCGTCCGTCCTGCGTCGCTACTTACAAATTTTAGCAGCGCGCCAAACCCAGTAGCAGTAAAAGTTACACAGAAAAGTACGAAAATGCGTTTAAAAAAAGGTAAGGAACGATAAGTGATCCTACGTTAATAACCCGTGGTAGTTTCGGTAGAAGAGACTATCTGAAATATTTTTATTCCTTATCCATATGTATATTTTTCAGTGCAAAAATTGCTTGATCGGTTGGTTTGGAGGACTACGGTCGTATTTTGCAACTGGCGGGTAACCATAGCTTAAAACCGATTTCTAACTCTCATGCTAACGCAGGATTCGAACCCGCAGGCTCTGGTTCCAAAGACTACAGCTCTAGGCATTCGGTCATCAGAAGTGCCTTGGCACAACTTGACGTTTTAGATGTTAGTTGGTTGGGAGCGCTACGTTGAACTTTTGCTACACCAGGGCTAATTAGACAGGGACCTACAGTTTAAAGCCAATCCCGAACAGCTTCAAACATTGATGCCAACAGTGGGACTCGACGTTTTAGAGGAATCAGATCTCGAAAGAATATGCAAGTTAATGTAAAAACCATTTTAAAAATTTAGTATTACGTAAATTCCCTCTTACACGCGGGTCGACGAACGTTATGACAACTCCAGAATATTATCACCACGCTTATATTCTCGTTGTACGTACACTAATCGTTTCGTCCCAGCACAGCTATGTTTTGGAACTCTCATGGTCTGCCAAAAAGCAGTTTCACACCAACGAATTTGCATTAAAATAAAATGAATTACGTATCCCAGTCTTCTTTATTTCCCTTTAAAACAAACCTTCTTGTGACGTTCTCTTCGTAAATCTCCCCCCCCCCACACGGCCTTCAAATGATCTCGTGACCATTGAATTTGCGCCAGAGTATGATAATGAGCAGGTGGCGCAAACAGCGACCGAACAAGATAAAATGCGGTGTGATGTCGGCAGCCTTTGTCGACACCTGGTCTCCACTCCTTCCTAAGGCCCGTTGCACACACAGCGTTTTTATCACTAGCGGAAATTTGCCATCGGACGTCGTTCCAACAGTAGACCACAGAAGTCAATTGGAGCTTGCACACACAGCAGAAAATGAAATTTTTCTTCGACGGTAGCTTGTGCAGCTGTCGAGTGCCACTGTGCGCTGGCGGATTCGTTGACGCCAGATTGAACTAGTTATCCATGTGACCCTATGCACGCTTACACACACAGCGAATTCTACCGTCGTAGGGTCATTTGCGAGGGTGTGGTTGGGGGTTTGCTGGGGGGGCGCGCTGGTTTTCTTGGAATCGTAAGGGGATTCGAAAAGGAGGGCTCCTCCGATCCCGGCTGGAGGGAGGGGGGCGTAGGTGCGACCCCTCTGGTTTTCTTGGACACGTGCAGGATTCGAAAAGGAGGGGTGGGCCTTTTCCCCGGCGACGGAGTTTTTCGCCGTGTGTGTAAGCTCTACTTTTAGAACGACGTCCGATGGAAAATTTCCGCCTAGCTTTCTTGGCGGCAGATGATCTCCAAGGAAAGACCTGTTAATAATATTTTTCTGTTCCAGAGAATTGTATATTTTTCAGGGTAACGAAGACCCGATGAGGGGCCGATGCAACCTTTCAGCTCCAATTACGGTTAAGTAAATTGGAAAAGCATCGTTAACAAGACCGTCCATTAAGAGGCGTGATAGATGTCCAGTTGGAAGAGGGGACCCTCGCCCGACGAAAAGAACCAACTTTGGCGTGTCGGGGGAAAACAACCTGATGGAGAGGTTAGGAATGAGATAACGTCAGCTGACTGACTGGTTGTCACGAGGAGCGCGAAGCTTTTGAAAAGGGATCTGCGATTCGCATCGGAGAGACCAGAGACAATTTTCGAGAGGTTGACTAGCGACGCTCCGGAGCTGTGACCAGTTTAGCTCCGGCGTTTTGGGCTATTAAGTCGAGCTTTATTTAGCTATGAGCGTAGCCAGCTTTGCTTGCACTTGTAGTGTGCCTATCTACTAATTGATATTGCTTGTATATAATTGATATTGCTTGTATATAATTGATATTGCTTGTATATAATGATATTGCTTGTATATAATTGATATTGCTTGTATATATTGATATTGCTTGTATATAATTGATATTGCTTGTATATATTGATATTGCTTGTATATAATGATGTACATAATTTAGTGGTCCAATAAAGGACTTTAATTTAACATAGAGTCTCTGGTTCTTTTGCTACAAGATTATGTCATTTCACAGCTTACTGTGGGCCACATTATCACAGCGGTATCAACACAAAAGAGAGTGTAACATAATGACACACCATGAGTCCATCAACACAAAATGATTGTGCCCGTATTTTAAAGCAGTAGAAGGATCCAACACTCGCAGCATCCAGACTACGAGCGAATATCGTAGAGTTAAGTAGAACTTAGAGGGGAAAATCATACACGTTTCACCTATTCATGGGTTCGAATAGCAAGATTTAAAATTCTCTCATGGAGTCCTCCATTAGTCCTGTTTAGCATTGAAATACCTTAAAGAAGTGTTCCGAGCATATATCATTCCTATCGGCATATATTTAAGGCTTCTGTGTACTTACCCTATTGGATTCGTTCACCTCAATGTTAACCTATGGAGAAAATGTGTTCAAGGATTGCCGACTTGGATTTAAAAATTTTATTTTAAATTATACCCCGTATTAGTGAAAGAAATTTCACACCTTGGGGCATTTTTTTAAATGCAAATAATATTTTAAAATTTTAATTATTCGGGGGAGAGAGAAAAATCTAGTATAGTGTGTTTTAGACGCTCTTAAATTAATTTGGTGGACGAAATTTATAAAATGAATCCTGTTGCAAGATGCAGAAAAGTTCAGGGTACCTGAAAATACCATTTTTATTGGATTATCAGCATTTATGTAGCTGTAAATAGTAGACACATTTTCTCCATAGGTTAACACTGAGGTGAGCGAATCCAATAGGGTTAGTATACAGCAGCCTTAACGGCATTTGTGCCGAAAATTTATGAAACTAAAATCGCTAAGATCTATTGAAGGATTTATTCCAGAAACAATTGAAATTTATTTATATACATACATACATACATACATATATATATATATATATATATATATATATATATATATATATATATATATATATATATATATATATATATATATATATATATATGTGTGTGTGTGTGTGTTCCTTCGGATATGGACTGTAATTCTATAATTTTCTAATTAAAACTGCAATGTCTTTTTAGTAGCTTTATTAACACACACAAAGAAACATAACAAGTAAATAGTTTTTTGCCCTATGGCAAGACCAACGCAAACCATACTGCGATGAACAATTATTTATCACAGACCATACTGAGCCAACCTTCCTATGGTCAGCAAGCTACTACTGGAGGTGATAGCAGCAGAGGCTATCACGTGATCGCGCAGGGAGCACTCGGCCCCTAGGAGCGGCAAGAAGCAACAATATATATATATATATATATATATATATATATATATATATATATATATATATATTATAAATTACATCTGTGGCTTGGTAGAAGAAGTGCCTAAGTCTGTTTTCTCCAAGATGACTTTGTTTGCTTATGTCTCTTTAAAAAAATATTATTTTCAATGTACGAAGTACCCAAGTCTGTAAAATGGTTTAGAAAACATTTTTAAAGCATCGGACAGACTTGGGTACTTCTTCTACCAAGCCACAGATATATATATATATATATATATATATATATATATATATATATATATATATATATATATATATATATATATATATATATATATATATATAGGGCTAAAATATGGGGGGGGGCGATCGCGCGACCTTAAAACGGGATATTAGTTATTAAAAATAGGAATAACAATTAAAGTCTGGGAGTTCAAATCAGCGGTGCAATGTATTGCAGTGAAAATAGCGCTTAAGGTTCGACTTGATTCAATCTTCGAAGAACCACAGAGAGGATTTTAAGTAGACGGTTAGCCTTGAAGAGTTGGCGCTAAGAAAATGCATTGTCAGCAAAAGAGCATTTACGTTATGACGACATGAATAAGTAATGAGCGTCACTAAGCGTTGGTTAAAAGGTTGGGAACAAAGGATTTATTTCAGAGTCATGGATAACTAGGCAACGAAAAGACGTGTGCCGTACGCGCACGGTTTTAAATTGGGTGGGGTTATTTAAATTAGTTTAATGGAGCTGAGTAATTAATTATAATTTAATAAAGATGTTTAGGAAGATCAGTTGGACTATTTTATGGCTTGGTATCAACATAACACGGTTTGATGGAAATATTTAGAGGATAAGCGTCACCACCGGTTCACCGACTGCATGATGATTCAAAAGAGGTTCGGATTTATACTAAATAGTATGGGAGTAGAAGTCAAGTCCGACATATATATATATATATATATATATATATATATATATATATATATATATATATATATATATAAACTGAAAACTTAAACTCACGGCGCAACAGTCCGATGTGGACCAGGGCCGGCGGTACCCATCTCCGCTTTCGTGACCGTGGGTTTAGGGTGCCATACAGCATATGTCTCAGTCAGGTGGTCAACCTGACGTGGGACCCCCAGAGTTTAGTTCCCAAGCATGCTTGGTCCTCATTTTATCGACCCACTGAAGGGATGAAAGTCTAAGTCGACGTTGCCCAGTGACAGGGTTGAACCCTGGACCTGTGGGATGGCAGCTATATATATATATATATATATATATATATATATATATATATATATATATATATATATATGTATATGTGATTTCCGCTTATAAGAATCACGTTTGTTATTACTGTTTTTGATTCTTATAGCCGAAATTTAGGTTTTTGGACAGGCACACACACACACACACCTATATATGCATATATGAGATAATTTACAATAAAATACTCTTTAATTTATCTTAAATATCTTTTATTAAAATTATTTTTTATAATTTTAAAAATACAACTTAATTTTGAGACCTATAAGTAGATACACATTATAGTAAGAGAAGAAAAAAATCCAATATTTGTTACAACATACCTGCTAAACAGTTTTAACATTTCAACTACAGGAAGGGAGCAAGAAAAAGTTTTCTATAGTAGTTTGACGTCATGAAGTTTTCAGGAGGCTGTTTATAGCTTTTTCAATACTAAAAGTCTCAGACGAAGATTCACCTTCTAGCTTACGTTTCACGACTTAATAATGTGCTGAATCTACTAAGATCACGTTTGTCTAAGTGATTGTGGACACTTCGCCGAAGATTTATGTGCTTCAGGGTACAGGAAGCCGCGACCAGGATATGAGAGGTGAGAAAAAAGAGTCCCTATTTTTGTTTGTCAGTGGAGAAAAGTGAAATCGGACCCGGACGGGTAAAGATGCCCCCGGGTCAAGCTAATAGGACAGTGTTGTGCTAAAGCGTTTAAGGGGAAATTATTATGTTATGTCTAACAAATAAAGGGATGAATTTTACGACTATATTCCATCCCATCTTATCAATCTTCCTTTTAAAAAAAAGAAAGAAAGAACTTCGTGCCTTTTGAGGGTTTAAGAGGCCTTTTTGGAAAAATGAAAGGAAAGCGAAGAGTGTAAACTGATTCTTAAAACCGGTGGATTGATTCTATAAAGCGAAAATTTTAACATGGAAATAATACATTTGTTTTTGATTTTGCGATATTGATTCTTATAAACGGTTGATTCTTATAACCACTGACCACTATAAGCGGTGGTTACTGTGTATATATATATATATATATATATATATATATATATATATATGTATGTATTAATTATAGTGCTGATATACAGCGAGGTCTTGACAATAGATTATCTTCCTCTGTAATTACATGCCTGTCATATACAGCGGGTTACAGAATAAAATTCAATTACTCAAAAGACGCCCTCATTTTCTTCTATTGTAATGAACTGCACAAAAATACGCAATTTGCATCCGAAATTCCCGAAGTAATTTCAATTCCACCCCTCCCCCTCCACATACCTCTTTTTGAGCTGAAAGAAGAAAAAAAAAGAAGAAAAGAAATGGCTGTCGTTAACTAAATACGCGCTAGCTACACTCTGAAAAGCAATTCCGTTTTATTTCCATGAGTAAAAATTGCACCCACAACTCGTGACAAAAGGTTTGCGAGGAACACAAGTTCAGAGGAGTTTTGCACGAATATCTAATTTTCAGTAACGAATTTTAGTCTAAAAAAGGAAACAAGTTAAAAACACTTTTTTCGAAAAGTGAGATTATTAAACCTTTACCCGGGCATTTAACGGTTGATCCACGACAGACATTTGACCTTTTCTCCCAGCATTCTTCTTTTTAAAATTAATTCTTAAGCACTATACAAGTCTATAACTTCAGTGCATTTTGGTTTGTGTGAAATTCACAAGCGCCATAATTACCAAATTAATCGCAAATAATACGGAACATACAAAAAAGGGCAAAAATTTATTCATGCAGAACTTTACAAGCTAACGGATATAGCAATTAGGACGAATATACCTTCACCATATTTTCATTCTTCAGGGCCGAAACATAATGCAATTCACAAACATCCAGTTCTCAAACGATAACTTTGAAACATAAACTTCTTCATGCAGAATAAACTGCACATAAATTAGTAAATCACTGTTGCCACAAGATTTAACTTCTCCATAATATTATTTCTCAGGGCCGATATATAATACAATTCACAAATATCCAATTTTAACCATAACATTGAAACGTAGTAAAGTTGAGTTTCAGAATAAACTTTATATAAATTAGTAATTCCCTGTTGCCACAAGATTTAACTTCTCCATAATAGTTTTCAGAGCCGATGTATATTACAATTTTAAAAAATCCAATTTGAACCATAACGTTACGTTTGTTCCCATTGAAACATAAACTTGCATTTCAGAATAAACTTTGCACAAAATAGTAAATCACTGTTGCCACAAAATGAAAATTAAATAAAACAGTTTAATTTTTACGGAATCAGTATATTTTGATGTCGTTCAAATGAACTTTCCTTTCATTACAGTAGTACCTTTTTTCATCCTGCCTGAGAATTGCTAAAGAGATTTTCTTTAAAAAAAAAACTTTATTTCGCTTTTTTTTGTTGACTCTAGAGTTTCGATCTGTCCCCTGTCCCCTATCTGTCCATCGAACATTATACATTATTTTACGCTTGCTCTGAAAGCATCACAAAATCTGTAATGAATAATGCTCTATGCGAGGTTTTACCATTTTCACACAACGCACACTACAGCTCTTTTGCTTCTTAATCCGTTTAAAAATGACACCGGTCTGGGTTCGATTTTCCCTTTATTCTCTCCGAGAGAGGCACATACAATATTCTCCTTTAACATGTCGGAAAAATCAAATTACCCAGCATGTGGCTCCTTTAAAATTTTATCTTCCGCTTGTTCTCCGCAGCAAAATCTTTTAAACTGTGCACTGGGATCTCCACAGAAACTCCCAAAGTCATGTATATGCAATCACATACTGACAAGGCCTTTCAAGAAGGATAAAGCCACGTTCTAATATTTAACGTCTAGTTTAAATTTCCATGTCAAAGACACCTTTTACCTAAGAAGGAATAAAACCCATGCAAAGCGCCTAAAATTGTTGTGGAATACGTAATGAGCACTCTTTCGAATCAGCAAATTGACGCGCCCCCCCCCTCGTACCTTGTTAATTACGTAAAGAACCTTTCAAAATTGCGCGACAGACGTTTCATAGAGGCTGCAGATATGTATACCGTTTATAAAAGTTTTCTATGTTATAGGTTCTTTGGGGGATTTGTTCTCCTGCAAAGAATTCAAAAGTACGCAATCCAAATGACACTCAAGAAAACAAGTGCGAGTTGGAATAGACCTGAAACATGTCTAAAGACTTGACAACAAGCATCATTCTCTGTAGATAAATAATTCCAGGTTAATTCTCTGTAGATAAATAAATCGGAGAGTTGCGGTCAATTTTTGCCACACCAAGACCAAACTGACCAAGAACTACGAAACCGATTCCTGAAATGTCAAATTCTAAAGCGAGATTCGATATATAATTCTAAGTTTCATTCGTGGTAGAAACAAACTGATTCTGAGAGTATCGTAAAACTAATCAAAACGCAAAATTGCGTACAATATATTAATGTCAAAACAGTTTTAATACAAATTAAGTTTTTCCTCCGAGTTTGCAGCTTTTCCTCAGAACATAAAATGAACTATCTTTAATTCATTTTACGTTCAGTATTTTCGAACCTATCTGAGTCAGTCAAATTAGAAGTAATGGTAATCCACATTTCCGCCTTCTGTTGGCGGTAGGGCAAACTTGTCTTGGAAGTCACATTATTAAACCTACAGGAAATAAAATAAAAATTTTCTAGGAATAAAAAGGAACACCCGTGTTCACCAAAACGTCACCTCAATTGCAAGAAATAAATTATTAATAGTGAATTTTATAATCGTCAGAATCTTTAGCCAGAGCAAATGATCAAAAAGAAAGGGTGAATTATGCTATAAAGAAACTACAAAAATGGATTTTTTTACGTTATACAGAGAGTTTTACAACAGAATAGATTTAAAAATTTTAACAAATCTAACACACACTGCTCACACTGCTGCCAGTGCGTAGCGTTGCGTTCCTCCGTTGCGCTGAGATTTTTAAAATGACCTGTGATTGGTTTGATATATCATGTGGTCATTGTGCTCAGCTCTCTGATTGGTTAATATTTTTATCGCCGACGTTCCGCACCAGACGCAATGTTAACAAAGCTTCAAAGGAGTATTTTTTTCTTTTGTTTGGTGATTTCAAATTATACATACCCTAAGTAAAATTAAAATTACTCTCAAGGTAATCTGTTACTCAAGGGAGAAGGGGGAGTCTAATAAAAACTGATTTTTATGGAGATTGCAGATAATAGGAGAAATAATACCAATTATAAAAATTCGAATCGTTAAGGTAAATATTTAGTAAATGAGAAAATGAGCCACATAATTCTATTATTTATTTTCAATTTTTTTTCATTTAATTTAAAATCTTTGATATTAGTAGTCCTTAATTTAAAAATATTTGCGATTAGTTTATGAAGATTCAGAAAGCAGCGGCTATAGTAAACAAGAAACTTTTTCTGAGAAAAATAAGTAAAAGCATTTAATTAAAAACTTTTTTTTTCGCGCATTTTATATTTTGAATTGTCTTGGGATCTCATTAAGATAGGTGGGAATCAGTTCCTTTTTGGTGATTACATCTCAAAGTCATATTACGGGTTCATTATTCCAGAATTACCTTCATAAGCATTATACTAGATTAATAAAATTGATTTTTTTTTTTAAATTTTTATTATCAAATAATTTCAATTAAAATGTTCTTTCAATCTAAAAGAAAAAAAAATTACTAAGCCCCAGCCACTATTTTTTTAATTAT
Organism: Dolomedes plantarius; assembly: GCA_907164885.2. Lineage (NCBI taxonomy): Eukaryota > Metazoa > Arthropoda > Arachnida > Araneae > Dolomedidae > Dolomedes > Dolomedes plantarius. The sequence continues at coordinate 98,824,326 of OU015497.1, read as the reverse complement.
TTATTTCAGAAATAAAATATGAAACGTGCTGCTACGATAATATATCAGCTTAAAACCAATTTAACCTTAAAATGTGTGTAAAATTTAAACAGTACTATAAAAATAATAAAAAAAAAATTAAAGTTGGAAGCAAAAAAAAAAATCCTTTAAAACGCCGAACTTGTTAACAGATACTTTTGAATATATCTCAAATCGACTTCGGAATATTGCTGAAGGGATGGCTTCTAGAAATTTTAATTCCCCGAGCTCAGTCCATTTCTCCCCCCCCCCTCCTGGGAATAAGGGTGGGAAAAAAGAAGGAACATAACTCCTTTCCCTCCCCTTTTTTATGATGGCCATTTTTTGGTCCTTTCATTTCAGCTCCGACGAATTCCGTGAAATTATCGATAATGGTAACTACTTCAATAAAGTATCCATTTCAAAAGTTTAAATAGATTTCTTTGCGTGAGAAAAAAAAAAAAAAAGAATAGACGGTTCAAGTTGAAAGCGCGATGTCTTCAAGCGTGCAATTGAAAAGGAATTACTTTTGTTACAGGCATCACGAATGGAACGTGTAAATTGTTTGAATGCAGATACGAGTAAAAATAAAACAATACAGCACATGAGATTGTTCGTAGATGAGAATATCATATTTCCATTAACCTTTAGCTTACGGGGCCCATTATGGTGAAATTTCATATATATGTATATGTGTGTGTGTGTATGTATATATATATATATATATATATATATATATATATATATATATATATATATATATATATATATATATATATATGTATATTATCTATATATATATATATGTGTGTGTGTGTGTGAGAGATTTGATGACAGACCCCTGGACATACTACTCCGACATCGCACCGCCTGTGACGTAGCTGCTGACGACACGCTTTGCCACACGCCAGAGGAGAAACTTTTCCATTCCAAGGAGAGTGCTTTGACTTTGGCGCGCGGACGAGACGATGAGCTCAAGCCATACGACAACAACGACGTTCTTTGTTATGACGAAATATCTGATTCTTTAAGTATTTGTGTATAACTTGTCTTAAATGTTTTAGTAAATGTTCGTGTATCGTAACGAGACTCTTCATTACAATCTTTAACAAGGTGTTTATACACACACACACACACACACACATATATATATATATATATATATATAACATTAAAAACTATAAATTTTTCAATTTAATATTCTATAACATTATATAACATTATATAACATTTGTTTTAAATCCCAAACTATATTTCCAAATTTTAGTAAATATTCCCAGTAAAGTCTATTAAAACCCCTTAATAAAGTCTAATTCAGCCTTAGGCAGTTTTGTCCAAGATGGCTGCCAATTTAACGAAATCTTAAGATTTGTAGCGTCACTACCATTTTAATCCTAATCCACGCAAAAACACTAAACTTGTAACCAATCAGCTGTTAATCAACACCTTACTGTCACGTGATGAGATGAAGTTATAAAAGTTTCTGCCGTCCAAAAACAGACGGACTCTGTACATTTCTCTCTGCTGCACAACACGCTGACAGAGTCACCGAGATGAAATAAAAATGATGTTTTCAAGAAGCTGGTGTCGTCGCCTAATTTTTCCGGCCAGAATGTCTTTTATTCCACGTCTAACTAAAGTATTTCACCGTAGTATGGGAGGTGCGGCGTCTTCATCGCAATGATCTGCGGCCGACCTCACATATTACACATTTATATATATATATATATATATATATATATATATATATATATATATATGTACATGTATATATACAGTGGCTCCCAAAAGTGTTCGTACACTTACGATTTTCAATGGAATAGGGGTCTATCCATTAATTAAAATGAATATTTCAGGATGGGTATTCAAGAATAAAGTCTATTCTTAACAATACAGCATGAAATATTTTAAAAAACATAGTAAAACTTTATTTTTAAGAAACCAATAATCGAAAAGTAAGAAAAAATTTATCTCACAAAAGTCATCGTACACTTGTAAAAAATCTCTACATATTAGTAAATATTCTAATTTTTCGTTAAATTAATATTTAGTAGGATATCCTTTAGCATCCACAACAGCTTTTAAACGTCTGGGAATAGATTGCAATAGTTCTTTTGTAATTTCTGCATCAATGTTCATCCATTCTTCCATCATAATTGTTTTTAGTTCGCTTTTCGTGTGAATGTCATGTTTTCGTACTCGAACCTCCAGTTCTCTCCAAATATGTTCTATTGGGTTTAAATCTGGCGATTGAGGTGGTGTTTTCAAAACTTGTGAACAATTATAGAGACACCAGAGGCGAACGTTGAGAGCCGTGTGCTTAGGATCGTTATCTTGATAAAAAAAAACAAAGTTGTTACCAATACCCAAATTTTGGGCTGATAATTTTAAATTGTCTCTTAAAATATTTATATAAACAACATGATTCATTATGCCAATAAATACCAAATCAATAAATACCAAATTACGTAGTCCTGATGCTGACATGCACCCACACACAAGGACACCTCCACTGCCATGCTCAACTGCTCCTACTAAGTTCTTGGAATTAAGTTCCTCATTTCTTCTTCTCCATACAATTATACGCCCATCGGAATCAAAAATGATAAACTTGCTTTCATCGGCAAATAAGTCATTATTCCAATATGTTTGGGTCTTATTTATCATTGATAGTCCGAAGAAAAGCGTAAGCTTTTTTTTTTTCTCACTCACAAAAAACTTCTACGGGCAGAACGCCCATGTAATCCAGCTGCTCTGAGAACTTGTCGAACAGTTTCAGGTGAAATTGAAGTAGAAATTGTTTCATTAAATTCTGCAGAAACTTTTAGAGCAATCAAACGTGGATTTTTCACAAATTTTCTAATTATAAATCTCTGATCACGTTTTGTTAACTTTGCCGGATGACCTTATCTTACCTTGTTTTTGATCTGATTTTCATCTTTAAAGTGTTTTATCACATACTGCACAGTAGAATGGGATAAATTAAGTAATTTAGAAGGGGCTGGGGGTGCCTTGAGTGGATTGCAGATCTGTACTGTATATCCGGCATCCTCCAGCCCCACAGCAATGGAAGCATCGGACCGCGGAAATTAACCTTCGGCTGCGTATACAGGTTTTACTACGCAGCGGCCGGTCTGCAGGTGACTCATGGTTGATGGACAGCATTGTCCGGGGGACCGGTAAAGTTTTAGAATTAAGTAATTTAGCAATATTCCAAACTGATTTACCACTACTATGACGAAAAATAGTCAATTTTCGAATGCTCTTTGTTGTTTCTTTACGACTACGAGCAGTTTTTAAATAATAAATAGAATATTACGGAGTAGGCAAGCAAAAATTAAAACCAAACGATATTTTAAATGCCACCACAATTCAAAAATAAAAATTAAGCGCCAGACGATAATTTTAATTAGGAATTTATCTGAAAATATTTCATTGGACGATGACTTTTGTGAGATAAAGTTTTTGTTACTTTTTGATTACTGGTTTCTTAAAAATAAAGTGTTACTATGTTTTTAAAATATTTCATGTAGTTTTGTTAAGAATAGATTATAGATTTTATTATTAAATACCCATCCTGAAATATTCATTTTAATTAATGGATAGACCCCTATTTCTTTGAAAATCGTTAAGTGTAAGAACACTTTTGGGAGCCACTGTATATACAGTCGATTCCGGTAAATCGGAGCAGCCGCTTATTCGGACCAAATCATGCGGACCTAATCCCGTCCTGTAACATAAGGCATTTTCGTTTAATCGGACTAGCCGGTTATTAGGACCAAAATGATCACGTCCCGATGTGGTCCGATTAACCAGAATCGACTATATATATATATATATATATATATATATATATATAAGATAAAGTTGAAAGTGAAAAACCAGCATAAGCTATATTACAACTTGCAGCCAGAATCTAAAAACATGAACAGATACGTATTTAACAGGCTTTAGACAGCATCTCTTCATCAGCGGTGCCGATACTGTCTAAAAACCAGTGGATTGTTTCTGATAAGTATGATCTAACCAATAAACATACTTAGACACCGAACAATCCATAAGAAACAGAAAAAAATAAAAAGTTGCTCAATCAAAGAACACCAAGCCTGGCGCTAGACAAAGTTGAAGTTAAGAGAAGGAAATCGCAAGGAGACTGACGTCACAAACCTTGCAACCATGGAGTTAATGGAAACACAGATGCAGTCTTACAATGGAGACTGTGTTATAGGACATATAAATCAAAATTAATATTGTATTACTATTATTACTAAGAGTAAAATATTATTATTTATTATTATTATTATTACTTAAGAATATAAATATTATTCATTAATGTTACTTTAGAATAATTATTTTTACAAAATAAACTTATTATATTACTTACTATATTTTATTACTAATTAAGTGCAACAGAACAACCTATTCATTAAATCTAAAACAATCAATTATGTGCTTGGAAAGACTATCGGGGTAATGATTACGTTTTAGCACAACTAACAAGTCTATAATATGCTTATTCCTATTGTCCTTAGAACAAAGCCTATTTATACGTACTAGCTGATTTACAATAATGTTATTGAAAACAGATTTATGTAAACAAGTTAGGTAATTTTGAAATTTAACAATATTAAATTCATAATCTGATCTTTTATCATATAAGTCAAAAGTAAAATTACTATGAGAATTTACTTTGATGGTAATATCTAAAAAGTTTACATTAATATTATTTTGGCTACTTTGTATTAGTTCCAGATTATGAGGGTAAAAATTTAAGGCTATATTATTACTACTTTTATTAATAATTATTATATCATCAATATATCTATATACTTTGTAATTGCTATTATCAATATTATCAGTATTATCAACATCAAAATAATGTAAGTCAAAATAATCAAAATTGGCAAGCATACTACTAGAAGCATTTCTACCTTGTGGTACACCTTTAGTCTGTAAGTATATACTATTACTGTGTATGATATAATTATGTTTTGTAACAAAATCAAAAAGCCTATTGGAATGAGTAAGATTAAATCTTTGCTTAGTATTGAATATTATTATGTACTAACTTTATAATTACTCTATTTATATCATTCATATTGATGTTATTGAATAAATCTTTAAAATCAAAATTAACTATTGATTTACAATTATTTATTGTTTGTTGTTTTCTAATAAGACTAAAGCTATTATCAATGATACCACAAACACCAGAAGTTATTATTATTATTATTATTATATATATATATATATATATATATATTTCTTAGGGCCTGTATTCTTGGGATACATGCTATCCCACCCCGTAAGAAAAAGGTTAATATTAGACTTTTGTTTAAACGGAACACATACTGCTTCTTAATATCCATAGTAAAAAATAATAATGGCTACCGGTGTTTCGAACTTATTAGTACAGTTTTTCGGTTACCCAGGGAGAACCGAGGTAACCGAACAGCCTGTTCATACTGAATCCCGAGCGTCACGTAGCGTTAAAAATTTTAACCAATCACAGAGCTCATTTCGTTGATCACATGATGCGTCAAACCAATCACAGGTCATGTCAACAATCTTGCAGCCACGTAGTAACGCATCGCAACGCTGTGAATGCAGTGTGAACAAGCCTTTAAGTGTGATTTCTGCTACAGAAAATTCACAGATGTGTAATATTACTAATGTTAGTAATAAAAGACTTATGAACGTAATATTATAATTCAGGTAGGTAATATTAAAATGCAAGTAATATTAGATTTATGCACATTATTAGCATGAAAGTAAGTAATATTAGATTTATGTTAGTAATATTGGGTTTATAAATAACATTCTACATAGAGGAAGTAGACAAAATAATGGAACACTGATTAAAAGGAACGCTTTAAAAAAAATTGATACGTGAAACTGCGTTAACTTAAAACCTTATTTAAAATCTGCCCGAGTTTTCTGTTCCAAGGGTCTGTTCACATAGAATCCGTCAGCGTCAGCGTTACTCGTATTGACATGTTTTAAGCCAATCACAGACCTTAAGGCTTATATTATACTATCGAAGTTCTTTGACAGAGATCTTTTATAAAAGTTATATATAAAAGAAATGCTATGACCTCAAAATACCCCTATTACACTATCAAAGTTCTTTGACAAAGATCTTTTATAAAATTTTTTTTTTTTTTGGGGGGGGGGGGCGGAGAAGCTAAACTCCTTAAAATTTGAGCTCTTAAAAAATATTTATTGGTGTGCACCTAGGGCTTAAGGGGAACCACCATACAAAGTTTCAGCTTCCTAGGCCCTATGGTTCCAAAGATACAGTTGGTGTGTTTTAGAGGCGAAGGGGGTTAAGCCCCTTAAAATTTGTATTTTTTAAAAATATTTCTTAGTGGGCACATAGAGCTTAGGAGTAACCACCATGCAAAATTTCGGCATCCCAATACTTTTGCTTCGAAAGATTTGCGTTTCTTTTAACAAACTCATTTTAAATGTTTTTCGTGTATTTCTGTTTTGTCATTAGTACGCAATTTTTAATTAGAGCTAAAATTATTTCGAATCGAAATCTTGCTCTTCATCTGCCGCGTTTTCCACACATTTGTATCTTTTTAACATGCTGTTGCTCGAAATGTTGTTTATAACATCCGGGAACCGAAATATTTTATAAAACTTTGACGAAGAGCCCAACTTTTATAAAAGTCATCTTTTATCAAAGTTGAGGTATTACATTGTCATATTTCTCGTCAAATTTCTTTTACAAAGATCTTCGTCAAAGAACTTTGATAGTGTAATATAGGCCTAAGAGGATGCCTCAGTCGAAAAAACATTTTGCAGAGGAAACATACTCCTGTGTTACCAGGAGAGGGGCGGTTACCCTTCACGAATATTCTTCCAATTGAGTTGCTCAACAATACTCGCCTTTTTGCCTCTTGTCGATCTAAATGTTTGTAAAGCAAGGAACGCTCTAATGGGGCAAAGTGGTTTTAATGTTTATGAAAAGTCGTTACTAAATCATTTTAACTACTCGAATCAAACTTATTCCAAGGACCTGTTTCAGTCGAAAAAAAAAAAAGCAAGCACCATCAACACAGCAGATTACTTGAGTCACTCCATCCGGAAAAGCAAATGGATTTTTCGTCGTCTCTTCAAAGCTCCTAGTACAGGGGTGTCAAACTCGCGGCCTGCGACGAACATTTTTGCGGCCCGGCCAATATATTGGCACACAATAATATATAATAAAATAACCAACGCAGAATTATAATAAGATAGGAAGAATTCGCTAAAATGTTTTTAATGATACTCTGATATTGCTATTATTAAACAAAATGCATATATTTATGTTGAATATACAGGGGCCGTGGCGGCCTTGTGGTACAGCGAGCTGGTTTTCGGTGCTGAGGGTGCTCGGATCGAATCCTGGCGAAGCGCCACTAAAATGCCTCCGTTTGTGTCGTCCCTTCATAGGGGGCAATGTTGGTCCACCTATATGGCGCCCCCATAGTAAAGTGGCCAGCAAAACTGCGGTGAATTATAGGCGAATGTCTACGCGACAAGTGCCTCCGCATTAAAAAAAAAAATTGAATATACTGTAATTAGGTAAATAAATCTACGTTTCTATTAATATTGATTTTTTTGCGGCCCACCTATAGTTAAACCTTGTTTGTTTGGTCCAAGGTAGTCTTTCAGTTTGACACCCCTGTCCTAGTACATGACCTTTTGTTTTTCCTTGCGTCTAATTTTAACACCAGGACAACCGACATGTAAGATAAACGTGTTCCTACTAAAGCTAAAATCAGTGATTATGACTAATGTGGGAAGTTCCAAAGTTCCACTTTGCAGAATTCGAAGCCTATCTTCATAAGTAAGCCGTCAGAATAGCGTCTTTTTCGAATAGTTCATGAATATTATCATTCATTTTAACATCAAACGCAGTTTTCACGCAACACATATCGCCTTTCAGCAACGTCATATCTCAAAAATCGGTGATTTTTAGTTATGCCCGTTTTCAGAATGCCCTGAAAGAGTAGTATATCGGAACAAGATCATCATATCTCTCCGCTCAATATTCAGCCGCTAAAGAGCAGAATATTTATTTTTAATACATTTTAATCTACTTTCAAACTTTATCACTCTCCTGAAAAATTACGTTTTTTGAGATATGACGTTGTTAAAAGGAGTGAGCGATATATCACTGATTATTCATTGACCTTTCATGCGGCATTGTAATACAATGAAACTAGCCAATTCCATGCTTTTACGGGACAGAGAATGCTATAATAGTCAGAAAAGTTTTCTCTTTACTCCGCGAAGTCTTGAAAACAATGTTTCATTTTGTCATTGAAATGCTAATCGGCTAACGTGTCGAAAGTCTTCAATTCACCTAGCGGGCACTGAAGGTAGATTTATAACACTTCCCTATGCGACACTGTTTTCTTTTTCAGAGAAAACTATTACATAGATTAATATCCACTAATAATTAAGTGTAGTTTGTGACGTCAGATGCACTGTCTCTGTTTCGCAACTAGCTCAAGTAGCCTCAAGTATACGCCAATGATAACATTATAGTATGTTATTCCATTGGCTACCTTCAATATGTACCGAAATTAAAATCCCGGCTAATTTTTCTCTCCTGACAAACGTACCAGCACTTAGACCACTTATCCAGGTCATAATTCTGTGTTTGCAGTGTAAAGAGTGTCAGGTCCAAAATCGTAGTTTTGAGAAGAACGGGATTGAAAAAAAGAAAAACGGCTTTTGTACAGTCAGTTTTTAAGTTTAATTTTTAATTTTTTTTAAAGTAAATTTTTCTAATTTTATTTTTGTTGAGTAAAAAGTGTTGTCCTTGATTGAGACATAACCCCTTCAACACTGACATGTTTGTGTTTTGTTTCACATATCCAAAATTTTCCCTGATAAATAAAAATATTTAGGAGTGGAATTGAACATAGCTTTCTGTACCCTGCAGTAGCCCTTAATTTTCAAACATGCCTGGTTTGATAGCCCATTTTAGACTTAACACCCTTTGCACAGCAAACACAGAATTATCCTTGTTGAACCTCCTATCCTTCCCTCTCAGACATCTAGATCCCATGACCTGGTCAGAATCACTTGATTTTATTTGGAGTCCAACGACAACCTAGCCAGATTTTCTCCCATTTGTCAACACTTAGTCAATAAATTCTTTGTTACAACGGTTAGACAAGACGTGCCTGACCATTAAACTAGAAGGCCCCGGCGTGATCTTCCTTAAAAAACTTCTCAGCTTGTATTAGGGAAATTATCAGTCGCCGTATCTTATTCCTTCCACCGAAAGGCAGCTGCGTCAAAGTAAATCCTTAGTCTCTAACCCTCGTAAACAAATTCAAAGAGCGAAAAAGAAAAAAAAAACCGTAAAAAATGAATTCTTATTCAGCAGATGCAAAACTTAGTTCGAGTTTTAAGATAATTCTCTCTGCAGACTCACGCAACCGATACTCCTTGCCGCGTCTCTCCAGAAAGAAAATGAATTGATAAAAGTGTGTTTAAATATTTAAATCTTCCGACTGAATAACACAGAAACAAACTTTAACGTTTTCTCGCATCGGAGAACTCTTTTTCCATTAGAGAATTTCTCTGTGGCATCGATTTAATTTTTCTCTCTTCTGTCGATGCTCGCAATTTCTAATGAAAGTGAAAAAAAATGGTAACGGTACGGTTGTAAAGAGGACAGTTCTTTTCGTAATATTTCACGACCTGTTCAGAAAATCGGCTGTTTTGTAAAAGTGATACTTTAAAAACTATATTACCGATGGTACTTTGATAGCTTTTTTTTTAATTTTTAAACATGACGAAATTTAATTAAGGGAGTTACTTAAATTGTCCTTTCAAGCAACTGACAAATACAATACCTCGAACGAGAGTATTACTTACCAGATTGAATGTAGAAGTACATGAAGAATATTACTCTACAATACTGTCCATCTGTACCGTGATATTCTGAAATACTCTCATCTAATGGTCTGAAAAAACATTCTTATCGCAAAACTTACACGAGTGGCGGGAAGAAAACCCACTAAAACTAGTTAAACAAGAATATGAAATTCTCAAGATATTTCAGTGGCGTAGCGAGGGGGAAGGGGGTCTATCATGCCCCGGGCGCCACTCGCAGAGGGGCGCCAAATGGTCATTTTAACTAATTCTATATATTATATTACTATATGTTTTTCAGGGGGGGGGGGGCGCGCCAAAATGGTATCGTGTCCCGGGCGCCAGTTATGCTCGCTACGCCACTGAGATACTTACAATAAAATAGTGATAACTTAAAAACTGGCAATTATTTATTGTGAATTTATTCAGATTTTTCTATTCCCTGATTTTTGGGGGCCCTTCGAATATCGAGAATGCATCCTAAAAAGTACAAGGTGCGGCCATTAATTTCTAGGACTGGTCTAATAACTCCAGAAAATATAGCATGAAATACATACCCATTTAATATGTTTCGGAGTAGCTCCCAACTTCCGTAATGCCCTTCAGTGCTCGGCTGTATAGGTTTCGGAAACAACTTTTAAAGTCCTCTATCGGAATGCTCTTTAATGTGGACGTCACCGTTTTCTTGATGGCTTCGAAATCCTCAAATCTTGTTCCCTTCAGCAAATCTTTCAGTTTTGGAAACAAGAAAAAGTCTCCCGGTGCTAAGTTCGGAGAGTATGGAGGATGCTGCATCTCCACGACCTCATGCTGGACCAATTTACTGAAGGGAACAAGATTTGAGGATGTCGAAGCCATCAAGAAAACGGTGACGTCCACATTAAAGAGCATTCCGAAAGAGGACTTTAAAAGTTGTTTCCGAAACTTATACAGCCAAGCACGGGAGTCCATTACGGCAGGTGGAAGTTACTTCAAAACGTATTGAATGGGTATGTATTTCATGTTATATTTTTTTGGAGTTATTACATTAGTCCTGGAAATTAATGGCCGCACCTTGTATATTCAACTTTCATTATCAGGAGCAGAATAAGCGAAATCTTTTAACCCTTCAGTGGTTTCCTTGGGTCTGTGAGGCCCAGGAGACAATATTTTTTGCATTATCTGATATATAGAAACTAGTTAACCAGTTCACCACTAGATTACCTTCCTATCAAATCCTCTAGTTGGCATTCCTTGATCCTACTTAGTTTATTTCCAAAATAGAAGGGACAAATAAGTCTCAAAAAGCAGTCTGGGCCTCGTAGACCCAAGGTTATCACTCGTATTAGTTTTTTTTTTTTTTTTTTCACCATGGACCCGTCTACTTCGAAAAAGGTTCTCAATTTACAATGTCAAAGATGATGTTAGTTTAGCTCATAAACTTTTACAGCAAGAATGTTTGGAAGGTGAAATTATGTCTGCGAGTGATGATGAAGGCACAGATCCTAATTTTCCCGTAGTTAGTGATCATGATTCGGAAAGTGAAGAAGAGTTGGATGAAATAAGAGAAAAAAATAAAATAAAATTGATTTCTTTGATTTCAGACTTAGTATGCTTTATTTTATGTCCTAAAACTATTTTCAATGATTAATTAGCATTTATGCATTTTTGAAATTTTTTACGTTCCTCCATAGCGGTCCTCCGGAAAGCAAAATTCCAGACCCTAAAACCGTCCGTTGTCGCGAGTTAAAATTTTGGCAGCAGCTAAACCCAGTCTGTATCACCTGGGCAAGCAATAAACAGTTGAACAACTAAAGTACGAAAATGCGTCAAAATTCTGACATACACGAACATATATATAGATACATATATACATAACACATACATACATATATACATACAAAAGAGGTGAGCAACGATAAGTAATCCTACGTTAATAACCCGCGGTAGTTTCGTTAGAAGAGACTACCTGAATTTTTTTTTTATTTCCTGGACCTGGCAGACCCAGTGGATACCACTGGCGTCTGATAATTTTCAGGTTACTACTGAAGGATTAATAAGCAAAGACGGGTAAATGGCGCAAAATGGCGCTCTGGGAGTGTACGAACCTGGGGAACAACGAAAATCGAAAGGGAGCGATTGTAAACGCGGGATTTTAAAAAAGAGTATAAACCATGGAGTAGAGAAAACACTATAAACATAGAAATAGTCTGAGAATACCAGACACACAAAAAAAAATAGACATAGAAATAGTCTCCTCTAACGATATTAACGTAGGATTACTTATCGTTTGCTTACCTCCTTTTGTTTTTAATGCATTTTGGTACTTTTGTGTTTAACTGTTTTACTGCTACTGGGTTTGGCACGCTTCCAAAATTATAGCTCGCGACGCAGGACAATTTTTTCCTCTCCGAAGGACCGTTATTGAGGAACGTAATCCTACGTTAAAAAAAATGGGGAGGGAGAGGAAAAAAATCAGCACGATAGCTTTCTAAGCTGCATTAATAAGAACAGAACTGTTATCGTTAAAAAGGTTTTTAGAATAACAAGTTATGATGGCGATCACAAAATAACTGAGTTCAGAAATCGAAATGCAAATGATACACACCTCCGGAAAAATAAACTGATGGCCTGAATCCCAAGAAAGCGATGCAACCAAAGCCTTGGAAATTTCTTTTTTTTTTTAAACTTAGTTCTTATGGTTTTTGAGCCGAAATTTGAGTGTCACTTAAGTTTCGCCAAAGCTCCATTCACACGGAATAAAATAATTACCAAAGCGATAATCAAGAGGGATGGGATCTTTCAAAGAAGGATACTTAATTTTATAAATTTGAGCGAATGCTCGGACAGTTCACGGCTTAATTATGAAAAGGCACCCTTTTTTAATCGTAAATCCTTGAAACTATTTCGTGTTTGCAAAGCAGCAGAAAACCGAATCAAAACTACATTCGAATCGAGTTTCGACTTCCGATTCGGAATCGATTTTAGAGAAAGTTCTTAAAGGAATATCGCAAGGCAGCTCTCCAAAAATATTTCATTCACATGTAGTCATTTTTTTTTCCGTGCATATTTTTTCACTTTTTTCACCATCCAGATTATATCATTGTAAAGATCGGTTGCCTCTTCACTTTATGAAATTAGTATTTAAACTGGTTCTTTTTGTTTATAAAGCATTGTTAAGGAATATAAGCATTTTATAAAGTTCGAACGTAATATTTCTAATTCTATCAATTTTGTTTAATTAATTACAAACTCATTTTCGCCCATGGTCAAGGAAGCTGTTTGAACAAAATACCTTCTTACATAACGATAGAATAGTTCAGTCTTGTTTTTTCTTCTTTTTACATTTGATTAAATTTGGTTTTTATAATTTCTATTAGTTAACTTTTATTCAGCAAATTTCCTCTATAATAAAGGTTTTAAGGCGACAATGGACCTTCAGATTGACAAAAATATGTCCCCAAAACGTTTTTTTTTTTCCTTCAAAAATGATTCTGCAACTCATCAGCTTTAAATTTAAAAAAAAAGTATGTTGATCCGATCATTATTAACCGAGTTATAAGTATTTTTTCAGACGGCTGTTACAATGGATCTGTTGTCAAATTAAAACTTTAAATGCTATTTTCTCAAAACAGGTTTTTATGTCGTTTCGGTAAGTTCAAAATGTTCCATGCATCATAATTTTTTTTGAATTTTCATAAAATTTCATAAGATGATTATATATATATGTTAGAATAAAACTTACTAATAAATTCATTATAGTATTTTAAAACAACTTAAAATTTTTACAATCAAAAAAATTTTTTGATAAAATTTTGCGTAAAATGACCTATTTTTATCGATTTCTTTTCTAGTTTTTATAAATATGACTGTAAATCAAATACTGCTAGTAACTTTTATTATAACTAGGCTCGCTACGCTCGCTCCTCTGTTATGGCTAATAGCGAGATACATAGGGGTGATTCTCGGGCAATGTAACAACTTCCATCCATTTACTGTTGTCACCCTTAATACGAAGGGCGTTTCATCACTGTTGAATTATCAGCTTTAAAATTCAATTAAAAATCAAAAATTTAAGATACAGACTTGAAATGAGGTTTATATGAATAAGAAAGCTTTCCGCTTCCAGATGATGTAAATATTTTCTTTGTAAAATAAAAACTCGAGGAGCATCGATATTACATCCACGTAGGGGACGATATTTCTTGAAATACTGTGTTTCATTTTTTGACGAAAATATTAGTCTGTTTTAAAATATTTTTAAACAAATGAGGTCTAGTTTGAAAGAGAAATGTCTGTAGTCTTAGACTGTAAAACGATCAAAATTCTATGATCATTTTATGGCGAGTTATCGTAATCTGAAAATGAAAAAATGTCAGTATTTTCCCACAAAACATTTTTTAAAAAAAACTTAAAGTCCGACGAAGATGAGACATGTCTTAATTTGGTCCCCCCATTTTTCTGCATCCATTGATATCGCTCTCGACCCCATACCCCCAGCGGTTTCGGAGGAGATAGCGTGACAAGCTTTTGACAGCGACAGCGGGAGTTACTTTTTTTAGAATAGAGACATATAAAGCTAGCTTAAGAAAGAAAATTAGATGTCTGAGAAAAAAATTGATGCGCATCGAGCATTTTTAAAAGGAGTAATTAACAAACTGATTTTAATTAATATCATAATTAATTACATTCTGATTTTTTTTTTAAATTTAGAATTTTCATCTCTAAACAACACTGTATAAGTATACAAAATTTCATAGCAATTGGTTGATAAATAAAAGAAAAGTTTGTCATGGTCCATTGTCGCCTTAAGTAGATAGGTGGGACTTTGTTAAATATAGTCATATGCACGCACATTCGCAAAGAAGCTCGAGGAAAAAGTAACTTCAACTTTAACTTTCCTATCCCCCACCCCCCACCTTCCCATATATACTGAACATCAAACCGTTAGATATTGAATCTGGTTGGGTCAGAAGTTTATTCAGCAACCTATAAGTATTGATACATAATTTTTTCCAGTAAACACATTTGTTTCAGATCATATTCAGTTTTATACTGACTTACATTAAATAATCAAAATTTTTTACTCGCTTACAAGTACACAAATTCGGCACAGTATACTGTGACACTCGTACATTATGGGACAACAATTTTCAACTAAATGTAATTTCATCCACAAAAAGACAGATAAAGAACATTTAAAACTAAAAAAAAAAAATTAATTTTTTGGTTACAACTTCTATTGGGACTACAATGAGTGCAAGATATGCAAAAGTTCCGCTCGATATTACATAAACATCTCAGCAACAAAGCGAATGAACGAGGGAAGGTCACTACCAGGAAGAGCCCGGATGTACACAATGCGAAACCCGCCATCTCATTGGCTACATCGATTTCCTGCGGCACAGCTGACACTCGATTTTCAAGTCCAGCTTTAATGGGACGGATTTTGGTGCAAAATAATCTTCTCTTATACGAGAGCGCCATCTATTGCCGCCAGAGAACACTATTTCAGAAAATGACATGGATGATGCTTCATTTTCGGAGATGCTATTACATTACGGTGATGTGATTACCTCGGAGCCAGACAATAACGGAGAATTAAGAGCTCAGAGGTCCTTCTGAACTGGATTAGAAATTTAACTCTGTGTGGCTATTTTTATTACACTCTTATTTTTATTAACTCAAATATGATGTACAGTTAAAATTTAACATTTTATTCCCTCGTCCTAAAAAAAAAGAAGAAAATAATTTCATGCTTATTAAAAAGCTTCATGTTATTGTTTTCATCGTGTGTCATGTTTATATATTACCCTAAACTTTACCTGACATAAAATTTCTGATAATTGTAATTTAATTTGACAATGATACATTTAAATAGAAAGTGTGGGAGTCAACGGCGGCTCCAGGGGGGGGGGGAGTAGGGGCAATTGCCCACCCCCAAAAAATGCTCGACGAATTTTTTATTATTTTTATAGCCTAAAATTATATAATCCTAGACCTAATACTAAATGAGTTTAAATTTAAAAGGAGAGGATTTCTTCTCTCTCTCTCTCTCTCTCCCTGTATATATATATATATATATATATGAAACAAATTTAATCCTTTTAAATACACCTAACATGCTTTTTCCAAGTTCGTTTATCTTATTGCAACAGAATGCCGTCCCCTTAACCTTGGATTGCGACCTATATTCAACCAATATAAATCTATTTTTCCCCTAAAGCTGTTGCACGCGCGGACCATTATATAACAGTTATATAAGATCGAACCGGGTCGAACGCTCGAGAAAAAATCACCCCATATGACGCGTTAAAGTCAGGTGCTAATTCTAACCAATTGAAGTTCAGCGCGCCTGTACTCAAGGACATACAACTAGGGTTTTCGCGGGTTTTTTGTGTGTCTGCTCTCAGCCAGGTAACATGTAGAGCTCTCCGTGCGTATTTTCAGCGGTCCTGCCGCTGGTCGGGGCGCCGTACCAGACTAGCCGCGATGTGTTTTGAACGTTAAATTTGACAAGTGTATATCCAGTCTTTTTAAAACCCCATTCTTAATAAAAGAACTGTGAAGTTTTTGTGGAGTACCATGTTTTATGCCTGGACTTCCTTCCTATGCCACTACGACTACAAGATTTCCCTGGGACGCTGCGCTTTCTCGTCCCTGATGAGTCAACGGCCAAGTTATGTGCCCGGCTACAACCATTATACTATTATTATTATTACACACACACACACACACACATATATATATATATATATATATATATATAACCCTAAGAGCCGACGTTGCCCCCCCCCCCAAATCTCTGGATTGGAGCCGTCACTGGTGGGGGTAAAACTTTACGTCTTCATAAACGTCATTTTGAAAGCTCAACGGCCACAAGTCAGATTCACGACAGATTCACGGTATCATCGCCGAAGAGGATGGCATTAACTATATGGCTGTACTTTGCAGCTTTCCTCGCACTGGGTATAATTAATTCAAAACTAGCTGCCCATCTTAAGTTCTACTGTGGATTTTAAGAAGTTGTGAATTCCTGTCATATATATTTGTTTAGAGTTCGGAACTTTCATTTGCTCTATAACTGGATGGATGCCTGAGGATCTTTAGCGACTCACGCTTTGGTGCCATGTGATCAAACTCTGGCGTTTATTGTTGAGCTTCCCAGGCAATATCAATTTTAACGACCTCTTTGCAACTGACCTGGATTCATTTATGTATAAACGTGAACGCAATCAGATACGCCAGAAAATATCTCTATGAGGTCAGAGAGGGTGGGAGAGGGTATGATCCCCTTATATGTCGTCCTTAGGGGGGGGGGGCTGCTTGGTCAAAATTGAGGAGGCACCTAGCTTAAACGGACTCCGACCCTTGTGGTGCTGTTGTAAACCGAAGCCGCACTCCTCAGCTCGCAAAGCCTATATATGGACTTGGTCTGGAACACTACTGGCCAAGGGGCATTAACAACAACAACTACTACTACTACAAAACACAGTACTTCTCCCCTAGAATAATAAAATAATAATAATAAAAATTCTCTGCATCAAACAAAATTTGCTGACGGCATCATGCGCCCAAGTAAAAGAGTTACAAATCGATCCCCGGATTAAAAATGCGTCATAAAAAGCACCAAGCTAAACAACATTCAGAAATATAAAAATAAGAGACGTCAGAGCGAGAAGAAAAAATCACTCTTAGATGCTTGATGAAAGGGTCGAAAAATGAAAGCGATTGATGGAAGCCAAAAGGAGGTCATATGGTAAAAAAAAAAAAGGAAATATTTTTGAGAAAAAGATACGCCATAGATTTGCATAAAAGTGCAGAGAGCGGTAAATTTTTCTACAAAATGGAGGATAAGTTACTTTCCGCAGGAAAATGTACCGCAGTAACACTCTAAAACGCCTATGATGTGACTTCGAAACATCCAATGACATGAAAAAAAAAACTCACCATCTTCGGATTGATCTGGATAGTAAAAAGAAGGGGATTATCCACAATCAAAGAAAAGGGAAGGCGACAATTGTCTCGATCTAATTAATTGATCACCATCAGGCCGAGGATCCTTGGTATGTTTATCACTGTGAAAAATTCACAAGAGCGAAGATCATTGAAATATTTGATATTTTTCGGTTTCCTTATTTAGAGCAAAGATTTGCAACGATCATTTCCTTGGTGAATTGTACATAGTAACAATCACACCAATACTCCTCGACAGGGCCCGATTTAGAAAATAGGCCCAATTTAGGCCCCCTAACACTGATGTGGACGTAAAATTTCCAAAATTGACACAGAAAAAAAATAATCATGAATCATTGTGAAAGTACCATTTTACCAAGAATTGGCTATTTGAAGCGTAGAACCTTAGAACATTATCAAATAATAAAAAGCAATACAACATATTAACTTCATCATTAAAACACCAGTACAATGCAACACGAAAAACCTATTAATCCCTTATATACACTATAACATACATATGATGAACTATACATATAAGTATACATATGATGAACCAATCAATCAAATTTGAAAGGATATATAAAAAAATTATTATTAAAAAAGGTAAAATAAAAAAAAAATTTAATTGGGATTTATTTCTTTTAAAATAAAAATTTTTGGGGGCCCCCCAACCTTTGTGGGCCCCTAGGCCCGGGCCTACCGGGCCTAATGGAAAATCAGGGCCTGCTCCTCTACCTGATGATGTATTAATTTGATCGAAACAATTGTCGCCATTCTTTTTACTTGATTGTGGGTTTCACTAAGCTTTTTTTTTTTTTTTACTGTTTTTCTCTCCATAATTTCCTTGTAACTGATCTAGGTAATTTTATATTTTATTAAACCGCCCCTCTCCCGTCGAGTCACATTTTATCCAGAGGGTTTTGAAGAATTTTCATTAGCTTCGTTACACACCAAAACGCGAAGGCTTTGGTTCGAGGTAATCAGGACTCGGTCTTTACGCTGATGGATTCTATGAGAACAGACCCTAAGTGTCTTCAACTTCAACGTAGTAGAAAAGAATATTAATTATTATTCTCCTTTTGATAAAAAATGAGTGTAAAATATTGAAAAATTTAAAAAAAAAACATTGAAGGTCCTTTGCCCGTCAATTTAAAAAAAAAAACTGATATTTGTAAGAAATAGAGAACATTTAGAAACATCATCCATCAGTCAAAGGTGTGTAAAAGCAAGAACAGAACAGAACAAATCCCCAAGAAAAATAATACACCTTACCTTATTGTTCCAGAATTATATAACAATAAAAATACAAAAAACTCTTACTGAAATAAAATTGCGTAAGGACAAACTACAATAGATACACCAAACGTGACAACAGACTGTTGTTTAAAAATATGTGTACTGTACGTAGTATGTGACCGCTATTTTCACTGACCACCAATTAAAGGCGGTAGATTCCTAACGAACTTAGTTTGCGCTTAGAATAAGGCCGTCTGCACACGGAGCAACTCAAAAGAAACTGATAACCGACTCAAATCGCAAACCAGTCCGTGATGAGTTGCAACCTATGTAATTGAATGGAGCCACGCACACGGCGCAACTGGTTACAAACCCGTCGGACGGGTTTGTAACCAGTTGCGCCGTGTGCGTGGCTCCATTCAATTACATAGGTTGCAACTCATCACGGACTGGTTTGCGATTTGAGTCGGTTATCAGTTTCTTTTGAGTTGCTCCGTGTGCAGACGGGCTAAGACGTATGCCTTTAAAAGCATCACTGCTCTACAGTTTCGTGGTAAATAAGTATTGACAGTTTTTTTCTGCGAAATTCGCTAAAAGTTGTTTTAATTGAATAAGATCCCCCCCCCCCCCTTGGAGACACTTCGCGACCCTCCAATGTATTCGCAGCCCACAGGTTGGAAACCTCTGTTTTAGAGGCTGCCACTTCAGGAGGCCACTTTGAAAAGGCGCCGAAGTGTCGAAGATTTTTCTGGATTTTTTTAAGGTAGGATTACGCTCCTCAATAACAGTCCTCCGAAAAGAAAAAAAATTCAGAGTCCGTCGCGAGTTATAATTTTGGCAGCGCGCCAAATCCAGTAGTAAACAGATAAACAGAAAAGTACCAAAATGCGGAAATAATTTTTTAAAAAAAAGGTAAGCAACGATAAGTAATCCTACGTTAATAACCCGCGGCTGTTTCGTTAGAAAGGGTCTTATGGCTGCCCTGTGGTACAGCTCGCTGGTTTTCGGTGCTGAGGGTGCTCGGATCGTATCCCAGCGTCGCGCCACGAAAAATGCCTCCGTTTGTGTCGTCCCTTCATAGGGGGTAATACTGTCCGCCTATATGGTGTCCCCATAATGAAATGGACAGTAAACTGCGGCGTAGTATAGGCGAATATTTGACGACAAGTGCCTCCGCTTAAAAAAAAAAGTTTCGTTAGAAGAGACAACCGGAATTTTTTTTTTCAAGATTGAAAATTTTTTCTTACTATGTAAATGGCACGAATATTAAAACTCGCATTAGATCCCTAATCATCTCGATGTGGCTGTGGAGAGAGTTTAATTCAATATTTTCCGTCTCATAGTTCGTAGAATCAAAATTCATTATTCCTCATATCAAAGAATACTTTTGGCGACAACACAAGCAGATTTAGTTGATTTTTCTAATGCTAGAACATTTTTCTTGCTTTTCTTTGGCTGAGAGCCACGGAAAGGTGGCCTGATAATTATTTGTACCCAAAATTAACCACTCCTTTTTTTTTAACAAGTAGAGCATAATTATTATTTACTTTATTTAATAAAGTGTACGTAAATAAATCCCTAAAGCATCAAGAATGTGTAGAAAAGAAGCAACACGAAATCCTTGTAACCTATTTAAAATACTTAAGAAGCAAACAAAAAAAACCCTAATAAAATATTTAAAACACCTTCTTAAATCCTACTTAAGGCACTTTCTTAAAGTAAAACTTTTAAGTTCTCAAGTAACAGGCAGTACTTAATTTAAAAATAAAATAAACTGTGACAGATGTATTCTGTAAATGAGGCAAGCGAACAAAAGAAAAATGATTCATGGTCCCGTTTTTTCATCAGGACCGCTATCGGGTAAATTTCAAAATATATTTCTTTTAATAATTATGTTTGAATGTAAAATTCTCTACACGCGCAGCTAGCAAAACTGCAATTTAACATAAGCGAGGAATCTTAAGTTTCCGTCCAAAAAGGTGTCATCTTCGAGACTACGAAGTGGATTAGTGAGTAATTTTGATATTTATGCAAAGACTAACCATTTAGTTAGTCGCCCAGTGGCTTAAGAGGTTAAGGCATCAGCCTGTCACGCCGGGTTCGATTCCCGCATGACTTGGTTGTATTCAGGGGAACTTTTCAATCTTTCGCCTGCAAAAGGAGTGTCTATAAAGGGGAGCATCAACCCATAGTCCGTCGCCGGTGTCATCGTTTGTTAATAAAAATTCTTCTGTGATTGTGTAATTTATGTTTCTATTCCCTTGTATTCATATGTACACCGGATCGTCGTGAATATATCTGACATCCCATCAGGGGTCGAACTGAAGGTCCGTACACATCAACATAAATATTATATACTAGCCGGGCTTCGCCTAGCTACGCTCAAGCCATCCGTGTAACATATTTATGTACTTCGTGCCCCACAAAAGAAAAAAAAGGCCTACAAATGTATTAAATTCAAGTGAATAAATTCTCGTCAATTTTCATTCCTGTCGCTGCCGACAGATGGTTGCACCACTGCACCAGATGATGTGATTTCTCAGCAGTGAGTGATTTTAAAATTAAAATATCTCTAAAACTATTGAATTAACAGAATAAGTGTACGCAGACAAAATTATCAGTTTTTGAAGCTCTTTCCAAATATGCAACATTTATGTACTTTCATGAGAAAAAAAAATACACCGATTCCTGTATTTGTCGGCCATTTTTTTTTTTAGGATGAGTCCGTCCCGGTCGCGTTATGGTCACGTGATCTCGACAAACCCGTCTGTTACTTTATTAATATAGATAGATTTGTAATATATACATTAAATTTTTTATTTGTAATATATAATTACATAAATATTATTTACTAGAATTATTTCCCGGCATTGCCCGGGTAGATATATAGATATAAAATTTTGTGTTCATCTGGCCAGACAGAATGCGCTTAGCCCGTTTCGACTGAAATGATATACAAACAATAAGAAAGAAAGAAACTTTGGGGCTGCGGACCTTCTTCTGATTATACGTCTGATTTTATTGAGAATTAATAACACAGTGTTGCGTGATTCGCACGTTTGGATTGAATAAGATTACTGTTTAATTATATTTGTTAGATACTGTTTAATTAGATTTAATTACATTTGTTTGATCCACTGTTTAATTAGAAATAAGTTTTATAATTTACATTTGCCTTTATTTTTATTTTCCCCTTAAAAACGCAGTTTTTTCCACATCACCCAAGAGACGCACCTTTTTCCGCATCACCCAAGAGGTAAAGTGCAAGATGCGTTATTCCCTTTATTTAATCAAAGTAAGGCGTGATTCCGCATGAAGCCTAGGCTCAAAGTTTCTTTCTTTCTTAGTGTTTGTATATCATTTCAGTAGAGACGCGCTAAGCGCATTCTGTCTGGCCAGAAGAACGTGAAGAGCGGGGGGTGCAGCCCAGTATTTTTTTCATGGAATGCATGAAAAATTGTATATCTATATATTTACCCGGGTAATCATTCTTTAAAAATAATTTGATTAATTTTCTTATGCCTTAATATAACTAATGGACTAATAGTTCGGAATGAAAGTTATGTGTCGTTATGTTTCTCTGTTTAAGGAGCCTTTCCTCACACTGCTTAAAAAACCCCAAAACTCTAAAAGATATATCTTATATGATTTCACGGAATAAGTAATTCAAATACATATCGTATGTTAACTCTGCTTCGCGAACTTAGGGGAAAAAACCTGTAGAACTCTTAAACTTCTTCTCATTTTATGATCCTCAAACAATTAATATATTTAGATCAACAGAAGGCTTCCAAAAACTGGCCATGGGACAAACTTAATTTTTCTTTTTTTTCTTCCTTTTTTTCAAATTTTATTAAGTTCTATTAGTTTGAAAGCCACTGTCTTAAATTGTCTAAAGCAGCGGTTCTCAACCTTTTTAGACTCACGACTCCACTAAACGTAAGAAAAATAAATAAACACTTCCTTCTTCCGCCCCGCGCCCCGTCACCCTCAGACCAACTCTCAAACCACCCCTCAAAACAACCCTCTTTTCCCTCACGTATCAAATTTGACTGGTTGTGGTGAAGGGGCTGTATCCACATTTAAGAGATGCGCTTAGGGCCACAAAATCATTAAAAAATTAAATTAAAAAAACTAATTGAGCTCCAAATTTCTTTTTTGCTGCGTTAAGTTTCTCAGTTCCTAAACATTAACTGTGCCGAATTTGGTCCCGGTGGGTGAAACAGTCTATGATTCTATAGCGGACAAACAAACAGACGAGCTCTTTTATATATATAGATTTATTTGGGAATTAGTTTCCTATTACCGAAACAGGAATAAATTAATTTAAGTTTTAGAATGTATAGCTTCGCAAAGTATTTATAAAAGATATACTTAGCTTTATTTTTAAAATTATTATGATAATTTTTGCGAACCCAAGTATATTGAAATTGGACTCGATGAGTTCGGGGGAAGAGGGAGCAAATTTCCCTGGCCCGTGATATTTAGGGGCTCATCACATTGATTCAGGAGCATAGAAAATTTTAGAGATAGCTAGAAAATTTAGACCAATCACGGAACTCAAATCACTAACCACGTGATTCACCAGACCAATTACAAACCATATCAACAAATATCGGCGCCAACGAAATAACATAACGCAACGCTCCGAATGTAGTGTGTACAGGGCTTTAGGCCCCCAGTGTAAGATCTGGGAGCCAAGGTATTTAATCTCGGCCTGCCGCCAACACTCGACGTCGATGACTGAAATACTCATACCCTGTATTTGAAAAATATATATATATATATATTAAACTCTGCATTTCTACCCCCTTTATAATAATAAGCATTTTACTTTCTGTGGACCAATTAAACATTGTTTACAAAAATTAAAACATATGGAGTATTCTAAACAGGAACGCACGGATTATTAAAATTCAAAATTAAAATTAAGAAATGAAACCAATTTCGAAATATAAATCTTCTTTAGATCCAGAAATCATTAAGTATGATTGTCTGAGTGAGCAGTTCGGAGAACTGTCCAAAAGAATCGGTCAGAAAAAAAAAGGTCGTAAACACGTGGATATACAGGGTGAGGCACTATGGACTCCCAGATTTCAAAAGGGCAATAAAAAACGAACGAAACAATTTCGAAGCCGTTCTACAAAGTTTTCCATCACTCTGTTGGTCATCTCTGCGGGAAGGACGACAACTTCTCCGCGAACAGAGGACTCACGGACTCGTTGTACATTTCCAGATGTTCTAATGTTCTGAGGACGACCACTTGGTAAAACAGATCAACTTGCTTTCCTGTTTGAAACCCATCGCTGGACTGTTTTTCGATCCGGAGCGGCATCAGTTGCATAGAACCCGAAGCGCGTCCTAAATGCCCTTTGGGTCGCGGTTACAGAATCGTTGTTTTTAAAGAAGGCCTCGATACAGAAACATCGATGTTCATCGGACGAACTCATGGTGTCCACTGACAACTAGAAAATCCACCCGAACTGTTGCCACCCCCTGCGCCGCCCTACTCCATTCTGCCTCATCCTGTAAATAGGGGGAAAAAACAATAGCAATTTCCAGGACTCCGAGGGAGTCGGTGGCAAAAATCAAGGACGTGTGATAGGGGTCCGTCCGTCAGAGGAAAGGAGGAGTGAAGTTTATGTGCTCAAAGAGAACCACCTGTAAATGAAACAAAGAAAGACGGGGATTAAAGGCTGGATAATAGAGCCGAGAAGACGGAGTTACGAAATGGAATTGAGAATCCAAAGAAAAAAGGCCAAATGATTATAAGAGAGTAGAAAAGCGGGATATTATGCGCTTTTATGAGCATATATTTCTACTATTAACCGTTGATGCGCCAAATCGATGCTATTAACGTTGCATTTGTTCAAATGAACAACTCTGCAATCCAAAACACGAATATTAGACAATAAAGGAACAATTTATCAAAGCTGCTACCCTTTCTCGCTTGGAAGGTTTTAAATGCTATAAACACGTTTTATGGCAAAAATATCACGCAACACTGCCATTTAACCTGCTGTTAAAGCAAGAAAAAAATTATATAAATCTTTCGCTAAGGGAAAAGAAAAATTCTTCATTAAACAAAATTGCTGACGTCATCATGCGCGCAGGGAAAGGGATTCTGGATCGATATTTGAATAAGAAACGTGCCGGAGAAATAATAAAAAAATAGCACGACACAAAAGCAAAAAAACCGCAAACATAAAAACCCATAAATTAAAGGGAGAAAAAAAAAACACTCCGGAAAATGCGCCAGCGTTTGATGAAAAGTATCGCAAAATGAAAGTGACTCATGAACGCTGTGAGTGACAGATTAAGTTGCTAATGGAAAAAAAAGGGCTTCGTGTTTTGCATATCCGGACCTAATTTGAGATGAAATTAAGATGGGTGATAATGGCTTGCTTTGGTAAAGGTTTGACAACTGCAAATTATTAATTCTTCAATAAGGATATGTTAGATGCTAACGATGAAAAAACTGGATGGTACACGGTAATATGATACATACTCCAGTATTAAATTAAAGGAAAATGAATAGAAAATTTAAAATTCAATAAAATAATTTTTTCGTAAGTACACAAACTGTAGGAGAATAAGCTAATACTCCAGACAGTACTACAACCAAAACAAATTAATGTCTGACTGGAGTGTTCCTCAGTGAATGATAAAATAGAATATGAATTCTCCTTTTTTTTTGATAAATTTTCTGCGTACTGTTCCTCAACTTATATAACCTTTTAGTTTTTAAAGAATGTCCCTAGTTCTTTTAATACTTTAAATGCATGTGAGTTTCAAGAACTAAACAGAGTTCTCAGCAAAAATTCTAATAAAAAATGTTAATACATAAGACTATTTTTTATTTAAATAACTTATCAAATTTGAATGTTTATATTTGAATATTCAGCTAAATTTGTCTATAGATCTGCTAAATGCTTAGTATTTAAAGCGTAGACTCAAACAATTTATTACGGATGTTAAGATTTACATAAAGATTTTAAAAACCAAAACTTTCATGCAAAATTATGTTAAGTAATAATTAAACATTTACTACAATTCGCTCTTGATGTATAGGACCTAGAAGCGTCTAGATTACAGCTTTTGCCTGATATTAAACCACTTCTGTTTACGACTCATCCAATTAATTTTTTCCTTGAAATATAGTTTAAAGCGCCTCGAACGATACAATGCTGCGTGATGCAATTTGAGTTTAATGTGTGAGCACATTTCTTATTAATTGTGTGTTATGTCAAACTCGACTACGTTTTTCAAACATGCCCACGCGTTCGCAAAAGGATACACACGCTCTGATATATATAGATGGTAGAGGTGAGTTTGGGCTCAGTTTGCAAGGTCTAAGTCCGCCCGAGTCTGGTAATTCTTAAACCAAGTTTGAATAATTGTGTGTGTAAGACAGCCCTAGCAACGCCCGGGCCAAAAGCTTATTTCTCTTGCAAATTGCTTAAAAACAGAGCAATATTTTTTTAAGTAATTTTAAAATGCGCAGAAGTGTTTTTAATACAGTTTTACATAAACTCTGAAATACCTTAATACTTCTGTTCAAAAAAAGCTATATTTACGAAAATATTTTGAATTTTCGAATTTATATCTAATTTTTTAGCTTTACTTTCAACCGTCGCCACCTGATTCTCTAGGAGAGAGTATATGCGCCACACCCCCAACTATATTTGCATAAATACGCACTTATGTTATAATTTGTATAAAAAAATTAAAAATAAAAACCATGGTGATATCTGCATAAAAAAAATATCATAACTCACTCGGGACCCAGAAGGTTGAGAACCCAAGTTTTAAGAAATACTTATTTTTCGAGCGTTAAGAAAAATAAACAATAACGGAACCTAACCCAGTAAAAAACAATTTGTAAACACATCGCCGAGTTTGTTCTCGAGCTTACCGTTCGGGGACAAACACAATCCGGAAAAAGGTTCACATTCGTACACGAACAAGAGATTGCATCCAGGCTTATTTTGATGTTTGATCCGAATTTGCAAAATTCGAGACAACTCTACAGCCAAGAATGAAAGATTAGAGAGAAAATTTAACGTAATATAAAAACGCAACCTGAACCCAAAACCTTACCGATTTGAACTAATTATTATTATTATTATTATATACAGTGGACGCTCGTTAATTCGAACTCAAAGGTTCTCAGAAAAAAGTTCGAATTATCCGAAGTTCGAATTATCCGATGTTAAGAGAAAATATATAATCTTAAAAGTGTATCACTGAAGAAGAAAAATCTCCTGGTATGTATAACCTCAGAAAATATATTATACTATGCTATCTAAAATTAAACATATTAAAAAGCAATATAAAAAGCAATATAGACTTACCTTAAACATAAAATTAAGCAGAAGATATGCAGTAGAAAGTAAACTTTAATTAAAAATATGAATTACAGTTTTTAGAAGAACTGTAAAATGGATGTTTGGTTTTCTTTATGATGCCTACATTGTTCAGCCAGCTTCTCGATTTGAAGTAACCATTTTTGTATTGGATCAACTGGCAGTGTTTTAATTCCTTTAAGACTTCGTGGATTCTTGGACCTACCAATCACTAATAATTTAAGCTTTTCGCTCCCATCCATATTAGCACAAACTAAAGCTGAAATCCTCTCTTTACTGCTTGTATCTCCTACACAAGCATCCCCTTTAGAATGTAATGTCTTGTTTGGCAAGAGTTTATAAAAAAAATGCAGTTCCGTCCGCATTAAAAAATATCTTTCGGCAGGTAAGTAGAGAAAATCCCTGGCCGTTTCGTACCGAAATTAGTGCATACGTCTTCGTTTACATTAGAGCTTTGGCCACATACAGTTTGATAAGAAATATTGTACCTTAATTAAATTGAGAAATCCCTCCATCACTGCATTTAAAATCTTCAATACCCATTCGACTTGCCAATTCATCAGCCTTCGTCTGCACTAAAAGCCCATTTATCGGAAAATTTCGAGATCTAACATCCTGGAACCATAGCAGTAGAGCGTTTTCTAGATCTTCTTGGGACGCATTTCTCATGCGTTTCCTTCCTCTAGCACAGGGGTGTCAAACTCGCGGCCCGCGACGAACATTTTTGCGGCCCGGCCAATATATTGGCACACAATAATATATAATAAATTAACCGACCCAGAATTATAATAAGATAGGAAGAATTCGCTAAATGTTTTTTTAATGATACTCTTTTTTGCTATTATTAAACAAAATGCATGTATTTATGTTGAATATACTGTAATTAGGTAAATAAACCTACGTTTCTATTAATATTGATTTTTTTTTTTTTTTTTTGACCCACCTATAGTTAAACTTTGCTTGTTTGGCCTAAGGTAGCCTTTGAGTTTGACACCCCTGCTCTAGCAAATTTTAATTTTTCCCATGAATCTAAAATTGGCTCCTTGTTTTTCAAATAAGTTGACAAGGTATTTTTTTTAATTCCATAGTCAGCTGCTAACTTTGTTTTACACTCGCCATTCTCTACTTTCTATAAAATTTCGTCTCCAAAGTTAGGGTTTTGTACTTTCTACGTGTAGACATCCTGAATTTTTACACGTTCACACCACACACTGAGGAAGAAAAACTTGCCAGGTGATGGCCGAATGGCTAGGGCGCTGGCATTCGGTTCAGATACTGAGGGTTCGAGTCCTATTGTTAGCATGGAAGCTTGTAGCGGGTCAGAATCGGCTTTAAACCCCCTGAAATTAAAGCGCTCCAAACCAAACCAAACCAAACCAAGAAGAAAAACTAGATTACATTAACTTGTCTGCACTGCAAGCATAACTGACGCAGCTCCCAAGAATCTGTAGTAAAGACTGGTTTTTCTGAAATTCTAAGACAATCGATACAAATAACAGAAAATGTTTAGCGGAAATGCAATAGTCTAGGAATGCAGGCATGTGCCTCTTTACACAGAAAAGAAATGCAGATGATTTTGACACACAAAATAATAAATACAGCGTGCATTTTCTCCGTTAAATGAGGAAAAAGAATTTTTTTTGTCGAATTTTTAGTTCGAATTAACCGAAGTGATAAAAATTTAGTTCGAATTAATGAGATATTTTTAACATTAATTCCAGTACAAGTTTTTGGGGGCCTTTGGATTAGTTCGAATTAACCGAAAGTTCGATTTAACAGAGTTCGAATTAACGAGCGTCCACTGTATATATATATGTGTGTGTGTGTGTGTGAATTGTATGAACCCATGGCGCTGCTACAATGCGTTGCCACTCACTTGATGCGGCGACAGCACCACTAGGAGTGCGAGGAATGAACTACTCAGACGGAGACAGGCTCTCGGCCAGGCATGACGTTGGCCTATAGCGACAGACGGGTTCCGGAGAGACAGATAGTCTCGACAGGGCAAGACGCTGCCCTATAGCAGCAGGCGTGTTGCGTAGTTAACCCATTACGCATCTGTGGAGGCCTGACGCAGCCTGACGTGTGATGAAATACGTACTGTAATCCAATTTTTGTAAATAATTCTTCTAAATATCAATACAGTGTATAGTTTATGCAGTTAGACTGTAACTTATTTGAATACTGCTTTATTCTTCGTATATGAGAGTCTGGGTTCGCTTTTGAGTGCGGCTTAGATTCTACATATACTATCTACCAATAAGTACTTGGACAACTGTGATACAAAAGAAAAAATATTATTCATATTCAATAGTTGGTAGACTCCACGAGAGGCAATTACAGCCTCAACCCTCCGGGCCATGTTTTCCACAAGTCCTTGTATCACGGCTAGTAGTATTTTCTTCCACCGGGCTTGGAGAAGACACGTAAGTTTCTTCACCAATTTTGGACGGTTGTTGCACCCCTTAATTCGGTAATTCAACTCGTCAAAGAGGTTCTCGATAGGGTTCAGGTCTGGGCTCTGGGTAGGTCAGTCCATTCGGTTAACCCCATTGTCACCATACCAATCCATGGTGGACCTCGCAACATGACAGCTGGCGTTGTCGTTCTGGAAGTAACATGGGTCCAACCCGTAAAACTGTCACAACATAGGAAGCACACTGTCATCCAAAAGAGTGCAGTAGGCGTCGGCGTTGAACTTACCATGAATTGGGACCAAGGATCCCAGTCCATACCAGGAGAAACACCCCCAGACCATAATTCCACCTCCGCTGAACTCTACTGTGGGCACAATGCATTCTGGCAGGAGACGTTCTCCAGGCAGACGCCAGACCCAGACCCTGCCATCTGAACAGTAGAGGGTGAACCTTGATTCGTCGCTCCAGAGAACCCGTTTCCACTGATCTACAGTCCACTTTCGACGTGCTTTGCACTACATTAACTGAACAGCGCGATTGGTCTTTGTGACTGAAGGCTTATGGGCGGCAGCACGACCATGAAAACCAAGCAGATGTGCTTCCTTACTGATGGTATTCATCGAAACACCCCCGGATGCCTGTTGAACCTCTTGGAGTATTTGGGCCATCGGTTGGGTGCGGTTCTTCCGAATTTCTCTGGACAGCAACCGTTTGTCTCTATCTCCCAGTTTCGTGGGTATCCCGACTCGGGACACATTCCGACAATCACCGCTCACCTTCCAAATCACATAGGCCACTGTCGATTTTGGGTAATTCAGCTCGCTAGATATATCCCTTAAGGATCGGCCATTTTTGTGATACCCAACGAATACACCTTTCTCGATATCACATAACTCTGCACTTCGTGGCATCTTGCATGTGACTAATGCCAATGTTGTTTCCTACACGATATTTAACAGCGGAGGGAGTGACGTATATAAGGACCGCACATATCGTCATTTGCGTGGGTGTCCAAATACTTATTGGTAGATAGTGTATAAGGACATGTAGCAAAGAGGATAAATTGTTATCTATATAAAGGATATACGTTCTTATGAAACTATCTGCCTAAAAAAAATCGATTAATTAAATCCAATTCTCTTTCGATGACCTCACGAATGAAATCGGTGGCACTAAGACATAAATCGCACATACGATCCATTCACTTACATGTATGTTTCCAAGCAACAACCACTCTTATTTCAAACATAGTATTCGCGTGGTACCATTACTTTGGTTGAAACACGAAGGGATGTCAAAAATTTAATTTATGAACTTGGGTGACATTCCCTTAGCAAACAGCATTAAAATTATTAAAGTACACAGTTTATGCTGTTAATGTTTGCTTAGAGAAGTGTTTTTCAGCATTTTTCATGTGACTTTTTAATGCGAATATTTTTCTATGCCTCCCCCCCCCCCTCTAGACAGATATTTTTGTTTTCTACTCCCTTTTGATGAATTCCTTTTTTCAAAATGTCTCCCAATTGTTTGTTGCTGGTTACTGTGTATTATAAGATGATGTCTTCTCGGTTTTTGAAACAACACCGCACAACAATTTATTTTTGGTGCATGCCAGTTGCCAAGTATATTCAGTATTTGAGAAATTATCTACCGACTCATGTATCAATTCATTGGTTTGTGTGTTCCGATGTTAAATAAAATATACGAAAATGAAAGCAAAAAAATATTTCAGGTAGTCTTTTTTAACGAAACTACCGCGGGTTATTAACGCAGGATTACTTATCGTTGCTTACCTCTTTTTTATCTTTTTTTTTTTTTTTTTTGGGGGGGGGGGACGCATTTTGGTACTTTTCTGTTTAACTGTTTACTGCTACTGGGTTTGACGCGCTGCCAAAATTATAACTAGCGACGCAGGCCGGACTCTGAATTTTTTTCTTTCCGGAGGACCGTGATTGAGGAACGTAATCCTACGTTAAAAAATAAGACGATCTAAAAAATAGGATTTTGTGATCTAAATCAGCGGTCGAGAACACATTGAAGTTTTAGGTGAGCGTGGAGGGCTTACAACCGATGGTTCTTGTATCACGGAGGATCATTATTTGCATAATAGAAATATTTTGTTATTCAACGGTACGTTACAAACCTTCGAATATTATTATAATGATTATGGTTTGAAAAATAATAAATAAAAGAAGAAACAAATAAAATTTGGGTTATTTTATTTTATAAGTAGGTACATGGAAAGAAAAAAAATATAAATGTAGTATAAATAGGTTTATTACTTATAAATAATTTCTTGAAATTTTAATGAGAGTTTTGACTCTGAACAGAATTAGCTAATTTCTCGTAATACATATATATAAAATAGTTCAGTGACTGACTGACTGACTGACTGACAGATAACGCACACACCAAACCGCTGGACCTAAAGGGCTAAGATTTTGCATGGCGATTCTTCTTATAGTGTAGGGGTGCACTAAGAGAGATTTCTGAAACATTCTTTTTAGATCTTTTAGAATTAAATTTCCAAGCTGTTTTTGTAACTTTTTTTAAGTTTGCATTTAAAATAATAATTTGAAGGCAACAAAATTTATTTACATCACGAGAAAGATCATAAAAATTCATTTAAAATGAAATCTTTTTCGAATCTTTAACTCCATTTTCTGATTTTCGGTGAATTTTTAAAGATTAACTTTTAGAATTTAATTTATTAAATGCTGATCACAAGATTTCTTTTCTTTTTGTGATACTTTAAATTAATTTTGTGATACTTTAAATAAATTTTGTGTCACGTGCATAACAATGAAATAAATTGACAAAAATATTAAAATACGGTAAAATTTAACTTCTAGACTAATTGAGATGGAAGTTCTTTGAGAATCTAATTCAAAATAGTATATTTTATGGATATTAAACATACAAATTAATTGCATACATTGACCATTGTGTTTAATTTGAATATTTTTTCCTGTATTATTTTGTCTATAACAATATCCGTTACGATTTTTTTATAAATATATATATATATATATATTTTTTTTTTGGGGGGGGGGGCATTAATGGCATACATTGACTGTTGTATTTAATTTGAATGTACTCCGTAGCGAAGCACGGGTATTCAGCTAGTTGGGAATATTAGGTGATACTCCCGTTCTTTAAGCAATCGTCAAGACGTTCATCAGTAAGTTGCCGCAGAATGGCGACCAGTGTGCTTTTGGTGGCTTGTTGTCCGTGTTTTACACATTTTTACTCAAGTATATACGGTAGAGCCCCGATAATCCGAACTTCGGTAATCCGAAAATCCGCTTAATCCGAAACCAAAAGTCAAAAAGAACTAAGGTTACAATAAAACCATAGTGATACTAAGTAATATGAAGTATATTTTTTTAACATTACAAGAAAATTCAAAGTTAGACAATGTACTGAACTAATTATTACTCAACTACATTGGTTTGAAAAAATATCTGTTACTTTTTTTTTGTCGAAGAGAAGAATATCTCTCCCTTGAAGCCAAATTACGCCGGCGCTATACCCTCTGCTCCCTGTCACCGTCTGCTTCACCTTAACTCTCGTCTGAGACGTTAACAGGTTCTTTCAAAATCCTTTCAACAATTTGCTGATCGTCCAAAATCTTACACTCTACTGTACTGTACTAGGCAGCGTTCCGCTCTCTTATGACCCATTTCATCCCGAGATTTGGTGATGTTTAGACAGAACTTATAAAATAAACTCTGCAATCACACGTAATATGTAATATTTATATAATCACATGTTATTATGTAATTTTAAGTTTATTTTAAGAATGATTTCGCTTAATCCGAAAAGAGTCTGGTCGCAGTCATTTCGGATTATCGGGACTCCACTGTAATAAAATATGTAAAAGAAATTTCAAAATAAAGTCCGGCGCATTCCAACACCTTCGCGTACCACTTACCTAAATGATCTGAAGAAATTTCTCCCGCGATTAGTTGATATCAAACCTGATTTATAGTAACTTTTTTTTCCTATTTGCAACATATCATACAGGTCATTGCAGTGGACAGAAGAGTATTAGATGTATAGGAAATAGCAAATCGAAGAGCCTAAAAAATATATATAAGGGCTATTCCTATTTATCGAAGAAGGAAAACGAAATTTTGGAAAATTCAAACTATATCTACAACCGAGAAAATTTTAAGACTTTTTAACGTTAAATTTCATTAGCCACCCCCAACACACGTCAATCAGCAAAGTGTAACGTTAAGAAAATAGAAAGCAGTAAAACTAGTGACGGGTTCGGAAAATTCCAGAAAAAAGTTAACAGAATTATCCTTCCTTGTCATGCTAAGGCTGACAAGTCTTGTGTCCCGCGGGGCATATGAATTAAGCCTTGGCAGGAAAGACGAATATCTGAAGCTTACAAAGATAAGTAAATAAAAGCTTCGTAGATTTTGATTCCAATCTATAGGCAAACGGTTTGAGTGAATTGGCATATTTTTCTGTATTTTTTGTTTTAATTGAACGCAGAAACAGACTTAATCTCGATGCTGATTTCAGTGTATATCACTTTGAAATACGTAACCAAGCCGTGACAATTTGACAAAAAAACAAAAATCAAGTATCGGTATAATATCAGAAGCAAGGAATTTCGTTCAAATATTTTAGTACACTGTTGTGATTTATGAAAAATTTTTTTACAGGTTAATAAAGTTTTAGCTTCTCTTTTTGCCTAATTTTTCATGTTTCGTTTTTTTTTTTTGGTCCCCAAATTTATCAAACTTAAAATTTAGAAACATTCTTAAAGCCTACTACTTTAAAATTTAGAAATTGACCCTACAGTTGAAAAACACTGTCTTAAACGTAACTATGCGGCTGGTCTTTTGAAAGTATTACTCATCCGGATTTTTTCCTTACAGTTAAATAGCTCTGATCTGATAGCAAAATGTTATAAGAATTTTTTCTTTAAAGAATTGAGTTTTTCACATCCCGGATTCTCGTTCACCGATATTTTCTATTTACTACTGTATGTAATAGACAACAGTTTTTCTGAAACATTGGTATTGTAAAGACTTTGCCTTAAATAAAAGACTGCCAGCCTTTTTGTATTTAATGCTTTAATTGCATTTCTCGACTAAATACAGGCTATTTACAATATATATATATATATATATATAGATTAAATTCTTGGGCTCACGGCATCGACGAAGAAGGTCAGACTTGAGTTGTCTCTGCGCTCATTCAAGTCTATCTAGGCTCGACAGTATCTCCTTGTCTCCGGCTCCAGCGTCACTCTGAATAACTTAGTCTCTGAATCACGGACTTTTTCTAACTCGCGTCCGGCGACCTTCGCTGAACGTTTTCGAAAGGTCTGGAATACGCCACCTTTCTTTATTCAGTTACGTTCCCAGACGACTAGGCGCCTCCGTACGGCCACTTCCTTTTGGTAGCTGACGAACTGTTCCGCGAGGTGTCGGTAGCACTTCCGGTCTTTATGTCGCCAAGGCTGTCCGTCTCCAGCCGTCTAAATCGATCATGTGCACAAACCGCGCGTTAGTTGGTCTTCCCGGAATTTCCACGCACAAAATATTCGCTATTGTACGGGAGTCTTTACAGTACCATGTTTGCTCGTGTAAAACAAATTACTGATTTTTCATGACATCTTGAATCTCAGAATTGCTGTCACGTAAATTTCTTATAACATTTTGCCATCTGAGCACAGATTTAACTTCTTGGTTTTAACAATAAAAATATGATGCGATATTTGCTACATATTTTCTGAAAAAAAAAAAAATATTTGTTCTGTCATTAACGTAACGTGAACGGAAAGGCACAAAGAGTTGCGTCTTTCTTTAAAATCGTACTCCTTCTTTAAAACGCTAATACACGCATGAAACGAGAAAATAGACATCATATTTTGATTGTTGCTGTTATGTAACACTATTACGCAATTCGTTATAGACAGAAAAAATAATAAACCACTTGTCCCACCAAGGCCGATCCCATAGGTGAGGCGACCCCCTTAGGCGCCGCGTTGAAATAGACGCCAAAATGAAACAGAGTAAAAATACGAAATTTTAAACAAATAAAGAAAAAAAAATATTTGTAGTTAAATCTAATGTATAACAAAATTCGTAAAAATACTCAAATATATGCGGATATAACATACTGTTTTTTTAATTTTACTTTTATTTATTTATTTATTTATTTATTTATTTATTTACAAAAGGCTGAATTTGAGATATCACGAGAAATAAACTGTAAACACATATTTCCAGACGTTATTGCATAGCTCTAAGAATTCTACTAACACTACCTGTAATTGAGGCGGTGAAAGGCAAAGTGGTGTAAGTCCAAAGCGTTTTACTGCAAAAACTACAAAAAATTCCACTATAAATTGAACAAATTGCAATTCATAATAATTATTATAATATTGCTTGCAATTATATTGCACTATAAATTGAACATGGAGATTAAATTTTTGCCATCAGCCAAATAAAGTTGAAAATGTGACTTACACCACTTTGCCTTTCACCGCCTCAATTGTAGCAGGCGCTAAAGACAGTTTTTCTAAGCTGAAATATTTAAAGAGTATCTACAAATAACAACAAATTGAGAGCGATTAAATGTTCTAGCAATAATATCCATAGAAAACACTGTATCTAAAACAATAAATTACAGATATGCAATCCAGCCATTTGCTGCCATAAATGCCCTGAGAATGATTTAGTAATTATTTTTATTGCATAAAAAATTATAATCAAATTTGTTTTCCTTTTCTGCTTTCTTTAAGTCTTGCCATTTTTAAAATTTTTATGTTTTTTTAAATAAATAAAACTTTTCTTTACATTACATTTTCCCAGAATGTCTATTATTCTATAAGTAGAATACTTTTAATAGGGATACATTCATTACTTAAGAGTCGCTCCGAAAATTCGAAAAGGCGCCTTTTTTAAAACTTGCCCCAAGCGCCACAACTGCCCTCTGTCCCCACTAACTATTAAAAACACACTTCTGTTCAATTTCAAACATAGAAAGAGTTTGCAAAACTCATATAACGCAGTGATAATCGATCAAAGATAGTTACAAAAATTTTATTATTAAAATTCGCATTCGTGAACGAGGCGTAAATCGAAATTTATAAATACATTTCAGCACATATTAAAACATAAATACAGCTACTACTGAAACGCTGAAATAGCGAGTTAAGAGGCGAACGAGTCATTTCATCGCAATTCTTAAAGATGACAACAAATAAAATCACCAGACATATGTCGTGTTTCAGCTGCGTATTCGCAAAAGTAGTCTCAGCTATAAGCAAATCTGATTTCAATATGTCAAATAATTCTTACTGTGGGTGTAACCAAATTCGTCTTCCGATTCAGGATCCTCGGCTCTTTCCGCAGGTGTCAGTCTGAGATTACCAGCGCTTCCCAGGTCGATCTACAAGCAGGAGAAATAAAAGTTATACGCACAAATTTAAAAAAGAAAAACCATAGCAGAAATTCCTCTGCAATATTTTATGTACTCAGTGAAAAAAAAAAAAATCGCTGTAGCAAAATATTCAAAACTCTATTTTCTGCAAATAATTTCGAGCACTATTACATAATTAAAAATTAGTTCTGTCAATCAAATTACGCTAAAAATATATTATATACAGTATTTTTCAGACTATAAGACGCACCTTTTCACGTAGGATTAAGTTCCTCAATAACGGTCCTCCGGAAAGAAAAAATTCAGAGTCCGTCCTGCGTCGTGATTTATAAGTTTGGCAGCGCGCCAAACCCAGTAGCAGTAAACAATTAAACAGAAAAGTAACAAAATGAGTTTTAAAAAAAGAGGTAAGCAACGATAAGTAATCCTACGTTAATAACCCGCGGTAGTTTGGTTAGAAGAGATTACCTGAAACATTTTTACATGAAAAAATCGACTTAATTGGGGCGCATCGTAAGGTCCGAAGGTAGCATTAAAATAAAATCAATATTTAATTATATATATTTTATATAGATTATTTATTATATTTTTATATAAGTTTTTATCGTTATTCATTAAGAAATTGAAAATATCTTTATATACTTAACAAAATAAAAAATATTCTTTTCTAAAAATCCTCCCGTAAATTTGAGGTGCGTCTTATCGTCCGATACGTCTTATGGTCCGAAAAATATAGTAATTACAAGAGGCGACTTTTACTAACAAAATTTCTAGTTGGAATTGCTAATTGATGATAAATGGTCAAGAAGTCTCGTGTTGACGAGTACGACGAATTTGAGCGTGTGCAACAGTCAATTTAAAATTCTCCGCGCTTATGCAGAGAAAAACTATTACATATTATTCTCAATTCGGACCTTACATATTATTCTAAAAACTATTACATATTATTATCAATCGTGTTTAGTGATAATCTCATCTGTTTCCAATTCTTTCAGTTCACGGTTGCGACGTTACGTGTCGAACTTTAAATTCGTTCAAGAACCTACGAAAATGAGCTCTAGAGCTCATAAAAACACTTGTAAGTCCTTAGAAGGGAAGTACCGCGATTTGTGCAAATGACCTTTCGACTGATTGTCAAGCAAAAATAAAAGAAGATTGAGAAAGTGAGAGTGATTCACAGCTGTCAGTCTCAATGGAGTTGTGAGCTGTGGAAACGTATTTTCTGAAGTGGTAAGTCAAGCTTCACAAAATCCCATTAATAAATTCGAGTTCCCAAATGGGCTCGGCTTATTGTAAAGTTTGGAGGAGAAAGAGTTCGGGAGTTATTTTTTGTGCTTCATGCAATGGCCTTGATTCAGAATGGTTGAGAAATGTCAAAGATTAAGTATGAGTATTGACATTTTCTGTGCACGAATCATAAGCACTTTATAATATAATGCAGCAAAACTTTAATTAGGTTCCTTCCCTGTATCAACATGGTAATGTCACAGAACATGAAACCGGATGAAACCGGAACATGAAAGCAGTCCTCAGCCTCACAAAATGAACTATCTTTTGGATGAACTTCAATGTCGAGGGGGAACTAGCCCAAAATCTGGGCATTTACCATTAGAAATGTGCCTATGTTAAGAGGATGGCCAGGCAAACAGATTGGATACAGAAAAGGTATATTCTTAAGATTGCACATTTTGTGCTAGAATTGTGCAACTATTTAATCCTTTCGGTTAAAGAAACTTGCATGTTATGTTATATTTATAAAAGGTTAACTTCGCCATAAGTTAGTTTAGTTTTCCCATATTATATTAACATCTTTCAAAAAAGTTTATGGCATGCACTAGAGTTCAAAGTCACGTGACAGAACTCTAACCTGTTTTCCTTTCTTTGTAAAAACTTTCCCCTTTTCCAGTACTTCAGCAATGATATCTTCTGGCAGTTCATCGTCATCGGGTTGAGGTTTCTTTTGGGCATCGACAACATCAGAAGGTCGGGGTACTGTTCCTTTGGTAAGCTGTTCATCGGACGGACTAGCAGGAACAGCAGTGTCTTTGGAGGAACTTCTCTTGATGGTCGACTCGCGAGATGAAGAATTCGAAGAGGAGGCTGAAGGAGTGCCTGGAGTCAGAGGTACACCACCCGGAGACTGCACTGGTGACACCTAGGAAAGGAAAATGGCATATCATTTCGAACTGAAATTAGTCGGGGTATTGCACAACATCCCTGACATCTTGAGGACCGAAAATAGGATTAATTAACCCAAAGAATTACTTTTTATGAAAGCAAATAAATGAGTGAGGAAGGTAAGCCACTAAATCATATTCATTTTCCTATAAGACCTTTTCCATTTTGTTAACTAAGATTTTTTAACTTTGCATAATTGAAACTTTGATTAATTATATACATTTCCTACGGATAATTCAAAATTACAGTATAGTTCCATCACTCAATAAATAAATATCATGTTACACTTCTAAGGACGGATAACCCTATTTTCCATAAAGTTTGTCTCTGTGTATAAACCACGTGCTTAGAGCGGTTATCGAGTATAACTTTATGGTGTCAAACGAGACGTTTACTTCACAACGCTTTAAAACCATCAGATTGTAGTGCTTGTATGTATTGGAACTTGTAAGCTGAATTTCAGCAAGTCACAGTTTCAGGATTTCTAAGAGTTAACCACATATGTCCCAAATTGCAAAACTGATTAATCGTAAAAAAAAGATACATCAAAGAAGTTATGTACCACAAAAATGTTCTTTAGTAATACGATACAAACCGACCAGACAATATGGCTACGCATTTCTTACTTATAAAGCATTTCTCTAGGAAAGGGACGAATGCTAACTATAGTCACGAAAGTTTATTTATTTTACAAATGCCGGTCATTTGGCCACTAGGCCATTAGAACACGGTATCTCCAATAATTCAAGACAAGGGACTTAAAATTCAAACGTGCAGCACACACGTCAAGATGTAAAGCAGTCATAGGTTGGCCCGAATGACACAAGACGCAGTTGGGCGAATCAGGTAGACCAATCCGGAAAAGATGTGCTCGGAGACAGTCGTGGCTCTGTGAAAAGTCTAAAACATGCCATCGCAGGGGGGGACGTTGACGCGGGTAGTCAGGAACAAAAGAAAAATTTTTGCATAGAATAGCCCAGGGCTTTTCCCTACAGGATTCATTAGACCTTGATTTAAAAGCATTTTTGCATGTCATTTTTATAAAAAGCTTAAAAGAATGGTATTTCAAGGGCCTGTTAGGTTCTGCAGAACTTCTGCACTCTTCTTGGATAGACGGTCCGCTATCTCATTTCCAGTTAAACCACAATGTACAGGGATAAACTGAAAGGAGAGCCGATGTATTAAGTCCCCCATCAGTGGGACACTCTTGAATACGGTAGCAGGTGTGGCCTCTGCTGTTTGATAAGGCATATACGGCTGAGTTAGTGTCGGACAAAATGACAGCTTTCTTGACATACACTGGTCTAAGTATGAAAAGACAACAGACGAAAGGCAAGCTGTTGTAGAACTACGATGATGGCCTCTACTTCACCATCAAAATGAATAATATGGAGTCCTACTGGTAAACAGAAGCTGAATAATTCACAATGAACGATAGTAAGACCCTGGAATCTATCCAAGAATCTTACCTATGCATTAGCCAAGAAAGTTAATTTCCAGCAATATGCAGCTTACACTATATCTGTAGATGAGCTAAGTTGCCATATGTTCGAAGACATGGTATAGCTGGAATAGCTCAGAGTGCATTAGAAAACACCCACTCAGTTAAAAAATGCCGAATTTCATCCATAACAAATCTGTACATCATAATGAATTGAATGAAACATGGCACGCAGAAAACATAAGATCGCGAAAAACGAGGCTGCCCAATGAAAAGAAAATGTACGGCAGTAGAGTTCAATTCTAAAATTTTTTAGCAAAATGCTAACATAATTCAGAGATTAAACTTACCTTCAACACAGGAGAGCTTGCCTCAGGTTTGAGAACCTTACTCTCTGGTTCTTCGATAGATGGAGATGATTCTGGGACAGCAGCTGGAGTCTCGACGTCAGGTTTTTTGGGCTGTAGAGTAAAAAAATATAGAATATCACAT
The DNA here is from genome assembly GCA_907164885.2 of Dolomedes plantarius. Taxonomy (NCBI): domain Eukaryota; kingdom Metazoa; phylum Arthropoda; class Arachnida; order Araneae; family Dolomedidae; genus Dolomedes; species Dolomedes plantarius. The sequence continues at coordinate 98,782,969 of OU015497.1, read as the reverse complement.
GTGACAGTCCCATAACGTTATGAATATTTTTTATGACACGCTGCTTTATATTAAACCTAGCTCCTTTGAAATACTCAGTTTAACTGATAAAAAGTAAGGAACTTATAAGTGAATATTTAAAATAAACAAATTGTCTTGAATTCTTTATTGTTAATAAAGGTTTATCATTATCGGGTAGCTCAGTATCGAAAACAATCACAAAAAATATGGAAATAATGTACATTATTATTCCAATTTTCTAAAGGCTCTAAAGTGATGATGCAATTATATTTATGTTTACATAAGGTTTGTCTGAAAATGAAGGTGAAACAATACGGCCATAACTTGTTCCTACTCAACAACATTTGGGTACACAGCAGAGAGGAGCTTGTCGTACATGTGTGTCTAGCTGTAAGTCACTCTGTGTTTTTCATTTATATTTGATACACCATGCGGCTGGAAGTAAAACATCTATGACTGAAAGATTTCTGATCTTTTCACGATGACAGTATTTATTAAGTAACATATGTACATCAAAGTTCGTTAGAAAACGGACATTTGACTGAGGAAGCAATTAAAATTGTTATCAAAAGCTTTAGGGGGAAAATCCATTAGAAGAAAGATTGTTTTTGTCGATTCACAAACAGCCTCTATCCAGCTGAATGTAATTTCCAATCTTAAAGTCCTGTGGCAACCAGCTTACATGTATGTATGACATATGGACTGTAATCAATGGAAATTGTGGAAATTGACAGTGAAAGAGACTTCGGGGTTCAATAACTACTTTCAGACGATCTGGACTCTGGACCTGAGGTAGATAGTTCTGAATTGAAGTGACATCTGACACATCAGAAGGACCACGAGCAGAATATCTCGGAGGAAACTGAAAAAATCAACCCCGATTTTCTCCCTAAACACCATTCCTAGTTGTCAGTCGCAGGTCCAAACTTATGATTATGAAAATGAGTGGACAGTATCCAAAGCCCCCTTGCAAACAAAAGCAAGAAGAACAAAGGTCTTCAAGATAAAGGTAAAAAGAACTAAGATATTGTTCTATTATTAAAGCCGATAATTCTCATAGTGAAATTTGGATGTTGGCCTGCGTGGTTTTGCCTACAAATTTTCACGGTAAACAATTAGGAATACTTGTGAGTTTATAAAAAATTCAGAAATGCTGTAGGAATAAAAAATGGCATAATCGTAGAGAAATAGATGACAGGCAGCTATAACAGGAGCGACAGCACACCTACCTACACATGTTATCCTGAAACTGTACAACACAATAAGACAGACTCTATAAAGCTCAGGCATGTTTGACTGCAACCTCTGAGTTTTACCAAAACTAAAATTGCCCTTCCGATAATACTTGTAATTATGGCACTTCAGTGTGAGGGGCAGATAAAAAACGAAGTGCCTAATCTGTTAATCACTATTCCAAGAACTGAGTTTTAAATTTGTTTCGGAAGTAGGAGAAGTGTCGATTTTGTTCACCCGAAGGAAATAGTATAAGGGATACTATGGAGTAGTATAGTTCTTTTTTTTTTTTTGCTTTCCCCCTTTTTTAGCATAAAGTCATATTTTTACCAGGCAGAGTTTGTAAATGCTGCAAACAGTTAATTACGAAAAATTAATCCAAAGAAAAGGGCACACTCAAAATTAAACACGTTTAAAATGTTTAACTGTGTGAGATATTAGCAACTGGTATATGTACTTATATGAATGATTTTTTTTAAATAACTTCCTTTCTACCATTCTTCTAATGGGAGAGTTTGAAGCACACAGTACTTTTCAAATTTTACAACAATAATTACCGACTCTTAAAAAAATTTTTGGGAGGGAAAAAAAGATAAAAAATGTATTACTTTCAGTGCAGAATAATTTATAAAATTAAGTTTATGCTAATAATTCAATTAAAAACAACAATTTACAAAAAAGAAATCCTGTGATTTTTCTAAATTTACATAGAGTAAGCACATTTGTTAAATGTTGATGTTTCTAAAGCCACCTGGCTGGAAGTCCAGGTCCATATAGGCTTCGGGCTAAGTAGCGCGGATCCGGTTTTATAATAGCCCCACAAGGGTCGGAGTTCGACATGGCTAGATTCCACCACAATTTTGACCGAACATTCCCAGGGGCGACATCTAGGGAGATCGCACCTTCCCCAGCCACTGACCTCATAGAAGGACTTTCATATTCAACGTGCCCATATTCGGCCTAGACACGAAGGTATTAAACGACGCTTGTCGGGATTCGATCTGACCACCCTCAGTACCGAAAACCGACGTGCTACCGATAGGCTACACGTCGGGGCCCCTAAATTTGGTAAATAATTAAAATCAGAGTCACATCTCAGCGGCAACACATCATTATACCCAACTTATACTGACGACCTAAATAATAATTATTTAGGATTTATGCAAGAAATTTATTTGATTGATCAAATTTTGTATTTCCCCAAAAGCGGAAATATATTCAAAGCTGCTAGGATTATAGAGCTAACGAGCTAAAATAATCTAAACGTTAGTATGCAGGACAGTAACTATATCTAAATCAGCAGCATATAATAGTCTTTACTCCAATTAAATCCGAGAAACAATATTCTATTTACAGCAAAGAAGCAATGATTTATGTACGAAGGAACTTACCAGTGGTACTAAGCTCTGTATAACGAATTTCACGGGAGTAGTTGCATTCTTTATGACTTCCACAGCTTTGGCATGCCCCGCATTTCGAATATCTTCCCCATTTACCTAAATATTCAGGAACAAAACATAAGGCTTTACCAGCGGAAATATCGATAGTAGAATGCTATACCTGTTAATGAGGATACTTAGGAGTATAACTTACAGGAAACTTGTGGAAGACGCAAACAGGAACACAAAATGCTAATAATTATAGGTGAAAATCACCCCTAATGCTCCCCGGAATGATGATGGACTAATAATTGAATCAGTCATTTTGAAAAGGAGTCATCTCCATTTTTTAAAATTTTTCATGAGAAGCAAAAAACTATAACTCGCCTTCGCATTATTAGTTATATTAAATTTAGTATTTATTATGTTTATAAGGCATCAAACCTGATGCAAAAATATAATTTGTTGACATTTTTTTAAACTTGGGGAGGGGGCAGAAAAGTTGAAGAAAAATGGAGTTGAGTTTTTGAAAAGTGGAGATGACTCCTTTTCAAAATGACCGATTCAATTAGTTCGACACATACAGTCATCCCTTTGTTTTATTGTGGATTTTTAGAAGTTGTGTGCTCCTGTTTACTTTGGGGTATGTTGCGTGGAAACTTCCAGAGGGCATTTTAACATCTCAGATAATTTATATTGACGTACTTCTGACTGATTGGAGAAAATTTGTACTTGATTGTATTCTATAATGCCTCAACTTAACAAATTATTACTTTCTTCCCGTTGTTTTAGGGATATAGATGAGGAAGAATGCAGTTATGTTTTATTTTATCTTAAGAAGGGCAACAAATTTCATAACTACTGCAGTATTACCTCTAAGGTGCATTTACAAGCCATCCAAGATTACGTGAAATTAGCTTTCGCATTGTCACCCACATAGTATAGTGGTTAGCGTTCTGAGCTGCTACCTAGTGGGCTTCGGTTCAAATCCCGATTAAGGCTTGGCTGTTTCCGTGGCGTCCCTCTCATGGTGAGCAATGTTGGCTCACCTATATGGTGCTTCCATAATGAAGTAGCCAGCAAAACTTCGCGGATATTCATGGGACAATGTCAAGAAGCACCTGCTGTCAGAGACAAGTGCCTGCCGCATTGAAAAAAAAGAAAACAAGCTTCGCATTGCTATATTTTGAAACCAGCTGGAATTATAAAACAATTTTGTTTACACGGGAGAAAAAAAAAAACTCTATGCAAGAGATCAAAAGCTTCCTGTCCCTTAAATTTTTATTCTCAACTGAGAATCAATTTCAAAGAAAATAAATTTCATAAAAAGTCTAGACTAAGAGAGTAAAGCTGTTTATGAGATTACGACCCTAAAAACTTAAAGCTAAATTCTGCTGTTTTCAGAAAAATTCTTATGAGTTGAAACATTTATAAAAGCATCTGTTATTTATTAAAAACTAAAATATAAGATGGAAACATTTAAGAAAAGTAAGAAAAGAAAAGGAAAAAGGGAACTAAAACGAAAGACATGCTGTCTAATCTTGATATTTGCGCGTTTAATTAACTCGGAAGTTTCCCATTGTTTAAGTATTTAAACACGAAATATTTTGGAGTTTTGCAGGTTACTATTAAACTAAAGTTATTATAGTCTATAAAAAAACCTGACTTTACTGAATATAGTTTAGATTTTAAAACCATGAATAGGTCCCCCTGAGATTAGAACATTGCACATGTTTTGAATCACATAATGCATTTTTAATATATTTGCCTCTCTCAATTTCTGTAAGCTTGAGAGCATCTGTATTAGTCTGCATTATTGACGCAGTATTTTTAAATCTATAAAATGTACATACTGTACAGAACAATGCATTGTTTTACTTTTATTCGGGTATCAAATATGGTATCATAACAGTATCATATTACAGTAGGAAGGAGCGTAGAGATACTATTGGAATTTACCAACTTTCAGTAATGATTCTAGTGATTGTAGATGGCCAACTGTATATACAACGATCATGTATCGCCTGTGCAAGCAATACTTAATTTTAACAGAATATACGAACCTCTAATATTCTGTCACCTCTCTTCAAAGTTCCATTCCATCCAGCAGGACTATCCGACAGGACATTCTTGATGAATATACCACCATGAAATGAGTCAACCTTTCCGGATATGATGCTGATGCCCAAGCCCTTTTCTGAATCTCTCCAGAGCTCTACGGTGCGTTGGGGACCCCACTGTCGTGACAAGCCAGTGGGGGTTGATTCTCCAACCAGGTGCTCAATGGTCGTAGGTTTGGTCTTCGCTGTAAGAGAATGAATGAGTTTAAGCAGATTGTTTGTCGCTATCGTTTTGTAATTTATAGTCATAAACAAAGCAAGAGAAAGAATCTCTTTTGATAATGTATTTTAGGTTAAATATATATATATATGTGCCTGGCATCCATTTGTATCCACAACTTAGAGGGTTGGTTTATCAGGTCAAAAGTGTAAAATATTTAATATTGAAAATGCTACTCGTACAAATTAAAGAATAAAGTGGATACCAAAAATTACGAAGCAAAAAACTTAACAACAAATACAGAAGAATTCTTTTTTCTACTACTCTCGTACCGGGGCATCGTAGTTGCCATGCAACTTTTTCAAAACGTGAAACACAAATATTTTTAAATGTCGTCTGCATCGGGATTCGGTTGCAGACTTGCGATCGCTACAATTCCTTTTCCTTTTGGGCTAGGCTAGATTCTATCCACGTACCGATTCCTTCTAAGATTTTCCCATGCCTTTCGCTTCAATTTGAGCTGGTCAGAGGTCCCTGTAACCTTATGACACACACCATTCTCGGATGAGAGACGAGAGAGGCGTCGTTTTGAATAAGGAGTAGGAAAACATAATACAGATTTATCCCTCAACCTCCCAAAAATAAAATCTATGGAAACTTTTGCTCACATAGGGATAGGAGTTGTGTCAATGAAAAGGTCAAATTAAAATTTATGAAGCAACTAAATTTACCAAATCACTGATGAATTTTTCTACCTGCCACAAATACTCATTTGATGTTTAGGAATGTATCGAGTCCTTTATAGAACAAGACTAGAAGAAAAAAAGTAAGACCAAAAGTCTATTCAGATACAGTTGGGCATTTCAGCAATGAATATTTGGTAAATTTTTGTATTTATAAAAGGCATAAATAAACTGTTACAGCCTTTAGAACAATTACGTGTGAGAGTACTAAAAACATTTAGCATTGAACAAAGGTCTTTTTTTTAAGAGGAAGATTTTTGCTTCTGAGGAAGGGGGGGGGGGGTCGATAAAGATTACTATTGGATCCAGTGACATAGTCTGAAAAAAATTCATGTGGGGTTCACAAGTCCGTTTTCTCGTTAATAAAGTTGTGATAATGTATGTAAAACATGAATTTCAGCCCCCCTCCCTACACACATATACACTCCAGATGTGTCAAAGTGGAACTTTTTTTGTTTATAAGCACTTGTAAACAAGAATAAATGCTCTCCTACCCTCCAAAAAACATAATAACAACAAATAAATGAATAGATCAATGAATTTGGGTCTTTTATGTGCTACAATATGATACTTTATTACGTTTTCTTCAGAAATTGCAGGTCCCATCACCAAAAGTATTTTTTTTTTAGCTACATACCTGCCTTGGGAGGGGGGAGGGTTGATCTGGAATCCCACCCAACCCCATGACGACATCGCTGCATTTGAACGTCACTGGAAAAATATCAAGAAACTCGAAAAATATTCGTTAAGTCGAAGTTGCTTAATCACAATCTGAGAAAAGAAACAAGAGCTTTTTATGGAAGACAGTATACCGCGTTCCAGTCTCCCACGTCAAAACATATATTTTGTGCTTCCCAAAATACAATCTTAAACTAAAAAATAAAATTAATAAATTACATGCCAGGTGTTTACTGTAACTCCTAGCACAGGGTACATTTTTAATTATGTTGGGGAATTCGTGGGAAAATATCTGCAGAACTACAAAGTTACAATACTTTTGTGAATCTACACTGGTGTAAGAAATTAAGAGAATTTGCAGACTTGGTTAATTATCTCCAGAACTACTGTACCGATTTTAATGAAATTTGATATGTACATACATTGATACAATACAAAACAAATAATCATTCAATAATTGTAATACACACGCATGATCGTGCGTAACACTCGTTGGAGTCGGAAGGTATGAAACAGCGGTTGCAGAATAAACAAAAAATGGGTTAATAGATGGGTTAATAGGGGGTATTGTCCCCTCTTACAGATATACAGGTCTCGCAGCGTGATTTCATAGTTGAAATAAGGCAGTTTATAATTTCCTGTGGCAATTGGTCCCACTCGTTCAGCAACGCTGTTTTCATTCCCTGGATGGTTCTCGGAGGGGGGTTGCGAGTTGCAATTGCCCTCCCCAGAGCGTCCCAGACATGCTCTATAGGGTTAAGGTCTGGAGATCTGGCTGGCGAATCCATCCGGTGAATATCCTCACTCTCTAGAAATTCGTCGACCAGAAGAGCTCTATTTGGCCTCGCGTTATCGTCCATTAAAATGAACTCAGGGCCAACTGCACCCCTGAAAAGGTGAACATAGGGCTCCAAGACCTCATCCCTATATCTCACACCAGTCACATTGCCTCTTTCAAAGACATGGAGAGGTGTGCGGCCATCCAACATGATGCCTGCCCAGACCATTAAACCTCCTCCGCCATAATGGTCGATTTCGCGTACATTGGAGGGTAGGTAGCGGGTCCCTGGTTCTCTCCATATGAACGTACGGCGAGAATCGCTGTTTAGGCTGAACCGGGACTCATCAGTGAGGAGAACGATCGCCCATTGTTCCATACTCCAATCTCTATGCTCTCTGCACCATGATAAACGGATTCTCCTGTTCGTAGACGCGAGCGGGACGCAAACAGCAGGTCCTTTTGCAAACAACCCTCTCTCATGAAGTCTTTTGGAAACAGTCACCCTTGATACACAGGTTCCTGTGGCTGCATACAAGTCACGAGAGAGCTGAGAAGCTATAGCACTCCTGTTACGCCTCGCTATAATCGACAAATGGCGATCTTCTCTGGCCGTCGTGGCTGTTGGACGACCTTGCCCAGGCTTTCTTTCGATGGATCCAGTATCCTGGAACTGTTTCCATAAGTTACACACGGCGCTGGGCGTTAAATTGAACTCTCTACAAATTTGGACTTAAGATTGGCCTGCTTCTAGCCTCCCCACAATTCGCCACCTCATCCCATCATCTAAACGTTGGTGGTTACTCATTTTTACTGTTACAATTTGAAATTAACCGATTGCTGCAAAATAACACCAAGAAATTCGCCGAGGTGTGCTAGCGAACGAAATGCGTCTTAACTTACGCGCGCTTATAAAGCCTGTTTCTCTACTGGCTCAGCCTACACACACGTGTGCGCTTACGTATTTGACGTACAAGATTTGCATTTTTGTCTAGAAGCAGTGGTTTTACGTTCAGTTCAGTTCTTTTCATGAAATTCGATAAAATATGCAAATTCTCTTAATTTATTTCACCAGTGTAGTACAATTGCATGCATTACTGACAGTTTACTGAATTAAAGTTTGTGGCTATTAAGTCACAAACATTCCATTCCCCCAAAATGGAAGTTTCTGTGAACAATATGATGTCCATTATGTGTGTGCTATTGAGTAAAGAGTTTTATATCAAATGGAGCGAAAATTAATCCCCTTAAGTATTGATGCATGAGAATCCGACTTAAATTATTTTGTGTTGATAAGACTACCTGTTGGTACATTCTAATCCTGTTACTTGAAACATAGGAATGTGTTATCGAACATGGAGTTAGTTACCTCAGTTCGAAAGCGAATCTTTGGGAGACAGCGAAGATATGATAGGTTTCAAACCCACGGTCCTTGCTCCACAAAATATCCCCCGAAAGAGGAGGTCTTTGCGAACAATATGATGTTCGTGATATTCAGTGTTATTCAATAAGGAGTTTTATGTCAGATTAGACGAAAAGAAATCCCCTTAAGTGAGGTAGTGTTGCATTAGAATCCGTAAAGTATTTTGTGTTGACTAAACTATCATTTAGTACATTTGAATCATATGTCATAAGGGACGAAAATAAATATCCTTAAGCGAGGTACTGCTGCATTAGAATCCGACCTAAATTATTTTGTGTTGATTAGACTAGCTCTTAATGCAGTTGAATCTGGTCACTTCAAAGAAGGTACGGTGGGTGTCCCAAATATCGCCCCTGTGCCTAATATCGCCTACTCGTGTTTCTAAAGTATGATTCACGCTATGTATGAGGAAATGTAGCAACTTCTTCGTTCTGGGTTTGCAATAACAGCGGCGATAGCGACAACGCTCTTATTACTGACAACAGAAACTATATGGCGTCTGAACTTGTTTTGGCTGTTGTCTTTGGCTCCAAAGAATCAGAATTCAGTGAATGACCAGGTATGTGCATCCAAATTCTAATTTTGCTTATACCATTTAAAAGTGCATTAAACAGAGACTTTGCTAGCAACTCCTTTTAACAGGTGCTCCTAATTTCGCCTGGTAGGCGGTAAGTGGAACAGAGGTAGGCGAAATTAGGAACCGCTCTGGAGTTCACTGGAAATTTCAATTTTTCCAATTTAGCTACACAACTTAAACTGGAACTGGTTTTGGAGCTGGTTGATCTCGGGATACCAAAGAAAATAGTTCTCAGGGATGTTCTTTGAGTTTCCAGCCTAATCAGAAACTAAAAAGTGGATGAAATGTCGAAAAAAAAGTTAGGGTGGGCGATATTTGGGACACCTACCCTCATGCGCCTTCACGCAGCGATTTAGTTACCTCTGTTAGGAAGCGCATCTTTGGGAGACAGCGAAGTCCTGATGGGTTTGAAAGGCACGGTCGGCTTCACCTTGCTCACCACCATACTGTCCAAGGTCTTACCGGCCCCGTCCGTCGGGGTGGTCACCCGGATGACGGGCTTGGGCGGGGGCACGCTCTGCCTTGCGCCCGACAGCACGATCGGCGAGATCTTGGGCAGCGCAATCTTGGAGATGGAAGACACTGCGTCCTCCGGCTTCGGAGGCACGGCTTTCGTTGTCATCGCGACTACGGGCGAGATGTCTTGCGGCTGAATTCGGATTTTCGGGAGGACTTCCGAGATGAGGGTCGGGGGTGGGCTCGACGGTAGTTCGGGAGGCTCGCTTTCAGGCACATCAAAATATTCGTCTTCTTCTTCGTCGGATTTCGTTTGAGATCTGTGGTAAGAAAGCGACAGGCCGAATAATTATAACTCCGATGAACAAGAATCCAATATTAAAAAATTTTTAAAAAAATTGTTTAAAAAGGTATGCTTTTCTTAACTTTTAAAACAATGAATTTAAAGCGTTTTTAAGACGTTATTGGTAGAATGTTTGTATTTGCTTTTAATTCGTTATGGTACTGGCGCCATCTCTCGATCATGGAAAAAAGTGTGTAGGTGATTACGATCTTTTGAATTAGACTTGAAGGGAGGAGTTTATCTTAGTGAATTTTTCACTCGAGTTTAGAGAAATATGATTTTTAAAAGAAAAAAAAACTACGTTTTAAAAGTTTTTTACGATTTAAATTTACCGTGTTTAAAACCTACATTTTTCTCAAGTTTTAAAAATGTTGAATTTAAATTGCATTTTAAATTGTTATATATAAAACATCAATATTCGTCTGAAATAGTTATATTACTGGCGCCATCTAGTGATCGTGAAAATATAAATGTTTACATATTATATGTTAAATTACAATATAACAAAGGAGTTATATGGATATATTAAAAATAATTTATTTAAATCTGTACAGGATCATTTTCTAAACTCTTCCCTTTGACATTTAAAAAAAATTAAAATCGTTTCTCATATATATATATATATATATATATATATATATATATATATATATATATATATATTGCAGTAGCTAGCAAATCAAAGGTTGGAAGACCACATCTAGCTAGTATGTATGCAAAACAATTTATTTATATTTGCTATTAGACGTTTATAAAAAAAAAACTGAAACTATAATAAAAATCAAAAACTGAAGTATAATTATAGCGGTGTTGTATATAAATGCAATAAATTTCAAAACTATGTCTCATTAAAGAGAAGAATTAACTATCAAAATAAAAATTCCATTTATACTATACCGTTGTAATTGGCGTAAGGAATCAAGAACAGGTCGTTTAGGATTTTGCTCGGGTGCATTATCAGCGGCTATGTACTGCACTCTGAAATTAATAAAATTAATAAGAAAGCTTTAAAAAAACACTCTTGAAAAAGAATGGAAATGTTAACGAAATGAAATTGAATCAGACGTACAATACAATTGATGTGCATACATTTTTAAATCCCATGTAGCATCGAGGCTTAACGACGACTTAACATTAAGTCTCAGCATGACAGGGGTCTCTACAGTAACACCACAGCAATACAGAAAATGTACGCTTTATGTTTCCAATTCTGTGACCTAGTACGTTACATTGTGATAATACAGTGACATCACATACCAGGGGTAGCTAGATAAGAGTTCAAGACCTGTGATGGCAATTAATGTAATACCATATATGTGTTTGTTTTTTTACAATAAAATTCGTGTTTGAAGTTTCTACAGTATTAGGCTATTTTTTAACAACTTTTATAAGCTAAACGACCATAAAATTTTATATGAGTCGAAGTGACAAGCACTTGATTGGTAATACGGATGAAACGATAGAAATAAGAACATAAAATTTAATATAGGAAAAAGAAATATAGGGGAAAAAATTAAGAAAGAATTCAAAGATATTTTTCTCTTACGCACTGATATATTAAATTCTTCTAGAAATTTATAGGGGGGAAAATAGCCTCTCGCTCAAAAATGAATCTAAAATAAATTTTATTGTAAAAAAACAATAATAATAATAATTTATGTTTGTTGTTGTTGTTGTTTCTAATCCTCTAGAATCCGAATATAAATTCAGATGACATCCATGAGGTTGTTGACTCGGGCAAAATCAAGGACGAGAAGAAGGTTCTTTAATGAGATATTCTCTGGTAAGACCCAGACACTCCAAAATGTGCTCCAGGAAGGCCTGCATTGTGCAGATGGTAAAGACCTTTCCCCGTCAAAAGAGAGTCTCCTGAGGTGTCCACTAACAAGAGTAGAGTGTGTAGTTTGGGAGCTTCTGTCGCAGTTTAGGAAAAAGGGAGTTCCAGGACAAAAGATGTTATGTAGGGCCTTTCTGACTGAATGTAGTTCACGGTGAGTGAAGTGCTAGAAGATGACGTATCCTCGCAGCCCACCTTCGCCAATTTCTCCGCAACCTCATTGCCATGAATATCCACATGGGAAGGGATCCAATGGAGGTGAACTGCGTGAGACTGAGAAATCATCTAGCGTGCTTAAGATAGAAATGCTGGTTCTATCACTCAGAGATAATAATTAATACCTTAGAAGACAAAGTCCTAAATACTTTTATATTTAATGTATTTAAGGGTTTCACAGCCTACGCTAAAAGTCGGAATAAGCTAGTTTTCGAACAAAAGGTACAACCAAAAACTGTGACACAAATCAGCTATAAGGTACTTTAGAGATATTTGTAAACTTTCTCTCGGCCGTTTCGAAATAGTTGCGGTTTAAACAGTTATGGTTTCAAGGAAACTGGGGCTTACAGGACATCAGAAGAGGATTTGTCGACACTCCTGAGTATTTCGCCTACTTTCCTTGGCTCCACGTCCACGAGTGACTGACTGTTGAGGGAAACTAGGACGTCTCCAGCATGAAGTCGACCATCCTGACAGCTGGAGCTGCCAGGGGTAATGGAAGTGACCACCACGCCGACAGAATCCACGATGTTGACGCTGACTCCTGCAGGAAACAAGATAGTGAAATAAAGAACAAAACTGGTGAATCCTACACCGTGAATGCAACTCTTTTCAAAAGTAATAAGTTGTACAAAACTAGTAAAGAGTACGGTAGGCACAAAATTTGAAAAGGATGCAGAAAATTTACATTTTATTCGAATAGTGTTTTTCCACACAGGTATACACTGGTGTCCAAATTAAGGTCACAAACACATTTTTGACAATAACTCAAAAAAGCTACTGGTAAAATTGATAAATTTTTTACCATATATATTTTGGGGAAAGGGTAACATAATGTTAGCATTCAATTTTGAATCAACGGTGCTTAGTGTAAGTTTGCTAGCAGAATGTGAAAGTTTCAGCACCTGGGATTGTTTGTCTGCAGAGTTACGATTCTTGCATTAAATTCCCCAAGTTTGACAGATTTCGGTAGGAATTAGTTGTCCTAATTGTTTAGACGACTCACTGAGATGGAGAGTCATCGGCAGGCTGGAAACTAGCCAATCTCAAACGGAGGTGGCTCAATGCCTACAAGTGGCACCAAAAGAGGTATCCAAGTAATGGCAATAATTCGAAACAAGTGGTACTGTTATCAGAAGGCCCTGACAAGACCATCCACGAGAGACGACACCCGCACAAAAACGTTACGTGGCATTAAATTCGTGACGGCATTGACAGATGACGGCTAGAGAGAACTTGAGAGACTCTCTTCGGACCTTGCAGCTACGTCTGGAACAAGTTTCCAGGCAAGCTGTGTACAGACACCTAGCAGCGAAGGACCTTTTCCTTCCGGCGACCAGTGTTGTGCCCCCTCTGACCACACCGCACAAGAAAGCACGTTTGCCGTGGAGCCGAACACATCATTCTTAGACACAACAACATTGGAGGCGTGTTCTTTTCACTTATAAATCCAGATTCCGTATACAAAGCGATTTTCGACGAGTCTTTATCTGGAGACAGCCTGGGACCCGCAATCATGCCTCCAACATAAAAGAAATCGATACCTTTTTGGTAGAGGAATCCTTGTCTGGGACGGCATCATGTTGGGCCGCTGCATGTCTTCGATGCAGTCAGTGTCTCTGCACAGCGCTATAGGTATCAGGTACTTGAAGGTTATGTGAGGTTGTTCCGGAGTGCTTCCGGTTCGGACTTCTTTTTTTTATGGACGATAATGCGACGCCGCACAGAACTCACCTTCTTGACGATATTTTGGAAGAGGATATTCGCCGTATGGAATGGCCAGCGATGTCGCGGGACCTAAATCCTATAGATCATGTTTGGGAGGGTCTAGAAAGAGCCATTGCACGACTCCCCCCCTCCACCTTCACAGCACCCACCAGGTGTTACCCGCGCTTTTGTTGCCACAAGCATTTATCAATATATTCATTAACAGTATGACGGTTTGTTGTGCAGCTTGTATAGCTGTGCACTATAACCACATACCCTATTAAACGGACCGTTCCGAAGATACGATGCTTCATGGTTTGACCGTTTTTGGTCTAATTTGTATATCGTTAACAATTTACCTGTTATTCACCTGTTGATATGTTAGTATATGCTTTGTTATTGTATGAGCCATCTCTGTACCAAATTTCGTAGCAATAAAAAAATTATTCCTCCAGATATCACAGATTTTGGACACCAGTCTAATATATATATATATATATATATATATATATATATATATATGTGTGTGTGTGTGTGTGTGTGTGTGTGTGTGTGTGTGTTAGTTAATGTTAGGCTCAACGAAAACGCTCATTGAACGAAAAAAAAGTCCACAATGTATTATCCGTGTTACGGCACTTATAAAAATAGCCAGAACGCGCTGTGGCTAACTCAAAAATACCACAATAAGAAATTCGCATAGTGGCTCTCATGATATTTGATGATATTTGACCACTACTGGTTGTGGTCATTAAGAAAAGCCATAAAGCGTTCTGAACGTTAGCTGATGCACGATACGACGGACAGGTTGTAATTTATATCTAAGTTTATGTGAACAATGTCAACTGAAAAAAATATACCAAAACATGGTTTAGTGGTGAGACTTATTCCGGGATGAAGCTAATTCATGGAAAACCTAGACATTCTCAAAGTCAAGGTTCGGTTGAGCGGTCAAATCAGGACGTCCGTGACATCCGTGTGTAGTAACTTGGATGGCTTACAATAATTCACAGAAGTGGCCAGAAGGACTGCGATTTATATAGAGTAAAAAGAACCGTGCTCTCTATTCGGCGATCAAGACAAGTCCGGACGAAGCTATGTCATCTACCTCAAAAATTGAAAGATGATGAACAGTTAAACAAAGTTGAGAAATTAAAAAATGAAAATGCTGGAGAAGTATTAGAGAAGAAAGATGATAATGAAATCATACAAGAATCGAAAAAACAAAAAGATATTATTTTATAAAAAGCTGAAAATTTAAATTTAATAAAAAGTCGTGTTATTTGTGAAAATGAGACCTCAGGAGCTCACAATTGTTCAGAGTGTCATAAATATGTTCACGTTATCTGTTGAGAAAGCAACGAGAATGAGGGATTTGGGGCAAATGTTACTTGTCAGGTCTGTTTTAGAAAGAACAGCATCAATGCTGAGAGAGAATATGCCAAATCCGGCACATAAAATGATTTCATCATCCAACTCAAAATTTCCTGTAGTTGAAATTGGATCTAATGTTTCAGTTAGGGTACCTGATGTTGATAGAGGATGTGCCGCTCCCAGAAATATTTTAGCTGTTGTTATGAGCATTAATCCATCACGTCTCTATCAGTTAGGAAACAAGGAAGTTTTTGATCGACTTTACGCTCGTAATTAATTCATAATTTCAGAGAGTCACTTTATTAACATCCAGGACGTAACCTCAACTCCATTAACACTTCTCAGCATCTATGTTATCATATGGAAGATGTGGTTACAACTTGTCCGTCGTATCGTGGTTGTATCACCTAACGTTCAGAACGCGTTATGGCTTTTTTTAATGACGACAACGCGTAGTGGTCAAATATCATGAAAGCCACGACGCGAATTTTGTATTGTGGTCATTTTGAGTTATCCACCACGCGTTCTGGCTATTTTTTAAGTGCCATAACACGAATAACGCGCAGTGGATGTTTTAAAGAGACCACAACGCGTTGTGGACGTTTTTTTTAGCTCAATGAGCGTTTTCGTTCTTTGATCCTAACTTCGTTCTTTGATACCTTTGTTGTTGTCTTTCAACTACTTCCATTTCTGATAATGGCACCTGGCTGTCGCTTTAGAATATCATCTCATATACTGTACTTGTATGGTCCTGTGTACAAATGAAACTAACTTTCTACTGTCCCGTTAGGAAAGTCTAACTGCGCGCCACTTGGCGTCATGTAATAGCTTGAACTAGTCGAGCCAAGCAACCTCTCCTCTCTTCAATGTATATAGCTTTTGTAAATATCCTTAAACTTTTTATATTCTTTATAAATATTGAACTCAACTAAATATCAGTATTGTCCATGGCTCTCCTAACGGGACAATGGCAAGTCTGTTTCATTTGTACACGTGAACGTACACGTACAGTATATGAGGTGATATTCAAAACCACTGGGCCACAAAGAGAAACGGAAGTAGTTTGTAGAAAAGGAAAGATAACATTAAAGGTACAGAATTAATGAATAGTGGGGCATTATTATTATACACACTGTAAGGCGCGCCATGCCTGGTAACCCGTGTCAAGGTTGGCGTGTGGCAACCCTACTTCGGAGGGGAGCGTTGTTTTTCAGAGGGGGGGGGTTGAACGTTAGAGGAGAATGCATACGCCAACAGGGTTTATCTGACGAATATGGCTCTGTATGCCAAATCCATCTCTTTTTAATTACTTTATATGTGTTGTATGTTCTGTGTCCCTTAAAAACCATGTAATAAAAGCTTGGGACAAAATTCTGGAAGTCTTTTTTGTGTCGTCTCTGTTTCTCGCAGAAAAGAAACCCCACGCAAAGCGGTTAAAACCGTCACATTGGTGTCATTCGTGGCGTGCGAACAGAGACGGGAAAAAAATGGTTCAGCGGCGATGGTGCATCCAAGATGTTGGAATCCTCGAGGAGCGGTGTGATGTCCGAGGGGGTGCTGTGTGATTTCGTCGATAAAGAGTTTCGGTCGGCCGAAGGTGCTGATTTTTGAGAAGTGCAATCGGCGTGTCCAGTATTGCCTGTTGGCATAATCTATTGTGGACAGTATCTGTGTATCAAAGGCATGTTCGGCAGTGATGGCGTGTTCAGTTGCGAACATCGCTATTTTGTTTGGCGTTCATGCAGTTCTTCGTATTCTACAGTGCATCGTCGTGCGTAATGTTCCGGAATGTGAACAAATTGTGCGTTGTGCCATCATGATCATCGTGAGGGAAAACGACCGATTTTAAGAATTAATTATATTACAGCCAGCGAAGACCCGTAAGTACTGTAATTTTCCAATGTTAAAAAGTGAGCCAACTCTCAAGACTTCTTCAAGTCAAATTAAAATAAGCGAGTGCTTTGGTTTTAATGTATTATAATAACAGTTAAAGTTTGTTCAGTGATATAAATTTTCGTTGATTACTTTTGGTTTTAAAATATATTCTATATGAATAACGTGCTTTATTGGAAATTTAACATAAATATGTTTATAGCTATTTAACGTAATACGATATTGAAGGCGACAATTTTACTTAATTAAATATTCTTGGTGAAACTGAAATCATTGACAATTACATAATTTTGTTTTGTGTTAATGAAAAAGAGAGTAGCGTTGTTTTGTTTTATTGCTTAATGACAAACGTATGATTTTAAATGATTTTGATTTATTTTTTAAATATGTTTTTGAATTTTGATAGCTATATAAGTTGAGTTTCTCATTATTGATTTTGCATGCATATTATTTTCTTTTGAGTGTTGTTTCTGTTTTCGATTTGAATTGTGTTGTAAGGTAATCTGGCATTAGGTGTGGCTGAAAAAATGTCTTTCCTAAATAAAAGCAGAAGACCAGATTTATTCTGTCTAGCTCAAGATTTTGGTGAGTCACCTGACGAAAACATGTCTAAAACCGATCTGAAAAACTTAATTATGGCTAATGATCATTATGAAGAGGAAGTAGCGAAAGAATATTTAGAAGCTATTGTGGCGGAAAGGTTAGAACGGGAACAAAAACTCGAAAACGAAAATAAGCTTAAATTTCAAGCAGAAAGAGAAAAGGAAAAACTTGAAAGCGAAAATAGATTTAAATTTAAAGAGAGAGAAAAGGAAAAATTTATGCTCGAAAAACTTCGCCTAGAGGCAGAATTAGCTAGGAATAGTCAAAATGTAGTTCAGATCAGTGATCCAACCGCTCGCGTCAAATCATTAGATGAAATAGTCAAAATGGTTAGGCTCTTAACAGTTAAGGTTCCCAGTAAGTCAGATGGGTGGGACTATTTTTTCTCAAGTTTAGAGAAGGCGTTTGTAAACGAAAATGTCAGTGACGAATTTAAACCTAAAGTTTTGCTTTGTCTATTAGGGGATAAAGTAGCTAATTTGTTAGTTAATCTCGAGGAAAAAGAGTTAAAAGAATATGAATCGTTGAAAAAATTAGTACTACAAGAATATGAACCTTCTCCAAAATTATGTCTAGAGAATTTTCGTAAAGCAAAGCGTAACAATGATGAAACTTTTTCTTAGTTTGCTTCTCGGTTAGCGTCAATGTGGTTGTATTACTGCAAATCCAGGGGAGTAAAGGATTTTGAATCAGTGTGTCAACTCACCGTGGCGGAAATATTCCAAACGTTAGATCCCGAAACGGCGGTCCACATAGGGGTACTTGAGGGGGGACGCTGGTTTAAGCCGAAAGACTTGGTAAGCACTGAGATGTATTCTATGCTTCCAAGGGTAAATCCTATGATGGGTCGGTAAGGGCCAAATGGAATGATTCTGATAAGAATGGTGTTCATGGTAATTGGGGTAAACAACAATTCTACGAGAAAAAGCCAGAAAATAGCAATTTTTTTCTTAAGAAAAATTTCGAGAAACAAAAAGTCACTGAATTTAAAAAGCCTACTTGTTATACCTGCGGATCTGACAAACATTTTAAACGAGATTCTCCGAAAAATACGGAAACTGATTATAAAAGGGTAAATGTAAACAAGGTTTCGGCCGAAGGGACGGAATCTAAAGAGGAAACTGTAGTCGCTAGGGTAGATTTACTCGGTAAAGCTGTTCCCAGGCAGGCTATTGTGGATAAACTTTGCAAACTAATAAAAACATCTATCAGTGTAGATGGGAATCTAGCTCAGGCATTTTTCAAATTTTGAACATGTTGGGAGGAGCCGGGGGTGAAAGGAATTCTCTGGCTCGGAACTCTCAGGACCTGAGGGGAGACTCAGGAAATTTAGGTGGAACCGAGGTTTCGTCTAGGACTCTGCAGAAGAAAGCGCGAGATAACGCTGTCTTTGAGGAATCTCAAAGGGGAGTTACTTCATGTGGGAATGAAGTGGGAACGATTGATACTGACGACGGGGAAGTAACTGCTGAGATAGATCAGGGGAGCAGGGTGGCTGATAATTTTCGCTCTGAGCAACAGCAGTGTGCTGAGTTAGCAGTGGCTTGGAAGCATGCTAAAGAAGGCAAAGGTAACTACTATGAGGTAGACGGTTATCTATTTCATAGAGATAACATACTCGGGGAGAGTATTGGGCAACTTGTGATCCCAAAGTGTAAACGGAAGGAGGTACTGAAACTTGCTCATACCTCAGTGTTTAGTAGTCATATGGGTCCTAAGAAGACTCTTGAACGGATCAAATACTCATTCTTCTGGGAAGGTCTGAGGGTTGATGTCAAAAGATATTGTGGCTCAAGTAAAGAGTGTCAACTCACTCAAACAGTTAAGACTAGTAACAGAACGTCAATTACGCCAGTGGCGAGGCCGGAATTACCATTTCAGGTAGTGAATATAGATCTAATAGGTCCGATTGACCCTCCGAGTTCAAAAGGGCATAAACATATATTGTGTCTGGTTGATCAACATACCAGGTGGGGCGAAGCCGTACCGTTGACTAGTCTTAGTGCAAAGGCAACCTGTGAAGCTTTGTTAAGCATCTTTTCGAGAACAGGTATACCGAACGTTATTGCGTCTGATAACGGGACGAATTTCATAGCCGAGCTGACTAAAGAGTTCAAGAAACGAATAGGGAGCAGTCCAAGATTCTCTACCCCAGGGTATCCACAATCAAACGGATTGGTGGAAAGGTTTAATAGAACTTTGAAGAACATGCTACATCATATAGTTAGGGAAGAAGGTAGAGGGTGGCACTTACAAATTCCATATGTACTGTGGGCGTACAGAGAAATACCCCATGCCACCACTGGTGTATCTCCATATCAATTATTGGTAGGCAACCGCAAGGTCCTTTGTCGATCTTAAAATCTACTTGGACTGGGAAACATAATAACATTCAGTTAAATACTACTTCTATTTTCAAATACTTGGACGATTTAAAATTAAAACTTGAGAAGGCTGCAGAGCAAGCCAAGCTTGTTTCAGGAATACAGCAGGAAAGAACAGCTTATTACCACAATTTGAGGTCGTCTAACGAAGTGTTCAAAGTTGGGAATCAGGTGATAGTGTTAATACCTGATTCGACCAATAAACTATTTGCCAGATGGCAAGGTTCTTAAACTATTGTTGAGAAACGTAATCCTCATTCTTTTCTGGTCAAATTACCGGATGGTTCGGCCAAACATATTCATCAAAATAAGGTAAAGCATTACATAGCTAGTTCAAATTCTGTAAATGTCATTTATGAAGAGGAAAAGGAATTCGGGCATGTTGAAACTGTACCTACTGCTACCAAGGAACCTAAATTCCTGGAAATTCTCAACAATCTTATAGTAGAGAATTTAAGTATTTCTCAGTTGAAGACTCTTAAAGGTTTAATCGTAAAGTTTAAACATATCTTTACTAAACCCGTGCAACCAGCTTCGGTCGGCACACATAAAATTGAACTATTACCGAATGCAATTCGTAAAAAACCCCATTGTTATAGTGTTCCCATTGCGTACAGAAAGGAAGTCGAACGTCAAGTTCAAGAATTGCTAGATTTAGATTTAATAGAACCATCGGAATCTGAAATTGCTCACCCAATTGTTTGCGTCGCTAAAAAAGACTCTTCGGTAAGAATGTGCATCGATTTTAGAGCTTTAAATGCCGTGACAAAAGTTCCGGTTTTTCCCATGAAAGATATGCAAGAGTTAATATTCATTGCGGGATCAGCCAATTGGTTGACCAGCTTAGATCTCTTAAAGGGATGTTGGCAAATAAAAATGGACGAGGAAAGCAAACCGTTTACGGCGTTTACTACTCACAACGCTATATGCCAGTGGAAAACTATGCCTTTTGGTCTGGCTGGGGCGTCTGGTACTTTTCAACGGGAGATGAATCGTGTTTTGAAATCTCATTCAGAGTATGCACAGGCATACATGGACGATGTCGTGATCTTTTCGAAATCTTTTGAAGAACATTTAGTTCATTTGAAATTAATCCTAATCGAATTAGACAAACTAGGATTCTCCGTGAGGCTAGACAAATGCACTTTCGCGGCCGAGAGGATAAAATATTTAGGTCACGTGATAGGAGGGGGTAGACATGGTCCTGATGAAAGCAAAATACTAGCAATCCGGAAGTTAGTTAGATCTACCCCTAAGAAGGAGGTCAGGTCTGTGCTAGGACTCATGGGTTTCTATCGTACATACATACCAAAGTATGCTGAAATAAGTGCTTCACTCACGGAGTTGACTAAGAGAAACAAACCCAATGATATCTGCTAGGGGAAAGCAGAACAAGATTCTTTCGAAAAATTAAAGGCCTTGTTATGTGAAGTAACTGGTCTAGCTACCCCTGGTGCCAATTTGCCATTCCAAGTGCACTGTGATGCGTCCGACTATGGTGTGGGTTGTTGTTTTACTCAACAAGATGTTGACGGGTCTTACCGACCAATATCGTTTGCCAGCCAAAAGTTCAATTCCACACAGAAGAACTGGGCAAGCATTGAGAAAGAGGCTTGGGCAGTGCTATTTGGACTGAATAAATTTGATAAGTGGATTTATGGTTGTCAAGTAGAGATCATTTCTGATCATAACCCACTTAAACCATACCACTCCTAAAAGCCCCAAGTTAACCCGTTGGGCTTTAGCCTTACAAAGATGGAATCACTCCATCACACATAGGCCTGGTGTACAGCACCGAAGTGCGGATGCTCTATCCAGATTGGAATGAACCATCTCTTATGGTATATGTATAAATATAATTTTTGTTTTGTTTGATGTTTTGTTGTTTAAGAAATTGCATTATTATTTGAATATACGTGTAGAGTTTTGAGTTACCTTTTTTTTTAACATATTTGTTTTTGCAAGAAATGTAATCGCAGTTATATATATATATATATATATATATATATATATATATATATATATATATATATATATATATATTGATTGTTCCTGAATGTTATAAAATCAGCCACTGTGGGATAATTTTATGCTTCGGTGGGGCGTGTAAGGCGCGCCATGCCTGGTAACCCGTGTCAAGGTTGGCGTGTGGCAACCTTACTTCGGAGGGGAGCGTTGTTTTTCAGAGGGGGAATTGAACGTTAGAGGAGAATGCATACGCCAACAGGGTTTATCTGATGAATATGGCTCTGTATGCCAAATGCATCTTTTTTTAATTACTTTATATGTGTTGTATGTGCTGTGTACCTTTAAAACCATGTAATAAAAGCTTGGGACAAAATTCTGGAAGTCTTTTTTGTGTCGTCTCTGTTTCTCCCACAAAAGAAACCCCATGCAAAGCGGTTAAAACCGTCACACACACATATGTATGTATATATATATATAAGTATATATATATATATATATATATATATATATATATATATATATATATATATATATATATATATATATATATATATATATATATTAATATTAAATTGGAGAAAATATAAAACTTTTTTACTGCTACAATGAATTAGAAACTGCAGTTTTACATAAATACGTACAATGTAAGGCTCGGATTGTAGTACTTTCTTACGAAAGAAGAAAATCATTAAAAGTTGAAACAGTCAACTAAAATATGAAGATAAAACAAATAAAGAAAACGAAAGTTCATTAAACAGTTAAATTCTGGTCCTCTTGATTTGGTTATTTTCATGTTTTTTGGTTTTCTGTTCCATATTTATATTATATATATATATATATGTGTGTGTGTGTGTGTGTGATAATAATCACAATAGGGAATAAATTTAACACACGGGAAATGATGCAAATGAACTTATTGGAGAGATGCAGTCGGGAGAGGTGTTCATCCAGGAAAGCACTGCAGAAATTTAGGAGAGAAACACACGCATGGAGCCATAGAAGAGATACACAAATCCAGGGTCGTATTTTACTCAACTGGACAACTGGAAGCATTACGATGGCACTAGTTGCAGCGGACTTGACCGGAAACGAACATAATATCTAAGATTCTGCAGTAGCTACATGCAAAGAAGAAGTTAGGAGCGGCCATACATAATCAGTGGAGATGGGGGCGTCCACAGGACTTGCCCGAGGACGGGGCGCGCGGAGACAGCAGCTTACATGTTTACATGCCAACGTTAAGAGAGAAAAAGAGGAAGAGTCTTCCGTTCAAAAAATTATCAAATGACTGTTTCTTGGTTTTGCCAATAGGGGGCTGAAATTCCTTATTATTTAATTGGACGAATTTAGTCTCGTGGTGTTCACGTGTCCACGTCGTGGTTCTCCCGGGGATTAACTAATTGCTAGATCACGCGTTGATCTGCGTTTTATCAAAAGGAAGAATTTGAAAACAGGACTTACTTATTATATGCAAATTTAATGAGGCGTTCGGTTCGGGCCATGTATGGTGATGTTATGGAATTCAGATATTTCAAATGCCTGCTTAATGATCTGCAGTGCTAATATAAATTATAACTTACATTTCTTTTAGGTTGCAATTTGGAAGGGGGTGCTTTATTAATAAGATAATTTAGAATACGCGGTAAATGTAATTTTATAGGAGGATGCGTTTTCTTGTTACTTACTTACTTACTTACACACACACACACACACACACATATATATATATATATATATATATATATATATATATATATATATATATATATATATATATATATATATATACATATATTTATATATTTATATATACATACATATATATATATATATATATATATATATATATATATATATATATATATATAATACATATATATATATATATATATATATATATATATATATATATATTTATATATATATACATATATTTATATATTTATATATACATACATATATATATATACATATATATATATATATATATATATATATATATATATATATATATATATATATATATATATATAATACATATATATATATATATATATATATAATACATATATATATATATATATAATACATATATATATATATATATATATATATATATATATATATATATATATATGGGGATAGATAGATAGACAGAGAGAGAGAGAGAGAGACAAACAAATATATATTATTTGATAAACAGCTATTCCTCTTAAATCCAGATAGGGCGTGAGTTCGGGGGTGGGAGGTGGGGGAGGAAGTGAGACACATTTTATATTTCACATAAAGAAATCGACTATGCAATAAACTCAGATAGAAAAGTACATAATGTAAACTACATTAAGATGATAATAATAAATTTGTTAGGTATTGTTATAGTTTTGAATTCCTAATTAGTTTTTACTAAAATATTGTTTCCCTCTGCAAGTATGGCAAATCTTTTGCAAAGTCACGTATCACTTTCGCTCGGGCACACAAAATAAATTTAAAAAACAATAAATTAATTTTAAAAAACACTTTAAACAGGTGTCATTATTAAAATTTAGAGACGGACAGGTAGTGGTATGGAATATTACAAAAGGGATGTTTAAGAATTAGAAATAAATGAACTAGCTCAGTTGTTATAATTTTAGTTATTAAAAGCTTAAATCAATTTATAAAATATGAATTATAGATATGAATGATACTATATTAGCGCCTATATCCACTAATATGATAAAGCACCAGCCATATCACTTATAAGTGATATATCAGGTACTTTTACAAGCATGTGAAAGTTTAATACACCATAAGTTTATTTAATTAAGCTCCAAACAAAAGAGTAATATTTTTTAAATATTTGATAAAAGGTTTAATACAGAAAACCTAACATTACTCTCTAATAATTAAACTTAGCAGTGAGTCCAGAGCGAAATATTTTGTCGTTTTTGTCAGATAGATACACAGCATAATAACCTATGAAGGACCATTACAAATAAACACATAATACTATCCTTCACACACACAAACAAAAAATAAAGTTGTTTTCGAAATCATTACATGTTGAACATTTTTTAAAAATTTCTATTTGAAAGTTACTGTTTAATAGAATTTTTGGATTTAATTTCAGATGTGCATAAAAATAACATCGTAGCTTACAGGCAAAAAAAAAATAAAAATATAATATTGAAGATTTATGTCATTAATTTATTACTGTAAATTCTGCATTTTATCTATACTGTTTGATTAATAAATAAACAAATCTCATCGTTGGCTTAAAATATCAGGTAGGAAGGGAATATAATCTATCGTTAGAATTCGAAAGATGATTTTCATAAGAATCATCCTGAATCGCTTCAACAGAAAATTTAATGTAATAAAAATCAGGTCAAATAAAAACCTCGTCAGGGCAAATCGATGGTTACCCCCATTGACGATGGTCGTCATTCTATGTTTTGTAAACATGCTTAACAAAACATAGAATACTTATCAATAATGCAATCAAACGCATGAAATATATATTTTCTAAGTTCATCCCTACACAGACGTCAATTATTTTTCGTATCGTCATTTAATGTAAAGATAATTCTTACCAAATACTTCAGCTTCTTTTCTAATCAGAATAGATTTTATCGGATTTATTTCTGGATTCAAACTGTCATCTTGTCCAACAGATGGCAGCACAGGATTTTGAAGTGAGAATTTCCTGAAGGTTTCTTTCTGCAAAGAAACAAATGCGATATGTATTTAATGCGCATTAAAATGTGCTAAGGTGTTAGCGAAAATTTGTTGCTATACATATCTTGCATTAAAAATTGACATATTTTATTCTGGAAACAGATTCATTTTGGTAAAAATTTATTGTTTCGAAAACTAATTAGATATCAAATATTATTTATATCTAAATTTGACCTAAAAGATACGACTTTCATAAACTGTTCTAGGTGAATAAATATCTAAATCAGTAATATTCAACAATGAAAATGAAAGACAGGGGAAAGACAGGGGAATAATGGTCGTACTAAGCACAAATACTATAATTTATAAATGTTAAAAATCGACAGTTGAGATAAGACATTTGAGATTAACTAATGTTTCTCAACGAAACAATCACGCAATATAAATTTTATAGGAGGAGTTATCTCATTACTATAATTTTTAAAAAAGCCAAAAAATCACTGAACACTTGCTGAATCAAAACTTGATAGAACATCGAGAGATATAATCCTATAAGATATAATCATCAGTTTATATTTTATATTTCTGAAAAAATAATTTTAAGAGTTACAAACACAAATTGCTCTTGAAGCTCAGAAACGACATGATTTTGTAAAAAAAGGAAGACATTTATTTATTTATTATATGAATTATAACATTTAAAACTTAAAAAAAAATACGTATTAAATATTTGCCCCTAAAATCTTCAGTTAATCTGGTTTGCAAGCTACTTTGGGCTGACAGATCACAACATCCCATCGAATCGAAAGATGGGTAGAGGTTGGAGGGGAAATAGTGACCCAACAGACGAAAAATTGGAAGGAAAACATATTTTGGGAGTCCAGGTAAAATATTTACTTATTTTTCCCAACAAACATTTTGAATTGATTTCCTTGACACCAAATGTCTCTTCATATATACATACACCTTTATACTAATAAATTTTTTGAACTAGTCAAAATATTGTTCAAAAAAATTAAAATTCAAAATTTAAAGAATATTTAGTTTCAGTTTCATTTGCTGAACCAATAGTTCTTTTAAAATACTATTTTTTTTTAAACTTTTTTTGATAGGAAAAGTTTCAAAATAATTTCTCGTTGTGATTAGTAAAAATTTTACTTATAAAATTTTTAATCACTTTTATAAAAGGTCAAAAACACAATTTTTTTATTCAAAGCAATTTTTGCCTCGGAGAAAATAATTTACAGAATCTGTTCTCTAATTCGAAAATCCTGAAAATATTTTATTGAAAACAGAGGAAAGGAAGACACTTTACAAAATTTCATAGAATTACCTTGCAAGAAATTTCAGTTAAACCTTTTTAAATATGGATAACCATATAAAATTTTTAATCACTTTTATAAAAGGTCAAAAACACAATTTTTTTATTCAAAGCAATTTTTGCCTCGGAGAAAATAATTTACAGAATTTGTTCTCTAATTCGAAAATCCTGAAAACATTTTATTGAAAACAGAGGACAGGAAGACACTTTACAAAATTTCATAGAATTACCTTGCAAGAAATTTCAGTTAAACCTTTTTAAATATGGCTAACCATATAAAATTTTTAATCACTTTTATAAAAGGTCAAAAACACAATTTTTTTATTCAAAGCAATTTTTGCCTCGGAGAAAATAATTTACAGAATCTGTTCTCTAATTCGAAAATCCTGAAAACATTTTATTGAAAACAGAGAAAAGGAAGACACTTTACAAAATTTCATAGAATTACCTTGCAAGAAATTTCAGTTAAACCTTTTTAAATATGGCTAACCATAAAAAATCCATACCGAAATAAATAGACTAAAAGTTTAATCAGAGAGGAAACGTGCGTGTTAAGTCAACGGCGGCTCCAAGGGGGTGCAGGAGGGGCAATTGCCCCCCCCCTTTCCCCTTCCCGGAAAAAAAAAAGCCTGGCGTATCTTTTTTCATAGCCTAAAATTATATAATCGTAGACCTAATATTAAATGAGTTTAAATTTAATATGAGAGGATGTTTGTTATATATATATATATATATATATATATATATATATATATATATATATATATATAACCCTAAGAGCCGACATCCCCCCCCCAAATGACTGGAGCCTCCATTGTCTTATGTGATTTTAATCTAAGAGTTTTACAGTGTATGTTAAGCCAAGGAAGTTTGCTCCTCTTTGAGAATATAGAGTCCCTGTCCAACAAGAAGTGAAATGCCAATAAAAAACTATACAAAGACAGATATCATGATATGAGGTAAAAGGGGGTGAATTCAAATTGCGTACGTCTTCAGCGAAAATGGACTTTTTGATGTCCAGTTCACCATACCAGCTTGCAGCTTACATGTTATTACACTATCTATCTTTTCCCATCAAGTTACGACAACAACGGGTCTTTTCTCTGGCGTCGATTGGGATGAACTGTGCAGGGTTTCGAAGCGTCACTGTGTTGCCCAAAATGATGATTAGTCCACGAATACTCGTTAACTCCAAAAACGGTCACCAAATATAGAAAAGAATGCCAACCAAGTTTGGCTTAACAATTTCAAACTATTCGTTTGCATCAACCGAAAACAAACCCAGAATATAACGACAACTTTACGAAGTAGGAAGTTTTAAATGCAGTAATACCCCGAAGTTACGCGATAGGTGGGACCGACGAAAGATCGCGTAAGTCGGAGTATAACTTTGCATATGAATACATATAAATTTTGTCTAATTAGGACAAAGAAATTACAAAAACACCGGTTTAAAGGAAAAATATTGCATTACAATAGAAATATTGTATTACATATTAATATTATAAGATATGTAGAAGATATCAAAAAAATATTTACGTTGATGCTTTTAAAAAATCCCAAAAAGTAGTCCGCCGTATTATCACTTTTTTTCGCGAATAATTTCTTCATACAAGACAAACATTTGTTTTATTTCCTGCTTTGTCGTGATCACGCGATCTTTATTAGAGCCTATATGCTCTAAAATATGTAACCCTCTCTCAATTGCGCTGAGACCTTCTGTCAAGTTTATAATTGTCATTAGGTTTCCTTGAAAATTAGGTCGGAAGTGTCGGATTCTTCAGTGATGCTTCGATCGCGCATCTCTGTGAGATCATCGACTGTCAGCTCCTCAAGAGGAGAATCCAACAGCTCGTTGACATCATCTCCATCGACTTCCATGTCTAATTGTCCGGCAAGATCGGCAAATTCTTCTACCATTCGAGCAATAGGATCAGTTTCAGGCGGTGTTTCCGTCTCGTTTTCAAAAAATATTCGACAAAAAGTTTCTTCCCGACACTATTTAAAGTTTTTTGGGAAATTTCATTCCAAGATTTAAAAAGGGAAAAAAAAATGGAGGAAATCAAAAACCGCGGAACTCAAGAGTTTGCGTAAATCGGGGTAGCGTAAGTCCTGGTTACCATCCTGGTAAAACATGAAACCTACTATTCGGTAAAACACGGTACCCTCAAATAATCCTATTCGAGGTACATCCTTGAAATGGTTGAAGTTGAAACTCTCCCTGGAGCTCCGAAATGCCATGACCCATCGAACGAGCACCAACTATCATACCTCTTTGAAATTCACCAAAATGATGATCGCCTGTCATGCTCACTGCTCAACCAGCTTTTAAGCATCCACAAATGTCTGTCGCTCTATGTAAGCTGCTTGCGGACGAAAGCATTTACGAGAAAATGAGTACTGCCACATGTTCCGAAAGTGATCGTCTATTACAGTTATTCTGGCACTTTAGAGTACAGAATTTCTATGATGTCTAAAGGAGGATGTTACAATTCAAAGACAAAACAAAATATGATAGTGAATGATGGATAGGTCATAATATAAAAGAACCATAAGGGTAGTATTTAGCGGTAATCGTTATGTGACGTTATTGGGCAAAAAGAAGAGAACGATCTCGTCTACCGATTTCTCCCGATGACTAAATACTGGATGAACAATTTATCATAGTTATCACCGTGATGAATATGATGGAAGAGGTAGATAAAAAGAATCTCGATGAGTTGGAAAAGAGACGCAATGTGATTGATGGTTTTACTGAACTCTTCGCGGATGATGATAATCGATTGGGAATATTTAATGCTGACATCACTTGAAATAAAATATAACAGGAAGGGGAAAAAATTCTCGCCCCTTCGAGATGGATACCTCAGACATGTCTTAGAAATGGACTGAAAAGCAAAAAAGAACCGTATCTTTTAAGCCTGCTCTCCCAGTCGAGGATGAACTGCATGTGGTGTTACTGAGCCCATAATCGCTCAAGTTGCCACTTAAGCCCATATCAGGCGTATCTAGAAATGATATCTATATGACTAGACGTGTCTTCGCTCAACTTTCTTTACTAAACAACTTTCTACGCAGGTTTCGGAGCCAGGGCCCGATTTAGAAAATTCTTGACTATAGGCACAATTTGGCTAACACTGATGTGGGCGTAAAATTTCCGCAATTGACACACAAAAAAAAAATAATCATGAATCATTGTGAAAGTACCATTTTACAAAGAATTGGCTATTTGAAGCGTAGAGGCCTAGAATATTGTCAAATAACAAAAAGCAATACAAAATATTAACTTCATCATTAAAACACCAATACAATGCAACCAGAAAAACTTATTAATCCCTTATATACACTATAACATACATATGATGAACTATACATATAACTATACATATGATTAACCAATCAATCAATCAAATTTGAAAGGATATATAAAAAAATTGCTATTAAAAAGGTAATATTTAAAAAAATTTTAATTGGGAATTTTTAATTTTTTTCCTTTTAAAATTAAAATTTTTTGAGGGCCTCCAACATTCGGGGGCCCCTAGGCCCGGGCCTACCAGGCCTAATGGAAAATCAGAGCCTGTTCGGAGCTGTAGTTGGGGGGAGAGTCAAGCGTTATAAGATCCGAAAATTCTGGCAGGAAACAGAAAACATTTTCTCCTCGACCAATGAGAAAGGAACAAATACTCCATGCGCGATGACTGATCCATTCTGATCAACCCCTCCCTCATCGTTGCAGATCAAATTTGCAACCTTACGCGTTCAGATGACTTGCGATTTTTTGTTGTACTGCGCGGAATTTTGTGATCTATTAGTAACTTCACAAACACGAAATATTTTGAAAATGACGTTAACTAACCCTAGTTTTAGTTTAGGGTTAGTTTCAGAGTTATCTAGTTATAGCATTTCAAAGCTCTCTGCCTAATCATAAAAAATGCATACATAACTCGAAATAGAAAAACATCGAGTTATCTAGTTTTAGTACTATACCCACGATATGAAGCAATACATGCAAGTACGTAGGCAGGTATAGGGCAAGAGAGGCCAGCCTCCGCCTCCCTCCCAAATAAAAATTAAGGTCTTTGTACGTTATCACAACATATTAAACAAAAATGGCCTTCAGTTATGTTTTGTTCACTCGTAAGGACTGAAAACTGTTCCTGCTATGCTATTGAATATATGCGTAGCATACAAAATAGAAAGAGGGCGCATATCCCAAAAATTAATGAAACAATTCAGGGATTAAATCTTAAAATATTCGCTATAAATGATTCTGTAATTTTTAGTATTTATAATAAATATTTTAAAGTTTTTTCTAATCCTTTACATCGGTAGTATTAAGTAAGTAGAAAAATTATTCAAGTTTAAATACCCATTTATCAGGTAAACAGTACAATACAGTGCATATCTGTGCTAATACAGTACATATCTGTGCTAATACAGTACATATCTATGCATTTAATCGCATACAGGAAGGTAGTAATGCTAAAAAAGAAAAAAAAACATAGCGATTAAAAAAATTGATGGCAAATTTGCGATTAATCAGGTCTGCAAAAGTTTAACTAGCGAAAAGTGAACGTCAGACTGAACTCATTTCATTTCGACTTTCTAAACTGTCTCGGGCAAATTGCTTTCAGTAGGACAGAGTTAATCTAATTATTTTTTATTTTTATTTATTTATTTATCTATTTTTATTTATTTATTTATTTTTTGGTTCACAAATCTTACTCTCTAAAGGTTGAGAAGCTGATAAAGAGTTAATTCCTTTTCCTGCCTTTCACTTTTCATTTGTCGTTTTGTAACAACAGTTAGAACTCGATAAAGCAAATCTAAACGGAGCAAATTTAAGCGGTCAGACGTATGCTCAAGAAAAATAACTCTGGGGAGCCCGCACTGTCAGTTTGAATTACATTTTTTCGGCTATTCACTGTGACTGTTTAAATTTTTATAAAATCGTTATTCTACTTTTAAGATTTTGTTTTCGTCTGTTGACAATGCCATGGCGTGAAGGGTTAAAAGCATGAAGCTAAAGAAGGAGTAGTAGCTCAGTGTTAAACAAGTGTCTTCCATTTGGTCGGCGCCACTATGTGGCGCGCGTGCCGAACGCAGGGCTTTGACACGGAAACCATAATATCGTCACCTGATTGCAAGAACTAGATAACTCGATTTTTCAAGTTCTTGAAGATCTCAAATATTTACTTCTTCCAGTGAGAAAATACTCGTCGTTCTGTTTGTGTAATTATTACACTAGCAAAATGATACCATTAGGTTAGCAACAAAGTGAGTTTTCTAGTTATTGCATTCACTTCTTATGTAATCTAGTTATAAATAACCAGATATCTCAAAAATAATTTTTTTGGAGTTACCTAGTTCTTGCATTCACGTGACGATATGGATTTTTTATATTTTTCAAGAGAAAACATGTTGTTTAATATAGTGCTTATTTAACATGAATTCATTTATTCAACTTAACATATTATATATATATATATATATATATATATATATATATAGTTTCACGGTTAAAAGGTTAAAAACTTTAACACACATTTACCCGTTGCAGTGGAAATTGACACCAATAGATGATGGAATCAGTGCACATGCAATATTTTTGCTGTTTGTTTTAAATTAGCAGTTGAGTTTAATAAATTTATAGGCAATTCCTGCAACTAATTTTAATAAATTAGTTGTTAGCAAGTTGGAGTCCGACCAATGCAATCTTCTCAACTCCACAACTCCCTACCTCTTTTGAACATATTCAGTCATTTCTTTTTCGCTATAAATAATTAATTTAAAGAAGAAGAAAAACTTGAAAATACACATAAATACAAACGACGTGGATAAAATATGTTTATCAAGATTAAAAAAAAAAGACGAGTGTAATAAAAAACCTTAATACAAACAACAAAACTTCCTTCTAATGATAACCAAAAAATTCAAATTTTTTCGTTGATTTTATCTATACATTTTTTTTTCTGTGACCAACATCATTACTTTCTCGGAAAACCTAGGTAAAAATGTTTCCTTTCAGAGTGAATGGAAAAAAAACCCCTGAAGCACAAGAAAGAATTCAACTATGAAAGAATTCAAAACCTAAATAATATATTTTCTCGCAAATCCTTGCAAAAATAGTCGGATTAATTTCATTTTTTTTTCACAAAATTATTTCTCCTACGACGGCAAGGGAAAAAAAATCAAATTAACCGCAGAATGTATTACAGTGTTCATACTGAGAGACTTTCGCTAGAATACTTTTTTGGCATTTGCTTTTTACAAGACTCGAACATATTTAAAAGAAAAAATCGAAAACTGGAATTTAGTTTTAAGGAAGAAATACTAAAAGATGAGAATTTTATAGACATTTACTTCACAATTCTATTATTTTCAAATCGCCATCTGACGTTCAAAACATATTAAATCAAATTTCACTATTACAATTCAATGGTATTTTTTAAAAATTACTTTAGTAATTATATAATAATGACACTTTAGGGCGTCGTTAAAACATGTTGTGTAAAGGAGATTTTTCACCTTTTTACATTATAAAGCACAATAATAAATCATTAAAATTTTCAATTATCAAGTTTTGGTTGAGCTAGATGGGGAGAATTCCTGACATGAAAGCGTACTTGATATAAATATTTTAAAAAACCTATTCAAGCTTTCAATGTTTCCGGGCGAGTGAGAATCCTTGAAAATCAAACCTATTTATTTTTTAAAATAATGTCAAGTAAATTCATATAAAATGACAAGCCAAATATCTGTGATGCGTAAAAATCATTGGTACATTGCAAAAGAATAGCTTTCTAAAGTTCCTAATGTTTTTCTGACAGCTCGGGGAAATCAAATCGCGAATTTTTGATTATGGAAAAGGACCTCTAACCAATAAAGCTATAGTCTGGGTATGAGAATTTTACTCTGAATGACTACCGGTAGTTAAATTATCATTCCAACTATAAAGAATGTTGTCCCCACATATGTTGGATTTTTTCTTTAAATCTGAATTTTTTTCAACAAATTATGATTTTTGCTACTCTAACCTGTTCTTATGTTTATAAATTTTTTCCCAAACTCGTTTATCTCCATTTACTTTCCATTGACCATATCAGTATACGCCTTTGTAAATTCTTGCACGGACTTAAAACGAACACGCTACTAAAGAAACCGTGTTAGACAACTTGGAAAAGGTGACGGAATCAGCGATCAAACTACTTGGCACGGTTCTGGAATGATTATGGCCACGAAGCTGAGAGAATTTCAATATTCGAAGAAGTTGCTCTACAGACGGAATAAAATCGAATTATGTCGAAATCAGAGGAGCTCTGAAAACGTGTGTCACGTTGAATTAGTGACTTGTCATGCTGACTTGTGAATTCCTTTACATAATAATAAGTCCTAACTTACTAATGCGTCTTAACTTACTAATACGTCGAAAATCCCAGTTGAAATTTCGAGAAAAATTCCGAAAAAAATTTCTCACTCCCTGAGGATAACTACTTAATAAAGTTACTAAAAGGTTTTTAACTATTAAATATAATCACTACCATTTACCGTCACTACTAACGACAAAAAAATGATGGTACGTTTTCGTAATGAACAAGTTTGAAATAATCATCGCGGGTCAGTTATTCAAACTGGTACTTTAAGACTGCTATGTACTAAGAAAAAAATCGTATTTCCCTTTTCCTCTTTTTGCAGACTCTTCTGGTGGGAGGAGTCCAGTTGACAGTTCGGGAATTCTACCCCCCTTAGGATTGACATTTTGAGGGATTGTAATGGCTCTCTCTCTATAGGGGGGGTTAAGCGCTGTCCCCTAATTTTTTATTTAAAACATATTTTTGTCAACTATTTACAGATACATAAATGCTGATAATCCAATAAAATTGGTATTGTCAGATAGCCTGAACTTTTCTGCAAAGCGCTACAGGATTCATTTTATAAATTTCGTCCACAAAAGGAATTTATGAGCGTTTAAAACACACTATACCAGATTTTTCCCCGAATAATTTAAATTTTAAAATATTAATTGCATTTTTAAAAAAAACGAAAAATGTACACAAATGTAAAATTTCTTTCTCTATGACGGAGTACAATTTTAAAAAAAAATCTTTGAATCCAAGTCGGCAATCCGTGGACAAATTTTCTCCATAGTTTAACATTGAGGTGAGCGAATCCAATGGGGTTAGTACATAGCAGCCTTAAGGTGTAAATAAATTTATTAAGAGTACCCATGAATTTGAGAGGACCCCATACTGTTTTAAATTTTTCTGTGTATGTAATTACAACTTTTCCTTGCAGCACGCACACACATGTCGACTATAGAATATTTACGTACCGTATTTTTCCGGTGTATAACGCACCCCTATAATTTTAAACTATATTTTTTTAATTTTTAGGCATATTCTCCGTATAACGCGCACCCTTTTCTTGACGAAGAAACCTGAAATGTATATGTGCGATGCTCTTTTTGAAGTCATTCATTCGAAGGATTTTCCCAGGCTTTCGAACAATGGTATACTGAACTGACAAGCGATACGGGGAACAGTATGTGTGCGGGGGGAAATGCTTGAGGGAGTAAACAATTGTGCAAACAGAGGGTAAGAACGCACTTCTGACCCGAATGAATTCGCGGAATAAGAAGTCAGATGTTTTCTATCTTAGAACTCTCTTTCAGAAACAGAATTCGATGATGTGCCTGAAGACATAACGGAAGACGAATATGACGAACTGTTCATGTTATCCGATAATTAAAAAGTTCATAAGATATGTCATTTCTTTTTAAATAAACAGCATTTAAGTACATGTAGAAATCTAATTATTTTATGTTCATTCTTTCCTGATTTTTAAATCTATCATTTTTATATCCGGCGTATAACGCGCACCCGTAAATTTCGATCTTATTTTTTCTATTAAAAGTGAGCGTTATACGCCAGAAAATACGGTATATACGCTATAAGACAAAAAAAAGGGTCACAAACCAAGAAAAAAGAAAACAAAGTCCTTCAACGTACAGAATATTAATTAGGTTTAGAAAACTAACAGAATATTTACGTATATATGCTATAACCCCCCCCCCACACACACACACACACCCAAAAAAGAAAGTGTCACAAACAAAGGAAAAATAAAGCAAAGTCCTTCAATTCATTTTCATTTAGAACACGGTGAGGGACTCTCTGTCCGATAGCACAAAAACGACGCGCTAATAGTGCGTGACCATATTTAGACGAGAGCAGAGCGACGGGCCAGTAGCTCGTATTCACAAGGCTCGTATTTCAAGAGCGAAGAGATATCAGATTCTGCCTTTCAGACATTGTATTAAATGGATATTTCTTTTTGACAATCCAGAGGTTTTTTTTTTTTTTTTTTTTTTTTTTTTAATAAAGTTGGTTAGACCTCGTCATTGTAGGTGTCTCCCGGCATTTCATAGGATTAGGGTTGTGAGGGGATAGTTACATCCTTTTATACCCGTATGGTTTTAGAGTTTAATAAATATCAGTTTAATATCAACAAGGGTGTGGTGCAAGAGCGGTTTCCATGACCATATATGGTCATTTTAATTTAACACGACCGATGATTGCGGGGCCGTCCCAATGCCTAGGAAAGAATGTCGGCACGTGGCTAAAGGGCTAATCTAGGTTTTAAATTAGGTTGTTCATAGATGCGTCGGAGGAAAGGTGGTGTTCTTTACTAGAAAATTGAATTTTGGAGTAAGCATTAAGTAAAATTTGGGATCAGGCGCTTTTTCATCACATATACAGTCGATTCCGGTTAATCGGACCACATCGGGAAGCGATCATTTTGGTCCTATTAACCGGCTGGCGAACAATATTAGGCTTATGCAATAGGATTTGTTTTGGTTCGTTAGGAGTCGGTCCGAATAAGCGGCTGATCCGATTAACCGGTAGTCCAATTAACCGGATTCGACTGTATACGGAATCGTAACGTACACGGATGAGCGTAATCGCAAGTAACACATGACAGTTGGGAAATTGTTGGGCAACCGTATTTAGCATAGTTGGCCAGAATAACATTTGGATTTGGTCACTGAGATTATGTTGAAACAACGAATGGCTGTTAGTTGGCCTAACCGTTGACAAAGCAGTTCAACTCTCATTTGCAGTTGGGACAACAAAATTTTATGATTCTTGGCCCAACAGCACTCATTTAGAGGTTGGAGACAACAACATTTTATAATTGTTGGTCCAGCATAAAAATTTTGCAGTTGGTCCCTATAGTCGAACCCCGTTATAGCGAACTCGGTTTATAACGAACTCTGGGATATAACGAACCAAAATTTTGGTCCCACCGTTTTCCCATTGTGCGTAATTTAATTGCAACTAATTAGTATGCATTGCAACTAATTTGTATTGTGTCAGTGTAATGTAATCGATTTTAGTCGATTTAATTAGTTAATGATCATTTTTAATAGATTTTATAGTTTTTTAATACATTATTTTTGAATACACATTGCAACTAATAAGTTATACATTTTGTGGCTCTTGCATTTTTCTTAACGGTTAGGATATAGCGAACCACCGGATAAAGCGAACAAAACCCTTGATCCCTTGAAGTTCGTTATAACGGGGTTCGACTGTATTTGTTTCTGGAAGTTCTGCCAACGGTATCATTCCCCAACGATGTAACCAAAAATTTGCTTTTGGGCCAACGATGTGTATTACTTGGGATCCCTTCCGAGACTCAGAATGTGTCACTCAACTGAGCAAAATAAAAATACCTCATAAAAACAGCTAAGAATAAAAGTCACCGATTTAATATAATTTTAATTCAAGGATCTACGGGACAAAAAAAAATAACATTAGAATAACTACGAGTGGAGAGAATACAGTAACATTTTAAAAAGGCGCAATTTCAGTCCCTACTTTCTTCCCTCCGTTTTGAAAGAAAGAAAACGGGCTCGGTGAATATAATTAAATACCACTTTTCGCTAAGTTTTTGGAATCATCAATCAAGTTTATAAAATATACTTCTGACGGCATTAAGATGTCAGAGACAGCATCGCAGCTTATCTAAGGAGCTGTGGGTAAACAAGAAAATTCGAGAAAAGTCGCGTGAGAGTGAAAAACGACGATGGCAGAGAATTACGGCTGAATAGACTCGTTAAGGCCCAAAACTGGTGAAATGGATCGCCTTTCTTTAGAAATTTTTGAGAGTTATGCTGAAAATGTCATGCAAGTTTTTCGTGGTCGTACTGCAATTAAGCAGTAGATTAATGAAGATGGATATGTAATTGAGTTTTAGTTGAGTGCACGATTCTATATTTTTAAAGCTATGGGAGTGGTGGCCCAATTGGCACAGGCAGCGAGCCAGTGATCTGAACGTCACTGGTTCGATGCCCGTAACTGACAAATCCACCGCCGTGTACACTAATGGCGGTTGGTGCACGAAAAATCTGTCGTGGCTGCAATGTCCTCCAAGTTCTCAAATTGACCACTGGAGGTGCGGGGTCAGGTGTACCGGTCTCGTCACTTCACTCTGTTCTAAATTACGGGGCCGGCTTGCAGGATGTAGTGCTGGGTACCTATACGGTGCCCCCTTAAATGAATGGCCAAAAATCTCGCGGTTACATACAACGGCGGCTCCAAGGGGGGAACAATAGGGGCAATTGCCCCCCCCCCAAAAAAAAATAAAAGCTCGGCTAATTTTTTTTCCATAGCTTAAAATTATATAATCCTACACCTAATGCTAAATTAGTTTAAATTTAAAAAGAGAGGATGTTTATTTCTTATATATATACTAGCTGAAAACCCGATCTTTGCTACGGAGTACATTCAAATTAAATACAACGGTCAATGTATGCAATTAATGCCCCCCCCCCAAATATATATATATATATATATATATATATATATATATATATTTATTTATTTATTTATAATAAATACGACGATCAATGTATACAATTGATGTAAAAAAACAAAAAAATATATTTATAAAAAAATTGTCAGAGATATTTTTATAGACAAATTAATGTAGAAGAAAATATTCAAATTAAATCTAATAGAACATACTAAAGAATATAGTACAGTTAATATAATACAGTTTGAGGAACATATCTTTTACTGCCGCATTAGCAAGGGAAAAAATATTTTTTTGTCTATTTCGTTGTTATGGACGTGACGATAAATTTTTTGAAAGTACCAGAAAAAGAAATCACGTGATCAGCATTCAATAAATTAAATTCTAAAAATTAATCTATAAAAATTCACCAAAAATCAGAAAATGGAGGTAAAGATTAGAAAAAGATTTCATTTTAAAGAAATTTTTACGGTCTTTCTCGTGATATAAATTTTATAACCGTCAAATTAATATTTTAAATGCAAACTTAAAAAAGTTACTAAAACAGCTTAAAAATTCGGAAAGACGGTTTGGGAAGACGTTTGTTTAAAGATAAGTCTCAATATAAAAAATCTTATAGAAATAATATATAGATAACAGATAGCGTGTTTTTAAAATTTAAAAGTTCGGTGTTCGAGCGATAAATGTAAATGTGAACAAAGAAGCGATCGTGCTTTTCCCGTAGACTCTTGCATGGTAGCTTTGGCCCGAAACGTTGCCCTTATCTCATTTTTCTCTTCGACTAGCATATGTACACGGTAAGACCTTTATTTTGATACTTCAACCCTATTTTTACGTTCAACAGTTCTCTCAAAATAGGTCTCAATATAAAAACCTTACAGAAATAATACATAGATTTACCGTATTCTTCGGACCATAAGACGAACCTTTTTAAGGTAAAAAAAAATCGACTTAAAATTGGGGTGCGTCTTATGGTCCGATGGTAACATTAAAATAAAATCTATATTTTATTATATATATTATATATATATCTTCTATATATATATATATCTTCTATATATATATATATATATATATATATATATATATATATATATATATATATATATATATATATAAAACAGTTCCGTGACTGACTGACTGACTGGCAGATAACGCACAGACCAAACCGCTGGACCTAATGGGCTGAAATTTTGCATGGCGATTCATCTTATAGTGTAGGGGTGCACTAAGGAAGATTTTTGAAAAATTCTTCTTAGATTTTTTTAATTAAATTTTTACGCTGCTTTTGTAGTTTTTTAAAAGTTTGCATTCAAAATAATAATCAGGGAGTTATAAAATTTATATCACGAGAGAGATCATAAAAATTCCTTTAAACTGAAATATTTTTCGAATCTTTACCTCCATTTTCTGA
Organism: Dolomedes plantarius; assembly: GCA_907164885.2. NCBI lineage: Eukaryota > Metazoa > Arthropoda > Arachnida > Araneae > Dolomedidae > Dolomedes > Dolomedes plantarius. The sequence continues at coordinate 98,742,891 of OU015497.1, read as the reverse complement.
TTTTTGGTGAATTATTAAAGCTTAATTTTTAGAATTTAATTTATTAAATGCTGATCACGAGATCTCTTTTCTTTTTGTGTTACTTTAAATTAATTTTGAGTCACGTCATAAGAACGAAATAAATTGACAGCAAAAAATATTAAAATACAGTAAAAGATAAAATTTAACCACTAGACTAATTGAGATGGAAGTTTTTTAAGAATTTAATTCTAATTAGTATGTTTTATGTATATTAAATTAAACCCTTATATAAAATGCTTCGCCATGACAATATATAAGTCTCAAGACCAAACTTTAAAATAACCTGGCGTAGATTTAAGCAGGGCCCGATTTAGAAAATTCTGGACTGTAGGCACAACTCAGGATGGGGGCCCCCTAACACTGATGTGAGCGTAAAATTTCCAAAATTGACACACAAAAATAATAATCATGAATCATTGTGAAAACACCATTTTACCAAGAATTGGCTATTTGAAGCACAGAAGCCTAGAACATTATCAAAGAACAAAAAGCAATATAACATATTAACTTCATCATTAAAACACCATTACAATGCAACCAGAAAAACTTATTAATCCGTTTACACTAGTATACACTATAACATACATTTGATGAACTATACATTTAACCATACATACGATGAACCAATCAATCGAATTTGAAAGGATATAAAAAAATTGCTATTAAAAAAGGTAAAATTAAAAAAAATTGAATTGGCAATTTTTTTTCATTTTCTTTTAAAATAAAATTTTTTGGGCTCCCCCAACATTCGGGGGCCCCTAGGCCTTGGCCTACCAGGCCTAATGGAAAATCAGGGCCTGGATTTAAGAGAAAATTGTTTCTCCCTCGGTCAGTTTTAAGTAGCTAGCTCACGCGTAAGTTCGCGGACGAGCCTGGTAATATTAGTTCCGCTCATGATGAAACTAAAAATATTGTTTAAAAGGAAATCCTCTAAAAAGCAATACTATTATTTTTTTCATTGTAATTATCCTAAAATGTACTCCGTAGCGAAGCACGGGTATCCAGCTAGTTTATTTTATGCATTATATTTATTATATATATTTTTTTATTTTCATTAAGTAAGAAATTGAAAATATCTTTATATTCCTAACAAAATACAAAATATTCTTTTCTAAAAATCCTCCCATGAATCTGAGGTGCTTCTTATCGTCTGGTGCGTCGTTTAGTACGAAAAATACATTATATTTACACGTACATACATTTTGTAATTTAATCTTTCATCGCATGTGTATTTTTTTCATGATAACTATGCATGTAAAAATACTCGAAAATTTTGACATTTTGTTTAAGAAAAATACAGAGTTCAGAATTTAAGAAATGTTTAGTTTTTGATATATCCGCCGAACCACTTACTGATATTGCAATTTTTTTTTTTACTTGAATGCACAGGAAAGTTTTCAAAATTATTAGTCTTCTTGAATTTATAAAAAAAGTTTTCATATAAATTTTTATTCAATTTCTGAGGCTAAGAAATCTCTCTCTTAGACACATTTTGGATTCAAGGAAAATAATTTCAGCATTTTTACAATAAATTAAAAATCCCGAAGACAGTTCATTGAAAACAAAGGAATAATACTTCGCAAAATTTCCCACGGATACATTGCGAGGAATTTTGGATATATAGTTTTGAACACGGAAAATCGTGTGTGAAAAATTCCATTCTGAGATAAATAGATTTAAAGCACGCATACATATAAGTACATCATAAAAAGGTTGTATCTGGTGACGTAAGCATCGTGCTTATATGCAGTTCGGGTTCTTTATGTCTAAAAACTCCACAGCTTGCTTTAGGTCAAGAATATCAAAATGAGGATTCAGAGTCCTCCGGGTGGGAGACATTTACATTAACGTTTCTTATCTATATATATAAAACAGTTCCGTAACTGACTCATTCATTCACTGACTGACTGACTGACTGACATACAACGCACAGACCAAACCGCTGGACCTAAAGGGCTGAAATTTTGCATGCCGATTCTTCTAATAGTGTAGGGGTGCACTAAGAAAGATTTTTCAAAAATTCTTCTTAGATTTTTTTAAATTAAATTTTTAAGCTGTTTTTAAATTTTTTTTACGTTTGCATTTAAAATAATACATTGAGAGTTATAAAATTTATATCACGAGAAAGATCATAAAAATTCCTTCAAAATGAAATTTTTTCCGAATTTTTACCTCCATTTCCTGATTTTTGGTGAATTTTTAAAGATTAATTTTTAGAATTTAATTTATTAAATGCTGATCACGTGATTTCTTTTTCTGGTACTTTCAATAAATTTATCATCACGTGCGTAACAACTAAATAGACAAAAAAAATATTTTTTTCTCTTTCTAATGCAGCAGACGATTGGATATTATCCAAAAAAAATGCATATCCCTTACGATTTTTTTATAAATATATATATATAGATAGATATATATTTTACATCAATTGTATACATTGATCATCGCATTTATTATAAATATATTTATTTTTTGGCATAAATTGCATACGTTGACCGTTGTATTTAATTTGAATGTACTCCGTAACGAAGCGCGGGTTTTCAGCTAGTACATTCATATTTGTATTAACACATTAACATTTTTTTATTTAATTAAAGGTTTTGTCAAATTTCTTTCCTGTTAAACTGTCAAATTTGATTTTCAAATTTCTTATTTATTTATGGATTGATGTTTATTAAACATCGATCCATAAATAAATAAAGTCTTATTTTTTTATGGATTTTGAAAAATTTCATTTTCAAATTTCTTATTTATTTATGGATCAATGCTTATTTAAGGTGCTTAAATAAACATCGATCCATAAATAAACAAAACATGTCTTATTTATTTATGGATTTTGTCACATTGTCAAATTTGATTTTCAAATTTCTTATTTATTTAATGGATAGATGTTTATCAAAAGGGGTTAAATAAACATTCGTCCATAAATAAATAAATAAAAAAAGTCTTCACATGTTTAAACAAAGGTACTTACATACAATGAACTGTGATTTTAGAAATCCCCGGATTTAATGAATATTTTCTCTACTGGCTTACCGCAAGAACAATCCGAATGTCTAGAATTTCACGTAAAATAATTCCCCACTACCCGGATTTTAACAACTCTCACGAAAGTAATTTGTCAGAGAAAGAGCTTTAGCTGTTTGTGAAAGGTACAGCAACGACCAATTTTTTCGATGACCGAAACAAGGAAAAGTTTATTTGTTTCTTTCAAGACTGGCAAAATCAATCAATCAAAGTCTCGTTCAAAAGCAGAGTTCATGATGGTCAGTGCTGAGGAGTGCGACCTCATTTTGGTACTTTTTGCGCAAAAAGTGCGTTTATTTAAAAACTGATTGCATGTAGATACAGATGAACCTGTCATCAACCTAAAATACAGGTAACTCTCCTATAACACGATAGATGGGTTCCCAGAAAATGTCGTGTTCTGTGAAACCGTGTTATGAGACCCAGAGCCAGTACAAAAAGAGGGGTTACGTTCCGAAAACTTAATAAAAACAAACTTTTTTTAAAATTCCATATAAGCCTTTATTTATAAGCATTAATTTTTATTAAAATTATAAATGTATGTATAACACAAAACAAAAAGAAGCAAAAGATATTATTTTCGTTTAAAGAGACCTTAATTTAATAAATTTCTTCCTCATCACTGCTCAGTACAATCAAACGAGAACGTTTTTTTCAGTTGAACGATATCACCTTCACTTTCAGAACCTTTTTCTTCATTTAGATTTTTTGCACTTTCTATCCTCTTTAAAAATTCTGTAATTTTGGTTTGTTTGCTGGTTCTTACAAGGTCATTGTAGATTTCACGGTATGGAGATAGACAATTTTGCAGCTCCCTTTTGAATTTTCGGCTACAGTCAGCGGAAGGGTCTGCATTTAAGAAAAATGATTCAAGATTTTCAGCTAAGCTTAGGCCTTCTTGTAATTCTTGAACGTTATAAATGAATAAATTATAATTTGTTTATACATTTTCATATAAAGCCGCTATGGTTCATTATTCCTTCCCGTCATTATTTTAAGGTAATTTAGTTTTTAAATGTGTTAAACAAAAATCATGTTATCTAGTGCTGTATAAGTACAGTATTGTACAAAGGGTTTCGCAATTTTTTTTATCGTGTTAGAGCAAAACCATGTTACAGGTTGCACTGCTATACGAGGGTTCCCACAATTTATCCTATCGTGTTAGAGCGAAACCGTGTTGTAAGATGCCGTGCTGTAGGAGGGTTACCTGTACTGGTAGAAATTACAGTCAGGTATACTACAGTTAACGAATGCTACAATGTACAACTTTTTATGATTAAGATAAAATTACAGTTACGAATAATTTCGGTGAAAGTAGAGTGTGTGAAAGATTAACAATTGTCATCAGTTGACATCGTAGATAATCACAATGTTAAGCTACGGGGAATTTCTTCTCTCTATTTTTAAAATCACGTATTAGAAAATGAGTGTATTTAAATTCTATTTTTGCGTACGCAGGTAAACGTTTATAAAGAGAGCACATTGTTATAAAACTTAAAAAATTTCCGTCGTCAATTTTTTACATGCCATTAAAAATTGGTGTCTATTTCTTCAAAATTAAAATTTTTAAATGAAGATATTAAATTAAAATAAAAAGGTACAAAACGCAAAAAACGTACATTGCATTTACGGATCTAAATTTCAAATGCGGTAAACAAAATTGAAAAATATGAATTAGCTAATCCTTGATTAGAAAATACTGACTGGAGAATTAGCATTTATATAGCATATGCATACAGAATACAAAAATGTGAATAACAAAATTATATAACAGCATAAACAGAATTTGCTGATCCATGATTAGAAAAATACCATTCATACTGTCCATTACGTTCGATCTAATATAGTCACCGTATACATATTTTGCAACAAAGGAAAATGGGAAAATATTACCAAAGACTACTATTGCAAATAGGAGAAATAAGTCTGTGTGTGCGTACTCACATGTAAATGTGTATGTGTTTGCCTAATTCTTTATTTTAACTGCGATGTGGGTCCCCCCCCCCCAAAAAAAAAAATATATATATATATATATATACCCATAGTTTAGGGATCAATAAATTACATTCTTATTAACTCAAAATTTATGCTCAGATTCAACCAGTAATAATTTATTTTGTGTAAACATGTACAAGTAGAAAGCCAGCTCTAAAGGATATGTTTTAGAAAAAGGAAATAAATAAGATAGTTTATGTCCGATAATTAAATATATATATATATATAGCGCTGAGATAATAAATCAGTGATTTTTTTTTAAACTGAAAAATTTAAAGAGTCGTTCTTCCTACAGCCTAGTTGACTAGTTCTTCGGACAGCCTAGTTAATTCATCCACTAATTGTCAATGTTTTGCCACCATATGCGTTTATAATCTAGCTTTTAAGAAGAACTAGTTCAGGAAAGACTTCGTCACCTGCGAATTCCTGACTGTTAGGCCTCGTTCAAAATTTATGCTCAAGCGTAATCCGCTTGCGTCAGAGGGCAAACGAAATGAAATGAAAAGAGCCGCCATTTTCATTTCTTGTGTCAGACAAACGTGTTGAGGTGCACTCTGATTGGCTGACGCTCTTGAAGATGATCCTTAAATGGGCGTTTGATTGGCTTGACGTTTTACACAAGGTCTCTGCGCTATTCTCAAACGGAGTCTTAACCCTATGACACCGTTGTGCGGCGCTCTGTGATTGACTCAATATTTTCTGCTGCATAGTTTCCTTACGCATATATGGGTGCAAGGACTTATATAACAGACCACCAAGGTACCAAAGGTTCCCGGACCAGATTTTATTTTAAACCACTGATACACGAAATACACCGGCACGCGATACTGACTGACATCTTTGAAAGAGCTAGAAACAGAAAAGTTCCAGAAGCGTTACAGAAATACAAGGTTTAAGATAAAGATTTTCACACGCACGTAATATTTCGGTCTTGTTTTAAAACTAGCGTTAGTTTTTCTTTGTTTATGGGAAACACGGTGCATTTCCGATATTCTGCGAATTCTAGGAAGGAATTTTTTAAAAAAGATGTTGTCACCAGTTATAATTACTGAATTTCCCCAATCATGAAACTAAATGCAATAGCTAATTATCCATTTAAATATGGTTGTGAAATGTAATGAATTGTTTACTAAAAATTTTTGCTAAAAGTTTTAAAGATGGCTTCCTCTGTGTGTGTAAGTAATTCGCAAAATATCGTAAAATGTTAAGTTTCAAGAAATAAAATGAAACTTATTTTATAGAGTAAAAGAACAACATTTTAATAATAATTTTAAGGAAAACGCACCGCACATAACAAACAAACAAAAAAAAGAATACTTTAAAAACTTAACTTTTGTCGAAAAGGTTAACACATACGTAAAATGAATTTAAATACCGTTGCACAAAATTGCAAATTACACTACAACAAAATCTACCCAAGGTAATTTCTTGTGTAATTCGTTATATTATACGCTTTTTTCATTTTAAAAGTTTGGAATAATATAATTTTGCCATGTATAACTGCCAAAATTGTTTAAAACAAATTGCTAATTACAATTTGTATAATATTTCTCATCAATCTAGAAATTTCCCCACAATATTCAATAACGTTGAAATTATTTACGAAATACTTATGAAGTAAACTATAATATTTTTTACGTAGTCCATCTTGGTCACAGAGAAGTAACTAGCAATAAGCTCAATAAATCCATATCTTTTTTTTCTTTTTCCAGCCATGATGCTACTTATCGCATAATGACCCCTGGTTGCAGAAAATTTTAAGCTTAAGTAATATGTTGCTAACATCTGTGAATTTCCCCTTTTATCTCCTGATAATACTCTGACGCCGTCTACCGCAATTCGACAAAGTTCTGCAAGCAACTTATGGTATGCATTCCAAAGCAAGCCAACTTTTTTTTTTCAAAATTTACACTTAATATTCAGGCTGATAATAGATTAAATCAACAAAATCAGTATACAGTTTGAAATGTTTATGGGTCTTAAAAGAAATAGAGTCATTTTTCTATCAACATATTAAAATCAAGGTTAAAATATTATTCCAGATTTAATTGTAAAATATCTCAGACTGTAAGCCTTTTACGGAAAAATATCTGCGAAGCTTTCATTAATACGCCGAGAGATGCATTTTCCTTAACTTCAAAGCATCCCATCAAAACATCCCCGATAATCGTAAACAAAGATCGGGAACCAAAAAGCAAAAGATCCTTCTGCTATTTAAATAAAACATAAAAAAACTACTACTTCCCTATCTCTGCAGCACTAGCGCCATCAAACGACAGGATCGATAAACCATAGCAAAAGCTCAGATCGTCCCAGCTCTTCCGCTGACTGGGTGCATGGTTCATTTCCAGTGGAGAAAACCCATGGAAAAACGTGTGCTACTGTTTTGATTCTCCGTGTGTTTTCGTTTTTCTCTATGTGACGCATATAATTTTAAAATCAAAAGTGCACACATGTTATCTTTAAAGAATGTGAATGTGGAACGATAAACTTGAGTTTCGGTTTATCTCCAGGTGAGGAAAAAATTTTAATCTAATTAGTACTTTTGGTGCGACACAAAAACCATTAAAACAGTTATACTGTGGTTCATATCCAAAGCATAAGTGATTGATATTTAGGATGTATATATTCCGTTCGAGTTAACTAGTGTTTTAAATCGCAAAATGTGTTATTATTTCAAAAAGTTTAAAAGTATATTTGCTACAGCTTCATAGAACATTTAGTAAAACAAATTAAAATTCGTGCAATTTTCCACGACTTCTTTGTAATTTTACATAGTTTCAAGTCATGGAATGCAAATCATAAAAACTGCAAAACTAAATACGCGCATTTTATTAAACAAGACATATTTTACAGAGACATATTTTAAGAACAGTGAATTCTGGAAGAAAACGAACTTTTGTGTGGAGTTACATGCCGTAAATATCTGTGATGGTGGATGAACTAAGCTTTTTTAGGAATGAATTAGGGTCTGAAATTCAGAATTTGCATTTGTACTAATAACTATTGTGTGTGAAATGTGCTTTTCCTACACGTACTGTGGCTTTTTATTGCAATGTGTTCAAGCGTTTCATCGCTTCCTGTTCTTACGGGAATCTGTTGAAAATACTTCAAGTGTGAACCAAGGTGCTGTGTCGTAGTTCTGAGAACTGAATTTTTATGAAGTATTTAGTAATACATAAATTTAGTTAATGAAATTACTTCCTGAGGAAATATTGTTCAGTTAATATATTTTAATAATAATTAAGTATTTAAGTGTGAAAAAATTAACAAGCTAGTTTTGATTTTAGAATAATTGAATACAATATTTAGACTGCATAAATATGTGTGAAATTATCTGTTAAAAGTCTTGATTAATTAAAAATACATCAACAGACGCGAAAAGATTAAATGTGCATTTAAATGATTTTGCAATTCTAGTAAATTTTATAATTAGCTAATCTCTTAAGAGATGACAATAAAGAATTTTGTGAACTGATCGCATGAAATGAGCGTCGAATGATGCGTAGATCAAAAATTATCTGTGCTTCCATAGATAGCACGCTTACAATCTGGAATAATTTTATTGCGCTTTTAAAATGTGCGGAAAAAAAGCGGTACATCGTGTATTTAGTCGTGAAAGAGGAAACTGAACAAGTTGTACTACGTCACATGCAAGTGCTAGAGGCAACTTTTTCTTTCCTCAAAAGGAAGTGCGAACTGTGTAAATCAAATTTTTGCGTGTCTCCAATAAGAGGAGCATTTCGACTTGCGAGAGGACGACTTCAAACAGGAACAAAGAAAAAAAAAGATTTTAAAGCTGAGGATATATTACAGGCATGGAATTACCGGCATGGAATACGGGTAAGTTAACTTTAATTATTTAAATATAAAAGAAGATTATATTTACAAAAAAATTTTACGGAACTAAAAATTTCTTGAGAAGTAACGCAAAGTGTCACTAATTGTTTTCGAAAAATTATAAATTGGTGAATTTCAACCCGTAGCTTTAAAAAACCAAATTATTTTTAAATTTGTCCGAAGTTAAAGTATCCAACGACTATATATCACTCGATCTTTATATTCATCTTTATATAGCCATCTCATTAAAAAATAATTACATAAATTTTATTTTACATTTTTTTGTATCATAATTAGCGAAAATATTTGTTAAATAATACACCAAAAGGAATTTCTAAAGCTAAGTCTTTACTTTATTTGATACTAAGCGAAATGAATATAAACATTTCATTTTCTGTGCCCCTGTTACAATACTCCATCTCATTCCATAGTATCTGATTTAAAGAGACTTGATTTCTCCTTGGCGTGGTATGTTCTGCGAAACACTAATTGAGAATAGTTCGAAATTCAGTTCATTTAATCAACAACTGCCAATTACGAGATCGTTTATAATCTTACCCGCTAGCTGTTAATGTTCTCCATGTTCGAGATCCACCCAAAAGTTTTGTGGTACATACATAAAAAAGGGACGCGTTAAATGAAGATTTCACATCATCGAATATTTCATTTGATTTTACATCACTCACTTCTTTCAACGAAGGGTACTGAGTGAACTGATTACCTTATTTAAAATAATAATATACCTAAAGAGTTTTAAATATACCTATAATTAAATACCTGTCATTAGAGATACGTAAATTTCGCATAAAAAATATCGAAATTTCGCAACAACAAAAGAATACAATATATAAAATTTCGCATTTATACGCAAAAAAATTATAAATTTTTAAAATTCGCATTTATTAAGAAAAATTGCAATTTTACTTGGATAAATAAGTATCGAAATTCTTAGTTAAAAGTTAACATTGCAGTAGTCTCTACATTCTCCTCTTTTAAGTCTTTGACTTCTGCCATTAATTACCATGTTGTACATACTAAAATATATCAGCATACTGCTAACGGGACTATAGAGGCTTTGTATAGCTTCCTTTGCAAAGTTAGGTAGCAGGATTTCGTTGAAATTAAGTTATTATCTGTCCGTTTATTATCTGTCCGAGTGAAATTCGGAGCAAATCCGAAGGAGAGTGAGATTTCTCAGTTAAAGATCGCGGGTGGTCTTAGTCAAGCAATTATGTTAATAATTATTACTATTATTACCTAATTTCGCTTAAAAAGCCGTTTATCACCAAGTTTTCGCCGAAAAGTAGTAAAAAAACAATTTTCGCATTTAATCGCTCGTATCGGCAAATTTCGCATTTATTCGCATCTATTTCGTAAATACGAAAAATTACGTACTCCTACATATATTATTAGATGCATAATCTGAAGTAAATGTTTTTAAATTAATTGAAACTAATATTTTTTCAACTTAAAAAAATATTTTATTATACTTCACATGATTTAACTGATTTATGTTTATCTAAACTCATATTAATTTTTCTTGTGAGGGAATTTTTTCCCCTCTTGGCACCCATGTTATAAAATTTCGCCCACGCGGAGAAATAACAATGATGTCTTTCGAGTCTCCCTTTTTTACGATGTTCGCCTGCACATAAATGTTAAATTTTTAGATACTGGGTTCCATGCAATAAAAATTGTTTTTCTTGAGATCGGAGAGATACCAGAAAAGAATTTTAAACGACTTATGGTTGTTTTCTCACAGTAAACTGAATTTTCTAGCGATAAATATTTTACTTTCACAATACTGATTTCATTCTTGGGCATTCCCAGAGGAAAATTGTCTAATTTTTTTTTTTACGATACGGGATCCACAAAGTACAAAGATTACTTCAATTATATCGATTCTATCGTGAATCAAATGTTTATTGTGAAGCACACTTGTATTAGTAGAAATTCATGTCATTATACGGGGAACTTGTGTTCATCATTTTTGTACATCAAAATTTTAAAATCTGCTTCTAATTCTTGAGCTGTACATGATGTAATATTTACTAATAAACGCTGAGGATATTAGAATTAAATAATTAACATATATCAAATTTCTTATTAATACTTATTACCAAACTTTAATACTTATTACCGATATTAGAATTAAATAATTAACATATATCAAATTTTTTTTATTAATACTTATTACCTATATTTATTAATACTTATTACTTATACTTATTAATACTTATTACCTGGTCACAATCGTATTATACGTAACAATTATGTGATGTTAAGACTGCTGTGTACTGACTCTATTGGATTCGCACACCTCAGTGTTAACCTATGGAAAATTTTTTTATACCATTTACAGCTACATGAATGCTAATAATCCAATAAAAATGATATTTTCAGATAGCCTGAACTTCTCTGCACCTTGCAACAGGATTCATTTTATAAATTTCGTGTACCAAAGGAATTTAGGAGCGTTTTAAAACACACTATACTAGATTATTACCAGAATAATTTTAATTTAAAAATATTATTTGCATTAAAATTTCTTTCTTTTTACGGAGTATAATTAAAAAAATATCTTTCAATCCAAGTCGTCAATCCTTGGATACATTTTCTCCATAGGTTAAGATTGAGGTGAACGAATCCAATTGGGTTAGTACATAGCAGCCTTAATTTTAAAGTTTAAAATGAACAGTGAGAAAAGTTATAAAGTAATTTTTATTGGAGGAAAAACATATCATAAATCTTTAGTAGTCTTTCGTTTACCTTACTACATAGTATTTTTAATTATGTACAGAAAATATCAGAATAATTTTTTAAAATTTGATTGAATAATTTCATTTTATTTAAAACATTACCGAGAATGTAACCAGTATCTCAGCGAAATTTTTAAATTAATAATATAAATTACAGAATAATGCCTTTTTTATGTTTAAACATAAGTGACAAAAATTGAAACGATTTTTTACTGGATAATAAACAGGTTTTTAGCTTAACAAGATGTCCATGCAAAACATCTGAATTTGTAACAGATGACGGTATATGAAATAAATAAAAACCGGGGGATAGATTTCTACCCCGACAATTCTCTACTCGGCAAAAAGCAATCCAATAAAGAAATGCAACAACATTGGCTTGCGAAAACTCATTTTCAAATTGCTTGCGGCAGATAAAAATCCAACGTCAGAAACTCCTCGTCTTCCGCAATTTATGTCCGTTTGTGTACACTTGGCAGCTAAAGCAAACATACATGAAATTGATATGTCAGTTTAGCAAAAATTTTGTTTCGCCTCTTTGTAAATGCAATTTTAATTTAAGCTATTTATATTACATTAATTTAGAACTAACCGCTGGATGGAAACGGAACATTTGTTGAGAAATTTTTGTCTGAACTAAAAACATTTGGATAAGTAACTACCTATACATTTAAATCAGGACCGCGTTTACCACTAGGCAAAATAGGCATGTGCCTAGAGTCCGAAAACACCGTATTACAATAAAAATCGATGAAAACAGTGAGGATGAGGTACAATTAGAAGAAAGTAAAGCTTAAAGAGTTAACATATTTTCAACCGTTTGTGATTCAATAGTTACTGATTTGTGTGGAAGAGGTGATATAGAGATATAAACAATAAATTTGTATGTCAGAGGTGATATAATGATATAAACAATTAATTTGTATATAAGATGTGATATAATGATATAAACAATAACTTTGTATATAAGAGGGAATATAATGATATAAACAATAAATTTAAATTGATATATATCATAGCGAATAATTTAGGTAATGCAACAAAACTGAAAGTTTGTTTTGCTATAAACTCGAAGATCAAAGAGTTAATGACTATCGCATTTGTGAACTCCCCTAATGACAATCACAAGTAATGCCGCTGAAATCAAGAAAATATGACCATGCGTAAAACGTTAGGTTACCCACTAATCATATATGTGAATACAAGCAAATTTAGATAATGCAACAAAACTGAAACTTTATTTTGGTATAAACTCGAAAATCAAAGAGATTCAAGCAAATTTTGTTATTTTAACAAAAATTAAAGTTTATTTTGGTATAAACTCGGAAGATCAAAGAGATTAATGACTTTCGCATTTGTGAACTCCCGTAAAGACAGTCACAAGTCATGCTAATGAAAGCAAGAAAATATGACCATGTGTAAAACGTAAGGTTACCCACTAATCATATGATACGTGAATACAAGCAAATTTAGATATTGCAACAAAACTGAAAGTTTGTTTTGGTATAAATTCGAAGATCAAAGAGTTTAATAACTTTCGCATTTCGAACTCGAAGATCAAAGAGCTTAATAACTTTCGGCATTTGCGAATTCTCCTAAAGACAATCCCAACTCATGCTCCCAGGCCTGATGAAGATCTATTAAATAGTTCGAAACTAGTTACTTAATTCTAATAGTTAACATTTAAATAATGGGAAATTACTACTGCACTTAACAACAGCTTGAACGTTAACTTTTAATTTATTTTCACTAACCGTACTTTATATTTTAACCTTATTGAATTTCATTAAAATAAAAATTCAAAACCTAAACTAATCTCGCATGTCTGAGGCGATATCTTTATGGGAAAATTACTCATTTTATATACGCCAAATGCATTTTCTGGGGGAAATTTCTATTCACGGCGACAAGATAATTACAGAATATTTAAACAAGCTGTCGTGTCGTGGCTGGCGCCATTCACCAAATAACTGGGATTACTTAACATCCGTTCTTTCTCCCTCCCTAGGTCCTTTGTCTCGGGGAAAACATTTCATGTTCTGTGCATTAATACAAAAATTGTTTTATTTACTCCCCATGGGCGCGCTATTGTTTAACCTTTTTAACATGGAAGTTATAGAAACCGAGAGAAAACAACAAGGGTATGATTTAATTGATCAAGGCATTTATCTGAAAACAACTAGATTAAGCATTCAGAATTTTTTTTTCGGAATTTCATTAAATTATTTGCATATTCCTTTGCATTTAATTACGGAGCAGTCTGGATATTTGGAGATAAAATATACAGATTAAGTGAATAATTAATTTGGAAAAAGATATGGCTTTTTTTTTCTAAACGCAGTTTATGTATTGAGGGTTATATTATTTTTTTACAACTTTTTTATAGACTTGCGTGGATAATTTCAGACACTTTAATTTCTCTTTGAATTTATCTAGATGTGGTTAGATTATGTGTCGGGAATTTTTCTTTTTTAAATCTAGAATTTCAAATTAAATTGTTTGTGGGAATCCTTTGTGTATAATGACAGTGAAGTCGGGATATTAAGAGATAAAACGATCAAACAGGGTTAAATTAAATTTTTTTTTCAGAAATATAATGCTATTGAAAAATAAATAAAAGTATGCAAGAATAATAAGGAATGTAGAGCTGAAATACTAACAATTAATAATTTTCTATACCAGTTTTGTTAAAATTTCGAACAAGATATTATGCTGATAAAAAATTTATATTTTATTCGTATACTCTCAATAGCACTAGAAAGGTCCGAGGTAGCAAAGTGGTAGCGCGTCGGCTTTCAGTGCTGAGGGTGCTCGGTTCGAATCCCAACAAGCGCCATTAAATACCTCCGTGTGTAGGCCGAATATGGGCACGTTAGATCCGTAGACCGGAAAGTCCCTCCATGAGGTCAGAGAAGGTGAGAGAGGGTACGATCTTCCCAGTCGCCACCCCGGGGGTTGCTCGGGCAAAATTGAAGTAGCCCCTCGCTAAATCGGACTCCGACCCTTATGGTGACATTACAAACCAGATCCGCACCCCTCAGCTCATTAGCCTATATGGACCTGGTCTGTAATGTTCGGCCAGAGGGCTTTAGAAACTACAACAACATCAGTACTGGAATGCAATTGTCTATTATTTTGTTTTTGCTTTCCAGTTTCTACCATTAATGATGGCAAAATCCTTACCTATATATCATGAAACTACCCACTATACTTTTACTGCAAAAAATATGGTATCACTCTATACAAATTTACACCTATATATTCGATATTACATGTTAATTTTTTAAAACAAAAGTACGAATTATTTTGTGAGCGTTTTAATTCAATCTGAATTATTATTATTATTATTATGTTTGTACATATATTTGATGAAATTTCGTTAGTAGTTCAAAATTTAATTCGCTAGTATTATTCGCTGGTATTTGGGATACAATAATTATGATTCAGATTACACGAATATAAAGTTGATTAATCTAGCGAAATTAAATATTCTTACATGTCACTTTCAGAACGTAGCAGAAGTAAAAAATACTTCAATCTCCTTGCGAGAACCGGAATTCCCAGATTCAAGATAACTGTCAAATGCACGTGACTATCTTATCAAATTTATGTCTTTTCCGTTTCTGTAACAGGTTTGTGTCGAAATTTCGACAGAGTTCGGATTTTTATTTCTTTCGCGACTTTGGATTTGCGATAAAACAATCTTTGAAGTCTGTTTAAACATAACCGTGCGTTCAACACTCGCCTTTTCTAAAGAGTGAATAATTTTACCTCCCCATGTCACGTCAGCATATGGTATGCTCAAGTTTGACCTGTTGTACGAGTGTGTGTTTCTATACGATCGAAATCAGAATGATTCCCGACCGTTTGTGCCGCGCCTCTTTAGGATGCAGTGGGGTCGGCCAGGGGTGCCGCCATAGGACAACTAAATTAACTGAGTTGCCTAGGCCAGTGGTCGGCAAACTGCGGCTCGCGAGCCACATGTGGCTCTTTGGCCCATTGAGTGTGGCTCTTCCACAGTACAGTGCGATTGAAACTGGTGTTCTTATTTCTATTTTTACATACTTAGTTGGTGTTTATGTATCTTTAGGCGAGTACTCTGAAGTGACTTAATGAGAAAACATTTCCAGAAAGATTAAATGTCAACGCTTATCGTCAAGTCGTATCTTTGCATCGTGTTCTACGATGTATTGAAACATTTCGCTTCCTTAAAAAACATAAATTAAAGCATTTCTCCTTGAGAAGGGTGTTTCACTATCCAGAACTAACGAACGATCAGTGGATCCAAAAAATTAATTTCATGGTAGACGTTACTTCTCATCTACGTGTCGTATATCAGCTTAATTATAAACTACAGGGGAAAGGAAACACACTTTTTTTGATGTTAGAAGTTATTTCATTCGAAAACAAATTATCTCTTTTTGCTCAAGATTTTGATAAATCAACTTTGATTCACTTTCCAAGCCAATTGAAACATTGCCAAGAAAATAATTCTGATACTGATATTTGCTATTTGAAAACAACGCTTTTAAATATGAGGGAAGCTTTTCTCAACAGGTTTCAGGAAGTCAGAAACAGCAAAGCGACGTTAGCATTTCTAAAAAACCTCTTAATTCTACTATAACTTTGTCTCCCTTTAATATTGACATTGGCAACTTTTAAATGCAATTGATTTGAAAAACAAAGAATTGTGGAGCTCAAAATTTGAACGTCTTTGTGCTGATATAGAAATATATCTATCTATATATTATTTCTAAAAGGTGTTTTTTGTTTTGTCCCTTTTACTCCCTTCATACTGAACCAAAATCGATAAACGAGGTACCATTTTAAAGATTAAGTTCTCCTCCTTTGACGAATTGTTAATTCAGAATGACACATTGTATTGTTTGTTAAAAAATCGAAGCGAAAAATTGACTTTTGGCCCTAAAGTTCTTTCCATGGATGCGTCGAAACGACACGGTCAAATAGTGTGCACAAAGAGGTTTTGTAATGTAAATCTCACATTTTCCACAATTTTTTGTCGTAATTGCCTTTTAATATTGTCTACAAAGGTGTTTTGACGTATACATATCTCATATTCCGCTGTTTTGTCTCATGCTTCACCTCCAATATTGTGGCCAAAGGCGTTTTGTAATTGGTTTTGTATTATCCTCACGCACCACTGTTATTTGACACATAAACAATTGCTACAAATGAACCGGCTATTTTTTCATCCTACTACAAACCCCCAACCCCGCTATAAAATTTATTGTAATTAAATCGCATGCGAAAGGGTCTCAAGGGCCACCTAGTATTGAAGAAAAACAAATGGAACTTAGTTCAAAGCACAAGGGGTTTGCTTTGAAAGACCTGGAGAAGGAAGATATGTTGATTTTTAACACCTGGAATAGTATTCCTGACTCATACATATAATCAGATGAAAAAAAATAGCGTTTGCTGTTATTTTCTTATTTGGTTCGATAAATTCATACGAACAATCATTTTTAAGCATGAATCTCATCAAGAGTAAATTCAGATGTCTTATTGATGAGAACCTGGAATTGTGCCTAAAATTAAAATCAACAATATACAAACCCGACTTACCCAAACTTTCCAAGGAGATGCAAGGCCACTGTTCCCATTAGTAATTGTCTGTCATTGTCATGATTTAATTTTATGGATACCTTACAATTTAATTTTATCAATTAATAATATCGTTATTAAGCTTGATATCAAGTTTTATTCAACCCACCTATAGTTTTACTATGGCTTAAAACTTTAAGTAAAGTTTATGAAGTTAATTTTAGGGAGCGTTATGGCGTGAAAGATGTAGTGTCGAGGATTGAGAAAGGTATATTGAGAGGATTTGGACATATAGAGAGGATGAACGAAAGGAGATAGACGAAATAAGTATACAAGACGAGTATGTGTGGGAGAGTTGGATGGGGTCGACCTCAACGAACGTACCTCAATCAGATTGGGGATGTTTTTAGCAAAAGCCAGCTTTGGAGAATCCTAATTAAGTTAATAACAATGTACTTACCTATATAGTTTAAAAAATTTGGCTCTAAAAAGATAATTCAATCGTTGTACTGTTGATATTTGGCTCTGTTGACTAATGAGTTTGCCGACCACTGGCCTAGGCCAACGCCTTCAAACTCAGATTTTTCTTAGTAGTATCATCGAAGAGCTGGAAATGTTCAGGAGTAGGTAAAAGTTCGTTTTTGACATCAAAGTTCATGAAATTGCTTCACAAAAAAGTGAAGCAGAGAGATTTCTGGTCAGTAGATTGGAGGGTGAAAATGGGCAGCTTTGATTGGTTGTCTTCTGGATCTTCGAGATGATTTGCTGATGGGGGTGGAGTCAATGGCTGTCTGTAAGCTGGATTTCAATTGGCAAGTGTAGAGAGAATAGAGTAAAGTGATTGGATAGAGAGATAAGGTTTGGAATCCGTGAGTTCTAATACTACAAAAATGAGCAAAGCCAAAAGGATTTGCTCTGAGACAAGAATAGTTAAGTTAAAAGAAAGTTTAGGGATAGAAAATAGATTTTTATTTTATTTTATAAAATTTTTAGTTGTTTTTTGCCTTGGCAAGCCAAGTATTGTTTTTATATTTTTATATTTTTATTTAAATGACGAGGACAAACAAAAAATTAAGACGGAAGACTCAGGATGGCTCGAGGCCTTTTCCTGTTAGTGACCAGGGGTGCCGCTTTTTTTCTTCTTTTTTTAAGGGATCTCGAGAGTTTTACTTTTTCACTGAAGGTGCAAAAGAGCATCATGCCACATTTAATTTTATTTCTCATTCCCTATAAAACATAAATACATGAACTATTTGCCACCGACAGCTTAATATATGTTCTATGTATCATAATTATTTCAATATTCTACAACTGGTATTTTAATTAATTTTTAATTTTGATGAAAATTTTAAAATTGTGCTTTGGCTTGCATCTATTGCGCGCAAAACTGTAGCAAAACTATTGGTTCTAGAGTCCCAAATAATATTGATAATGATATAAAACTAATGTATATTTAACGTATACACCATTTTTAAGCAATTAAAATTATTTAAAATTAATATGTTTTCAATAAAAAATGCATTTATTTCAAAATTTTGTAATTTTAATTTTAATTTAAAAAAATTTAAGTTTTTAATTGTTTAAAAATGGAGTATACGTTAAATATACATTAGTTTTACATCATTATCAATATTATGCGGGACTCTAGAACCAATAGTTTTGCTACAGTCTTGCGCGCAATAGATGCAAGCCAAAACACAATTTTAAAATTTTTATCAAAATTAAAGATTAAAAATTGATTAAAATACCAGTTGTATAATATTGAAGTAATTATTCTACATAGAACACATATTAAGCTGTCAGTGGTAAATATTTCATGTATTTATGTTTTATAGGGAAAGAGAAATAAAATTAAATGTGACATGATGCTCAATTGCACCTTCAGTGAGAAAGTAAAACTCCTGAGACCCCTTAAACAAACAATATTAGGCCTACGTAAAATAAATATTAAGTTGAATTAATTACTCTCACGCCCGACAGATTATTACACAAATCGATGCACTCGTTCCTGAGGGTGAATCAGCTATTCTCACGTCTACAACTGTTAAACAGCTGGGTCAGACATTTGTGCTCTGAGCATCAGTCGCAAGGCTGACATTAATAAAACAAAACTCTTTTGAGCGGTCTCCACTGTAGTCCTCTGGTGTAATACTTTACTGAATCCTATGGCTATTTTTGAAACCGTATTAATATATCCTATTCTAGTGTTTGTTACTTATATGTTTAAATAAATAAATAAAATCAGCAATGGAGTTTTTTACTTAAGTTTAACACTTCTTGAAATAGATTCCACTTTAATGTAATACTTAAAAAATCGGAAAACTAAAATCCTAGCAAGGGTGCCCCGAGTTTCTAATCTCGTTCTCAAGGGTGCCGCAAACATAAAAAGGTTGGGAATCCCTGCTTTGAATCAATGATTGTCAACCTCTATAGGTCTAGCACCCCTCCCCCCTTCCCCAAATGATCTTCAGACTCTACGTCACCCCCCGCAATCTTAAAAACGTAACTAACGAAACTACCGCGGGTTATTAACGTAGAATTACTTATCACTGCTTACTTCTTTTGCATGTATATATGTACGTAAGTGTTATGTATATATGTATCAATATATATGTACGTATGTGTTATGTATATATGTATCAATATATATGTACGTATGTGTATATATATATATATATATATATATATATATATATATATATATATATATATATATATATATATATATATATATATATATATATATATATATATGTCAAAATTTTGATGCATTTTGGTACTTTTCTGTTTAACTGTTTACTGCTTGTCCAAGCGATACAGACTGGGTTTGGCGCGCTGCCAAAATTATAACACGCGAGGTACGGACGGACGGTTTTAGCGCCTGAAATTTTGCTTTTCGGAGGACCGTTATGGAGGATCGTAATCCTACGTTAAAAGGTTCTACACATATTTTTTGCTAACAATCCACCCCAACCGTTTATAAGAATCAACCGTTTATAAGAATCAATATCGCGAAAACAAAAACAAATGTATTATTTCCATGTTAAAATTTTCACTTTAAAGAATCAATCCACCGGTTTTAAGAATCAGCTTACACTCTTCGCTTTCCTTCGAATTTTTCCAAAAAAGCCACTTAAACCCTCAAAAGGCACAAAGTACTTACTTTATTTTTTTAAAGAAAGAGTGATAAGATGGGATGGAATACAGTCGTAAAATGCATCCCTTTTTTTGTTAGACATGACATAATGGTTTCCCCTTAAACACTTTAGCTAAACACTGTCCTTTTGGCTTGACCCAGGGGCATCTAACCGTCCGAGACCGATTTCACTTTTCTCAACTGACAAACAAAGACAGGGACTCTTTTTTCCCACCTGCCACATCCTGGTTGCGGCTTCCTGGACCCTGAAACACACAAATCTTCGGCGAAGTATCCACTATCATTTAGGCAAACGTGATATTAGTAGATTCAGCACGTTATCAAACCCTGAAACGTAAGCTAGAAGGTGAATCTTCGTCTGAGATTATTGGTATTGAAAGAGGTATAAACAGCCTGCTGAAAACTTCATTACGTCAAACGACCATAGAAAACTTTTTCTTGCACCATTCCTGTAGTGGAAATGTTAAACTGTTAAGCAGGTATGTTGTAACAAATATTGGATTTTTTTTCTTCTCTTATTATAATCATGTGTATCTACTTATAGGTCTAGAAATGAAGTTATATATTTAAAATTATAAAAAATAATTTTAATAAAAGATAAATAACGTAAATTAAAGAGTATTTTATGATAAATTATCTAATATATGTATATATATATATAGGTGTGTGTGTGCCTGTCCAAAAACCTAAATTTCGGCTATCAGAATCAACCGCTTATAAGAATCAAAAACAGTAATAACAAACGTGATTCTTATAAGCGGAAATCACTGTATTTCTAAAGAAAATGATATTTTTGATTTAACCTCCATATTTGATGTATTCTAACACTTTAAACTTTTTGGAGAACATTCTTTCATTTTCACTTTGTACACGCTGCGAAATTTCAATTTATTTCTATCTAGTGAGTTGTAAAATTTAGGTTGTGTAAGACAAAATACATCAGTACAATATCCTTCCGTATGAATATCTCAAAAATAATTTTATGTTAAAGTAACTCGGAAGCAAAGTCTGACCTACCATCAATATAATTTGTAAATTTTGCCGTGCTCGTGTTTTAATTTCCAGCGTAGTTATTTTCCTCCTGCCGTTAGCCGAGCCTCAGATTTGTTTTGAACTAAAAATTTGCGATTCCTAGGTAACCAGATCATAGCAAAATATCTTCCCTCAACTGCGGAGTAATTAAATAGATGCAAAAGCATTAACTAAGTAAACTTCCTTTTACCGTCTGCATGGGGTGGGGCGTTGCGTAGAATAATTCCTCCGTTAGATTAGTTTCTGTTATGAAGTACGTCAAAACAATATCGAATACTGCATCAAAAATGAAATGAAGAAGCATCGCATAGTCGCAGTTTGCCAGTTAATTTAACGATGCTTGTGATGCATTCCGTTTGAGCTGTGGGCAAAATGATGAGTATTTATTTTTATTTCGAGTTAATATATTTGGGAACAGTTAAAAATATTTGAAAGAGAGTTTTATAAAAGGCTTAATTAAATTATGAGTTTAATTAAATTAGTCATAAATGTACATGCATGTGTGAGGAGAAATTTAACAAGCTTGTGGGGAAATTAGAATATAGTTAGCCATGTAGACGTAAAAAACAAAGCTTTCTTCTGACTCAACATATATATACATATATATATATATATATATATATATATATACTCTGTCAGAAAAAAATATATGCACCCAGAAAGAAACAAGCTACTATTACGAAACTTAACATATATGTAGTGTATGAGGAGATAAGCAAATGATTACAAATTCAGAAGAACAGACCATTTTATTAAGAAGATATGGCATGAAAATGTTACAAATCAGTAAGTAGTAAATCCACCTCTGGCAGCTATACAAGTGGAAACACGGCGTGGCATCGAATCAATTAGGTCACCTATGACCTCCTGCGGAAGATCATGCCATAATCTTTGTAACTGGGCAGTTAATTCACCAGTATTCCGGGACGGCTGCAGTTGTCCTCCAAGCACGTCCCAGACGTGCTCTATTGGCGAGAGTTCTGGTGACCTGGCAAGCCATGGGAGTACGTCATATCCTTGAAGACATTGTTGGGAGAGTCGCGCAGTATGTGGACGAGCGTTGTCTTGCTGATAAATGGCACCTGGGCGACTTGATAGCATAGGCAGTACAACTGGCGTGACCCTCCGCGACAGTAGACTATCCCTTCCGTGATCCATTGTTTCCAACACCGAGCAACTACCACATCGCTCAGACCGAGGTGGCGGTCGATACGCCTGTTCGACCAACCTGCTTCTCTGCGGCCTACTATACGCCTCCTCTCAAATTCCGACAATTGTTCGTACTGTCGCCGGTTACGTCTCAGAGGCATCTCTAGTCACAATGCCGTTCATCCAAGTCGACAGATTTGTTTGAATAACCCTATGGCACGACCAATCATGCTTTTAAACTCTCCCAGCTGCGCATCTCATATGCGCATGGCGCGCTTACCCTCGTCTCATTGGCGTCGAAATTTTAATCATTTGCATATGTGTTACCAGACTATATTCCTGCCATGTTCCGCGATAGTAGCTCGATTTCCTCTCTAAATCCTCGCACAAATATTGATGCATCCATACCCTTAAACCATTTACCGTTATGAGATAATGTAGATGGTTTTTTCATATTACTCATTTAATTTTTATCAAATATGGCCGAACGTTTTCACAACGAAATGTAATTAATACCGAGGTTAATAGCCATAGGATTAACGAAAATATGTCCATTATCTCCCTTACTGAAGGATAAATGTGAACAAAATTCGATAAAAATCAGATGATAAAAAACATCCTGATGCTTAACATGTACTGTTTTGCAGTTTCCCCTTCAATAATCTTCATTGACAATTAAATGCATCTTGATATATAAATTCGAACTTATTAGTCTCCGTACACTTTAGTGGTGAAATTATGGAAATGACTTGCAGCTCTCTGTTGAAATGCTACCGCGTTACTTGGGTGTTAAAAACCAAGGTCGTCTACATCAGGTATTTGTAACGCACTTGAAATGCGCCGCACGTCATATCGTCTGTTTGACTTTTTATTTTTATTTTCAAATTTATTTTTTTATATGCCCTGTATACTTTCAATTTGTATGCAGTAACGTCCTTATGAAGTTGCTTTTTCCGCCTACTCATGTGTATGAGGATTACTTTGTAAAGGATTTTTCAAGTGGTTGTGTTCGCATTTTCAAGTTAACAAAAATAACGCTGTATAACTTTTATCACAATAATTTGAATGTTTTTGAAAAATAAATTTTTTTATTGATAATTTACGAATTAGTTTTAATTTTTCAAAAGGTTAATAATTTTAAAGCAGAAACAATAGAAATTTACAGCTGTTAAAATAATTAATAACGTCATTGTCGTGAGACAGTGCTTGAATGTAAAAGCATAAGAGTACAGTTCTGGCTCCTAAAATCGTGTACTAATAATACCATTAATACATATGCTTTTAGACTCAGCTTTTAACTGAATTAAACAATTACGGGCTGTAATTGTTTTATTCAGTTAAAAGCTGATTAACAAATGACTGTTTCATCATGCCTTCATCTTCTATTTGTGAATTATTAACTGTTAACTTTAAGAGTATTGTAATTTACATTTTCAGAAAAATAAAATTTGATACAGGTATCATCATAACTCCAGATGCATTCGATCTGTCAAAATATAACTCTCAAGCAAATCATATTTGCCCATACCTCTTTCGCAGTTGTAGTAACGCTAAGAATTTTTTACGCATTTTTTAATTTGACGCATTTTTGTAAAATTGCATCTTATATCCTTCTAATGTTTTGTATCACTACCTTCTTTTAATATATATATATATATATATATATATATATATATATATATATATATATATATATATATATATATATATATATATATCCTGTGAGAAGAGAATATGAATTTTACAGGGTTTGGTTGTTAATGAAGTTGAAGATAAAATCAGATGCCATTATAAAATGGTTAGATTTACGCGAGATTCTATTTCTAAATAACATTTTAGAATCATTTCTTAATCCATCTTCGTTTAAAGAAACCTTTGAAGAAATATTTACAGTACACATGAAAACTTAAGAAGAACCTTTTAGAAAACAATTCCTGCTAAACAGGTCCAGCTAAAAACCCGATCAGAAGCCCAATTATCAGTGAATTCCCAATTATTCGAAATTATTATTTGAAAATTTGACAGTTTTCGAAAAGGTCAAGGAGACGCTATTTAAGAATCGTTTTTCAAACAAAATAGAATGCATTATTTCCGGTTACCATTGCATAGAATTATACGTTAAATAGAGAGCGCGAATTCTTTACGTACTAACTTAAAGAAAGAAAGAAAGAAAGAAAAAAAAAAGAAAGAAAGAAACTATTCAAAGGTGAAGAAGATGGGGATCAACATATGTCAGTTATTTAAATGTACTTTCTGCTATCCTCTACCACAGCAACATAAATCCTTACACAGCTAAAAAGTCTATACACATATTACAAAATTACAAATAAATGTTCCTATAACATAAAATACTTTTACAAAGTTACTTATTAGTGTAGATTATTAACTGTTGATTAAAATCGAACTGCTGGACGTATGGAAGCCTGCAAAAATATTCGTTTTATATGGAGTCAACTTCAAAGTCGCTAATTCTAAAGAAACAATTTTCCTTCCATTTTTTTCACTTAGAGGGAACGCTTTAATAAACTTTCCGACCCCATACTCCGAAGCTAAGCCATTTGCTATCCTGAAAGGGAGTACTGACATACGAAATCAAGTTACAGTTTATTGCCATCGCCACATCATTCCTAATAATGAATATCGACGTGGGCTTTCGTCGCTAAACCCCGCGAGGCTCGCAGCGCAAACAACCCCTACACCGGTTGGGATGCCAGGCCGACTGACACTGTGCAGAGAAAAATTAAATTTGCTCTCCTAGATGATTCGTAACAGAAGCCCGAAATTTCACCAACAGCTGGAAGAATGAGGTTAGACAGGGAGGGGGCGTTCCTTAAATTGTGCGGGAAATGGATCTTCGGTTTTCTACTGCGGCACCAGTAACGATAAATTAATCTGTTATGATTAACGGTGCCGTGTACTAACCCTGTTGGATTCGCTCACCTCAGTGTTAACATATGGAGAAAATTTGTCTACCATTTACTGCTACATAAACGTTGGTAATCCAATAAAAACAGTATTTTCAGATAGCCTGAACTTTTCTTCATGTTGCAACAGGATTCATTTTATATATTTCGTCCACCAAAGGAATTGACGAGCGTCTAAAACACACTATACCAGATTTTATCCCAGAGTAATTTAAATTTCAATTTATTTGCATTTTTTTAGAAAACGAAAAATGCCCCAAGGTGTAAAATTTCTATCTCTATTACAATAAAAAAAAAATTCAGGTAGTCTCTTCTAACAAAACTACCGCGGGTTATTAACGTAGGATTACTTATCGTTGCTTACCTCGATTTTTTTTTTTTTTTTTTTTTTTGTTTGTTTGTTTGTTTGTTTGTTTGTTTTGTTTTGGGACGCATTTTGGTACTTTTCTGTTTAACTGCTTTACTGCTACTGGGATTGGCGCGCTTCCAAAATTATAACTTGCGACAACGCTGAAATTTTGCTTTCCGGAGGACAGTTATTGAGGAACGTAATCCTATATTAAAAATCTTTAAATCCAAGTCGACTACCCTTGGACACATTTTCTCCATAGGTCAACATTGAGGTGAGCGACTCCAATAAGGTTAGTGCACAGCAACCAAAAAAGACTTTATAAATTTTATTGAATTCATCAAGCCCGTTTCTTCCGTACCTTAAAAGGATTTTCTATGAGGTCCAAGCTGTTAAATGATAAGTGTACTCCTATTTTACCCTTTTGCACACTCTTTGATTTCTAATTAAGAAATAAAAACTCGGCAAGCACCGAATTCATCGTCGAAACCAGAATGTCAAGTACATTTCCCTTCAAATAAACTCTCTTTGAAATTCTAAATTATGTTCTGAACGAAATATTTATGTATATAGCTTGTCCTTATAATGCAAACACATAATATGGTGCTTCTGTAAATGGGTAATATTTTATCATTATAAAAGTGAAATCCTGATTTATTTATATGTGTGTTCTCTAACATTTTCAGTCTTATACAGATATGCCCTAAATTTTGTGTAGTTACTCTCAAGGATCTACTCTTGGTTGGATTTTATAACCTTGAACCTTCCCAGTCGTTTTAAAAATGTAAAGAGAGCATTATTTTAGGAGATATAATTTCTGCAACCAGACTTTTTGGTTTCTGGCGACCAATTACGTTGCTTATTTCACAGTTCATACGGTAAAACATATATACATTTTCGCCCCAGAAATTAAAGCAAAAAATATTTGGCATGGCTAAGATTTAGATGAGATGTTGTAAATCACACATAACTATGAATTAATTTCAGTATGTATGTTTAATTTTCCCATTCACTTTTGTTTAGATAAGGAGCCTAACAGTTAACGCTATTACGCTCATTTGATTAAAATTTCTTGTGCGTTGATATTTATTTTCACATGTAAATAATTACAGTAAAACCTCGTTTATCCGAACAAACTGGGACCATAGGCAATCCGTGCAATCAAAAATCCGGATAATCCCAGTAATATGGGTAAGATGCAAAACAAAATCCTCAACTAAGCAGACTTACCGTTTATTACGACAAAAAATATGTTTTGTAACAAAATTACATAGTATTGTTTACAAGACATTAAAAAAATATAAAATTAACTTTTCACATCATTTCTTAACAAAGAAATGGTAAATCTACTAAAGCTTTCTTAAATTCAACAAAAAGCATTTTATTACTATAGTTGATTGAACATTCTAAGCAGGAACTGTACATTGAATCAAAGTAAAAGCGAATATTTGGCGTACTTGTAGTTATGTTCTTGCTTTCATAGTTAAAAATTATTATCTAATGTGAACATTAAATAAAAATAATGTCTAAAAATCCTATTCGTGTGGATGCTTAATAAAGATAAAACTTCGATCTAACGAATGCCAAAGACCAGAAAAAAAATCTTCAATGATTACTGGCTGCATTGATGTCTGAAAAAAGAACCAAAGAGAAATCATATTTTACCTTTCAGCGTTAAATTTACATTTTTTATTATTTTATTCAATAAAATTTTGTCCATGGAAGAAAATCAATAGCATGCATACGCGTGTTTCAATGACCTAGCATACGGCTCAAATTTTTCATTCCGTAAAGGAACCTAATAATTCTTGAATTTATCTAAGTATAAACGAACTCTGCTTGAATTGATTTATAAACGCAATACAACTTCATTGCAGACAATTTCATTTTTAGTGTTTTATGTAACGTATTTGTATTGTTTTGTTTTTACTGGTTGATCGATTTCATCCATCTCGAAACCAAATTTTCTTGTTCTGGTCGTCGCACAGCTTTGCGTTTTACAAATAGCTCTTTACGGTTGTTAAAATTCACATTTTTCAAGAAATCATTTTGAGAAGTATTGACACTCGTTAAATAAGCTGTAATTTTGAATGAGAGCCTATGAATTTCAGCAAGATCTATAACAATTCGTTAAATCGTTATTCTTTATACTGAAGTACCACAAATGGAGTATATTTCTCATACATTTTAGAGTTATTTATTTGAGAATTAATAGTACTTTATTTAAGGACTAGCTGAAACCCGAGCTTCGCTACGGAATACATTCAAATTAAATCCACCGGTCAATGTATGTAATTAATGCTAAAAAAAATTATTTAGAAAAAAAATCGTAACGGATATTTTTATAAACAAAAAAATGTAGAAGAGAATATTAAAATTAAATACAACGGTCAATGTATGCAATTGATTTGTATGTTTAATATCCATAAAACATACTAATTTGAATTAAATTCTTAAAATACTTCCACCTGAATTATTCTAGTGGTTAAATTTTATCTTTTACTGCATTTTAATATTTTTTTTTGTCAATTTATTTTGTTCTTATGCACGTAATGCAAAATTAATTTAAAGTATCACAAAAAGAAAAAGAAACCACGTGATCAGCATTTAATAAATTAAATTCTAAAAATTAATATTTAAAAATTCACCAAAAATCATCAGAAAATTTTCGGAAAAGATTTCATCTTAAAGGAATTTTTATGATCTTTCTTGTGATATAAATTTTATAACCCTCAAATTATTATTTTAAATGCAAACTTTAAAGAATGTTACAAAAACAGCTTAAAAATTTAATTTTAAGAAATCTAAGAAGAATTTTTTAAAAATCTCTCTTAGTGCACCCCTACTCTATAAGAAGAAAGTCAAACAGTCACGGAACTGTTTTATATATATAGATTAATAGTGTAGCCTCTATTTAAAATATTTACCTTAAATAATTTATAGTTTCAACATAAACAAGAAATAATTTCAACAGGCGGTATTCTAAAGCAAGACATTTCAAAATATATTTCTATAAACCTGTCCTGTACAGAAAACTCCTATGAAAGCTGCTCCACCTTCCTTGGTCATCCCTTTTGGAGTCTATTCAGCCGTAAATTCATTTTCATCGTCGTTTGTCATCTTCACACATCTTTTCTTAAACTTTCTTGTTTGTTTATTTACTCGGCAGCAACTTAGATCAGCAGAGCTGCGCTGTCCGTGGCATCTTAATTTTTTTTTTTTAGAAGTATATTTAGCTTGATTTATGATTCGAACGATTATAGAGTAAATTTCGTATTAAATGTCATTCCCTGAAAATTGTTTTCTTTCGGTACAAATCCAATAAAGTAGAAACTGAGGTGACAAGTTTAAGACTTTTAACGTTTCCATTATTCTTTGTACTCCAAATTAAAACAGTTTTAATTTGGTACATTTATAAGAATAAAATTTAATGAAATTACAGACTTTTTATCATTTAATATGTCAAATTGAAACCTAGGTGACGAAAATTCGGTAATAAATTACCGTATTTTTCGGACGATAAGACGCATCTCAAGTTTATGGAAGGATTTTTAGAAAAGAATATTTTGTATTTTGTTAGGCATATAAAGATATTTTCAATTTCTTACGCAATAAAGATAAAAAAAATATACGTCTAATAAATAATATATATATATATATATATATATATATATATATATATATAATAAAATATTAGTTTTAATTTAATGTTACCTTCGGACCATAAGACGCACACCAATTTTAAGTCGATTTTTTTTTAATGTAAAAATGTGCGTCTTATGGTCCGAAAAATACGGTATATAGAACAAAATTTACGAACCAAAACTCTGATTACTGCATTCTTCCTTCAATAGGATTACGATCCTTACGTGCTTCCATATTGTTCTACTGTGTGTTTGTGCG
Source organism: Dolomedes plantarius (assembly GCA_907164885.2). Classification (NCBI taxonomy): domain Eukaryota; kingdom Metazoa; phylum Arthropoda; class Arachnida; order Araneae; family Dolomedidae; genus Dolomedes; species Dolomedes plantarius. The sequence goes on along the minus strand of OU015497.1, from coordinate 98,713,173 downwards.
TATATAAATCAGGGACATATATTCCCATAGCTGCTACGTGTGTGCTGCTTATCATAAAATCTACGATGCCCAGTATTAAGGGCTGAAGTCAAAAACAGTGATTTTTTGAACTTGTTAGTATTGATATATATATATATATATATATATATATATATATATATATATATATATATATATTGACTGGTATAAAAGGCTTAGGTCTATAAATTTTGTATACAATATTACATTTCTTGTTTCATAATCAAATTTACACTCCAGTCAAAAGATTGTTTCTTTTTATCACACAATACTAACAAGTATCTAAAAATCACTGTTTTTGACTTAAGCCCTTTATACCGGGCATCATAGAAATCATCTTCATGTTGATATTTAATAACGGCAGTATGATGATAATTTTTTTTCGACGATATATAATAGGTAATCAGCCAATGAAAAACAAAAAAAAAAAAGCCCTACTGATCGGTATAACGTATTCATGGATGTTTTTGCAATCTTCATACGTGTTCGCTATGACAGTGCCGTCATATAATAGCAGTTATTTTCACCTATAATAGGGGTGTTGAGAGAGGGGGGGAGAGGGGAGAAAGATAAGCGTCACTGGATATGCAGCTATCTTTGGAACTATTACTTATAAGGGGGTGGCTTGCTACCCCCTTGGACACAGCTACGCTCCAACCCCTTGATCCCCACGGGGAGATCGAGCGTGAGAATGGGTGAGACGGAGTGACCCACAGAGAGAGAAAGAGTCAGGCAAAGGGTTATAAACACCACGCTGATCGTGTCTTTTCTATTCGGAGGGGAACTCTGGTACGGGCAGATCATGCTGTATGGGTTATATTCGGAGGTAATCCGAATGAGAGTGGGTGCTCTCGGTTCAAGAAAGGATAGTAATCTATCTGTTGTCTTGGAAGTTCCCGTATAATAGCTATATATATATATATATATATATATATCTATATCTTTGTATTATTTATATATATATATATATATATAGAGAGAGAGAGAGAGAGAGTGAGAGTGAGAGAGAGAGAGAGAGAGTAAGTAGAGGCTGTACGCTTTAAATGCTTCTCGCGTCTTTAATTGACCGGAGAACGTTACAATACTATGTATAGTAGTATGAGTGAGATCTGAAGTTTCAATCTTGATACTATTGAGTACTGTATTATTTCAGAAGACCAACCATTATTTATATTAATAATAAGTATATTGAGGTCCACCTGTCTTTAAGAAGATTTGATTTAAAAAAATTCATAAAAATGTTCATTGAAATATTTTTTTGCTCTTTTAATTAAATCTCTACATGAAGTTCATTTTAAATATCTGAATAGTTTACTTTATTTACTGCATAAGGGTAATTTTTGATAATTCAAGATTTTTGGTTTCCGTGATCCCTTATTTATGTATACATTTATGTATAAATTATTACGGATAATTCGGGGAAGTGGGTCTATGTATTTCAGAAGTGTATTTATACCGTATCCAGTTATGCATTGATGGAGTTTACTTGAACCCCCGGAATGCTTAAAAATTAATACCCTTCAATTTTCAATACTTCTTACTCCAGAAATTTTTTTTTCATGTATTCGCCTTTTTTGTACAGGAAAATTTTGCACTGTAGCTAATAATTAGCTCAAATTTAGTATAAAACTTTTTTACTTATTTTATTTAATTTTATTTATTCAAGAAGTGACAAAGTGTTTTAAACGTAAAAACGTATCTGGTTTTAATTGGTTTAAAAAATTTTGGAAATGCAGGTAAACCATTTTTTTTTTACCTTTTCCTTTACTTAAAATACTAAGAAACACTTTGTAATACCTTCTTTAAGTGATATACTGCGTTATTTGATATGCTGTGTAGAGTTTGCATCTTGCATTCAATCATTTTTCTCAGAATCCTAGATAACATTTGACCTATCAGGTCGCGCATAGCTAATTTTATATTCGATACTAATATTTTTATATGCCTTTGCCATTGAAAAATGCTTAAGATAGTGCTATAAAAATTTTATGAGAAGCCATTTCGCCTCGGAATTCTAGAAATTCACTGTCATTAAATCCAATCATGAGTCACGAATATCATAAGATGAATGTAAAAGATTTTTCCATATAATTACTTTTTGATTACCTCGTGTTAGTTTGAATTGATCATTGATGATATACCAGGTTACTCAGAATTATCTCTGATTATCTCTCTTATTGATTTATACTCTCTCTGTCTAGGAGTACCTTTCCCCATTTTGTTTTTCTGTATTGAGTTTATCGCCTTGATTTTTATTTTGACCTAGTTTGAAGTATAAAAAGAAAATTGATTACACATTTATGTCTTTAAAGGAAATCACTAGCCATTTAATTTTTGAATCTGTAAAAAAAATGTAAGATAACAATATGGTACTAATTACATATCCGTCTTTCAATGATCGGATCTAATAATAATTCAGAGAATATGAACTCTGAATCATAAAAACAGATTTCATCCTCTAAGCTAATTTTAACGTAGGATTACGTTCCTCCATAACGGTCCTCTGGAAAGGAAAATTTCAGACACTGAAACCGTCCGTCCGTACCTCGCGAGTTATTATTTTGGCAGCGCGCCAAATCCAGTCTGTATCGCTTGGACAAGCAGTAAACAGTTAAACAGAAAAGTACCAAAATGCGTCAAAATTTCGACATACATATATGTATATATATACATACGTACATATATATATAGATACATATATACAAAATTATATACATACAAAAGAAATAAGGAACGATAAATAATCCTACGTTAATAACCCGCGGTAGTTTCGTTAGAAGAGACTACCTGAATTTTTTTCTTTTGAGTTTTAAAAATATTTTTTTATGAAGTATTTTCTCTCTCGGTTTTAATAGAGTTCACTTATTACCAATAATGTTTTAATAATTCAGGAAATCGACTGTAATATTAGTCATTTATAATAAATAAAAACATTCGATTCAGATATTATATTGTAGTAATAAAGTGGTGTTAAATTTAACATATGCGTGCATGTGTGAGACTCAAAATTTTGATTTATATTAGGAAAACATTTTATTATTCAATTTAGCGCTGTATTATATGATCTAATTTTATACTGATAATAGCACTTTTCATTAATATGTCTTTTTTTCTCTCTTAAAATGGGTCTGGAACTGGAAAAACACTAAAATCAATGATCTTTCTTCAGCAAGGAACTTTTAAGTGTTCCTCATTTCCCTAAAAGCTTAGCTGAATGCTCTTGAACGTGCCTGCTATATCAATGAAAACCGATTAAGGATATAAAATAAAACTTAAATAAATCCTCCCTTTATCACTGTTGATTCGTGATACTTTGATTACGCACATTAACACGACGGAAAGCAAATGAACAAGTTTAAAATCTAAAATGCTTACTAATGTTCTGAGTTACTTCCAATTTTTCTTTTTAGAGAGTATCGGTTTTTGGGAGTTCTCACATACCAGTAAGCTACAAAATAAAAAAGCTTTTTTTTAGAACAATGAGCCGAAATAATTCTTAATTTATTTCGATATGCTTATCAGATTAACCTTCTGGAAAAATTTGTGCTTGTGACCTCAGTAAAATTACGGCGGCCAGTCTTTCCGGTGTTTTGCGTTATTCTAACCCTGATCGGTTTAATATTTTGATGAATATAATTCGATGTATATTCGATAATGAAAGCTATTATAATCAACCTTTCAAAAGTTGTACCTTAATATTCACTACTTCTATCACCTTCTCGAAAACTTTTACCTGCGGCCGATAGGAATAAGTAAATTTTTGTATGCAGATAAAACAAATGAATAACATATGCTTGGTCGATATTCGATAATACTGAAAGCTATTACACTCAACCACTCAAAACGTATACCTTAATATTCATTACTTGTATCACTTTCTCGAAAACTTTTACCCGCGGTTGAACGAAATAAGCAAATTTTGAATGCAGTTAAAACAAATTAATACCACATGCTTGGTCCATTAGGATTTTCTATCCATAATGTTCTTGCTTTCGAGAGCCTTATTTTTTTTCGTTGAAGCACTTTGAGCAGAGTTACTCCATTTGCATTATTATACTGATACAGACAACCTTGACAGAATGATGCATTGATGTCTACTTATTTAGCCTCAGTCGTAACATATTTTTTTCCTGTCTTGGGACGTCTGTTTTGAATTTTTATCAATAAGTTGTTACTAGTAATGTTAAAGAGGCTTAAGTTTATGTTAGAAAGGTATTCTGAGAGGGAAAATAGAATATGTCAGTGAAAGACATATTGAATTTTTCCTCAGACATTACCAGACATGGCACGGTTGCCACATACTGCAGTAAACAAAATGCGAGAATACACTATAAAAATAAATCACTTGTAATTACATTAACATTGATTTTAGTACTTGAATTGTAGTTAAAAGATGATTATTAATGTCCAACTGCCTTATTTGTATTCTAAATATTATTACCAATAGTGAAAGAATCGACGTAATTTTAAATTCTTCATCATATGTATTATTGATCTTTTATTTAACTTGGTCTTCGTGAATTTAGATTCTTTTATCATTAGTTTTTTTCTGTTAAAATAATTTTTCTTGTATATTTTATGAAAATTGGAAAATGTTTCTGTAAATCGATTTCTTTATGAGAAAGAAATATTGCATTCACCCTTTTATAAAAAATCTTCAACTCAAAATATTTATAACTCCTGAATGATAAAATTAAAACCTAATATTCAGTCTACCCTTTTGACTACTGTTATCCTTTATCAGAGTCATATGCGCATGTAATCTATCCTATTGTTTAAAATATGAGTACCCATTTATCCTGCGGGAACATTATAAGAAAGAAGGTGGATGTGTGGGTAAAGAAGGGCCCCCATCTTTATATATTATAGCATCATATTAACAAAAAACGGTTCTAGATGTTTTCTTTCAAAATGGTGGGACCACCAAACTTATTTTTTCTTTGGCTAGGCACTTGAGCGTTTCCATGCATAAGCTTACTGAGCCTGCAGCCTGATGGCTCTCTCTCTCTCTCTCTCTCTCTCTCTATATATATATATATATATATATATATATATATATATATATATATATATATGTTCATTACTTGTATCACTTTCTGGAAAACTTTTACCCGCGGTCGAACGGAATAAGTAAATTTTGTATGCAGATAAAATTAATGAATAACATATGCTTGATCGATATTCGATAATACTGAAAACTATTACACTCAACCACTATCCAGATCAACACCAGTGTGTTTGAGTATGTATCTATCTATCTATCCAGATAGATAGATAGATACATACACAAACACACATACAAAAAATCTTTTACAACCTGCGGTTTTCAGGCTTAATATATCGGGATCAACCATCAAGCAATACATTTAAATTAATTCATCTTGATACATAACTGTCAAATTCATGTTTTGTTACACTCTTTGCTCTGAGCACATACATGTATAATTAATTGGCTGTAAAGGTTTATAATATGGTGATCAGTAAATGTCAAGGGGATGAGTCGAAAGGGAAGGGCTGGGATGATCGCGATTTAAATCTCATATTAACCGCAGGACCCCTGAGAGTAACTGCGAAATTTCGGTATAGATCGGTAAGAGTTTAGAGTTTTAGAGGCGACGGACGAATGTATACGAATTTTAATTTAATGTATACGAATATATTAGAAAATACATTTTCAAAATACTGAGAGAATTAGATTGGAATTATTGAGAGTTATTACATTTTCAGAATATTATTGTATACTGTGTAATTATCATGCGTTATCTTTATGTACATTTTTGTAGTGAAACATCTGTATGGCGGCCTGTCATGGTTCCGAAAAAGTGGCCGTTTTGAAGGGTGGCCGACGAAAAGAAGTTTATTCCATAAAATTGGCTCTATGGAGTCTTGAATCAGTTCTGAACAAAATATGGCCGTTTAGAGAAGTTTCACTGTCTTTGTATTCATTTTGTATCTGCCTCTTTTGCCTAAGAACATTTGTCTATCGGCATTTGCGACATTGGCAATTTAAAAAAATTCAGAATTCAACGATATTATTTTTATAAAATTTTCTACGGTATCTCGAAATAACCTCCTACCTATTGCATGCAACACTATTAGGCAAAAAAAAAAATTATTCCGCTACCATTAATTAATTATTGGATGGTCGAAGTCATCATATCAAAATCCTACTCAGTAATTTAGTAGAAGTTAATCCTCTACCACGACTGAATTAATGTATCTGCATTCCAATTTATGAAAGTAATAAGAAATATCTGAAAACAAAAACCACGGTTAAATTGCTTTCATAGACCTACTAGGAATTAAATTCGTCCCTTGAAAAGACAGTATAACAACCAGGGTAAATTTGATAAGAATAACCCTAAATGCCTCGCGTGTTTTTAAAATAAACCTCAAAGCCTTTCTACCTAATCAACCTATTGCCATAATAAAATAGGGTGATTACTCCTAAGCCGAACACAATGAGTTTAAAAGTCCAGCGTCGCATTTTACATTTGGTGCTCATTAAATCCTGTTTCGTAAATTTAAACACTCCAACTACTCTTTTGAAGACTGTCTTTTGAAAGATGTTTGCGGATTCACCTCATTTGCATCATTTAATTCCCTCGCCGCTAATAACGATTCGGAGAATTTGGCATAAAAGACTGGCTCCGAATATCCATCCTCCAGAACAGTTCCCAGATTTATTCAAAAATTTCGATTTAATTAGAATGCGAAAACTTTGTGGTAGGAACAGTTCATTTTTTATTTTTTTATTTTCAGATTTGCCTTTCAGAAAAGATACAGTTCTTTCCATAAAATAGTCCCTATTACGGGGAGAAAAAAAGGAGAGAAAATTTTAAAATGATTGTGCTGTTTTTTTGTTTGACAAAAAACACACAGACAGCTAAGGCATATTTATAAAAATATTTTACCGAATAAATTTCCATAGAATGATGTTTAAATAAATTCTATTTATGATATGCATTTTTGACTTTAAAGTGAATAGAAGATGAGCTTTTTTCATTCAAAGAGGTTTGTTTTTTCAATGATAAGAAATTTCTGTCGAAAGTGGTGGTTGTATTACTAAATAGTTTAGTTTCGAATTAATTAAGTTCATTTTTAATCTACTTAATTGATAGTTTAAAAAAAATGCAGCAAGAAAATAAGTCTTGTTTTGGAAAGAAACACAAAGTAGATTTTATCTTAAGATTTATAATAAATTATGCTTTTCTTTACATTTATTCCCCTATAACAGCGGTTCTCAATATTTTCATAAATGCTTACCGCCAACAAAAATGTATTTAGTATTTGTATTCAAATAGGAATTCAAAACATTTCAAGTTTAATGTTTTAGGATAATACCTAACATTTTAAGATATCTTTGCGTTTTAAGGAACATTGAAGCAAACCGTGTAGCCTTCACTTTTCCCAACCGTGAAGAATATTAATTCACTTCATTTCATATCTACAATACGAGAAAAAGTTATACCATTACCCTTTACATTGTTTGCCACTAACGTGATGGAAATATGAGGAGCATGATGATGTCAAAGTAATAAATTAAATGATATAAAAAATGATAGTAATTAATTAATAATAAATATATTTCGACAATACATGCAAATGCCTTCTGTAGAAAGCTTTTAAATAAACTCAGTAACCATTTTTTTAATGTACAAGCCGCATCCATAAAATAAGAACCGATTGTTCGTAGATCATGGCGCAGGTCACGTCATTGCAACAACGACGCCGTCATTTAGTTCCTGAACGTCTGGTGCTTCATTTGGTGTAAATTATATTGTTCTATAAAGTTGTGTCGCTTTGCTGTGTTTTGATTAAAGTGGACATTAAAACCGAAAATCCCGCCAGCTGCGAAATGCGGTCGGTAATAAGATTTCTGAATGCAAAAAAAAAAGTTCGTGCGTTACGACCATAAATGGTAAGGTATGACTGTTAAGGTACGACAATAAATGCTGAACCCTACAGTGAAACTCTTAAAGAAGCTGCGCCGAGTATATTCAGATTCGACAGCGTAGATTACTGTCTGTTGGAATTTGTCCCATATGCTATAAATGCTTATAAACAACAAATGTACAACGCGCGGCCGCACGTCGCCGTCCGTACACGCGTATTGCTTGAATAGTTTGGTTAGGAAATGTTTGAACAACTTCCTTAAAGTCCCGACCTAACTCCTAGCGATTACCATTTGTTTACCATACGAGTCTACAGAGTGATCAAGAAACAAAAGGCGTTGAATGGGTTAGCGGTGAGTTTCTTCGACGAAGGTATACAAAAGTTAGTCTCGCGGTACGACAAATGTCTCAATAAATATGGCGAATACGTAAAAAAGTAGAGTAATATACGTTTTAACATTTGGTGATAAAAATATGTCAAAAACTTCTTCCTAATTTTTTTTCATATCCAATTGGTTCTTACTTTGCGCCTCACAAAAACATCGTTTTCTAACACTTATTACTTTATTACATCTTTTATACCATTGCTTTTTGTTTGAAGATATGAAGGCCTTATTTGAAGTGGTCCACCTCCGTTCTTGTTCATTTTGAGATACAGAGCCTTAAAGTCTAATGAGTGCTGAAAAATGACTGCTGAAGTCTGATTTGTAATACCCTCTGTTGGCAGCAGAAATAAGCTGTACTAGTTAAAACATAAGACAGGAATGACTTGTATGAACATTAAAGTGAGGCTAACTCCATTTTGTTTTCAAAAGTGGAGTTGGAACACTATTCAAATAAGGCTTTCATATATTAAAACAACAGTGGGGACTTACAAGCTATTTTTAAAAATACAAACATATTTTGAAAGTCTCAGTGTATATAGATTACTTACATCTAATCTAGGGCGTCAATAATAACTCCTTCATATGCGTTCAAGAGACTGATCATAATTCTTATCTTTAAAGATTCATGCAACATTCTTGATTTAGTCCTCGAGACCCATTTTCAAAACTGGCTCCCGAGTCCCGTTATCCTCCGAAATCGCACATACAAATAGTCAAACTTGTTTAAACTGTTCTTACCCCAACGGCAATTGAAGTTTTGTCCTTTCATTTATTTTCCAATGTAATACTTTCTTTTGTATTACGATACACAGGAATACCGTGGCTTTATATCCTAAATTTTTGTCGTTTGAGTAATTTTTTAAAAAGTGTCCTCAACTTGTAGGAGGAGAACATATATAGTTAGACATTTATAGTTTTTTTTCTCAAGAAGACGAAAAATTTATTTAAATTACAATCATAGTAAACTAAGAATACACGTGATTACAAAATGATAGGACTGTCGTAAAAACATAAAAAGTAACCGAGACTATAGACATTGGCGTCGCTCCCTACCCCCCCAAAAAAAATAATAATAAATTTAAAAAAAATCGCATAATTATAGTGGAGCATATACATAAGTCTTGAAACACAAAAAACAAGCTTACTTAATCCCTTACCACCATTAGCCCACTACCATAATACTGCGTCAAATAATAAAAATAATGAATACATTTTATCTGCAAAAACATAAAGCCATTCTGATGATAATTTCGAGCGTTCCGAGAAAGGCTATCTATCTTTATACCCGTCCTATTCCTTAATTTATTCCCTTTGAATTCTTATTGTCAAAATACGTACTCATAATCATCCCATTTCCACGGTCGAATTCATTTAATGCCCCTTTGCCTCGGAGGAATAAATGCTGGGAATCGTCATCATTCGCCTAAGGAAGAAAATATTAGAAGACATAACTTCTCTCACTCTCGAGCTAATTATAATAGTCTGGAAACAAATATATGATGTGTCTAGAAATGTCTAGGGACGAAATGTGGAACAAAGCTAATTGCATTTCAGAGTGAAACGAATATGACAGTTCGAGTTTATTGTCACTTTATATAATGCTTTAATTTACACATACACCCACTTTCTCTCTCACTCACACAAAATACGAAATTGAGTTCCTCGGCCATTTAGTTACGATACCCACGAAAAAATAAAAAGCTTTTAATGGCTTTATTTCCCATCAGTATTTCCCGAAATACTAAAATTTCACCGGAGAAAAAAGTTGTTTCTGTATGGTTTGATTTCAAGGAGACAAAACGAAATACCGCCTTTTTAAGAATGCAGTGCTTCTAAAATATCAGTTTTATCACCTTCCAATTTATTTTATTATTCTCTAGAGCAGAGTTGCCCAAACTATGTGCCGCGGAACACTGGTGTTTTACGGAAAGTTAGAAGGTGTTCCGCGAAAACCTGGAATTGTTTTATATCCTGCAACGCCTAAAAGAAATTCAAACATGTTTGAATGATTAATGCTCTAAAATCTCTAAAAAGTTAAGTATTCATGCATATAGTTCTGTGTGCCAGAGATAAAGAACACCAAGTCCATTTTTAAAAGTAGATTGTTTAACTTTATTCTTTCATATTTTTTTGATAAATTTCAGTGGTGCAAAGCTGTAACTCGAATATATATATAGAAGAGACCTTGCCAGTTGAAAACGGCACCATGTCCTATCATTGTATCGAGGTAAAGAGCACTAAAGGGATTTCATTGAGCTCTCCTGTGAAATTTAATAAATGTGACAGTGTCTTTTACCTCCGATACACAGAGTTATTTTAATTAGTTATGTTTGGCAGAGTTATGATCTTCTTGATATCGTCAAGAAGATTTGCGATTCAAGGACCCAACATCATCGAAATCATTAAGAACTTCATTCTATTTTACGTGTTATGTTTTAAAATTGAAATAATTACTAAATGCTGAATAAACAATGATTTTTCTCATTTTTCAAAATTGAGGCGTTGCCGATGAAAAGGAAGTAGGTGCCAAAATTTCTGAAAAGTATATTTTCACTGATACAAGGGTTTGTTCCAAGGCTAAGGGCGTAGTAAAGGAGGTAAGTGCCTAGCTCAGAACTAAACCTAACTAGCTAGGCACTTACCTCCTTTTCCACGCCGTTAGCCTTAAAACAAACCCTTCTATCAATGAAAAAATACTTTTCGGAAATTTTGGCACTTACCTCTTTTTTATCGGCAGCTCCTCAATTTTATTGATTGGGTAATTACATACCCTGCAGAGTAAACAAGGTGTTCCGTTAAAATTTCAGGATTTACAAAGTGTTCCATCACAGGAAAAGTTTGAGGAAACCACGCTCTGGTGTAAATTAACGCTTCAAACGAATCCTATAACTTCTGCTCTTTCAGGTTGTGTATTGGTTTGGCCAGTTTTTTCTTTTAAAGGACTTTTGCTATTTTCAACTGGGGATTTGGAAATATACGTATAACTGTGGAAGAGATATCGCCAAGAAAAGAATAAACGACGTCCTAGTGTACAAATCTGCAAGCTGAGAACTCCAAATCAAAAATTACAAAACAATTTGACAACAAACAAAGTGGTAAAATCCTAACCCGATCTCATTTATTATTAATGTAATATTGCAGTACAAATCCTTCAACATTAAATTCCTATCTATGAATGTGACTAAGAGGCATGATGGGTCATAAGTAGCACAAAAAGTGTGGATTATGGGTATGTCAAACATCCACGAATTTCCCCAAAAATTTGGACGGCCGAGGTTGTGAAACGTCATCATGATAATTATGTGCACCCAAACTCGATCTCACGCTCAAAATTAAGAAAAATATATATGGTATAAATTACTCCCAGGTTATGTGTACAAAGCATGTACATATAGGAAATCATATATTGATTTTGTGTTGCACTCGCTTGCATGGAGTACATTCCCCAAAATAAAGTATAATATAAATGCAAATGCTGCAAAATCCAAAACACGTTCGACCCCATAACATTTTGATACTCTGTTACTGAAGCGCATGATTTAACTTTAAGTGCAAATCTATATTCCAGTTGATGACTTCTGGGAAAGTTTCGTCTAAGGATTTTTCTCGAAATATATGAGCTAATTCGTATTTTCGAATTCTGTGACTTGCATGCGAAAGAAGATGCTTAAAATCAGAAGGAGAAAAAAATCAAAGGAATTTATTTAGAAAAGTTACAATTAATATTTCACAAACATTAAGCTACTGATGTCTCTTGCTAAAATATCAAGAGAACCTAACGTGGGATCAAACATACGTGAGCACTGCTGATACATTTCCTAGAACTGAAATATTATATTCCTCTTTTTCACGAAATTTGTGGAAACGCAAACAGGAACAAACGACATCTTAATAACTAGAATGTATTTGCATGTAATTCATCTATTTCATTTTATGATATTTATTATTTCTAGAAGGTGATTTTTTGTGACGATCCCTTTTTCTCCCTTCATACTTAACCAAAATTGATAAATGAAATACCATTTTAAAGATTAAGTTCTCCGGTTTTGAAGAACTGTTAATTTAGAATTGCATATTGTATCGTTAGTTTAAAAATAGAAGTTAAAAATTGGCTTGTGTTCCTAGAGTTCTTTCCCTGAATGCGTTGATACGGCACGGTAAAAAATTGTGTACAAAGAGGCTTTGTAATGCAGATATACAGGTTACCCTCCTATAACACGGTAGATAGGTTCCTAGAAAATGCCGTGTTGTGTGAAACCGTGTTATATGAGACCCAGAGACAGTACAAAAAAGGGGGTTACGTTCTGAAAACTTATTAAAAACAAGCATTTTTTTAAAATTCCATATAAGCAACTTAATTTTTATTAAAAATATAAATGTATGTATAACACAAAACGAAAAGAAACAAAAACTATTATTTTCATTTAATACGACCTTAATTTATTAAATTTCTTCCTAATCACTGCTCAGTACAATCGAACGAGAACGTTTTTTCGATTGAACGATATCACCTTCACTTTCAGAACCTTTTTCTTCATTTAGATTTTTTGTACCTTCTATCTTCAATAAAAAACTGTAATTTTGGTTTATTTGCTGGTTCTTACAAGGTTATTGTAGATTTCACGGTATGAAGATAGACAAGTTTGCAGCTCCCTTTTGAGGTTTCGGCTTTTTTCAGTGGAAATCTCTGCGTTCAGGAAAAATGATTCAAGATTTTCATCTAAGCTTAGGCCTTCTTGTAATTTTATAGAGTTATAAATGAATAAATTATAATTTGTTTTTACATTTTCATGTAAAGCTACTATAGATCATTATTCCTTCCCGCGTCATTATTTTAAGGTAGGTAATATAGTTTTTAAATGTGTTAAACAAAAATCATGATATCTAGTGCTGTAGAAATACAGTGTTGGACGAAGGTTTTCGCAATTTTTTTATCGTGTTAGAGCGAAACCGTGTTACAGGTTGCAGTGTTATACGAGGGTTCCCGCAATTTATCCTATCGTGTTAGAGCGAAACCGTGTTGTAAGATGCCGGGTCGAGGGCTACCTGTATTATTTTCCACGAGTTTGTGTCATACTTAACTTTTAATATTGTCCACAAATATGTTCTGACGTGTCTATATCGCATGTTCCCCTGTTTAGTGTTATACTGCACCTCCAATTTTGTGTCCGAATGTATTTTGTAATCGGTTTTGTATTATTCTTACGTACCATTGTTATTCGACAAATAAGCAATGGCTACAAATGAACCGGTTCTTCTTTCATGCTACTACAAACCACCAACCTCGCTATAAAATTAACCGTATTTTATTCGCACGTACCACCTAGTCACTTTTAATTCTTAATATCTTTCATTATTCAGCCTTTGTTCCATTTTCCCGCCTTTAACCAATCTTCTCCGCTTATCTGTCCGATTCGTTGATTTTCTGACGTACAGCTCCTTAAATGACCTACATGGTTATATTAATTTCCATCTAAACACAATAACGTCTACGGTCTTATCGCGTCAACAGAGGAAAGAAATAAAAACTCGTCAAGGAATTTCCTTTGTATATGCCACCATTTCTGTTGTTACTTAGAATGTGCCTCACGTAATTCCGAAACGATAGGAGAAATAGTAAGTCAAAACAGAACTTTTCAGATGTTGCATTTCTGATTTATGTAGTTCGCTTTGAAAGTTTTCAGTTTTATGCTCCCTATTTTATCTTTACCACATGATAGATATTTGTTATCATTACGCCGACGTTACATTTCGATCACGTTGACATTATTGTTCGGAAATAAAACAAATAAGATGAAAATGCAATGAAATGGGCCTCTGTGGGAATAGAATAAAAATGTTAGATCATTTTCAGTCATTAGGGGAATCTACGACTTTCGGAAAGTTTCTTTAAGTAGTCTTTTTTTCTTCCCTTTTGTTTTTTGGGGAAATTAGTTTCGAGATGCTGGATTCAAATGCATATATCTTCGGTTTTCCGTTTTCCTTTTAAAGTAAAATGTCGAATAAATACATACTGAATTAAATACAATGTGATATACTTAGTCGTTCTTCTTTGTAATGAGGAGTAAGTTCAGCTTAAATTAAGTAATATACTTGCAATTCCCGGTCCAAATAATTTGGGTATTTTCCCTTTAAATAAAAAGTGCCTAAGATGTTGAGTAAAAGCATAAGGATATTTACTGTTTCAGTTTCGATGTATGAATTAGAGCTTATATGAAAATTTGTAATTTTAAAATTAGCAATTTAATTCATTGCTTTTTTCTAATTTTTCTTGGTTTTTTTTAATTAGATTTCTTTGTAAATCATGTGCCAGTTTCAGTCTTTTAATAGTTAAACCTCTGGCTGAAAAGTCTGGGTTTGTGCACCAATCCGGAACGAATTAATTTTTCATACAAAATACTTTTAGAAAGGACATTATTCAGTTTGACTTGCTTTATCTTCCTTCCTTATTTTCTAATCAGTGTAGGCTATATATTACATGCAGAAAATTCTAAAATTCTTGTCACACAAGTTTTTAAGGAAAAATAAATAACTATTATTCTCTGTGAATATTTCACAATATCCATGCTACATTTTGAAAGACTGAGAGGGCGTAAAACAAACTTGAAGGTTGCGAAGTCAACTGTGACCCATTTACATTGTATTCGATTTAAAAACAAAAGAGTTAAATAAGAAATAATGATCTAAGATTTAAAAAAAAAATCACCTAATTTTCAGCTATTATTAGGAATTAAAGCTTCTGTGTACTAACCCTATTGGATTCACTCACTTCAGTGTTAACCTATGGAGAAAATGTGTCTACTATTTACAGCTACATAAATGCTAATAATCCAATAAAAATGGTATTTTCAGACAGCCTGAACTTTTCTGCACCTTGCAACAAGATTCATTTTATAAATTTCGTCCACCAAAGGAATTGATGAGCATTTAAAATACACTATACCAGATTTTCCCCCGGATAAATTAAATTTAAAAACATTATTTGAATTTTTTTAAACGAAAAATGCCCCAAGATGTAAAATTTCTTTCTCTATTACGGAGTACAATTTTAAACAAAAATCTTTAAATCCAAGTCGGCAATCCTTGGACAGATTTTCTCCGTAGGTTAACATTGAGGTGAGCGAATCCAATAGAGTTAGTACAGAGCAGCCTTAAGCAGCAACATCTGAAATTAGGTGTAACCCATTTCTACTTTGACGCAAAAATTAAATGTCTACAGATATACAATTATCTAATAACCTGTAAAATTTATATTCACAATACAAAATATAACATGATAATTCGAGGTGTGTTAAAAAATATTTCTCTATAATTTCAACCTTCTCCCCAAAACGTGGGAATCTTTTATTTTAACACAAGCTCTCTCTCTCTCTCTCTCTCTCATTTTGACGATTCCCAAAGCATTTCCATGCAGACAGATGAACCGAAAAATATAGCAAAAAAAGAATTGATGCATTTTCCGCGGCCCACTGAACAGGAAATGATCTAAAATGGAATGAAGAGAGGAATGTTCGGTTTGATCTTTCAATCGGCCCAAAAGAGCTTTGAGCAGTTATAACAAAAGGTCCACATTTGTAATGTTTTTCTGGTCAGTGTATTTGAAAGTAACTCCCTTAATTTGTGGAAACTGTTTTCTCTTAAATGTTTGTGCTAAATTAATCTGTTACAACTGTTTGTTTGTTTGTTTTTTCAAATGTTTGTGCTAAATTAAATCAATATATATCTGGTAACTGCAAAATGTTCCTGATTTTTGAAGACATAAGAAATATCCGTGTCATAATACATAGGATGGAACTTTAATAGTGGCAGTTAGGTATGTACAAAGTATACAGAAGAGATACAGGGGTGAAACTTTTATAGCCCTTCAAAGTAATAAGAGGCATTGTTTAGTACCCGTTGCTAACATACTGGAAGATGCAGGATGCCGTTGGCAGCACCTGATCCGTTGATTAATTTTATGTTGCGTTGTTTCTTCTGTCAAAAGTAATCAGCAAAACGTTCGCAAATTTGAATTGCAGCATTGGCCGACCTTCGATTTGTTAATCCAGTTTCCACGAATGCTCGTATAGGCCTGCACTCTCCTTGAGATTCTGCGGCTGTCCATTCTCTGTTATTATTCTTTGATATAACGCAATTGTGCAAACAGCAAGCTGCCTTAACAATACAATCCGCATTTTCAACATATGCTTCTACAGCTCTTAAAAATCTCTAGAAAAAAAGCGACCAGACTGGACCGCTCACACAAAGGTGTCGCGTCCTATGTGACGTCCCATATCGTTTACCGCCGCCACAGACTGCTTTCTGTTTGGTCGAGCGTCTTTTCGGCATTTGAACCCAAGTCCACTGCGTCGCAGCTCAGAACGCTAACCACTACACCATGTGAGCGGCCTGAACAAAATTGTAGCTAACATGAGAAAATTACCAGGTCATACAATAAAAGTACAGTTTCATGGTTTTAAAACGCATTTAAATCTGATTTCATTACAAAAAATTTAATTTAATATTCAAGGAATTTTGTTGCTCTTTGTTTAATTTTGTCAAATAGCTCATAAGTATTGTATGTAACACATTATTACTAAATTTCCAAGCAAAACACATCATAGACGTTGCTAAAACAGCGTTTATCTCGGGGTACTTTAACTTTATTCACCACTATTAATAACCCCTTAATTTTATTATCCAGAAATTATTACAACCCCTGATACAAGCATTTAGGAAAATTACTATCAATTTGTTATATTTTTCTCTGTCGTACATTCACAACGACCGTGAAATCGGCGACAAAAAACTCGACTTTGATCATTAAATCTCTTAATTACGAGTCGCGTTATTTAACGTCTGTTAAAAGAAATTTTTAAAGTGAGCAGTGAAATTAAAGCACCTCATAAAAACGTCGGTTAACTAAAAAGAAGTAACAGAACGGACACTTTTTCTCGTTCAGAAGCGACGTTAGAGCTACTTTATATAAATATAACCTGTGTCACTGATGGCTGACGTTGTAGTCATGCTCCATTGAACAGAAAAACGAGACGATTAACTGGCTTTTATATCGGTATGTCGGCTTTGCCGTCGCGAAATGAATAAAATAAAAAAAAGAAGCTCATTTATTTTTTCTCTGGTACAAAGACTCTTCAGAAGCTCTTTATTTACGCCCAAGAAAACATCCAAGATCTTTCTCATCTTGCATTAACTAAGTCGTTAAATATTATTTATGCGTCGTAAATGTAAACGTTTATTTTGGAACATAACCTTAAAAATTTTAATATGTGGTTAGCAAAGCATTTGATTAAAATGCCTTATCATAAATTATAACGAACGTGATTTAAATCTTAAGGAAAAATTACTTTTTGTAACAAAAAGTTCTTAAAATATCAGTGAGTAAATATCTCGTTGACAAAGGAATTAGCATAGAACATGTAATAATACTCTAAGATGTGGATTTGCTTCATAATAAAAAAAACAATAGCAATTTTGACAGACCATTAACATTGAAATATATTCATGTGTGTTTATGTCTTTGTATGCTCTTTTTAGGCATCTATTTTATATTTATATTTTACCCCCATGCATCAGGCACTTAGCATGTGAGCATGTCGGTATACACACCGGGAACTAAAACGATATTAAGGCTACTTTATTAAGAAAGAACCCAGTCGGTGAGCCAATTTTCTTTCTCCGAAAGGCTGCTACTGGATCTTCCATGCTTTAACCTGGATTCGAACCCTGGTCCACATGGTAGAAATTTCCACTATAACCATTATTCAGTGTAGAAATTCTTGCCCATTTCATTTACCAGATATTTAAATTTTATACATATCAGACAATTTAAGTATCTTACATTTAAGCTTGAAGCTTACATACCCTCTAAAATTAATCATATAATAACGACATATGCTCGTTTAAATTTGAGATATGAAATTTATATTCACTATTCAGAGTTATTCCTATCTTAATACTTTAAGTCTATATTTCGGAATAGGAGCCACAGAGACTATTAAGTTCCCTAAATGTGCTGTTTCACAGCCTCATAATTCCTAACCGAACACTCTTATTTCAACAGAGCGGAAATTAACGTGACTAATGCTTTTCCTCATCCCATGTTCAGCGGTGAGAGTTACCGCTGGCAGCGGCTGTAGCAGCAACAGGCTGCATATGTAACACGTTTCAACTTTTTTTTAGTTTTATTGTAAATTCTGGACATTTTTATACCTCTTGATAAGAATTTCACTCATCTCGGCAGGCAGCAATTGTTAAATTATTTTAAAATTTAATCCTTCCTATATATGACATGAAATTAGAGGTTAAAGAACTGGATATAATTCCATTTTATTTTAAAAGGGTCCTTGTGACTTACTGTACCACGCACACGCCATCTAAGCTTAAAGAAGGTTCTTTCTGTATTTCATTCTTTGCTTTCCCTTATTTTCCCTTTAGAAAAAAATAAATATTTACATGTCACTTTACGCGGTGGGCTTAGCAAATTTCACAAAACTCCCATTTCTGGAAAATACTTCAGATATCTACAAAAGTGCAGGGCATAACTGTATAATAGCCTGACAAATAAACTGCAAATAAGCCTAGTACAAACATGAAGTAAGGGTTTAAAAATCTCTTTCAATTCCTTACGTCCGCGAACTTCAAACACAAAAATTACTGATTTGGAACAATTTCTGACTAATTTTCTCATGCCTGTAAGTTCCCGCTAGTTTATAGGACAGTTAACTCACAACGAGGTGATTTAAAATACTATAACGTTGAAAATGGCATTTTAGATTTGTTAGTAACGTTTGACTAGCAAAATTTTTAATTTTTTAAGTAATCATAACGCTGTAAAAAATTCACAAGTACTTGTGGTAATGATTTTCCCACACACCGTCTTGAGTAAAACACGAGTTTTAATTTTCCATTCAGATAACCTTCCAAAAAGTTTCGTTGAAAGAAAGTTCTTTTTTTTCTGTCACTTATAATATTTAGCGTGTTTATGAAGTCCTTACCCTTTACTGGATCCACGCACATGTCAATATTGAAGGAAATGAATGTGTTTACTCGCTGGCGTAGGAAGCGTGGAGCTTGGCCAAAACCTCTTCCTCAATCACACAAGACAGATGGTATCGTAGTGATCAAGTGCAGATTATCTAACCAGCCCCTAAAGAATCAGTAATTTCAGTATTTAACTGTTCCAGAACAATTGCTTCTGCAATAGCTAGACTAAGAACTAGTCACTTTAAGGTTATAAAAATCGACACTGACATCGCAAGGTCTTTTAACAACTGTAGAAACTGTCAAGAAACCCAGTTTTCTTCAGATCATATCTTGATTGTCCATCCATTTGGCTGTTTTTTTTTTTCAAGCTTGTTTTGTCGCCGGAAGAACTTCTCTACAGCCCACAGGCACCTGATGTCTTCTGTTTCTGTTTGCGCCATGTCAGAGCTTATTGGTGCAATCTGAACTCTTGGCAGTCGCCAATCAAGGCGATCGTACTGTAACCTTTCTGTGTCTAATAGGTGACGTTTTTTGTTGTACGCAGATGAGTCTGCAAGCTCGGTTCCCATATCGTTGGAATTCGACATCATACCATCCTATAAAATTTCCCTTTTTTTACAGGCCACAAATTTAATCTTACATCGAACATTACTCTACAGTTTCAATAAAATATTGTAGCGAAACTGGTGCGTACCTGTCGAGGCACAGCGGTAAGGTGTCTGGCTACGGTGCTGAAGGTGATGAGTTCGAGGTCCCGCTGGATGCGAGTTGCTTAAAATCGTTTTTCACTAAATTTCCTTTGTTATCGTTTCTCGTTTTATCCAGAATGTTCTAATATGCTAATTTATTGTAAGCTAATTTATTATATGCTAATTATAATTTCGACCGTTCCAGAAAATTCGGTGACTGTTGTAGAGTACTGAAATTATGGGGTTATTTTTCCCAAGACCCCACAGAGTGCACGACACAGAGCTGTGTGTTTATCGGGCGGTTTCCCTAACAAGTTGTGAGGGTAACTGTTTGGAAAATAGAAGATGTTTTCACCCCCGTCATAAAGCTGTCTGCCCTAGCAATAGCTCTGTGACTTTTGTCACGGGAATGCGATAAAGTTTGGCGTTACGAAGAAAAGGTCATCAACTGGGTGCCGGCCCCTCTGAAAAACAGACGCATTTTCGTGGAATTGGGAGGGTCGCCGAGAAAGAAAATGCCAGAAGAGAGAGGCAGAGAGTTGGATAATGGGGGAGATGCTGCATAGAATCCGCCCTGTGTGGACGTGTTTTTCTTAAGCTCCTGTGTTGGGACTGATAGGTCCGGGAGCGTGCATTGTAGATTTGCACAGAGTTAAATTGAATATGTTGTAACCTTAAATGTTAAACTTTTTGTGTTTGTAAATAAATTTTCTCGTTAAGTTTCTGTTTTAAATATTGGCTTCGCCTTTTATTTAGGACTCTGTCTTTCTTTGTTATGGATCCATGTAGTAATTTTTAGCAACGCCTCAGAGAATCGCCTTAACCATTCACCGTGACGCCACACTGTAGAGTTAGCGTTCAGTTCAAGTCGAATAAAGTTCTCTAGTGCAGATAGGTTATCTTTGATTTCTTGTGATGAACATACGAACCAATCGAATCTACGCGACAATATTTAAAAACCTGGACACAAAATAGTTTTCCTCTACGAGTAAAATTACATATAAATTTAGAGAAAACTTTTGAGGTTTTATACTTTTGAAGAATTACGTTTCTTATTAATTTTTAATTACTTGGGTATCTCATTAATTTTTCATTATTTGAAAAAAAAATTTTTAATTTTTTTTCTCAAATATCGTTGAAAAGTTCTAAAAGAGATTTGAAAATTTGGTAAGCAAAAAATAATTGATACATTTTTTATTATTTTTAGATCAATCACTTTTTCAAGGCACCTTTTTCTCGTGAGTTACAGTTATACCAACCACAGTTGTCACTGCTTATGATAAACCTATATCAAAATGAGAAAATATACAACAAAACCTGCACATTTTTAATATTTTTCCTGGTTAAAACATAAATATACATGTTAGAGATTTATTAAAGAGTGGAAAACTTGTTCACCCGAGGATCATTCAGTAAAAAATTATAATAAGGATATTTGGTTGCTCCTACGTCTGTCTGATATCTTTTTCGTTTCGCCGCTTTGTAAGATATAAAATGGTGAAAAAAAATAATGGCAATATAATTTAAAGGAAACGCGAAATGGGATTGATAGTTAAACTGAAAAAATTTCATGATAACAACTGTTACTCCTTCCAAATATAACACTTTATTTTGTTAGGAGAAATAGATACAACAATGCTAGTGACGGGAATAGAATGTTAGGCCATCCAGAGCTTCAAATATAGAGACGCTCGCAGCAGATTTTTCTCAAATAGACAAAAATACAGCAAAAGGGTAGACAGCAGTTTTCTTGCCCTTGTTTATTTTCTTTAGACATTAGGGAATCAGCTCTGAAAATCCTGGAATCGAGGGAAAGAAAATCTCTCCTCTTTTGCAAAACTTTTTTTTGCTGTTTACCCCGTCTACATATTTGCCGAAGGAAATGGCTTTATACAAAAAGTATCATCAGCACAATTGGTCTTTCGCTAGCTAAATACAATATTGAGTTATCTTTCACCACATTACTGAACGGGACGCTGTAAAAGAATTTCGGTTACTGGAAAAAAGGTAATTATAACAAATGGAGACTAAACAGTAAGACGGAAATAACCGTTTGGACTGCATTCTGTAGTACCCAAATAATTAAGCACAATCGTTTGGGTTACTGTTACGTATAATATTAGATTATTGAAATTATTTTAAGTTTTCCAAACGTTTCAATTGTTTTTTTAAAAGAGAAAAACTATAATAAAAACTTCTTTATATTCCTCATTAATCTTATTAATAAATGTTACTAAACAAAGATTACCTTAGAAATAACCTATCGGTGTATTTCAAAGCAATCAAAATTCCCTACCTACTTAGCTGTCTCCGTCTCTCACCATATATATATGCAGTCGAACCACGTTATAGCGAACTCGGTATATAACGAACTCACGGATGTAAAGAACGAAAATTTTGGTCCCGCAATTTTCCTATTGTACATAATTTAATTAGCATTGTGTCAGTTTAATGTAATCGATTTAATTCATTAATGGTCATTTTAAATATATTTTATCATTTTTTAATACATCATTATTGAATGCACATTTCAACTAATGAGTTATACATTTTGTGAACTCTAGCATTTTTCTTAAAGGTTCGGATATAGCGAACCACCGGTTAAAGCGAACAAAACCTTTAGTCCCTTGAAGTTCGTTATAACGGGGTTCGACTGTGTATATATATATATATATATATATTATACTGAAATGAGAGCTCGGGTATTTACGGGCAACTGAAAATCAAGGTTTATCTCAAAAAATTTACTGGTGCCATAAAAAATGAGGTATTCAGATGCTTTACTCTTAAGTGTACATCAGTGCTGTTTTAAATGGGATTTGTTTTAAATAATAACGAAACTTTAATAGATTTTTCCATCTTGGAAAAGGCAGGTGGATTTCTCTTTTTTACGAGGTTTGTTGACCATTTTTCGTATCAACAACTTGTATTTCATGTGTAATTCTTTTTTTCTTTTGTGATTTCCGGTTTATTTGCAAAGCTACAATCAAGAGCCTGGTATACATATTTAAACATCTGCACCTCTCATATAGAAATAAAAGCTACATAAAGTTGAATATTTCCTAAACTAAATCCAAGTATCTCGTATCAGTTTTTTAAAATTTGAGAACTATTTAGACTGAGCCTCGTGTATGCATCTCCATGCTTGGCATACTTTGAAAAACACATATATTCAAAACATTGAGACACATGTACAACATATAAAATGTTGAAAATATATACAGTGGAACCTAACCTCGATATAATCGAATTCCTTGATAAATGGAAGTTTTTCCATTCCCCTTGAACCTTCCTAACATTCCCATGTTATTTTTACCTCTACATACCGAAGGACTGGTCAGGAAGACCTCGATATTTCGAATTTTTAGTTTGCATGGCTTGGCACCGCACCTCTATATGTCGAAGTTTTCATTGGAAAACCTCTATATATCGAAGCTGTTTTGATAAAATAAATAGCATTTACACGAAACTCAGTTCGTTCCTTGGGGAAAACCTCTATATATATCGAAGCCAGTCAGTCAGAAATCACCTCGATAAATGGAACCTCGATATTTCGAAGTCCTCGATAATTCGAAATTTTCTCGTTACCCTTGAGGTTTGATATATTGAGGTTCAACTGTATTAATACAATTTTTTTTAAATCTATACGTGGAACTAGGATTTAGTTTAGATTTCCCATCTATGAAACTACGACTAAAACTCTTACATGCATAATTTAACAAAGAAAGCCAGGACGCGATATAAATTGAAAACAATTCATGAACATCTGTTACCCTTATCTGAACATGACAATTATTTTGGTTGCGGAAATACATAGTTTTACGCTCATAAATGCTCAATGTATAAACCTTTTTCTTTCGTTTTCGATAAACGAATGTTAGAAAATGGGATCGGGAAATATTAAACTCGGAGAGCAAAATTGCTGCTCTTTCATAAAACCTCTTTTATTAGGATGCTCATTCGACTATAAGATGCTCGAAAAAATTACTCTTTAGAAAGATAAAGTAAAATAATTCTCATGAAAACATTTTGGTCTTTTATCAGACGGAAATAATCGGCAATTTCTGTTGATCACAATGCTGAACAGAAATTCGTCTGATTTAGAATTGGAAAAATTATATTTAACCAGCTAAGAAAATAAACGAAAATTTTGTAAAATCATCTTAAAATATATCTCCGATATTATTATGAAATACACAAAATTTTGCTATTTCGTCTAGCATGTCTATCACTAAAAAATATCTAGAATTCTAAAATAAATTCATTTTTGAATCCTCACCGGTTCGTGAATTTTATTTCTTTTACAGCCATGCGCTCTAAAATTTTCTTGCGTCTTGTAATTTTATGTCTAGACTGGTTTGAAACAAGCTACCGTCTTTTTGTCAGCTAAAAAACAACGAATATTTTCTCCAAAAAGAAAATACATTGGTAGACATGCACATAATTTATCAAAATTCGCAGCGCGAAGAACTAAATTGAAAATATCTCAACTTGGAAAGAAAAAAAAAATTTTTTTTTGAAATCACAACACGTCCAGAGGGGCATGTAACAAATAAAATAAACCATGGGGTATGAGAAATGCTGCAGGCCCTATTTTTTCATTTTTTTTCAATGAAAGATATTGCATGAAAAATAACTGTATTCAAAATTTTTCACTGCACGCGACGTTGAAGGAATAATGCATTTTTTCCAATATTTAAATATAAAAGTACTAGCTGAAAACCCGTGCTTCGCTACGGAGTACAATCAAATTAAATACAACTGTCAATGTAAGCAAATAATGCTAAATATACATATATATATATATACATACATACATACATACATACATACACACACACACACACACACACACACACACACACACACACACACACACACACACACACACACACACACACACATATATATATATATATATATATATATATATATATATATATATATATATATATATATATATATGTATGTATGTATAAATAAATAATAATTACCACTATCAATGTATGCAATTGATGTATAAAAAAACGAAAAAATATATTTATAAAAAAATTGTAACGGATATTTTTATAGACAAAATAATGTAGAAGAAAATATTCAAATTAAATCTAATAGAACATACTAAAGAATATATTACAGTTTGAGGAACATTTCTTCTACTGTATTTTAATATTTTTTTGGATATTGTCCAATCGTCTGCCGCATTAGTAAGAATTTTTTTTCGTCAATTTATTTCGTTCTTATGCACGTGAAGCAAAATTAGTTTAAAGTATCACAAAAAAGAAAAGAAACCACGTCATCAGCATTTAATAAATTAAATTCTAAAAATTAATCTTTAAAAAGTCACCAAAAATCAGAAAATGCAGGTAAACATTCGAAAAAGTTTTCATTTTAAAGGAATTTTTATGATCTTTCTCGTGATATAAATTTGATAACCCTCAGATTATTATTTTAAATGCAAACTTTAAAGAATGTTACAAAAACAGCTTAAAAATTTAATTTTAAAAGATGTAAGAAGAATTTTTCAAAAATCTCTCTTAGTGCACCCCTACACTATAAGAAGAACTTCCATGCAAAATTTCAACATGTGCGTTTCATGTCAGTCAGTCAGTTACAGTACTGTTTTATATATATAGATTAAATATTTCATTAAAACACACTCATCATTATTAAAGTACGCAATGATTAATTCCCATTAATTACACCATAGGAAATTCCTACTCAGAATCCCATAGCCGTTGTTTGCGAGTTATGAACTGCCTGCAATACGTTTGGTCTATCTTTAGTTATTCGTGTACCTTATTTTTTGTACCATAAGACACATCTTTTTACTTAAAAAAAATAGACTTAAAATTGGAGTGCGCCTTATGGTCCGAAGGTAACGGACCTTATATATATAATAAGTAATTTTAAATAAAATTATTTATTATATATATATTATATAGAGAATCTGCACTTCTACCCTACCTTTGGGTAAGTATATCTTGAAGTGGCACTCTAAATAATTTCATTCAAACACACTTGTTACATAACAACAATGTTTATTTAAATATTTGCACATATAGATTTTGCTTTTCAACCTAAATGAAACGTACTACTAGTACGAGATATATATAGCATTCATGCAAGGGAAATACAATTCAATATATTCCCTTGTATAACTACTCATTCAAGAAACATACACTTTGCAATACTCACAGATACTTTGAAAGTCAACCAGCAGTGCTGCCACGTAAACTTTGGGCCTAACGTAACCCGCGTAGTTTGAAGCAACCTAGCTATGCCTCCAGCGGCTGCTCGCAAAACTCAACTATTATTAAACCAGACTCTAAGCCTAGCTCCAGCTCGATACTTCGTTTCGTCAGCACTACTCCTCCTTTCACTTCCTCTCACTTCGTTAGTTCTCTTCCCCTCACTTCGACGTCCGCACTTCCTAGCTTTTTCCTCTCTGTAATTTAGCTGCTCGGTATTTATACCAACGCGTATGCCGCAATTAGCATATCTTAAGCGACTTCTTTAACTTTATTCACCTAAAAGTTCGATTATTGTGAATCGAATCTTATGTAAACCTTACATATATATTTTATAAATATTATTGTATCATATTTGTTTCAATCACGAGAGGGTGCTGCTTTCTATGCCTCATGTAGTCCCTATCTTTGATTTAAGAGAGAACTGAACCACCGGGGCTCGGACGCGGAGTGTTGTTTTCCGCGAGTCCGCTGTAATGGAATATGTATAAACAAATATATAGTTAAAGGAAATGTGTAAGACCCTTCTTAAATGTATGTGGGTGTGTACTATTAGTAATAGTTTTTGTGTCGATTATTTATTATATATATAAATGTTTATGTTTATTAAATAAGAAATTGAAAACATCTTTATATACCTAACAAAATACAAAATATTCTTTTCTAAAAATCTTCCCATTAATTTGAGATCCGTTTTACGGTATATGGGATAAATATTAAAACAATACAATATTGTGTTCTCAATCGGCTATTAACTATATTTTCTCATGAAATCTTTACTTACACTGAACTACTAAATAATGCAAATGCTCGGTTAGCGTTTTCATTTGGTTAAATTTTATATACATGCCCAATGAGGCTTAAACAATGAAGAAAAAAAAAACATGTCCGATGGACTTTTTTACATGCTCCGTGTCACAAGTTTTTAAAAGCTCTGTGTCACAAGTGCAACTGCTTTCTGTTCAATCATGATTTTTATTTGTGATACCAGAACAGTTTGCAATTTCTTTATTTTTTTTCCTTTCAATAGGTGGTAGAGAGCAGCGGACCTTAAACATGCACAATAGCTTTCTTCAAGAGAGAAATAAAATTGGAAACTGACAGCAATATTGAATTTTTTTTTCTTTCTCGAAATAGACAAACGTTACGAAATGGGTTCTGGCAATATAAAAACGCGGGGAACAAAAGATTGCTTTGTCGTAAACTCCTTTTATTGGCGTTTTTGGCGTTACGTGAAGGAGGCACACAAAAAAAATTTGACTTACAGGCAAAGGTTTCAAAGAGAAAAGAAATGAGCGGTTCGATACCTGGATGGAGTTTATTTTTTCCTGTATAATGAAAAAGAATAATAGAATCTGAAAATTTCGATTAGGCAAAAAATGTGTTTCTTTATTAAGTTATCTGCCTAAGTTCGGAGCATTTTTTCCCCAAAAATATACAGCACTGATTATATATATATATATATATATATATATATATATATATATATATATATATAAGAAATAAATGAAAGAGAAAACCAGTAATAGCTCTAAAGCTACTTGCAGCCAGGAACAAGTAACATGAAAAGAAAAGTATATATATATATATATATATATATAGTTCAAATGTGATATAAAATCATGAAAACAAATATAATTTTGGTAAAAATTTCCTAACATTTTAAAATATAGAGAATTTTTTATAGATTTTTAGCACAATTGAGTGCTTACGCCAGAGACCCTGCGATCAATTCACCTAAATTTATTTTAATTTCCTTTATATTGCATAGTATTGTGACAATTGTGTTCTGAACTAAATGTTTTACAATATTTCCAAAAATCATTGAAATATACCAAAAAAGGTGAAAAAACACTGATTTTAAAAAATAATAATAATCTTTTTATAAACACAGGTACCTGAAGAATGATTCATTTAACATATATAGCTTAGCTTTTAGTTCAAAACATAGTTACTAATATATAAAACACTCGTGCAAAATTTCTTCGAAATACAATGATAACTTTTTAAATTATAAATTTTTCTTCTACAAAACTGACTGAAAAATTGAGTTTTTTTGGAAAATGCATTTTTAAAGAGTACTTCCGGTCTTTTAATATAGTTTTCGATTTATTAAATGGGGCCTAAGTTCTCATCTAATGAGCGCATGAATAGATGTTAAGCAGTTTTAGAATCCTGAAAGATCGGCCTTTGAAATAGAGCAATAAAAAAAAAAATTCTAACTTTTGCAGTAAAACAGCCATTTCAACGTAGGCAGGTATATTAAGGTATACCTTAACAGAGAAGACAAATGGTACCTGTTTGTAAAAAGAGTCAATAATCTATGCCGATTTCTATTTGGAGCACCATAGAAATTTCTCTAGATCGCTAAGAGACCAAATGTTTCATTAGTTGTAACAGAAATTATATTACAATAAGAAATTTAAACTATCCCCCAAGAATTAATTTTGCATTTAACTGGATAAAAATTATTTTTCCCCGAAATCAAGGATTTTCCTAGAAAAAAAACACCGACTTTCACCAAAACTAAGCGCTGAAATAAATATCTATCAAAATAAATATCCATTATCCGTTTTTTCCCACAATATCAATTTTTTCAAAATATGATATAAAAGCCGTTAACATTGTTGCCAACTGGATGCAATTAATCATATCAAATTGAGAGCAAAATAACTTTTGCAGTAGATCTGGACCGTCTATAATATCTTATCTCACACAAATTAGTAATACTATATAGCCGTCAACGACCTATTTTCTCCATTAATGACAATTATTTTTACTTCTGTGTCTGTTTATAGTTATATTTATCTCCTGGAAAAAGTTCTTGTTTTATGTTTCCCCCCCCCCCTATCATTATTTACAATAGACAGCATTCATATCAAGAAAATAAGAGATATTTTTTCTTAAATAGTCTCTTTTGTAACACTCTCCTTATAAAGATACTGTAAAAGTCGAAGCTGTGAAAAAACTAAGTTAAACTCCCGTGTATTGAATAAGTAAAAAATGTAATATTGCACGTTGTAGATCTTAATTCTCTTTTCTGAGCATTATAAGACTTTTAATGCCTACAAAAAGTAATATTTTATGTCTTTTGCGAAGATTACTAAATCAAACCTTGGACTCTCACAAGCTCGGTATGTTCTTATTTTAATCAATTTTTATTAAAATAAGAACATACCGAGCTTGTGAGTGTAACGTTCTTATTTATTGTGAGAGAATTTGTAAAAAATTTAATATTGCATGCCGTAGATCTTAATTATCTTTTCTGAGCATTATAAGACTTTTAATACCTACATAAATAAAGTAATATTTAATGTCTTTTGCGAAGTTTACTAAATCAAACCTTGGACTCTCACAAGCTCGGTATGTTCTTATTTAAATCAATTTTTATTAAAATAAGAACATGCCGAGCTTGTGAGTGTAACGTTCTTATTTATTGTGAGAGAATTAGTAAAAAATGTAATATTGCATGTCGTAGATCTTAATTCTCTTTTTGAGCATTATAAGACTTTTAATACCTACATAAATAAAGTAATGTTTTATGTCTTTTACGAAGTTTACTAAATCAAACCTTGGACTCTCAAGGGCTCGGTATGTTCTTATTTAAATCAATTTTTATTAAAATAAGAACATACCGAGCTTGTGAGTGTAACGTTCTTATTTATTGTGAGAGAATTTGTAAAAAATTTAATATTGCATGCCGTAGATCTTAATTATCTTTTCTGAGCATTATAAGACCTTTAATACCTACATAAATAAAGTAATATTTAATGTCTTTTGCGAAGTTTACTAAATCAAACCTTGGACTCTCACAAGCTCGGTATGTTCTTATTTAAATCAATTTTTATTAAAATAAGAACATACCGAGCTTGTGAGTGTAACGTCCTTATTTATTGTGAGAGAATTAGTAAAATATGTAATATTGCATGTCGTAGATCTTAATTCTCTTTTTGAGCATTATAAGACTTTTAATACCTACATAAATAAAGTAATGTTTTATGTCTTTTACGAAGTTTAATAAATCAAATCTTGGACTCTCACAAGCTCGGTATGTTCTCATTTTAATAAATTTTTTAAATATTTTTGTCATATAAAATACAGAATAAAGTAAGTAAAGAAGACATTGCGGTATATCGATGCATAAGTTTGGAGACTAAAATGCTTGACAGAAAAATAAACTGAATTGTTAAGTAAAAGAAAAAAAATCCTGTTTTATCCTTTCAAGTATACATTTATTATTTAAAAAAAATGCTACTAAGGTAGCTAGAGGAAAGGGTTGCTACGTTGGACAAAATTGGACCTGAAACATGAGTACACAACAGATGTATTCAGTACATACAGAAAATAAAATCTGAAATCTTCGCAGTTGTGTTGACTTTTTTTTTGTTCTTATCGTATTCAAACATAGGAAATGGATTTTTTTAGTAATACTAGACCGCGGTGCGCAAATTCTTTCTCAAAAGAAAATATTTTTTATTGGGAAAAATTCTCCAAGTACGCTTTTCGAGGCAGATGGGGAAATTGCATTCCCTCGAAATGGTTCATTGGAAGAAAAAAAAGAGGGAATTCTGTGGATTATTGAGTTCGATTTGACCACAATATCAGATGGAGCCAGCACAGATACTGTGATCTGGGGGAAGAAGCGATTTTAAGTAAATAACAAAAGGCGATATCAGACAATGCCAGAAAAAAAAACCAGTACTATGTAATTTACTCACCTAGACATAAACAACATTCACCCCATATTTTTACCTAATTGTAGTGATAACTGGTTGGATTGTTGGACCCTAAAAACAGTGATATTTAAACTATTTTGCTTCACAGTTAGAATGTGATGTACCCCGATTTTTCTGTATTTGGACAATAGTTTTCTTGTCGTAGAACCAACGAATGCGTAATAATCATTACACTAAGATAAATCTTCTATTAGAACTTTATTTGGAAAGTTTTTCGTATTTTGAAATGTATCATATTCATCTATATACTGCTTATAAACTACATAAAATATCATGAGATTGCGGCATATTTTGTGTGTGAACTCATTTTCATGTGTTTTACTTAGGACTGAATGACCAAAATACTATGAGGATTTTAGAATAGTTTTACATTTGTTAACAATATTAGCAAAGTATAATATATCCATGGTTAAACTTCATTAATAGAGTAAAATAATCCATGGTTTGGGGTACGTAAATTTCGCATAAAAAATATCGAAATTTCGCATTAAAAAAAATACAATATAGAAAATTTCGCATTTATTCGCAAAAAAATATATATTAAAAAATTTCGCATTTATTCGCAAAAAAATATATATTAAAAAATTTTGCATTTATTAAAAAAAATCACAATTTTACTTACTTGGTTAGGTAAGTATCAAAATTCTTAGTTAAAAGCTAACATTGTTGTAGTCTCGACATTCTCTTCCTTAAGTCTTTAGCAATAAGTAATAAGCAAATTTCGAGAGTGAGATCTCTCAGTTAAAGACCGTGGATGGTCTTAAACAAGCAATTATGTTAGTAAATTATTACCTAATTTCGCTTAAAACGCTGTTTATCACCGAAAAGTAGTAAAAAAAATGTTTTTTTCGCATTTATTCGCTCATATCGGCAAATTTCGCATTTATTCCCTACTATTTCGTAAATACGAACATTACGTATCCCTATCCGTGGTGTGTTCTTTAAATGCATATTAAATTCTGCGAAGAAAAGTATTATTTAAATCTAATCTATATGACTTGGTGCTCCAAAAACCTTCCGATAAGAAATTAAAACCATAACAAAATTAACAAATCAGAATTTAAAGTCACTCTACTTAAGGGTGCTCTGTACTAAGAAAAAAATCGTATTTCCCTTTTCCTCTTGCAGATTCTTGTGGTGGGAGGAGTCCAGTTGACAGTTCGAGAATTCCACCCCCCCTTAGGATCGACATTTTGAGGGATTGTAATGGTTCTCTCTCTGTAGTGGGGTTAAGCGCTGCCCCCAAATTGTTTATTTAAAATATATTTTTGTCACCTATTTACAGATACATAAATGCTGATAATCCAATAAAATTGGTATTGTCAGATAGCCTGAACTTTTCTGCAAAGCGCTACCGGATTCATTTTGTACATTTCGTCCACCGAAGGAATTTATGAGCGTTTAAAACACACTATACCAGATTTTTTCCCGAATAATTTAAATTTTAAAATATTAATTGCATTTTTTAAAAAAAAACGAAAAAGGTACACAAATGTAAAATTTCTTTCTCTATGACGGAGTACAATTTAAATAAAAATCTTTGATTCCAAGTCGGCAATCCGTGGACAAATTTTCTCCATAGGTTAACATTGAGGTGAGCGAATCCAATGGGGTTAGTACATAGCAACCTTAAGAGTACAACGCAATAGGATGGATGAACAAAAACATCATACAGCTCTTGAATCACAAATTACTCCTACCCGGAGCTGACACATCCAAAATATCATAACTCAAGGTCTATCGCCCCACTACCATCTTTCTACCGGCTACTTTTCTAAAGGTGTCACTAATCTGTTTGCCAGATTCTTGCTTTTACTCCAAATCCACCGAGGCTTAAACTTATCGATACTTCTCTCTGTTGTCAGCATGTACATTCACATGTCTTTGTCACTAGGCCAGAGAGGCAATAAATTCTCTTTGACTCACTTCACACAACTCGGTCCGTGTCTTCGTCACCGTTTTTAATTGCCACAACAGTGTTAGGGTCTGTTCACGTAGAATCCGTCAGCGTTAGGCCGTCTGCACACGGGGCAACTCAAAAGAAACTGATAACTGACTCCAGTCACAAACCAGTCCGTGATGAGTCGTAACCTATGTAATTGAATGGAGCCACGCACACGGCGCAACTGGTTACAAACTCGTCAACGACGCGTTGACTGGAGTCAGTTATCAGTTTCTTTTGAGTTGCTCCGTGTGCAGACGGCCTTAGCGTTAAAGATTCAGTTGGCGCTGATTGGCTAAATGGGCCAATGATTGGTTTCTGATTGGTTTAAAATATTTACGCTGACGGATTCTATGGGAACAGACCCTTAGCTTTTTCTCGCGTTCCGGGTGAGGAATGTTCAAAGTTTAGGAAACTATGGTAATAAGAAAGCGAACTTAATGAATAACTAACTAGCTCTGTTTAGCAACAGCAAATAAGAAATCATGCAACAGATAGCGTTTAACAAATTAGAGCAGCCTGAGAGCGTGCAATTAGCCCTGCAGCACACCGCACTAGTAGCACAAAAAACTCAATCTATGTTTCTCAGCCCTCAATTACTTGTTTTTATACGTAGAAAAAAAAATTCACTTTCGCGAAAGATCTAATTAAATTTCAGAGTGATTGCCCACCCGAGTCTCCACATACCATTAAACCAACAATTTCGACGGTTTTCCGGAGTTGGGGATAATCAAGATTCCCTCCTTAGTCACGTACCGGCCCTTATAGAGCTCCTCACTCGTGCTGAAAGAGGAAAGCACTCCGGGAGAGAATTGGGAGAGGGGGGGGGGGGGGGGGGTCCCATCTTGAAGAATGTGTACACCCAGCGCCGGGCGTCATAAAACATGATTTGTGGGGGCCCATAAACATTGCACGTAACCATCTCGTTTTCCGCGGCGATTTTCGGTAGGAGAGCCCGGATTAAGTAAAGCGATTTCGATCACTGGAATCAGTCATTTGTGAAATACACCGGATTTGAGGGAGGGAAGAGAGACACAGGTAGGTAACGTTATTTCTCTGGAAGACTTCTACCGGAATAGGTGTTCGCTTCGTACACTTTTCGGCGTATTTTCCATTTCTACCGAAATATAATCGTACTGTGCGCGCTTTTCTTGACGCCCGAGACGACTTGATGTGTCTTTACTATGGACTAGTGATCACTTTCCTAGGGTAAATCAAAACATTGTTTGCGACTGACATTCCCAATATGGATTTAAAAACACTGCGCGTCTGATCCTTATTTCGTTGAGTAAAAGAAAACAAAAATATGAATTACCGTATTTTTTAGGACGATAAGAATCACCTCAAATTTATGGGAGGGTTTTTAGAAAAGAGTATTTCGTATTTTGTTAGTTATATAAAGATATTTTCAATTTCTTACTTATTAAAGATTAAAAAAAATTTAATTCAGGTAGTCTCTTCTAACGAAACTACCTCGGGTTATTAACGTAGGATTACTTATCGCTGTTTAACTCTTCTTTTTTTTGTCTTCTTCTTCTTCTTCTTCTTTTTTTTTTGAGGGGGGGAAGGGGGGGGGCGCATTTTGGTAGTTTTAAGTTTAACTGTTTACTGCTTGTCCAAGCGATACAGACTGGGTTTGGCACGCTGCGAAAATTATAACTCGCGACGACGGACGTCTGAAATTTTGCTTGACTGCGGACCGTTAGGGAGGAACGTAATCCTACGTTAAAATACATATAGTAAATAATATAGATTAAAAATATATATAATAAAAATATACAATATATATAACAAAATATTAATTTTATTTAAATATTACCTTTGGACTACAAGACGCGCCACAATTTTAAGTCGATTATATATATATATATATATATATATATATATATATATATATATATATATATATATATATATATATATATAAAGGTGCGTCTTATGGTCGAGAAATTACTACTCGTACTCTGATTTGCGTTTTCTATGATTGGCTTTGTTGCAGTTTTAGTGTCATAATTGCAAAATACTGATATTTTCGTAAAAGTAAATTTCAAAATGCTGTTATATTGAGAATTGAAGCACTTCCGTGTCGATTTATCTGTTATAACAGATGGTGTGTATTTATTAAAAATAGTAAAACTTTTGAGTTGATTTGTCAGAATTTCAACAGAGCAAAAACAGCGAAAAATAGCATCATATTTATAAGAATAGAGTAAGTACCCTTTATATGAGCAGAGAGAGAGAAAAAAGAATTTCGTTAAAACTGAATTAAAAGTTTCTGAGTTATAGGCTTTTAGATAATATGTAATTGCATTGCGTATCATGAAAAATCAGACAGAAGATAGCGGATTCACTAAAATTTTATTGCTGTAATCTGCCAGTTGAATGAGGAACCTTATGTTTACGGAAAAACGAACAATTTCACTACTTTTAAACATTCCTTCAACGTCAGATTTTGGACAAAAAGATCGCCAGATTCAGATAAAAAGTTAGAAACTTAATGAGAAGGTAATAGTTCTTGAAAAATTAAAAAACCGTTACGTTATATAACATTCGACTCTAATGTTTTTGATTTTGTTATAGTTTTGTCTTGTTAATGTTTTAATTTTAAATAAGTTAACCACATCTCATAGCTATTTTTTTTTACCCACTAGTCATATTTTTGTAAAGGATTCAACATATCACTTTGGACATTAGAACTTGGTTTGACCAATTCGATCTTCAAGGATTAATAAAACTTGAAGCACGTTCGTTCATACACTTCATGAACTCTAAATCAACTTCTCCTTAAAATTTACCTCACATTTTCTAAGTCCCGTTCCCATAAAAAAACACAGTTATAACTCAAGTTTAAAAATAAAGATATGCTCGACTCGTCAGGGTTACTACTGCGTCTTCATCAACAATTGGTCTTGCAAAACAGCGAAAGAATAAGCATTAGAAAATAGAAGATGTAGCATTTTAAAGTTCTTCAAGATTAAATTCCCTAAGAACTGAATTGTAATTATTTCCCTGAAAAGAAGTGTTGAATTTTTTTTTATAAAGGTGCTGTGCGCGTGTGTATTTAATGATTGGACTGTTATATAATCCCGTAATTCTCTAAACCTCTACAGTCTTAATTCAAAAAGTATGTCAACCTTGTCCTGAAGATAATGAGACCATCACAGCAGTAATAACGGAGTACTTGAGTTATCTTTACGACATGCTTTTAAACTTCAATCTTGTCATAAAAGTTAGATCTATTTGATGATGATAATGTTACTTCCGTGTTATAGTTGGAGCGCTGTAATAGGCACTGACCGACGAACAGTTAAGACAGGCTTTTGAAAAATCAGGAAACGGTTTAATTGCTCTTGCGAGTTTAATTACATTAATAATTTTAACGAATTTTGTAAATTTGGTTTTGAAACTTAATTTTACGGAATATTCTTTCTCTATGTGTTGAAGAAGAGCGAAAAAAGTATAGAATTGAGTGCCTAAGTGTTATTGTTGTTGTTGTTTCTAATGCCCCCTGGCAGGAATCTATTCCAGACCAGGTCCATATAGGCTGTCGGGCAGAGGTATGTGGCTCCAGATTTATAATGACACCACAAGGGTCGGAGTGCGATTTAGCTAGGTGCCACCTTAATTTTGACCGAGCACCCCCCCCCCAAGGGGTGACAGCTGGGGGATCGTACCCTCTCCCACCCACTCTGTCCTCATAGAGAGGAACTTTTCAGTCTACGTATTTCACGTGCCCATATCCGGCCTAGACACGGATGAGTACATAATTGAAATGAATAATTGTATTATTGTGTGGCGTTGTACATAATTTTAGTAGTCTGCGATACCGATATCCTAATGGTACATCCACATTCCTGCAGACAAGTACCCCCCCCGACCAAGCTTGACACCATTTGACTCGCGTGATCCCCCGCTCCGCCTTTGATGCTCTGTCGGAGGACCGCTCGATCGGAGGATCGTTGCAGACGCTCTGCCCATAAATCACTGGTTTCCCCCGCAGAATACTGTACAGTGCAGATGAATGTGGACGCCTTATTACACTTATTTGACAGTTATTGAACGTGAAGAAACGTCTGTATGGATCATGAATGTTTTCAAAGAAATCTATACCCTTAAAAACACCCAAACCTAAAATCAATACCATGTCATTAACACTGTTTATTATGCACCATATCACGTACGGGCCCCCCCCCCCCCCCCCCCCCCCCACAAAAAAAAAAAAAAAAGATATGTTTTCTCTCTATGTGTGCAAAGAATATAAGCGAAGTAAGGAAGAATTAAATAAGAGGTATCAGTGTGATAAATGATTTTATTTTCTTTCTTTGCTAACTTCCGACAAGTTATACCTTTTGAGACGTGATAAACGGTTGAAATTTTGCTCTCGTCGCCTGATAGGATGGATGCCGCCTCAGTAAGGAATCCTCCTCTTGTAGAAACGTTTGCCTTTCTTGAACTGATATTGTATGAGAAAAGAGATAAAAGGAAATGTTTTTCTTCGGGTAGGGTTTTTATCATTCTCGGATTGATGTCAACGAGGCAATTCGAGACGCCGGCTTTAAAGCCCAAGATCAAATAATGCCGCTTTTTATTGCAGATACGAATTGCTTCTTTTACTATGTATGTATTTCACCAGTGATATGTAATGTCGGAAGAACGTGCTGTATCAGTATGCTTTGGCATATAATTGTTTTCGGATTAAATCTAGCATTGATCGTGGCAGCCGAAAAGAAAACTTGTAAGTAATATACAGTAAAACTTCTCTATGGCGGCTAGTAATCGTTCTCCCCAAAAGTGTCTGTTTTGAGGGATGGCCGTGGAAAACGGGGTAGAATAACATTGACTCTATGGAGTGTATTTAATCGGTTCTAAGCAAAATATGTCCGTTTAGGTGGGTGGCCGGATAGAAAAGTTTCATTGTACAGTAAAACCTCGTTTATCCGGACATACTGGGACCATAGGCTATCCGGACAATCGAAAATCCGGAAAATCCGGTAATGTGGGCAATAAGCAAAACAAAATCCTTAACTAGGCAGACATACCGTTTATTACGATAAAAAGCTTTGTTTTGTAACAAAATTACATAGTATTGTTTACAAGACATTAAAAAATATAAAAATAACTTTTCACATCATTTCTTAACAACGAATTGGTAAGTCTAGTAAAGCTTTCTTACACTCAACAAAAAGCATTTTATTACCATAATTTATTGTACAATCTATGCAGGAACTGTACATTGAATCAAACTAAAATGCGAATATTTGGCGTATTTGTAGTTACGTTCTAGCTACCATAGTTAAAAATTGCTATCTAATGTGAACATTAAATAAAAATAATGTCTACAAATCTAATCCGGATAAACGAGGTTTTACTTTATTTCAAATTTATACGATTAAAATATCTGTACCTTTTCAGTTTAAAGCATTTATGTCTAGTGTTTACCGATTATCTTGTGCGCAATATAAAGGTGCATGCATTAATAAAAAAAAAATGGCGACATTTGTGTTTGCTTTATAATACCGAATAAAACTATTGTATAAAACTCTAAATAAAAACATAACAATGTTACAATTCAAAAGCTTGGCTTTATTCTTAACAATACAGCTTAATTATTTTAGCTTAAATATATGAGTTAAATGAAGGACGTCTTGTGGGATGTTTCAGAAAATATAGAATCTCAAAGTTAAAAAAAAAATCAATTTGCATATTTCTCTGTAAAGATGAAAGAAATTTATAAAACTTATTTTTACTGTATTTCATATTCTGCTTCAATAACACTGAAAACATTGTCATAATGTGTGTTTATTTCTTTTTTCGAAACTAAAGTTGTAGATTAACATATTGTCTATACAACTTATGCCGTGAACATGCCTTTTTTGTATTATTGTGGAGATATTTAGTGAATAAAAGACATCATATTATTGTTTTACCACTACTACTAACATTTACATCATGATTTGTATGGAAAAAATACAAACATGTTTTCTTTTCCATTTTAAACATTTATTTTCATACTGTCGATAAAATTAGAAATTTAACTACTGGGAAACACTGCAAGCCACACTTAAAAAAAAAAATTTTATGAATCCATTTTCATGTTTCATCTCTCAAATCACCTTTCTCTTGGAATACTGAATTCCAAGCATTTAGCCGCATGGCAAACTCTAATTAACTCTGGAGTAATTTACGAAACCATTTACTGAAAAAAAAAAAACATTTGTAGCGCTTTTTATGCTAATCTTTAGATTTTGTCTTCCTTTTAAATGGGCATTCTTTATCTTTATAGTTGAAAAAAAAATAATGAATTCTAAGAAACTCTAGAACCATCACAGTTCGAACAATAGCAACGACAGCACGAGATTTCTTTCTTTCTTTTCTTTTCTTTTTTTGAACAAAGAAAACTTTCAGGAATATTTTTAACCCTATTGTGTAATCAGCGCTAATGGTAAAACCTCCAAAGTACCTAGCCATAGAAACAAGAATACGTTCAAAAGCCGATGCTAGAAATTGGTTTAAATTGACGAAAAAAGATTACAAGAGAGAAAAAAACCTTATTTTTCGGAACATAGGACTCACCTTTTTACGTAAAAAATCGACTTAAAATTGAGAAGCGTCTTATGGTCCAAAGGTAACATTAAAATAAAATGAATACGTTATTACATATATTTATTATATATATATATATATATATATATATATATAATACGTATACTTTTTATTATAAATATTCTGTTTATCTTTATTAAGAAAGAAATTGAAAATCTTTATATACCTAACAAAAGACAAAATATTCTTTTCTAAAACCCCTCCCAGAGTCCGAAAAATACGGTAAGCTCCTAAATCCTAAGGTTATAAGCAAAAAGTTGCGTTTTTATGTCTACGTATTTTTTTAATCTTTATTAAGTATTTTAATTGTATTCATGATTGCTTAACATATCAGTATTGGTAAGAATACGTGAAAATGTTATGACAAGTATTTTTAGATGAAGAATTCTTATCTTTTGTTTCTTATTGATTTTATTTTATTCCAGACAATACCACGGAAGAATTCACTGTAGTTTGTATGCTGCTATCATGTGAAAGTGATCAGAAAATTAACATTATGTTACGGTAAGAATTTTATCCTTTTGTTTTATAAACGTAATATTTTCTCTTCTGTGTTTCTCGCATGCTTATAGAAAATGAGATATGACCTTAGAGAAGCATCAAAAGACAAAAACGCAACTTTTCAGGCGAAATACTTTAAGCGGAAAGCTATTCTGTAATGCAATGTTACTCCAGTTGTTCGCAGAAATCAGTCTTACGGAATATTACAGTTTAAAAATGCAACTCGTCCTAACATTCTACTCGATCTGTTTTAAGATGATGGAAAAAAATGACTACTTCCCTGTTTTGTGATGTAGTGAAATAGGATGTCAGATTTTCTTGAAAAACTCGCATTTTGAATGTATACGGAAATAAACTGCTCTTCGCCAATTGTGGATTAACATGCTAAACTCCAAAACAATAATAAAACAAAAATGTACTAAATTTTTTAATGTATATAATAGTTTTAAAATACCCAAGAAATTATTTTCCATTAATTTACAACTACACCGTTCTATAAATATATAGATTTGTTGAAGTTAAAAACCGTCAGAAATCCATAATAAATCCTGGGGTTGCGCTTAGCGTTGGGCCAACAAATGTGACCTTACTTAGATTTTTGGATCATAAAACGCGACTATCTCACCATACAACACATTGCATGCATCTTTGACATTGCATGCAGTAGTAGAAAAGTGTAGAAGAGACCCCAGTAAGCAAGCACTAGTGCGAAACCATGACACTTAAAAGCAACTCAACGGGGCAAGGTGAAACAAGGTAGGAAAAAAGAAGAATTCGTTTACTAAAGGTATCATTCAAAACGAGACAAACAATACTTAAGAACTAATGTTAATATCACCATCATAGATTTAGTTTTTTAAATATGTTATTTCCCGTTTACTTTCAATTACTTCTTACCTCAAGTAAGTATTGTTTACTTCCTCAAGTAAACAATACTTACTTGAGGATTACAGATTTAGTTTAAACATTTTCTCTCTTCTTTTAATTTAATTTATTCTTGGACAGGAGGTAAAAAGACTAAGAACCATAGAAAAAGACACATAACTCGAGAACGTAAAACCCCCTTAAATCTGTGAGCTAATTAATGCTTTACAAGACACAAACACATACATACATTTCCTTATTATATATATATATATATTATATATATTTGCGAATAAATGCAAAATTTTATGTATTGTAATTTTTTTTTTTTGCGAAATTTATGTACCCCTACTCATAAGTCTAAGAGGCTTGAATAATGGCAGTAGATTTTCTTTATGATCCCTAAATTAACTATTTAAATTTATTTATTTATTTTTTAGTCAAAAGACTATTAAAATGGTCATCAATTTCAAAGTGAACACAAAGAAATTTTTTAGTAAAAATTGTATAAAGTAAAATTTATCTTTTGCATGCTTACTTGTAGAAATTTTACGCATATTATACTCAGAAAAAAAAATTGAATAACAAACTTAAAACAAGGTTCACTTTCGTGTATATATATATATATATATATATATATATATATATATATATATATATATATATATATATATATATATATACTAGCGGCCCGTCCCGACTTTGTACGGGTTGAACAAAATATTATACCAATAAATTTCCAGTTGATAGCCAATAAATTGTAAATCTTTTTTTACCTTAATAATAACCTACAAAATACCTTAAATTAATTTTATGTTAGTTAATAATTAAAATAAATTTTTTAAAAGAAAAAGGCGTGCCGGAGAAAAGCT
The DNA here is from genome assembly GCA_907164885.2 of Dolomedes plantarius. NCBI lineage: Eukaryota > Metazoa > Arthropoda > Arachnida > Araneae > Dolomedidae > Dolomedes > Dolomedes plantarius. Next base: position 98,671,433 of record OU015497.1, on the reverse strand, counting down.
AGGTTCGAACCGCTAGCATCAGAACAGAAGCCCACCGCGATGGCACCACGATAAGGATCGTTGAAATCTTCGGAACAAAAAGCGGTAGAAGACAGTAGCGGAAACAATGGAGATTCTTAGGATTAAGTCCCTAACTTTATCTCTACCGATTAGATATACATAATATATAGCCTATGTCCATCTGGAATAATGTACCTTTCAAACAGTGAAAGAATTTTTTAAATAGGTACAGTGGTTCTGAAGATTACCCTCCACGTACAAAATCGCTCTCTCTTTATGTATAAGTATAGATAGAACCACGCTAAGGATCGTTGAAGACTTCGGCACAAAAAGCGGTAGAGAACAGTAGCGGTAACAATGGAGATTGTTAGGATTAAGCCCCTAACTTTATTTCTACCGATTAGATATACATAATATATAGCCTATGTCCATCTGGAATAATGTACCTTTCAAACAGTGAAAGAATTTTTCAAATAGGTACAGTGGTTCTGAAGATTACCCTCCACGTACAAAATCGCTCTCTCTTTATATATAAGTATAGATATATATATACACATACACACACAGTGACTTCACTTACATTCGTACTCTAATATATTGAAAAGCTGATTTACTAGAGGAACATTTTTTGTTTGTGCAAAAGCATTACGTATTAGATAATCCCTATAATGGGGCAATTTATTCATGGAGTCCAGGAGTATTCCTCTTATCCGTAAATAAAACCCCGATTCCCCTTTCCGATAGTCATCCCAGAGAAGTGTTTCGTCCCTCCTATGCCCCATTCCTCAATTCCCGGGCAAAATCCCGAAGTCTGATTTGTATTTTGTTTTCGTATGTCCTCCCGGCGCGACGGTTATCAATCACTCTCGCTTAAACGACAGTCCAGCGGCCCTTTTCCCGCGCATTATGGATGGCCCGAAGGATGGACGCTTGATAACGCAGCCAGGGATATTCGGATAACAGAAATAAATGTCTCCTCGTGTTCCGGGGCTTTTCTTGTCTCGGTTTTTAATTGATCGTAGTAACTATATATCATTTTGAAATAAATATGGCCCTATCATTTCTTACATTATTATATTAAATGTTTACGGTTGTTGAATATTGTAAACGGATATTCTGATTGTAAGGGTAAATGAAATAAGAAAAATCTGGTATCTGGTATCTGAATAAATACAAATAAATGGTAATAAAACCAGCCCCAATTTCTCCGAAATGTGGTGTCGAAGGAACCTAGTCTTCATTCATAAGGAATGTTTGAGACATAAGGAGAATTTCTAATAGCCTCAAAAAATTACCCAATATAAATGTCAAATTACATAAACAATAACTACAAGATAAAAAGAACTTTTTATATACCACGTTTTTAAATTTTCTGTTGAACCATATAAACTTTACTATTTTTCCTCTTCTTTTCTCTCTTCGTTGTACAAACCTTCACTTAATTATTCTTTTTCACTTTCTTTTATTTAATTTAAATCACTTTTTAGTCGTTTCCACTATCCACAGACTTTATAAACTTTTAACTTTTATAATTTTTTAAAATTTTTCGTACAATATTTTTGTAAACAAACTAAATTCACATGTATTCTGTTTTCAAAATCGTCAAACGCCGTTACGCAAAAGTGCAAGCATCGAATTCGATCGTAGCGCCACCTTGCGGATTTTTCTGCTTAAAGATGGCTAAAAGTATTAAAAAAATGCATTGTCATCGTGTTCTGAGCTATTCTAAAAGTTTCAAATATCTAGCTAGTCGGGAAGTTAGTTAAAAATCGATTGCAAGATTTGTACTGGACAAACAAGAAAGCGAGTTTATAAATACGTGGTAATAAAAAGGAGACACTAACAGTCGAAAAAGTTAACAGAAATCTGCAATTTGCGTTCCACGCAGCATAAAGGTAAGATTCTGTAACAATAATAGAAATCAAAGCATAAAAATCAAAAACCAAAAATAACGAGTCAATCGACCGGTCTCTTCATCAGTAGGCCTAACCGAGTCGGTCACCTCAAAGGGAGACTTTCTGATAGGATGAAGGTCAAGCCAAGAAACATCTCAAGGCCCCGAGATCCCCACATTGAAAACAGAAAGTCGAAATTTCAAAAGCATTAAATCAATTGAAATCACAGCACAACATTAAATCACAAAAGAACCACGCAAAAACAGAAATTTACAAGCAAACTTACCATACCCCGAATAAAGTGTTGGTACATAACTTTTTGATAAAATTTACATGTAATTATCTCCTGCCTGAAGCAAAGGATTGATTTCATCAAAAGCTTTTGTTAGACTCAAAACAGATTTTACGTGTAATACGAAAGTAAAAGCGTTTCCGCGATACTTAAGTTCGCTGAAATGGTGTAAAGCAATAAACGAGTTATTAATTTATGTGGGAAAATTTTATGAGCGTCCCTAGACTTAAGACATCAATTATTAAATCGCATCAATGAAGCATAAAACCTTAAATGACGTTAACACAGAGTAAAAGTCGGAATGATGAATATGCACCATTCATTAAAGTTGAGAGAATACATGTGCCCGTTGAGTTTAATTTATAAAGTAATTAGAAAGATTTTGAGCTCAATTAAAGACTGAGAATGCTTAGAAGTGGTGTTAGCTTGATAGTTATAAAAACTTTTCATACAAGAGAAATATAATGTTTCTAAATAGTGTACATATACATAATTTTTACATATAGATTACAGTCGAACCCCGTTATAACGAACTTCAAGGGACCAAAGGTTTTGTTCGCTTTATCCAAACCGTTAAGAAAAATGCTTGGTTCACAAAATATATAACTCATTAGTTGCAATGTATATTTAATAAAGATGTATTAAAAAATAACAAAATCTATTAAAAATGATCATTAATGAATTAGATCGATTATAATCGATTACATTAAACTGACACAATACTGATTAAATTACGTACAATAGGAAAACGGCGGGACCAAAATTTTTGTTCGTTATATCCATGAGTTCGTTATATACAGAGTTCTCTATAACGGGGTTCGAATGTATATGCATCTTAGTCAATAGGTCAAAAATTGCAATTTTTTAAAAAAAACCCAGGACTAAAGTCATTCGTCCTGTCATTTTTAATTAACTATGTAAAACAACACCTCCCATCGTGGAAAAAGTCAGTAGACTACACTTTACAACAATTTTCAATGCTGAAATGTAAAGCTATGATAGACACCCGCTGCAGTCGTAAAATTAGAATACAACAAACAATTTCTAGCAAACTAATCATGTTACATCGTAAAAGAAATGTCTTGCTAAATTTAAAGGCTTTAGTGTATTCCTTCTATAGTAATAATATTATCACTGTCTACTACAGAATGTTTTTGCCCTATTTCATTATTGAACAAAACGTGTATTAATTAGTTATCTTAACTGGAACTGTAGTTGTCAATCGCGCTTTATTCCTTCGCAAGGGAATTCTAGAAAAAGACATTTCTCGTTCCTCTCCTAACTGAATTTTTTTACATGCTTTCCGCCCCCTCTCCTCATTTCGCTTTCCTAATATCGAAAAATAAAATTTAATAGCCCGCAGCACAATTCCAGGAACTCTCAAGGATGGTGCCGCAGAAAGTTTTTCTTTCCTGCCGTCATTTTTTTCTTCTTCTTCCTGTCTCCTTCATGACTCTGGAATGGTTTTTATCTGAATTTCCTGGGAATATAAATAGGTAAAATTCATCAGTATACTAGGACCTTTTCTACGTCGAATCATTTGATTCGAAGGGTATAATCAGATTCAACAATCGTCTATTGGCTGCTTTGATACTTTGCTCAAATATATTACTTTCAGATACAGAGTAGGAAGAGATGCCTCAACATTCCTTGAGGCATTTTTTTGAAAAGAAAATATTTAAGTGGCCATGGAATATTCTTCAGGGCACACCAAAACTGAATTGTGATTGAATTCAAAGATGATAATTAATCAATATCTAGTGTTCAGATGTGTAACTGCAGTACAGCAGAGTTGAGTAATGTGCCAGAAGGCATGGCATATTAGTAAGTCAAAGAAAGAAGCATTAGAATTAAATATTCTTTTTTGCTAACCAGGCACTGCGTATTTAAATGAGTTGAAAAAATTGTTGAAATATTGTTTGATTTAAGTAACTTTTTTCTCAATCTGTTAATAACTATAATTTTAATAAACCTTGATTTTTGATAAAGTGATAGTATTTTTGGAATAATTACAAATTAAAATAGTTATTGTAAAGCAACTCATTAAACTGTACTTAAAATGTCATTTGAAAATGTGAACGGTGATACTAAATTTATTTCATCATATTAAAAGTCGGCTCAAAAGAATTTAATTTTTTTTCTCACTTTAATTAGCTGACTATAATAAGTCCATTAAAAGTATAACTATATAATAATTTATGTCGTAGAAAGCTCTGCTTAACTAATTTGTAATCATTTACGTATTTGCAAAAGTAATATTATGCAAACTTGAAAACAACTAAATAAGTTTCTTATATTTTTTTTTCATAGAATAGAATCGCATTAGCTTTTTCTTCATTGATAAGACTTCTCGGTATATTTAAAGCACTAAAACTGCAAAATTTTATCTCTTAAATCATTTAAGATGTTCATAAAATCGTGAAAAGTAATTTCTTCGAATTTTGGTCTATTTACGAAGACGATAATCACAAAAAAAAAAAGGAAATAGGTAAGACTTTTTTTTCCAAACATGATACATGACGAATCATTTCCTGAGTTATGTTTGGAGAAAGATCCTAAAGTGTCAACTTCTGTCCTTAATTCAGTTTATCAGCTTGGAATGAACGAGTCCAAAAGAGGAAATATTTCCTTTATATTAACTGACGAGAGGAGAACTGCTAGGAGTTTCAATGAAGTTCAAACTATTTCTTTTAAATCCTCCTAAAGCCCCCCTTCCATACATTCTTGTATATTGAAAAATAACGTTTTTGTGACAAGATAAGAAATAATGAGATAAATGGCTTTAAAAAAAAGTAATGCTATATATAATATCTTTATGAACTCTATTCCTATGTATTTTTATTTATACATTTTTTCCCAAGTTTTGAAATAAATACATAATTTATTTTAAGCCAGTAAGTACAGAAAGTCAATTAAAACAATTTCATTAAGTTAGTTAATAAATTATAAGATGATTGTAAATATGATCATAAAATATTCAAATTTGAATTATAATATTACGAATCGAATAATTATGTTATATTAGTTTCTATTGTAGCAATTAAGTCTATAAACAGATTTAATATGTTGTTTGTTGAACGATTTCTGCTATATTGTAAGCAATTATACTTGAAGTTTCGATGTTTCGGTATAAAACTTTTGACTGTAACTTGTTGGGTTACGAAGCAGCAGATTGAATCTGCTGTTCTAGACGGTTTCCTTTTCCTACATAGTTTGACCGATTGTCCAGTGATGAGATATAATAATTCAATATTTAAAATGCAAATACTTATATTAAACTATAATTATTTATTCTTTGCAGTAGTTACCTTCTCTCCAGTTTCATACATACACATACATACACACTTATATTATAAACATACATACACTCTTATATATATATATCAAATTTGACTTCATGATTTCACCATAAAGACGATCTGAATAGTTATTAATATCATCAAGCTGTGATGATAGCGGATTGTTGATTTTATCAGCAAAAAATATCTTTGCGAAAAAAAAAATCAGAGAGGGCGAATTTCTATTAAGTAAGAAACTCCTTTTACCCGATTACTTCTAATAATATGTCCCTCTATGGCATTAGAGAGTGTGGGAGAGGGTACGAGATATACCAGATGTCGCCCCTGGGGGTGCTCGATCAAAATTGAGGTGGCACCTGGCTAAATCAGACTAGCCTATATGAACCTGGTCTAGAATACCTTCTGCTAGGGGGCATAAGAAACAACAACAACAACACTTCTGAGAATATGATATACGATGAATTCACAATTATCTGCGTTTTAGTAACGAAAATGTTAAGTATATTTTGATATTTTTTGAAAGAATGGCTTGTTAAAGAAGTATAATAATTTTTTTCTGTAAAAAAAAAAGAGCCGAAAATCTGCGTAAATTTTATTGCTGTTTCAATTAAACCGTATTTGAAAAATCATGTCGATTTAAAATTTCTTGAAAGTTCTTTTTTTACTGAGTAAACGAGAATTTTTTATATTATCTGTACATAACGTGTATTTAACCCAGATAATCGGGAGTTCATTACACCTATGGTTTTGAGAAATAATGCAATTTTTGTAAATTTCAAAATGGAAATTCGCTACATTTACTGAGCCAAAAACCGGTTACTCTTTCCGTAAGAAGTGTAAATATAGAAAAAAAACCCATTTCAAGTTAGATAAATATAAAGAAGCAATTTATACATATTATATTAAAGTGAAGTAAGGAATTTAATTTTTTACCATGCAATATTTTAAACATGTCAGTTTCACTGATGCAATTTTATTAATGTGTGAAACTTACCCCTCCCCCCAAAAAAAGGGGGCAAATTTCTTCCATTTCTTTCTTCTCTACAGCTATTTTTTCTGTATTTAAGGGAATGTTTTCAAATATTCTAACGCTTTTCACCCAACATTCTCTACCCGAGCGTAAATGACTAATTTGCAGCACTAGAGCCCATTGGACCTTAAAGATATTACCTTGCTACTCGAAGAAAAAAAATTCATTAATAAATCTTCGCAGGAGCCAAGTTCTACCCCCTCCCCCCATCCAACCATTTTTTTTTTCCTAACTGCATAAACTTTTGAAATAAAATTGACGACTTCCAGCGGAATTACGGTTATTCTGAGGTGGAGCATAAGTTTTTTTCCCCGTACTTCTTTTCCCTTTCTCGGCATCTGTCGAGGGGGAGGATTTTTTTAGGATTAATTTATAACCCTGAGGTGTGGAGCCACATTTCTGAAACTTTAACTGCGTCCAGTATCAGTTTTTTAATATTTCATTCGTGTTTTATGTACTTCGATGAGATAGCAATGTGCCCTAGAGGTAGTTATTTATTTTATTTATTTATTTATTTTTTGGAGGGGAGGGGCTTCTTTTTAGTCCTTGTCAATGTTATTTCGTTGGATATTTCATTTGTATTTGCGCATTGTATGACCGACGTTAATAAAACAGTAGCATCACTGAAAAAAGAAAGGATCCCCGCAAATATTACCAGTCGCCTGTAAAAGCAGTAATTGCATTTACTGTTAATACACTTGCTATTAGGCAAAATTTTATTTCAACGAGTGCGAATTTTGATTTGTTAGGATCACAGGAGACATCAGTTTCTCCAATGTGTCGTTTATGTCGGGGTTTTTTCAAAATTCGGACTATTATTTAATTTTATTTATCTACTTTTTATTCAATTTTATTAGAAACTGCTCTGTTATTTGCGAAGTATCGAATGGAAATGTAATGGTTGGATATTGACTCTTGGGGAACGATTATTTCACGATTTAGGATTGAAAATTTTGTTTAGAAACATTCGCGAGCGCATTTATTTCATGTTCTTTATTTTCAAAATAATTGCTGAATCTAAACGATCAAAGACCTTTGCAATAGACTTTTTCAAATTAATTTTTTTTTCATGCAATTTCTTCTACGGGTGATAAAGATTCTAAAGTAGAGGTGATAATAAGACGATAGAAGAAATTACTTAAGTACATGCACCACATACAAAATATATTTAATTGGGAGTATATAACAATTAAATGCATTAAAAATTGTAACAATAATTTTCGAGGCAAACTTATTTTCTGTTTTGACGTATGGAGTACATAGCACTTTCAGTCATGTCTAAAGCGCACAATATAAAAATAAATTTGGAAACAACAACCCTACATTATTACAACATTCCTTCATCAGGCTCAGTGGTTGGTTTATCTCTTAATATAGGAAAATTCATCTTTGGAAACATTGCGTTAAACAATAGTTAACCATTATACTTTGGACAGGGCCATTATACTATGGACACCACGCCATCTTGGAGTACCACTTGCATCTATTGTATGCGGAAACTCAAAAGTCAAGTTTTTTTTCGTTTTTTTTTTTGTTGCACATCTTAAATTTCCCCTAAATATTCAAGCAATAAAAGAGACCCTTGTTATTATTTTAGTGCCTGTCGGCCCCTACACCCTCCCCCTTACATGGACTCAATAAATTACAATGTTTGGTCCCAATTTTTACTCTTGGATACATTTTATACGCGAGTTCATGCAGAAATTCTCCGTAAATTCAATATTTAGATATCTTTATTAATCATCTTTCCAGCCCTAAATGTGCCTAATTGAAATTTTCGTTTAGCGTCAATGGATTCTAATAAATTTTAAACGATAGTTAAAATAGAATAAATTTAGCGATAAAATTTATTAAGGTGAGATAAAATTTTATCGTTAAAACTCATTGACTTTTTAGAAGCTTCATATAAGCTTTACATTAAAACTGTAAAATCTAACAAAAGGTTATCGCGGACAGTACAAAATAGTAAAGAATAACTTACAGTCTTAATTAATATATTTCAACATATTACTCTCTGATTACGTTGATATCCCCATTATGCGTGGTGCAGATTTCTAGCCTTTTTCTTTTGCTTCGCAAGACAAAAATGTTAGAAATTAAAAACAAAATAGCTGAAAGAATGTCAACCTCTAAAGAAATTAATATAAAGCAATTTACCTAGAGAAAAATGAATTAAATCCCGCATAAATTGCTATAGGCAGTTTATGGAAACTTATAAACAGTTTTTAAGATATACAAGATCATTCTTTGATTATCACTGGTTTTTTTGTTTTTTTTAAACATCGGTGCATTAATTAGCTAAGATAATTGGGAGTTCCGTGTTCCTGTGAAATATAAAATCATACGGATTTTATATTTTAAAACAATTGTTGAGGTCAATGTGACTATATTTAGTGATATATATCTAATTATAAATACTGAATTTTTCGAACGATAAGACACACCTCAAATTTATGGGAGGATTTTAAAAAAAAGAATATTCTGTATTTTGATAGGTCTATAAAGATATTTTCAATTTCTTACTTAGTAAAAATAAAAAACATATAATAAATATAATAAATAATATATATATATAATATTTTATGTATATATATATTATATATATATATATATATATATATATATATATATATATATATATATATATATATATATATATATATATATATATATATATAGTGGAATCTCGATAGATCGTTCCCCGAATCATCGTTTTTCAGTATGTGTCGTTTATTTCACTCAGTCTCGACGATCATATTTCTTTCCCAATTTTAAGTCGATATTTTTATGTAAAAAGGTGCGTCTTATGGTCCGAAAAATACGGTATATATATTTATATATATATATATATATATATAAGCCTCTTACGTCATATGTATATATGATTCTTCTATCATAGTATTTGCTTTAGCTGAGTCAACTGGCTTTACGTAAAAGATTAAGTGGAGAAGCGACTTTCGCAGTCTAAGCATTTGCCAGCACGGCTGAAAGAAGGATATGTTTGCCCAGAGTAATGACATCTTAGTAATCCCTTTTCTACTCTTTTCGTACTCCTCGGCTCTTTGCTTCACGCAAAGATAATGAATTCTTGTGTCTAGCGAAAATCCTGACGTTGGGAATGCAGATGCATAGTGACAATAAGTTAAAGTAGCGAATGAAACATCGCTTCAAACAAGCATAAATCATCTCTTCGAAATCTTGCAGGCGTACGTTTTGGAAAAGCATGTACCTGTCAGAAAACATTTTGCTATAATATAGGGCATTATATTTACGCGATTTAACATTATTTTTTTTAGTGCAATTTTCTAGTGTGTGAGAAAAAAATAATTTTTAAGAAATTCCTATCAAAATTATCTTGAATGTGCTCTTGAAGTGTTGCAATATAACTTGAGATTTTTTCCCCTCTTTGCTGTGTTAAGAAATCGCGCCAGTGACGCATTTGGATGAGCTTTTAACCACTGAATCTTTTTATACATTTCTTTCACCGTGAAGATGTTAGGGAAAATTATTCAAAAGAAAATTTTGCATTTGGCTTTTGAAGTTGTTGTATTCATTCATGGCGACGCAGCTGAACGGCGATATCTTCAATGGATGTATATGGAAGTTTTGCGCTGGGAAGCTTCAACTGGGCAGTTAGAGCTTCCTCGTGTGATATATTTGGGCACGATTGACAGGAGACCATCCACTGCCAACTGGCAACTTTTCATACATAAGTTTAATTATTTATCTTTTTTATTTACCCTTTTTAATATAACCTTAAGGTAACCATTAAAATTATACCCTATTTATCATGCAGTATAATTGTCAACTATCTTTACGGAATTGTAGATTCAAATGCGATTCGTTGGCATTTGAATCCAATATCCTAAGATCACTTTACTTCTAATACTAATCCGTATTTGTTCTTGATTAAGTTTATGTCCCTATTGCTCATACATTGACATTGCAATATTTCTTTAATAAGCATTAAATTATTTAACTACCCTCTCTGTTATATTTATAGTTAAGGATGCTGTGTACTAACCCTATCGGATTCGCTCACCTCAATGTTAACGTATGGAGAAAATGTGCCCAAGGATTGCCGACTTAGATTTAAAGATTTTTTTTAATGTACTCCGTAATAGAGAAATAAATTTTACACCTTACGGCATTTTTCATTTTTTAAATGCAAATAATATTTAAAAATGAAAATGATTCAAGGAAGCAATCTGGTATAGTGTGTTTTAAACGTTCCTAAATTCCTTTGGTGGACGAAATTTATAAAATGAATCTTGTTGCAAGATGCAGAAAAATTCAGGCTATTTGAAAATATCATTTTTATTGGATTATCAACATTTATGTAGCTGTCAATAGTAGACACATTTTTTCCATAGATTAACATTCAGGTGAGCGAATCCAATAGGATTAGCACACAGCAGCGTTAAGGCCTTGCATCAAACGACTTCTTAGATCCAGGGCCGTTATTAGACTGGGGCCCCCGAATTAAGGGGTACCCTCAAGACAGGGGGTAAAAAATGAAGTAATATTTCAGAGGGCCCAATTTGCGTTCTTGCCCAGGGGCCCCTAAATGCCTAGTTACGCCCCTACTTAGGTCCTTATTCCCATGTTACAAGCTACTGGTATTTATTTTCAATAGTGATTTTCTGAGGACACATTATCAAATGCACATTTTATTAGCTTACGTCAGTTACTTTTTGAATCTGAAAGTATTTGTTTAAATATAGAGTGCATGGTTTTTCAAATTTTCAGACAGTTAATTTTTATAGGGATTGTAATATTATTTCCTGAAAATATTAAATTCTTTCGAAAACGTGCCCACTGATATTAAAGATTTACTTTACGAGAAACGAAAAATATGCAAATCCTAGTTTGTTTTAGGAAAAAAACAAACAAAATTAAAAAATTTCCTTTTCTTTGGAAAGGGTTTTTTAAATCTGCGGAATGTGAGGTCAACTGATGCAACAGTTTCGACGTTTGAATTCAAACGTGATACATTGACACACCTCTTAGTCTAGTTTCAGAGGTAACCTCGTGATAGCGTGTCGGCTTTCGGTACTGGGGGTGCTCTGGTCGAATGCCGACAAGCGTCATTAAATACCTTCGCGTTCAAGCCGGATATGGGGACGTTAAATCCGTTAACCGGAAACTTCTTCTTTGAGGTCAATGGTTGGGAAAGGTACGATCCCCCGATATGTCACCACTGGGGTTTCTCGGTCAAAATTGAGGTGGCACCTGGCTAAGTCGGACTTCTGTGGTGCCATTATAAACTGGAGCCGCACCCCTCAGAACGCAGGCCTATATGGACCTGGTATGGAATACATTCCGGCCAGAGGCATAACAATCAACACTCTTAGTCTGAATTTGAACAAATCTCATAGCATGCTACTCAATGCTTCTTAAATGTTTATTGCATGAGTACTGAAAGTTAACAACTTTACAAGAACTGGAAACAGAAAATAAATAATTTGCCTTGTTACATATAAAAGCAATTTACATAAATTTGACCCTTTACACAAAATATAAATTTTGTGTGAGTGCTACAGTTGCAAACTGTAGTTCATCTTTAAAAAAATTAAAGACTTGTTTATTTGCTTATCATTTTAAGCAGATACGCCGAAATTTGCTATTTATACCTATTTAAGTCACAAGTAATCTCGTGACTGGTTGGCTGCATTTAGACTACAAATAACACCTTAACCCGTCACGGGTCAGTTAAGTGTGACAATAAGTCCATTTGAAATGTTTTCATCACACGAGTTTTCTTCTTCTGTTTGATATCTCGTTTTCTGTTCTTTTATCTCAACACAACTCAACACCGTCCCGACTTTGTCCGGGTCGAACAATTATCTAAAGTTTAATAATTCAAGTTCGGTTTACGCAAATTGTGCATAAAAATGTACATAAATTCAAAAACAAAGTTTATAAGTTAAATAAATTTCTGTAATATTATACCAATAAATTTCCAGTTGATAGCCAATAAATTGTAAATTTTTTTTACCTTAAATGTCCAATAAAAAGCGTAGTTCCAAATGCAATTTTCTTCAATAAATCCTTAAACGTTGCCAATTTCAAAAATCCTTTTTGTATTTATCAATACCTCCTCCACTTGATTCTTTAAAATAGTAAATGTTTTACTGATAATAAATGAAAATGCAGTTTGATGTGTTGCTATGGTTACTTGACTATGGTTGACAAAGAAAATTCAAATGTTAAATGTTTTACTGATAACAAATGAAAATATCCTTTGATGTGTTGCTATGGTATCTTGACTATGGTTGACAAAGGAAAAGTTGTAATTGTGAAGCCTCAGCTCAACATTTAGGCCCCTAACTTTCTTTCTACTGATCAGATATACATAATATATAGCCTATGTCCATCTGGTACCTTTCAAATAGTGAAAGAATTTTTCAAATAGGTGCAGTGGTTCCAGAGATTACCCTCCACATACAAAATCCGCTCTCTCTCTTTATATATTAGTATAGATATAGATTTTGATAACATTTATTTTACTGAAAAGAAAGTTTAATTGAAATAAGCAAACACATAAGTGGAGCGCTCAGAGTTAAAGTGAACCAACTCCCTGAGATACAGTTCTAAAAAAACTGGTCTTTAAGTTGAACAACTACATTGATCAACCATTGCTTTTGTTTACGTTTCCTGCTTCAATAACAAAATTTATACTATGGACTTGGTTCATTACTGCATTGAACAATTTGATGTTTTTACTGTGTCATGGTAGTGTTAATACGAAATGGCCAAAAATGGAGTTTTGTTCACTTTAACTGTCAGCCCGTTATGTAAGTGGACATTAGATCATTGTACTGTTCAGCGGAAAAAAAATAAAGAGCTTTAATCAAAAGAAAATCTCTATCATATCTGAGTGCAGTTTTATCGGCATATACCTAAATTCAGGAGAAAAATTTTCAGTGTAATTAAAAATCTGTAATGACTAAAAAACATCAATTTTTTTTTTTATCTCCAAAAATCCTTGATTTCTGACCCCAAAAAAATCCTCAAAAAGCTTTAAACTTTTAACGCCGAGTATCGGATGTTAAAAAAATCCCAACTTTTTTTGCTATTCAAAGGTCTGTTATTAATTTAGTTTTTGTTCGGATAATGGCGACTAGAAGATTTTAAATATAGAGTAGGCAGTATATGAGCCGTCAGTGAGGCCTCGGTTCATCACCACAGCGAGCAAAGAACGGGTTAACCTAGAATCAGCGAAGAAAGATTGTAATGTTTGGCGTCAGTTTGTGGTGATGACTCTTTTATATCCATTATCTTAGGTTTCAGTATAATAACTATTTTTTTTAAAAATGAATTCTGCGTTATTGGATCGCATTTGCATGATTTAAATATCACCGCCTGCCCTTTTCTAACATTTCAGGTGCTAGTGTTTGGTCTTGGTTCAATTTTTATGCAAAATAAGTTAGATATGTGTGTAAAATAATCCATTGGGTCACTAAAATATATTTCACATTTATAGCTGCATTAGGAGACTTTAGAAAAGATGGTCAGGATTGGATATTTCACAAAGGCCCTTAAAAATTGTAAGAGAGATATTCAAGAGTCCTTAAGAACTTAATTTTTGAACTAGAAAATGTGTAAGGACCGTAGAATAAGCGCAACTGGCATTCGGATGTATTCGGATGTCATTAAAATTGTTACGATCTTGATTTTATTTCCATGGTCGCAGCACTAAGTATACTGCTTTTTGACTTGCATTGCCTTTGTATTACGCTTAGAACTGTTCACGTTGTATCCGAAGCGTAATTGGCGAAAATTTTAAGCCAATCAAAGATTTCAACGTATTGACCAAGTGATAAGCAAAACCTATCACAGGTTAGATCAACAATTTCGGCACCAACGGAAGAATGTGACGTTACGCTTCGAAAGCAATGTAAACAAAGCCTTACGCTTTCACAGGAATACTTTCCATCCATAATTGATTCACTAGACGGCTAAGTAGCTTCACAGTCATAATAATGAACATGATCTCTCTTTCCTTAATCAGCTAAATACATTCACGGAATTTTAAATGATAAAGATTACTTGTGAAAATGAGCTCTAGAAAATTTAGAAAGATTATTTAATTAAACTTCCGTTAAGAAAGATGTTATTCGTAACTCTCCCCCCCCCCCATACACACACACACCCGCACCCCTCCGTTTCTGTGCGTTTTCTTCATTCTTACACACACTGTAGATAATTTTTTTACGCTGAATAATTTTTAAAAAGATTAAATTTACTCATTTTCTAGCACTTGAAAAGAGCTACCTCGTCCGAAAGTTGAAACTGCTCCAAAATTTTTGCAATCACATCGTTTTATTTTTATGGCAAAGAAAGAATTTACAAAGCGACACCAGAAAGCACGAGAAGAGAGAAAAGAGAGAATTTTCCGCTTTCATTTCCCGGGGAGAAAAGTTTTCAAGCTGAGGGGAGTAAGATTGTCATAAATCATATAAACTTAAAGCTAGCGTAAAGGTTTTTTAAACGTTAAATTTGAATATTTTTTTCATTTTTTCCTCCTTTTTTTTTGTGTGTAAATGACTCAAATCGCCCTGGGGAGTAGGAGAAAGGTTTTTAGGCACTTAAAACGTCGCATTTTTCAAAAATATAGAATGGAATAATCATTTAATGATAGCTAAAGAAAGAAATAGCGCATGAAGATGAAAATGGCAGAGTGAAAAAAGAGTGAACACGCTAAGTCAGCGTTATGTACAGTATTTTATGCTGTCCCAGTTAGGCCAGATCGAGGTATCTTCCATTCATTTACAACGTAAAATAATCAAATATTAAAACGAATTTAAAGCAGTATTTTAATTAACTTTTTTTTGTTTGTTTGTTAAGCGGAGGCACTTGTCATCAAACATTTGCCTATACTACGCCGCAGTTTACTGTCCATTTTATTATGGGGGCACCATATATGCGGACAGTATTACCCCCCATGAAGGGACGACACGGAGGCCATTTTTCGTGGCGCGACGCCGGGATTCGATCCGAGTACCCTCAGCACCGAAAATCAGCTCGCTGTACCACCAGGCCGCCACAAGCAAGTATTTTAATAAATTAACTATTTCTAGTTATTTTAAACAATGGATGTAACTAAAAATGTCAGATTTTTAAAAAGAGGTTTGGTGTTATATACTCGTGATGTTTAATTTAAAAATTTTTTTAAATTTCTAAATGAAAAAAAATTATTCTATTAAGGATTAATTGCCTTTTATTTCTGATACTTTACTTTTTAGTACTTACATTATGAAAATAGATAAAATATAAATGTAAAACTGTTGCTCTTTTATGAGGGTTGATTAAAAAATAATGCACTAATTATTGAATATTTGTATATATTTCAGGCAGTCTGCTAATTATTTTAGCCAAGAAAGAGCATTATATCATATTTACGACATTTATATAACATTCCCTCAATTTATTTGCCATTTTCTAATACGAACAGATACCGTAAAATAAAATTATTTTCATCTTTAAACCTTTACATGAACATTATTATGAACAATATCAACACAAAGAAGGGTAAAAGCTGAAATGTGAGTAAACAATGTAAACTGACATATTCCCTTAAAACTCTTTCTCAAATAGGAGAGTGAAAGGTATTATTTTTCCTTGAGATCAAAGACTCTTCTGTCATGTATAGATAGATATCATGCCCCCACAATAAGGACACCTGCAGCTTTATAGATAAGGAAAGTCTGGCAAACTGGCTTATCTCTGATAAAGTACAACAAGTACAAAAGTAAGTGCCATGGGTGCTTTAAAATATCGATGCGATAAAGCTAAACTAAAAAGTGATTGAGTACACGTACATTACAAAATAAAATTGTTTTTCGCAGCTGAAACTCAATGGAATGATGCCCTATGAATTTAATTTTTTTTCGTGTGTAACGTATTCTATAATACGGCAGTTTCGAAAGTGTTAAAAAAATAATTTACAATATATACAGTAACGTTAACTTTATAGTTAATTAGATACATTGAATTAGATGTAGTTAATTAGATACACTGAATTAGCACAAAATTCACACGGGTTCAATTGCTTCAAATTTTACCAGCGTGAATTTTGTGCTAATTCAGTATATTTAATAGTGCATTAATTGCAGTTAAGGAAGCACTTTTTCTTTATTTGTCGAATACTGCCGTTTGCTCAACTGAAGGGCTCGTTACCTTTTCTGACTCAATATCAGCCTTGGAAGCTATAAGAAATGGCGAAATCTCATTAACCCACACCATAAGTGATTATCTTTGTCAACTTAATTAGATACACTGAATTAGCACAAAATTCACAAGGGGTTCAATTGCTTCAAATTTTACCAGCGTGAATTTTGTGCTAATTCAGTATATCTAATAGTGCATTAATTGCAGTTAAGGAAGCACTTTTTTCTTTATTTGTCCAATACTGCCGTTTGCTCAATTGAAGGGCTCATTACCTTTTCTGACTCAATATCAACCTTGGAAGCTATAAGAAAAGGGGAAATCTCCTTAACCCACATCATAAGTGATTATCTTTGTCAACTTAATTAGATATACTGAATTAGCACAAAATTCACGCTGGTTCAATTGCTTCAAATTTTACCAGCGTGAATTTTGTGCTATTTCAGTATATCTAATAGTGCATTAATTGCAGTTAAGGAAGCACTTTTATCTTTATTTGTCCAATACTGCCGTTTGCTCAATTGAAGGGCTCGTTACCTTTGCTGACTCAATATCAGCCTTGGAAGCTATAAGAAAAGGGGAAATCTCCTTAACCCACATCATAAGTGATTATCTTTGTCACCTTCACTGCAAGGGAAAGTCCTGTACTCTTCAATGGATCCCCGCGCATGTCAATATTGAAGAAAATGAGTGTGCTGACTCGCTGGCCCAGAACTCTTCCATCACACCAGCAGATGTTAACGCAGTGGCCAGGTGCATATTATCCAACCAACCCCTAAAGAAACCACTAATTTCGGACATTGACTGTCCCAGAACAATTGCTTCTGCAATTGCTAGACTAAGAACTAGTCACTTTAAGGTTATAAAAATCGACACTGACAGCGCAAGGTCCTTTATCAACTGAAGAAACCGTTCAGAAACAAAGTTTTCTTCAGAGCATATCTTGACTGTCCATCCATTTGGCTGTTTTTTTTTTTTTTTTTCAAGCTTTTAAAAAAAAAAATTTTAAATTTTTAAAAAAAAAAATTGAAAAAAGAGAGAGAGAGAGAGATTAACAAAGATTATTTACCGACAAAATACGAGCAGGCAAGAATCTCCGATGTGTTGTACTTGAAGGTCAAGACCGGACTGAAGAACTCGAAGGTCAAGACCCGACTGAAGAACTCACAAACCCTCAACAGTCTGATCAACCCCACCAGAAAATCTACCATTCAGAACAGGTGCAACAGCGGTCTCCAAGACCGAAGAGCCGACGTAAGGGGGTTATCCAGGCTTTCGGTTCTATCAAGACTTTTTTCTTCTGCACGTTTCCAAGACACGACGACAACAGATATACTGAAACCCATTTTCATACTTTTAGCAAGTAATGTGATTTGCAGAGTTGCGAACCGAAAACCACGAATAATCAGCAATAGGATAAAGAGAAAAACTAGGAAGAATCACTGCAATGAAGAAGAGAAAAATAATTTCCATTAAATTATCTTCTTAGACATTTGTTGCGCATAAGATTTAAATAACACACTTATAATGCTGTAGGGAACCTTTGTCCTGCTATTTATTCATAGATGGTTTATCGGTAAATCTTATTCAAAGAAACAACTTTGTCAAGTTTTTGTCATTTTAAAAGTATTGTTTCCCAATTTCCTTTATATAAGTAATGATAGAAAACATCAGAAATGAATTAATGATCACGAACTTTAATCTTCTATTCATAAATCTCATCATTCTAGTAAACACTTGAGTGAATGAATCGCTTATCCTTTGAAAATTAATGTCCGTTTAGATTTTTCACTTAATTCATTTATATACTGCTTTACGTGAATAGTAGTTACGTATATTTCGGGTAAACGAATTCTCAAGAATTCAGCGCCAGAGATAAATCTATTAGCGAAGAAAACGTCGGGCCCTGGGCAATAATATAAAGTGCTGTCCATTTTGCAACAAATTGATACATTAAAAAAGTAACAACTTGTTTAGATTGCGTTTAAGAAGCTTTGTGTTTTATTAACCGTACGAAAGGAAAAATAAACCTATCACTGGTCCTAAACACTAAAACAGCTGTTAATCATTAAATCCAACTGTAATTTTTTTTCTTTCTTTTCTTTTCTTTTTTTTTTCTTTATGTATAAACTAGGTGACCCGTTCGAAAATTTCTCATGCGATTAAAATACGATAATTTTTATAGCAAGGTTGGTGGTTTTTAGTAGGATAAATGAAGACGCTATTTATTTGTAGCCATTGTTTATTTGTCAAATAACAATGGTGTTTAAAGATAATACAAAACCGCTTACAAAATACTTTCGGACACAAAATTAAGAGGGGAAGCATAACACAAAACAGGGGAACATGAAATACAGACACATAAAAATACCTTTGTTGACAATATTAAAAGTTAAGTATGACACAAACTCGTGGAAAATGTGATATTTACAATACAAAACCTCTTTGTATTCTCAATTTGACCGTGCCGTATCGACGCATCCAGAGGAAGAATTCTAGGTAAAAAGAGTCCATCTTTAACTTCGATTTTTAAACGAACAATACAAAATTACAGTTAAAAATGCAATACCCCCAGTTTCGATGCACTTATCAACAAAAAATACGCTGTATCTGATAGCAAAGGTGTTGCATTTTTAAAAAACAGCACACAAGAAAATTGGAATTTATTTTTTTATTGATTTTAAAACAGGCTTCTTTAAATTTGAATTTTAACCGAGATGGGAAGCCTAAAAACTAAATTTGAACAACACTCTTCATATTATTTACAGGGCATAAAATCTTAAAATATTTCTTTAATTGTTTATAAAAAGGCTAAAAATAAATTAATGATATTATTACGATTTTTGTTGGAATTAAAAATTATTTAATTCATTTACATAAGTGTTTTGCAGTCTTGTTACAGTATGAAATTCCACTGGGTAATTTGTTTCCTGTGACGTCTTCATTTCTTTATATATATATATATATATATTAACCAATGCGGAGGCACTTGTAATCTAACATTCGCCCTTACTACGCCGCAGTTTTACTGCCCATTTTATTGTGGGGGCACCATATAGGCGGACAGCATTACCCCCTATGAAGGGACGACACGAACGGAGGCATTTTTCGTGGCGCAACGCCGGGATTCGATCTGAGCACCCTCAGCACCGAAAACCAGCGCGCTGTACCACTGGGCCGCCACAAGCCCTCATTTCTTTCTATATATCCGTATAATTAGTTGTTTCATAAGATGATAAATATATCTCTAATCAGTTAGCTTAAATTATTGTACATTTTCAAAAAATTGATCACAAAGGTATTACGTTAATTAATAATTTTGATAACATAAATACTTCCAATAAAAAATAATTACATTAGATGCTGTGTAAATAATATAATATGATATTCAACATCTAAATCTCATACGACTCGCAATAACTTTAAGTTAAGTAATAGAAAGAGAACTGATTTTATTCTCTCTTAAGTAATGTTCAATACATGTTAGTGCAGAAAGATTGATCCACATAAATCTTTAAGTAAGTCAAAAAAGTATAAATTTTAACATTATTATGCTTTACATTTCTAGCGTTTCAATTCACAACTTACTATCGCGGCTCTGTTGAAGTGTAATCCCACTTTAACCGTGAGGGGAGAAAAAAAAACTGTAGCTGATTACGGTCTTCTATTAAACATATATACAATAGGTCTTTCAGAAAGACTGCATGAAAAGAAATGATCCTTTTATGGTAAGCATTTAGTTAGAATCGAATAACTGCAATCGTCTGCAGATTCTCAGCCATGACCCCATCTGTCTCTCATTCATAGAATTAACTTGATTCGCTTTTACCCCATTTCCCAGAAAATAAGAACATCCACGACTTCCATTCCCAGCGAACCCATTAGCCCTGATGAGAATTTCCGATTAGCCGTGTGACCAGTGCTGTGACGATTCTGCAAAAACCTCCGGTAGAATGTCGTAGAAAAAACTCTAATGCGAAGAGTTCTGCATTAAATTACGTTATCTAGACGAAGAATAATAATAAGGAAGATAATTAAACTTATCGTTAATTAAATAACACTTTTATAGTGAATTTGATATTTTCTGCTTTTCATCATTTGTTATCGTAACACAGATATGTATATATATATATATATATATATATATATATATATATATATATATATATATATATATATATATACATACATACAGTCAAACCCTGTTATAGCGAAACCGGTATATAACGAACTCACGGATATAACGAACGAAAATTTTGGTCCCGCCGTTTTCCTATACGTAATTTAATTAGTACTGTGTCAGTTTCATGTAATCGATTTTAGTCTACTTGATTCATTAATGATAATTTTTAATAGATTTTATCATTTCTATTACATCATTATTGAATATGCATTGCAACTAATGGGTTATACAGTTTGTGAACTTTAGCATTTATCTTAACGGTTCGGATATAGCGAACCACCAGATAAAGCGAACAAAACATTTGGTCTCTTGAAGTTCATTATAACGGGGTTCGACTGTGTATATCTGTGGCTTGGTACAAGAAGTGCTTAAGTCAGTTTTCTCCAAGATGACTTTGTTTGCTTATGTCTCTTAAAAAAAATTTTTTTTTTCAATGTAAGAAGCACCCAAGTCTGTACAATGGTTCAGAAAACTCTTTTAAAGCACCGGACAGATTTTGGGTATTTCTTACATTGAAAGTAATATTTTTTTTAAAGAGCCATAAGCAAACAAAATCATCTTGGAGAAAGCTGACTTAGGCACTTCTTGTACCAAGCCACACACACACATACATATATATAAATAAATATATATTTTATGTGTGTGTGTGTTTGTTTCGGTCGGTCGGTCGTGTATTCTTTGTCGAAAAACTCTAACGTTTGTTTATTATTAATTTCGATGCTAAGACTAGTTTCAATGTAATGTTGGTAGATTAATTAACCTTATTACGATCTTATTACTTAAAACTTAAGTTACAGAGATGTTGCTCTTTTTTTTTAAACCATCAGTATTTTGATGATTCATATTTCGATTACTGAGGAAAGAAGTGGCATTGACGGATGGTCCCCAAGCCCAATCTAGTTTTGAGGCTGGGTGCGGTGGCCCAGTTGGCAGAGGGCCAGTGATCTGAACGTCCCTGGGTCGATGCTCGTCGCTGCAAATCCACCGCCGTGTTCTAATGGTGGCCGGGGCACGTAAAATAGGTCGTGGCTGCAATGTCCTCCAAGTTCTCAAATTTACCTCTGGAGGTGCGGGGTGAAGTGTTCCGGTCTCGTCACTTGACTCGTTTCAAAATTACGGGACCGGTCATTTAGCCAAGTCAGACTCCGAGCTTGTCGTACTAACTCAAAACAGGAGCCGCCCCTTTCAGCCCAAAAGGCTATTAGGACCTGGTGAATGGAACCTCCAACCAGCGGGCATTAGCAACAGCAAGTTTTGAGGCTACCTTGTCCTAAATACTGTTAATAAACATTATTTAGTGCAAAAGATATTTTCTCACGTCGAAAAAGAAATTTTATTGGTCAGTAATTAAGTAGTAAAAACTACGCCGTTTGTCGTTCGCACGGTTGAAGATGGTATCTCTGCCTGAGTTTCTCAGAATGTATGTCTTTTTAAAGCTGCTAGCTTTGAGGTCCTAAGCGCATGCTTCTTTCGCCTGTGCGACGATCCGCCACTGAATCTTATCTCTAATGGTAAATTCGAGATACGAATTTTACCATTCGTATCTTGAAACCATCAGTGATACGAATTGCTTACGAAATTTACGAATTAGGAATTTACGAAATTTACTATTCGTATCTTAAAGATATATATCAATACCTTAACAATTAAGCTATCCTTATGTACCTTCAGCAATAAATAGACAAACTATATGCAGTTGAGTCTTCATTTAGTTTAGTTACTTCCAATCGTTCCTCTGAAAATTTTCCTTATAGAGATAGTTCATTAAACTGAAATTAAAGCGTAAAAACATAGTTTGATAATGAAGAGTAGATAAATTGTTCAGCTAAATTTCGCACAGGTGAACACGACTTTTATGTTGTTGTTTCTGATGTCCCTTGACCGATAGTATTTATCATTTCAAGTCCAATTAAGCCTATTGGGCAGAGAAGTATGGCTCCGGTTTTTAATAGCAGCGCGAGGGTCGGAGTCCGACTTGGCTAAAGGGCCGATCCCGTAATTTAGAACCGAGGCAAGTGACGAGACCAGTGCACCTGACCTAGCACCTCCAGAGGTAATTTTTGAACTTGGAGGACATTGCAGCCACGACAGATTTTACGTGAACTAGCCGCCATTAGTGTACACGGCGGTGGAGTTGCAGAGACGAGCATCGAATCAGAGATGTTCAGATCACTGGCCCGCTGCTCTTGCCGACTGGGCCACCGCGCTCATACACGAATTTATAACTAACACAATGAAGCGCAAAATTATATATTACGTAAAAAAACCCTTAATTTTATAAAATGCAATCGCTTGAGCACCCTGTGGCAGGGATCTACGTAATTAGTGGCAGTACTTGGATAAAACTAAGAGAGAGTAGTAACATTTGTGTCGAAGATACTGAGATACTCGAAAGCTGAGATTGAAAGTGACAGCATGATATGCAGATGGTGATGTTAAGATGCCCAGTGGACGGACCCAAGCAGATGATTAGAAACTCGTAAGAGGTTTCCCAAGCGAGATCCGAGTACCGAATACAATTGTTCGCCGGCAGATTTGGACGGTTGATGAACCAGCCCGCGATAAAGAATATTCACGGCCACCGCATCCCCAAGGCCGGAGATGACCAGATGAGGAAAGACCGAACGACAGTAGAGATTCCCTACAACCCTGTTCCAGCTAAGGATGACTAGCTTCCGTCTTCAGTGATTTCGTGCCACCGGAACAAATCCTAGAGCGTAAGCCGCACCCGCACCGTAAGCTGCCCGCTACAAGAAGCAAGAGATGTCCGGCCACCCAGGTCAACCAATCAGTGGAAGGCGCAAACCTACCTGTTGACCCCCAAAGGAGAACCCCATTGTTGTCAAGGAGAGGCCCCCATTGTTATGTAGGCGAAGTCGACGCAAGGTAGGGAGAGAGTTTTATGTTTGCTTTCTTGCCAACGCTCATAGTGTGTAAGGCCCGAGTTAGTTGATAGGTGGTCAGGTTAATTTATGATTGATAATTATTCATATAGATATATATCACATAGCAGTATTAATTAAAAATGATATTTGCATAAGGTATGATTAATGCTGAAACGGTTATACATTTGTATATTGCGATTGTACTTAATAAATTGATTGATTAACGAATATTTGAGTAATCACTCTTAGTTTTATCCAAGTACTGCCACTAATTACATAGATCCCTGCCACACACCCACGTATTTGAGTTTGTGTAAAGCCTTTTTCTAGAGTCTACGATTACTTTTTAAAAAATATCTCCCTAAGGGTGTCTGAGAGAGATTTTTTGTTTGTTTGTTTGTTTATCCTTTAAGCACAGTTTTTAACGATTTTTTCTAATTTTTTTTAAATTCAAGATTAAAAGTATGTTTAATTTTTTATAATCCGCAGAACCAATAGCTCTATTTGCGTTACTTTTTTTCACTTTTGCGCATAGGTGTTTAATCTCGCTGAAGGGAGAAAAAAAAACATTTTTCAGGTCAATCGCTTCAGGGCGAATATTTTCAGTTTTTTATTTATCTAAATGAAAAATCCCGAGGTTCTCTTATTGATATTACACTCAAGGAACGCCGTAGAAAATACCATAGAGATATCTTACAAGAATGTTTGGATATATCCTTTGAAAAATAGCAAATCATTAAAAAAAAAAAGTTCTATTCGGAGATAAATGGATCTAAGGTACTCATGAACAGCAGTGTAAACATAGATAGTACTGTATAAAAATGTAGAATTTGGCAATGTAATCATCCTAGAAACATCTGGTTTGTGTTATATAACCTTTTCCTTACGGGGTGGGATAGCATGTACCCCAAGAATGAATATATATATATATATATATATATATATATATATATATATATATATATATATATATATATATATATATATATATATATATACAGGTGGTTATCAAAATAATGGAAACACTAAGAAACATCATGAAAATCTTTATTAATACGGCGTAGAATCACCTTTCTCGTGTAATACCACCTGATTCACCTTGGAATTGGATTATACAAGAATATATTATACCATTCTTCAGAGAAAAATCATGAAAGTTCCTGTAGAGATGCTGTGGTGGATATCGATACCTAGCTCTATCCGCTTATACAGATAACAGTGGTTGGATGATATATAGTCGAGGGGGGGGGATTGTACAGGGTAAGATAAGATAGTTGACTTCTTTTTCATGCTCTTCAAACCAATACTTGATAGATTTAGCTGTATGTATGTATAGGGGGATTTTCATCCTACAGAACGCCATCTCCCACAGGAAACAATGTTTACACCATAGGATGGACTAGTGAGTTAAAATTTAGACATAGTCCTTCCCATTCAATCTCCCCTTTAGGGTTACAATAGGGCCTGAAGAAAACCATGAGATGCCATCTCAAACCCTGATAGATCTATCTCCATGATTGACAGTTGAGATGAGACAGCCAGAATCTTAAGCTTGTGTAGGTGTTCTCTAGACATACGAACATCCTTTTGCAAGGAACAACGTGAACAATGATTCGTCGGCCCAAATGCCGTTTTTCGACATATTACTCGACCAGGATTTGCGCTCGTGGCGATATTGTGGACGATATTTTGTATTGGCCTCTATTACGAGTGGTTTGGGAATAGCTACTTTTCCGTAAATGCTTTGCGTGAAGTTCCCTTCTACCTCTGATGGTTGATACCGGAACATGCACAGATGCAGATTGAGCTTTTCGGTCATTTTAGTTGCAGTTGTTTTCTTTCTTCATGTCAGAAGCCGCTTTAATACCTCGTCCGGCTCTTTCTCTCAGCTCCCCCTTTCATCCACTATTCTGTTTGGCAAAGGATGTTTTTCCGTGCACTCTGTATGCTATCATGACTTTCGATACCATAGCTCGAAAAACACCCATTAGCCTGGGGGTTGCAGTAACAGGTACTCCAATTGAAACGCGCTTAAGCAATTTGCCCTTTTCGCAAGGTCTGCAAGGTTTGGTATTTTACGCTGTTCCCCCCAAAAGCACGATGCCCTTAGCTTCATTACTGCTACCTGACAGTAGAACAATACATACACTATATTATATAAAAAATACCGGTGGCCAGACTTGTTTTTTAAGGAATACGAAGCACATTCATAAACACCACTGATATTGATAAGTGTTTCCATTATTTTGATAACCACCTGTGTGTATATATATATATAACCCCCTAAATGGCCGTTCTTATAAAGGGGTATGAAATTTTCCATTCTAAAGAGGGAAACGGAAAAATGGGCCCCGTAAAATAAAGGTTAGTGCTGAAAGTTACAGATTGTATTTTTAGCTACGAAAATAAAAATAAGCTGTTAAAGATTTTTGAGTCCTGGACTCCCCCCCCCACCTCTTAAATCCATTTAGAAATTAATCCTATTCTTAAAAATTAGCTGCGTAATTAATACTTTTTTTTAATATGGGCACGTTAATCTGTAGAGCGTAAAAATCCTTCTATGAAGTCTGAGAGGGTGGGATTAGGTACGAGCCCCCAAGATGGCTCGGTGGGGGCTCGGTCAAAATTGAGGCGCCATCAGGGGGAGATGTTATAATGGTGCTCCCATTGAAAGCAACCAATAATGCTCGCGGTTCGAGTGTGAATGTCTTCATTGACTAGTGTCCCGCATTGGCAAACAAACAATTAACATTCTTTAAACTTAAAGGCGTAGTTAACATTTTCGCATAAAGCAGTTTTTGCTTAAATTCATGGCCCCACATCGATGACCACAACTTTAGAAATCGCATGAGTTGGCGAATTGACCAAGCCGAAAAATTACCGAAGACAGCCCTTTACAATTCCCACTGCAGGTATAAAAAGTGAGTGAAGTCGCAGCGCATTAGCCGGAATTCCTTTGTCTCCCCTAGAGGACAAGATATTCCCGAATCTGCTGTTCGAAAGTCCCTACATTGATAAATAAATATTGTGCGACTCCTCGGCAATGGGGTAGTTTCTGCTTCGTCGGAGCTTACACAGGAAGATTTACAGATAAGGAAACTTCAACAATGGGACTCCACATATGTGTTTAAAAATTTATGAAAAGCGAGGAGAAGCAGTTTAAGAATAAACTGCGTGAAGAGGAAATCGAAACTTGCACTGACAAAGGCGTTTTCCGGAATTTCAAACACGGTAAAAAGTAGATTCACATTTCCGCTATAAGATACCTTTTTGAATAGAATTAAAATTGAACCCCGTTATAGCGAACCTGGTATATAACGAACAAAAATTTTGGTCCCGTCATTTTCCTACTGTACGCAATTTAATGAGTATTGTATCATTAAGGCCGTCTGCACACGGAGCAACTCAAAAGAAACTGATAACCGACTCAAATCACAAACCAGTCCGTGATGAGTCGCAACCTATGTAATTGAATGGAGCCACGCACACGGCGCAACTGATTACAAACGCGTTGCTGACGGGTTTGTAACCAGTTGCGCCGTGTGCGTGGCTCCATTCAATTACATAGGTTGCGACTCATCACGGACTGGTTTGTGATTTGAGTCGGTTATCAGTTTCTTTTGAGTTGCTCCGTGTGCAGACGGGCTTAATGTAATCGATTTTAGTCGATTTAATTCATTAATGATCATTTTTAATAGATTTTATCATTTTTTAATACATCATTATTGAATACACATTGCAACTAATGAGTTATACATTTTGTGTGAACTCTAGCACTTTTCTTAACGGTTCGGATATAGAGCGAACCACCGGATGAAGCGAACAAAACCTTTGGTCCCTTGAAGTTCGTTATAACGGGGTTCGACTGTAGTACGATAATTTAGCACAATAATTCTTATAATACATTTTATATCTTGTTTATTTTCCCCTTAAATAACACGGGAAATAACGATCGGAGAAATTTTCGCTGGTAAATCTCCATCCTCCATTCTTTAACGAGATTAGGATACCCACTTCATTAGTAAGGGATATCGAAACTTCTCGAGAGATGCGACTTAACTTGAGTATTACTGAATGTACAGAAAATGCATGACATTAATTTGAAATCGATCTTAATGCTGCTGAGTGCTTACTTCATCACATTAGCTGAATTTCACCATGACGACTGGATAAAGTTTTCTCGCAGAATGGCTGCTATTGAGTGAGAATCACTCAGGCAAGTTTGTAGCGAATTCTATAAAAAGAAATTCGATTAATTTTGTGAAAACCTGCTTTTTTTAACGTAGGATTACGTTCCTCCATAACGGTCCCTCGAAAAGGAAAATTTCAGACGCTAAAACTGTCCGTACATCCGTCATCGCGAGTTATAATTTTGGCGGCGCGCCAAACCCAGTCTAAAGCTTGGACAAGTTACACAGAAAAGTACCAAGATGCGTCAAAATTTTGACCTACATATATGTATATATAACTGTCTTGGACTGGAATACTGAATTTCTTGCTTCGTCATTAACGTAGGATAAAAAGGTCCAAAAAGTCACTGTGGACAAAAAGATTTTTTCCAACTATTTTTCAGCGTTTAAAGTGTAAGCACTTTTCAACTGACTTTAACTTAACTCAAGTTTTAACTGGCCATGGCAATTTCAAGAGCTATTTGCTTCGTTTTAATTTGGTGACTAGTGGACTTTGTGCTTGCGGTGATGCTGATGAAGATGTTGAACATTTTCTTTTTCACTGCAACTTACATGCGAGTGCCCGAGCTATATTAAAGGCGGACTTGAGACGTCTGTCCATTTGTTGGCCTCCTGTTCTTTCTGATCTCGTTAAAAGTGTTGAAAGTCTTGCTGTCTTGCGAAATTTTGTTTGTAATTTAAATGTTTAATTTTTTCTTGTTTTGTGTTTTTCACTTACTTCTGTAAGCCTCATGTTATACCTTGTGGTGCATGAGGAGATTTCAAATGAAACAATATATATATATATATATAAAGTCGAACCTCCATATATCGAACTTCCCTATATCGAAGTTTTCTATATATCGAACTCTTAGCAAATCTCCATGTTCATTACATAGAAAAACTGTTTCTATATATCGAAAAATCTCTATATATCGAAATTTCTTTCACGACATATTGGGAGATTTTATTCCACTTTAGAATAAAATCTCCCAATTTTTGGCGTTTGAAACAATACTTCGTGGATCCCTCATGCAGTTTTAATGGACTGAATAAATGCGAGAATTTCTTTGAACTTTCCGCAAAACTGGCTGTTCAGCAAGATATTCGTAGTTTTTTTTTTAAAAAGAATGTAACTGTGATCACTGTAACCACTGTCTGGATTATTGTTAATTTTTAAGGTATATAGTACTCAATAAATCTTTCACATTAATTCATTTTTTAGTTATTAACTTTCATTTAATGTAATTCGTATATAAATTGGAAATGGAGTTTCGTATACGAAAATTAGCTTTAATTTTAATGTTTTAGGAGAATTATGATAAAACTAAGATCAATTCTATGTATCAAAATTTCTATATATCGAATTTTTTTCCGGCATTTTGCTACTTCGATATATGGAGGTTCGACTGTATATATATATATATATATATATATATATATATATATATATATAGTTACATATATACATACAAAGAGGTAAGCAACGATAAGTAATCCTACGTTAATAACTCGCGGTAGTTTTAGAAGAGACTACCTGAATTTTTTTTTTCACGAAGTTTCAAATCACAATTGATTTAGTAAGACAAAATTCAAAAACTTTAAAGTAAAGAAATATATGCAATTTTTTTCTGTATAACTCTTTCTGGAAGAATTCGTAATGCGGACTTTCTCCCATATTTGGAAACTTGAAGTAACACGAGAGCCAGCAATGTAAAATAACAGGCATATTTAATGTGGTATACGCAATACAACATTAATACCAAGGTACCTGTGTTATAAAATATCCTTTAAAATACTGGAGTACCGTCAAAAATATATGAAATACTAGCTGAAAACCCGTACTTCGCTACGGAGTACATTGAAATTAAATACAACGGTCAATGTATGCAATTAATGCTAAAAATATGTTTAAAAATATTTATAATAAATACAATGATCAATGTATGCAATTGATGTAAAAAAACGAAAAAATATATTTATAAAAAAATCGTAACGGATATTTTTATAGACAAAATAATGTAGAAGAAAATATTCAAATTAAATCTAATAGAACATACTAAAGAATATAGTACAGTTAATATAGTACAGTTTGAGGAACATATCTTTTACTGTATTTTAAAATATTTTTTTTGTCTATTTCGTTGCTATGAACGTGACGATAAATTTATTTAAAGTACCAGAAAAAGAAATCACGTGATCAACATTTAATAAATTAAATTCTAAAATTTAATCTTTAAAAATTCACCAAAAATCAGAAAATGGAGGTAAAGATTCGAAAAAGATTTCATTTTAAAAGAATTTTTATGACCTTTCACGTGATAAAAATTTTATAACCATCAAATTATTATTTTAAATGCAAACTTAAAAAAAGTTACAAAAACAGCTTAAAAATTTAATTTAAAAAATGTAAGAAGATTTTTCAAAGATGTTTCGTAGTGCACCCCTACACTATAAGAATAATCGCCATGCAAAATTTCAGCCCTTTAGGTCCAGCGGTTTGGTCTGTACGTTGTATGTCAGTCAATCAGTGAGTCAGTCAGTTACGGAACTGTTTTATATATAGAGATTGTGTTTCATGCTTTACAATAAAATTTTTTTTAAGTGACTATTGTGTAACACAAAATTTTCTTCCTGTTATATATAGCGTAATAATTCTACAGAAATACCCCACCCTAAATTACACAAAGAAAAATTTATCACACATTTTGTATCGTCTATAAACAAACACCATACTATTGCTTGAAACAGGGATATGCAAAAAACGTCCCTATTCCTCGCAAGCTATTGAATATCTGAATTTAAATATAATATGACGTCAAACGGACACTATAAAAAAGTATTAATAAACTTTCCTTGTTTACAGTATAAACGCATCTTTTCTCCCTGTTCTTCCAAGAACAAGATCTTCATTTACGGGGTAGATACACCGAAAAAAAAATGCTGTTATCCTGTCTCTCAGCTTTTCTTTGATTACCCAGACCTGTATTTTTAACATGGTGCGTCAGCTGTAATTCCCCCCCCCCAGATAATTAGTATAATTAACGTCAAGATAGCTGATATCGAAAATTTTCATCGACAAGGGGCGGTCGTATTAATAGTTTCACTTTCTTGGGGAAAAAATTCCATCTTTTAAACTGTGAGAGTGGAAGATATGGGAGTTGCCAGGCTCTTTTCGTTGGCGTTATCTTACAGAGTCGAGCAATTTTGTCAATAGCAATTCTCTCTTCTGCTCCGTAATTGAAGTCTGTGATAAAGTAATTACTTTCAGAGGAAGTGTTAATTATCTGCGAGCTATTAACTTCGTTCATTCGCTATCATTCGCAAGCCTCTTTTTGTTTGTTTGTGTATCTCCGCATAAATGGCTAGCATGAACAGATAATGAACTTTGCATTTTTGGATGCTTTCTATAAAAAAAAGAAGTTTTAATCAAGTTACTTACTCTGCTGTATTTAGTTCGCTCTATTTGAGAATGGTCGAACAAAGAATATTGAGTTGTCACGTTATATTTAACAGCTGTAAGCTTTATGGTATAATTTGGATTAGAAAAATTTTTCCTTCGACATAATGTGGTGTTTGATTTTTTAAAAAATATTTGCTAATCTGCAATTAAAATCAGTATGAACAAAAAGCAGAGAAAGATGCGTTAATTGTGAAAAGAATAGTTTAGAGGTATTTTAAACGTTTTACACCGCACTAAATTTAAAACACTTGTCTCCACTATGTTGAAACTTTTACAGTTCGCTTTCAGTTCGCACCCGTAACTGAAATATACTAATTTAGCGACCACAGTCAGGCCCTGATTTTCCATTAGGCCCGGGCTTAAGGGCCCCCGAATGCTGCCCCCCTCTCAAATTCTTATTTCAAAAGAAAAAATTTCCAATTCAATTTTTTCTTCAATTTTATCTTTTTTATAGCAATTTTTTTATGTATCCTTTCAAATTTGATTGATAGGTTCATTATATGTATAGTTATATGTATAGTTCATCATATGTATGTTATAGTGTATATAAGGGATTAATAAGTTTTTCTGGTTGCATTGTATTGGTGCTTTAATGATGAAGTTAATAAGTTGTATTGCTTTTTGTTTGATAATGTTCTAGGCTTCTACGCTTCAAATAGCCAATTCTTGGTAAAATGGTACTTTCACAATGATTCATGATCATCTGTTTTGTGTGTATCAATTTTGAAAATTTTACGCCCACATCAGTGGTAGGGGGCCCCCATCCCGAGTTGTGCCTATAGTCAAGAATTTTCTAAATCGGGCCGCCCTGACCACAGTCCAATGTCTACTTTATGGTTAATTACCGGGATCAGTCGACGTTCCCTCTTCATTTTATTTCATTATTCACACATTCTCCGACGGTGAACGCATACCTTCATACTGTTGAATCGCTATTTAACGAAATCCTATCGCTCGGGTAGAAAACTTCATCATGAAGATAGCGACCTAGCGCAGAGTTCGCACAAAGCTTTTATCCAACCACAAAGCCTAACCAAGGATGCTAAAGGTGGCAAGCTGTGATTGGCTCATCAGCTCGCTCTCGTTGCCAGAGTTTACAAACTGCTGCCACGCGGAAAACACCGATTTGAAAATTTTTAGGTAGTCACCTTAATATGCATTTCATATATATATATATATATAGTGAAACTTCTCTATGGCAGCAAATAATTGTTCCAAAAATGTGGCCGTTTCGTGGGGTGGCCGGCTAGAGAAGTTTCACTGTATGTATCAGTTTCGAGTCTATATGGCTAAACCTTAGCGCGCAGTTCCAAGTCCGTAATACAATTGAAAAAAATTATCAAGCGTGCTGTTAGTTGCCATTTATAACATCTTAAATTCCTCACCCCATCCGAGGTAGTAGAAAAAAACGGAAACGTATATATGCTCCAAAAATAGACTACTCTTCCCGTTTTTAATTTCTATATCTTAATCGAAATGATACCCATCGTGGAACGAAATAAAAATTCAAACTCTACTCTCAAAGGTTAAAAATTATTCCAGATTAAAAATCAACATTTTGCTTTGCCCTAACACCAAGCAAAGCGTTTATTACAAACTATAAGTTAGGGCTCGAAAGTTTGTGAAATGGGCTCTCTCAGACACTCGAAACCAATCCAGAAAATTCCTCTCCCCGAACCGACTCCGTTTTCTAATCGCCGCAGAAGTCTTTTCCCGGAAAAGTCTCCGAAACTCTCCCGGAACTCCTTCCTGCTCTGCCTCTCGGATTAAAGCGATTCGGTGCTTTAAGACGGAGCGCGCACCAATTCCCACCTCTCTCCCAAACTTTCCCGCCATGTTATATCGATCGTGCAGAAAGACAACTTCGTTATATCCCCTTTGAAACAATGGGGCCAACCTACCTGCCGCGAAGCATCGCCGTTTGACCCCGCACGCCGTGCATTCATCGTGCTTAGTGGAGTGCGAAGAGTGCGCGTGCGGGGAATGCTCGATGGATGAGGGGTTGCCGAAACGCTTTCTCGCAAACACTCGACGGAAACGAGCTGTTGTTAGAGTTTCTTATTGTGCTACTGTCGATGAGTGAACTAATTGGCTCTTAGCGAGGTTATCTTAAGAGGTGGCTAATAAGGCAAACGGGTGCAACAGAACAGTCTTTAGTTGGTAACCATAACTGAATTATACATAACTAGCTTAATACCCGTGCTTTGCTACGGGATACTTTAGTGCCGTGAATTATGTAATTAGGTTAATTTAATTTAAATTAACTCTATCAGTAAAGAGTAATTCCTTAGAGGGGTTAGTCCTATAATTTAACGATAGTGATCTGACATTATAAACGGGATTTAGATTTTTTTAATATTTTTTAATTGGGAGATTTAAGCCTCTTTTGTAATCCTTAAAGGTTGAATTTTTTTAAAAAGCTTCCTTAGTCAACACCTAAGGCACCACCATGCAAAATTTCAGCTTCATAGAACTTATGATTTCAGAGTAACAGTGATCAGTCAATCAATGACTGAGTGGTATTTGGCTTTTGAAACGGCAAGACGTAATACATTTGAACACATTTGTAAAAAATGGAAATTTCAAAAAATTCTAGCGCCGAACATTTCGGATCGATTTTGATGACTCGGTATGTTTACGTTTCCTGACTCGGGCTTTCATTTAAAAGTAGTCCGATTGAGATCCGATGTTAAGCCCCTTCTAGCCCCCTTAATGGCTGAAATTTCTCAAAAAGATTTCTTAGCGAGCCCCTAGGACCTATGAGGAACCACAACGCAAAATTACTTAAGATTTTGCATGACTTAAGACGTTCAGAATGAGACCACAATGCAAACTGACTTATGGTTCTTGAGATACAGTGATCTGTCAGTGAGGGATATTTGGCGCTTATGTACGAGTCATATCCACAAAGAACAGATTGGGTGTAAAAAAATTTAGGAAGAAGTTTCTGAAAGATTTTTATTGCCAAATGTCAAAACGTACAGTATAAGTAGTCGCCGTATTTACTGAGGCATTTGTCGTATTGTGAGACTAGCTTTTGTATTCCTTCGCGAAGAAATTCACCGCCAACCTATTCAGCATCTCCCTCATAATGTGTTTTGTGTCTGCAGACTTTGACTGTCCAAAAATCCCATCAGTTGGAGACACAAATGGTCATAGCTAGGAGCTAGGTCGAAACTACATGGTGGTTATTAAAAAATTTCTTAACCAAACTGTTCAAGCAATGCAAGTGTACGGACGGCGGTGTGCGGCCGTGCGTTGTCGTGAAAGAGACAAACTCCAGCAGACAGTAACCCAAGCCGTCGAATCTGAATGGCTCGGCACAGCTTCTTAAGAGTTTCACAGTAGGATTCAGCATTTATGGTCGTACCTCACCATTGTTGGTCATACCGCATGAACATTGTTTTGCGTTCAAAAATCTGATCACCGACCGCACTTCACAGCTGGTGGGATTTTTTATTTTAATGTCCACTTTAGAGTAACACAGGAAAGCGAGACAACTTTAGAGAAAAATATAATTTACACCAAATGAAGGACCAGACGTTCAGGAACTAAATGACGGCGTCGTCGTTACAATGACGAAACTTTTGTATGATCCATGAGCGATCGGTTCTTACTTTGTGGATACGCCTCGTATATATATTAGCGAACACACTTCATTCTCTACATTATGGCTAGTTACTGGGATCAATTAACGTTTCCTCTTCATTATATCTCACTAATCATACATCTTTCGACGGTGAATGCATATCTTC
This sequence comes from Dolomedes plantarius, assembly GCA_907164885.2. Lineage (NCBI taxonomy): Eukaryota > Metazoa > Arthropoda > Arachnida > Araneae > Dolomedidae > Dolomedes > Dolomedes plantarius. The sequence continues at coordinate 98,636,292 of OU015497.1, read as the reverse complement.
ACACGGTTGAATCTCTGTTTAACAAAATCCTGCCGCTCCGGTAGAAACTTCTTTATAAGAAAGTTTTTATAGGTTTATTTAGAAATTAATTTAAACTGAATAAACTTTATCGAAAAGGTTAAAAAATAAATAAAATTAAGCTACTATGTTTTGTATGACGAAACATCAATTGTTCAAATAAATTCATTTCGCTTTGATGAAAATGTAACTGAAAACCAAAATTGAAAATTTATAAAATAAAAAACATTACGCGCAAAACTTATATATTTCTTAAAAATTTTAATGAAACGAAAAAGAAACAGTTTAAAAATCACTTACATAAAGGAAACCGGAGCTTGTGAATAAGAAGACGATTGCAGAAATTTCAAACATAATATGTCGAAAAAAATTCCTACGTTTCATAATCATATACATTCTGATATTGTACACTAAAATCCGTGGATCTCATCTGAAGAGGTTTCTTGTCAATTCGTTTCGTTCACAAAAATGAGAAAATTTTTTTCCTCATGTAAGTAGTATGGACGAGGTTAAAAACTGTAGAGCAAACATTCTACACACACACACACACACACACACACACACACACAAACACAAACACACACACAAAAAAAAAAAAAACTTTTGAACGATTAAAAAAAATTTTATTAGCCTAAATATCTTGTTATTTTACAAACACAATCGTTATAAAATATTACTTAAAATACAGAGATGCCCTTAAATTTCTTCTCACATAAAGTAAACAAAATTATTCGCCCCCCCCAAAAAAATGAAAAATAAATTGAAAACAAACTAAATGTAATTATCAAACATCTAAAATTTACTTTTGTTCGATTTATCGTTTGAAATGGAGGTATTTTAGAGAAATAAAAGACACGCTTAACATTCTATTTTCCATCGTAGATACATAGCTCATCCTAGACACGTGTGACATTTCTTTTTGTGGTTAAAATTAGGGCTCAAAGTGAAATAGATAAAATGATTTTTATGAAACTGTGATTCTTACCATAACTTTGAATGACGAAGTGTTTTTATGATGTATAAAAGTGTTTGAAAAGTTTATATTAAATCCCCTGTGAAATCCTCATTTAAACGGCTACATTTCTGATAAAGAAGGTTAATTCGCAGGTTCATGACATCAGTTTGTCAAAATCTGTAAAACGTTCTTTTAAGTTTTGCTTTATTCACGGCCAGAACATAAAACCCTGAATTCGGTTTTAAAAATCCGAGCATTTCATGCCTTAATCCTTTCAATCTTTTAAAACACTTTTAAAATAATATATAAGAATATAAGTGTTACCATAGTCGTATTGACATTTTCGTACAGTGCTTTGACTATTTATTGGCTGATTTGCATAAAAAAATTTTAAACTACCCATGTAGGACTATTGCTGAATCCAAAAACAAATTTCGCCGTATTAATGCATGCGGATAAATAAACAAATGAGTGGGAATTTAATTAACACCTAATATTTTTAATTAACTTTAAATACATTGTCATGGATTAAAATATAGCCAGTATTGGAAAATGCAACATGTTTTCACAAGTCGTTTGCATGCTCATCGGCAGTTATACCAACGTGCATTTGAGTGCAGAATCAAGGGGCATTATTACTTCTATTGTTCGAGATCAATTAGATCAATAAATGTACAAATTATTTTGTTGCATCTTTAATATTTTTTACTTGATTCAAACACGCAAAATGGTGAGCTAATTTATTTAGCTTTTTGTAGCTCATCCTTATTGTCCTCGTTGATGCTATCCAATTTGTAACTTTTTACATTGTCACCAGTTCACATCCTAGGCTAATGAATTCACGTCATGTTGTAGCTGTTTTCTAATGCATTACAATCATTGACAACGCTAACAAGACTGTTCAAAATATACATATATCCAGGGGGAGTACAGAGTTTTCCGTATTTGTATTAGCCATTTCCAAACAACTCGGAAATAATTGTCAATAAATGCTTTTGTTCCATGAACCACGCATTTAAGGAGGGTAATGTTTTTCGAATGATTAAATCGATTGGTGCTCCGAAAAAAAAATATTAACTCATAAGCATTAGTACGTTGAAAAGGAAAACAACAATTCCGAACTAACCAGTAAAGTGTTACATAAATTATTCAAATATTTACTAAAAATTCAAACCGCATTTACCGCAACATGGCTGGCTGTAGTCCACCTGGCATGGCGCCATTTATTTTCAACAATTTTCCATTCTGTGATCGTCAGTGGAAATGGGTCAAGGGGCTCTTCTTTGTGATTCGGACAGACACAGTTGCAATAAGATCGGTGTCAAATAAGTTGCGATTTCTTTACTTCGTTACATCAAACCTTAATTTCTTTCGTGGGGGAGAGGTCTGATAGGAATTAACCAAAACATCCATACTGAAAACTAAGTCAGTAAGGGGATTGTTTATTGAATATAATCAATCAAAGGGAGGTGTCTTGTGAGTTTTGAAGAACATTTCTGATTAAAATAGAAGGGAGATAACTTTTCTCCGGATCGATTGGTCCGGAATTGCTTTAGATTTGCTTTTGGTGCAACGTTCAATGCTTTTGGAGAATTTGTTACATCTTCTGTAAATTCACCAATTTTTGTTCAAGTTGTTAACTCACAGTTTGCTATTACAACAAAGTAACCAGAATTTTTTTTTCCAAAAGTGTGGGTTGCATAACCCTTTCCAATTTGCGCTAATTATCTTAGCGTCTTTATTCAGCTTCAAGTGAAGACCTGTTACCAAGTTTCTAGGCCGAATCCTGCAACCACTAGGTAGCTTGAAAACACATGTAACTTTTTAGTATCAGTGTTACATGTTTCCTCTTTATCTTTCATTGTAATTCCCCGAGAGATACCCCTTTAAGTGCTGTGTACTAACCCTATTGGATTCGCTCACTTCAATTTTAAACAATGGAGAAATTTTGTCCAAGGATTGCCGATTTGGATTTAAAGATAAAAAAAAATTGTACTCCTTAATAAAGAAAGAAATTTTATACCTTGGGGCATTTTACTTTTTTTTAAAAATGCAAAAATAATTTAAAATTCAAATTATTCTGGGAAAAAAATCTAGTCTAGTGTGTTTTAAGCGTTCCTAAATTCCTTTGGTGGACGAAATTTATAAAATGAATCCTGTTGCAAGGTGCAGAAAAGTTCAGGCTATCTGAAAATATCCTTTTTACTGGATTATCAGCATTTATGTAGCTGTAAATAGTAGACATATTTTCTCTACAGGTTAACATTGAGGTGAGCGAATCCAATAGGGTTAGTACACAGCAGCCTTAAATGATCAGTTTCGTTTATAACTAATAATCCACGTTGTCGTAAAATTTTCAGCAGCTTTGGTCCCTGGCGTCAACAAAACGAGTTCGTTAATATTCAGCTTTGATAAATAAAGCGAAATTAATCTTTTGACAAACAGTGGCGCATCTTTGACGTTTCATGTGGTTGGATTATCAGTTCCTCCCTGCATTCAGTAAAAAAAAAAAAAAAAAGCTCCGTGTAAACCGAGTCGAAGGAAACGTGACACCGAAAGAAACAAATAGCATCCTCTCTTCCCACGCTTTACTTATCGATCCGCTATTGGAGGGTTCAATCTCAAGGGGGTAACGCGCGAAGATGAGGAAACAGATTTAAAATGTAAAATATTTACCAAGGAGTCTCAGTTCTTAAGCTAGAAGGTGCTTTAAATAACCATCCCACGCTTACAGCATAGAATATCACGACGCTGCTAGAACAGCATATAGAACCGTTAATGTGTTTTATTCACAGAATGTTTCTTTCCATGTCCCCTTTATAAAACTGAAGCCTTTTTGCCATAAAGTTCTGCTGCCAGATGTGTTTGAAATTGATAGTTAATGAAAGGTTAAGCCACCTTTTCATTCTCATTTCATATGTATTGCATAAATTTTAATAATGAAATTAAGATAAACACTATCAAGAAGTCTAGGGATTTTTTTCCAACTTGGTATTTTATACAAATGTACAACATCGGACGAAATTAAGTTTATTCACTGATGGAATTTTTAATAATTCTTTTTAATTTACAGTTCAACTTACTCATTTAATATCGTTATTTACCATTTTCGACAGTTTATGTCAGATACGTACATACCGCATCAGTTATAAACAGGTTTAGAGGCGAATGAAAAAGATCGACTCTTAAGTGCATTTAACTGGCAGACAGCTTCTAAGTTTTATAAATTAAGAAAGTTGATAAAAATTAACAATTTTTTTTTTATAAATCTCGAGTGAAGATATTTATGAGAAGAGTTTGTTACAGGTTTGTACACTGTTGCGTCCCATTTCCCCTATTTACAAATGCCTGGTCATTTCTAGAGAACAGCTGTTACTTTAACTAAATAAATTGATTTTTCCTCGAATTAATCAGTTAGTTCCATGCCTACGTCAAACTTCCTAATCCCCACAACATTTACTTTGTAAAGTACTCCAGCGAGTATCTATAATTAATGACAAGAGAATCATGAAAACTATGCCCAGTTTGTACAAAATTTGGAAATTTTCATTTCGTTCCATAATAGTTAGAGAGCTCACGAGTTTAAAAGCTCCGAAAGCAAACTCGGTAAGTTTGATGTTTCTACATAGACCTTTACTGCTGGCTCTTTAAGCCAGCAAAAGGCTTTCGGAGATCTTGTTAAAAGCTACAAGGCATTTCAAGATTCTTTATGCATTGTAAAACGTAGTGAAAGGATAAGAAAAAGTCAGCATAAGAAAATGCCTTTTACATAAGTTTAAAAGATTGTTAGAAAAGGGAAACGTACGCAATAAAAATATATTTATGGTAAAGAGGGGAAAACGTTGGAGAATAGCTCGGTGTCCTTTGACTCAGTAATCGATGAATTAGCCCCATAAGAAAGGCCCAGTAGTAAGCTAGAATCGCGGCTAGTTAAAAGACCCCCCATGATAAAAGAGTTGCGTTGGACGAGGGTCAGTCGAAAAAGCCCCTTTAGAATAAGGAATAAGAATTGAAAGGATTGTAGTGAAATTTACGCAACAATAGCAGTATTGTCGGATCATGGTCAGGAAAAGATGTTATAAAACTGACCAGGTGTTAGAAATAAAATATAAGAAAATGTAGAAAGGAGCAGGGGAAAAATGTGAAAGAATATGAAAATGTTTAGTATAGGTCCAATGAGAAGTGTGATTTTAATAAAAGAGAAATATTAGGGCCACTAGAAAAGGGTTTTAAGACGTAGGTGGAGTTTATATGGAGAAGAAAATACTGTGATTGGAAGGTGAAAACATGTATGCAAAAAGTTGAGATAAATATTAAGGGGTAGAAATGATACAGAGTCAGAGAGAAAGTTTTCAGGGGTTAGAGAGAGGTGTGCAGAGGGCGAATAGCCTGCGGGCTGGCCCTGTGGTGGACTCTCGAGTCCACCCTGCACCTTTACCTACAACCATGAGCGATCCGTAGCAACGTCGATTTGGGGTAAGTCAGTCTCTACATTTCTGTTGCCTGTTGACAGTACTATTTTAAGACTTAAATTTAAATTAAAATCCCGTAAATGATACATACCTTGTTTTATCCGGTGAGGACCCAATTTATTATTTGAAAGAATATTATTTGATAGTGTAGTTATTTGAATGTAGTTATTTAATTAATCATTTTAATACTGTAATTTAATTGTTTATGTGTGTAATAAATATTTGTTGATAACTTTTAAATATTGGTCCTCATCATTTATAAAACATTTAAGTGGTGTCTATCTTCTCTACAGTGTTTACATGCTGGGGTTAAAACGAACCTGGGTAATTAAGTAATGGGTAATAACCAATTAGTAAGCAAACCCTGTGAATATTTTAACTTTAATCTTATAAAACCTTAAACGGCATAAAACCCATTAAAACGCCCCAGCATTACCACATAAGCACTTGACGGGGATCTGTTCGACTCGACCACATTTCAAAATATAAACAAGGTTTGATCTGTAACCATGGCCAGGCGTAGTGCAGTAGAGCCAAGGGGACACGCTATCCACCCTTCTACGAAACGGCCCCGAAGAGGGAAGGCGAATATTGAGAATTCCTCTTGTGTCTTCCTAGAGAACTGCATAAAGGTTTATGAAAATATGGTGCCATTAAAATACCATCGAGTCAGCGAAAGTAAATTTACGCTCTTGTTCTCTAAATTGAAATATTTGCAAAATAAATTACAAAAGTTCAACGTGCTTAAGATGCCCTGCCTACAGCTTAATTTCTTTTCCCATTAGACCCACTTTCTCAAAATTAGATGCCCATAGAATTAAAGAATAGTAATTCATCTTATTCATCGCATACATTTTCTGAAAAATAAGTTCCGTTGGAAATGAAATGGAGGGATTTCGAAAACCGTCCGCTAACTATGGCTAATTAATTGCTCGTGACTCCAAACAAAAGCTCGACACACTCCCGAAAACAACGTTGCCTGGAGTAAGATGCTTTTGCATGCTGGTATTCAGAAAATTTCCTCCCAAACTTCCTTCTTGAGCATCCCCACCCCCCTCCGCTGCCTTCCCTCCCCCCAACTCCCGGCATTCCAAACAGCGTTACCTGATTATGCAACCATCGATCGAGAGTTCCTCCAGATACAAAAATGGAAAGAGCGAGCAGCATTCCTTCTGTGCTAATGGGACAAATCTAAAGAAGTGAATCGATAAAAATGATACCGTTTAAGAGGATTAAAAACAGACGGTTATAGCACGGCGCGCAGAGAGAAACACGTGACAGACGCGGACTATTAGAAAAATTTCTTTAAAAGGTTCACAAAGCTTCGTGGACCGAAAGTTTAGGGTTTGAGACAGCTTACCGATTTGAAGTAGTTCTTTAATACACTCTTGCTCAGCTGGTGATTTTAGCTTCGTAAAAGTCTAATAGGCTGTTTCGTTTAATCTCGAAAGAAACGAGGGCATGCTTATAATCAATAAACAAATTTCTTTAAAAGGGTTAAAAATCTTTTTTCGAAATTGAAAATATAGTTTTCTAATTAGTAACTCTTTAGCAATCTTAAACGAAGCGTTGCTTAACATTAAGCTTATAACGGACCATTAAACATACAGATTCTAGAAAATAAAATCCATACCGTATATTTAAAAATGGCAGCTCGAGAATTTCGAACAGATAGCTAAAGTTTTCCTTCAAGCCCCGGCGCTTTCGGCATGATTCTATGGATTATATTATGATGCCTAAGAGTTTTGTCGTCCTCTTCAAATTTAATGTAACATTTTTCATTATTCTCGGCAAGCTTTCGTGAATTAATTATCCCTAATCACTCCTCATGCTCCACGCAGTGGAGATTACTGTACTTAGTCTAAAACTTGTTGCCATTCTTAATGTCTGTTAAGGATTTTAAGAAGGTTTTATTTACTGTTTTGATAAATCATTTACTGTTGTACAAGAAGAGGATCAGCTCTGCGAAATGATTTACGGCATATGTGGCATGATATGTGACATTTCCAAAAAACAAACATATCTTTTTTGTGATATAAAAATTGCTCCCGATAATTAATGAATGTAAACGCTGAGTTAGACGCAATAAAGTACGAGGTAAGTTACATAGAAGGATATATATATTTCAAATATTAGAAAATATTTTCTAAACATCCTACGCATCTTGACCATTTACGTATATGAAAACTGAATATATTTTACAAAAAATAAACGAAACCAAAATAGTCAAATAAAAATAGCACTATTTTTAAATTTATAATTAATTATTTTATGTTACTACTTACAACTAAAATGCGTTTGCAACCAGTAATATTACATATGTTTTAAGAACAACCAGGGTCTTACTTTAGTGAAATTCATAATCTTCAGTTCTAAATGGAATTTTTTAATTATTACATCTCCCCTTGCAACTCACTTGGCTTGATATAAACAGGCCAATAGAAAAATCAGAAAATAAATAATTATAATAATAGATTAGTTCGCAGGAGGGATCGGCAAACACATCGAAGAAGATTATTCGAAATACTATAAATTAAATTAGGGTTTAGAAAATGAAAGGGAACTGCTATTAACCACATTAAATAAGCATTGAATATATCTTTTTTTTATACGAATTCAATCGAGAATTTTACGTTACTACCATACCTCTTCGCTCGAAAAAAATTATACTTTTCTTCTTAGATCTCATTCCAAAGAAATCAAAATGCGGTCTGAGTCTTTAGGTAGGTAAGCATTTGACATTTTGACTGTGGATAACTGGGCATGAAATTTAAAAAGATTTAAATAGATTTTCTAGATATGCTCATATTTAAACTGTCATTCAAGGTGATCAGTACTCGAGTTGGCGATTTTTTCAAACTGGCGCCAGTCAGTAAGCCGATATATTTTTGCAGAAGAAAAAGTTTTACAAAGTTAAAATAAAAATAAATAAATAAACAGTTCAATGTTAACATCTTTCACATGCTAATGATCATGTGAAAGATGAAGATGTAATGATCATGTGAAAGATGATCTACACTAGTTGTAGATTACAAATAATAAATCGTTAACACCTAAACGATTAATAGCAAATTTATGTTTTTCAATATAAATTTTTATATTACATTTTGGGATTATTTCAATAATCTATTACCTGAAATATGCTAATATGCTTTAAGGTATTCGACTACGTTGGGAAGTTTTTTTTTCAAAAACTGTACTTGCGAAAATATCTGTCTTATTTTTTGAAGGAATATAGTACCAAAATACGAAAAAGATGAAAAAATAGACCATAACTATGTAACTTTTTATAAAATTGAGGAGTTTTGGTCGAAATTGAGCAAATTTTTACTTAAACGGTACTACACTGCTGGCCACCCAAATTGCAACACCAAGAAAGACAAGAGATATCACAACAAAATTTATTTTATAGATAACATGTTGACCAAGTATCAAATGATTAAATTTATAGACTTCTGTGAAGTGTGGTTCCTGCCAAAATCAGTAGCCAGAGTAGCCGCCATTGTTGGAGATCACCGCTGCCACACGCCTCGGCATTGATTCAAAGAGACTTTGGATGAGTTCTTGGGGTACAGCAGACCAAGCAGCTTCCACACGTTGCCAAAGTTGATCTGCTTTGGCAGCTGGTGATGGAATCTGGGTCAATCGTAGAGCAACCATGGACCACATGTTTTCTATCGGCGAAAGATCCGGAGAGCGAGGCGGCCAGGGAAGCAATTCAATCTGGCGATTGACGAAGAACCGTTGGACAATGCGTGCCACTTGTGGTCGCGCATTATCCTGTTGAAATATGGCTGTGGGCAAGCCCTGAAGGTAAGGAAGGACAACTGGCTCCAACACCTCGGAGATGTAGCGCTGGCTGTTTAAAGTACCGGCAATGCGTACTAGAGGTGTGCGAGAGTGATATCCAATACCGCCAAAAACCATAATACCCGGTGCAGGACCAGTGTGGCGGTGCATAACGCAGCTGTTCAGCATCCTCTCTTCACGGTGTCTCCAGACTCGAATGCGACCATCGTGGTGTTGCAGACAGAAGCGTGACTCGTCATTAAGACAATTTCATTTCATTCTGCCGTCCTCATCCTTCTGTCATCGCACCATTGGCGGCGGAGACGTCTGTGGTTCTGCGTCAAGGGTAGACAAAGCAATGGACGTCTTGCGGACAGACCACTCTGCTGTAAACGGCGTCGAATGGTACGCGCAGACACTGGATGATGCGTTACAGACTGCATGTGCTGTGCTATGGTTCGTGATGTGACTGAGCGATCCGTCACTGCCATGCGCACAATTTGCCTGTCATCACGTGAAGTGGTGCGCTGAGGTGGATGCGATCGAACACGCCGGTCCGTCGTACCCTCCTGCATCCAACGATCACATATCCGCATTACAGTTGTTTGGTTTCGTCCAACACGACTACCGACTTCCCTGAAAGATAATCCATAATCTCGGTAGGCCACTATCCTTCCTCTGTCGAACTCGGATACTTGATCAAAAGATGATCGCTATTTTCGATGAGGCATAATTGATCTTTTTTTGAAAAAACCACAATAAAACACAATTGCCGAACTTGAAATCGTCGAAATCTCCAAGCCTTAAATAGCGCTTTGAAGTGGCGCGACAGGCGCGCGTGATGTGCGTCTGCGCTGAAATTCTAATCATTTGCATATCTCACCTCCGCTAATGCATGTTGTAAATTTCAAGTTATTTGCATGTTTCCTTCAGGGTGTTGCATTTACAGTGGCCAGCAGTGTAGCTCTATAAAGAAAATTTATGCATGCATCGTTCATTTCTTTTTGTCATATGTACGTAAGACACTTGTTAGTGTAATGAACTAATAGCTAATCGATAGTTTGAAATCTAAAAGAAATGCATGCGATTATATGCAATTACATGTAAAATGTCAGTCATTTCTCATGAGATTTTTTTTTTTATAAATGCAGATATAAAAACAACAAATAATATACCTAGACTCAAATTTGTATTTCAAAACACCTTTAGTATTATGACCTACCTGAAAAATTTCATAGACGTATCATTATTCTATTTTGATTTATCACTATAATTGTTTACATTTTTGGTGAAAAACAAGTTTTTCAGAAAACACAATTCAAGTTTTCTCATGTAGTGAAATTAGCAGCTTTTGCTCGTCTTTAAATCGCTTTCGTTTCATTTCTAATGATCGTACAGAAGAAATAAGAGCAGATTTAGAAACAGAAATTCACGTTCTTTAACAAACAGATTTTTTTTTTTAAAATCGGGATTTTCATAAAAATCGACGTTTTTAAATGCAGTCGGATACCTTAAGTTATATATCGAAGTTCAATTATGCAATAGAGGTTTTTTTTTCATACTTTTATTATAATGTTTATCTTCATTGAGAAAGTATAATTAAATAATGCATTTGGCTTTCTAGGACTATTTCAAAACTCAAATGTGGATAATTGCTTTCAAGAAAATTATTTCATACTTCTTTAGGGCTCGTTTCAGTTAATCCTATTATTCCATAACAAAGGAAACCTTGAAATCAGCAACGTTTAATGACAGTGTTTTGTCCTCAGATGTGTTAACATTATCATCAGACTGGTTATGTAATCTCTGACAAGCAATGCTATGATTAAAAACTACTTATTTTCAGGTGGACGTTTTATCTTGGTTTTCAGTTTCAAACTTTTATTATAAACCTGTATTCAATGAAACAATAAGCGCTTGCGTAGTTTTGTGGATGTTTTATTTTAAAGCTACCGCTGCTTTTCCTTCTATATTTTGTTGTCATCGGATAGTAGAAATTATGAGATATCACCCATATACAAATTAGTCTGCTGCACATCTAATACGGAATTTTTTTTATCCATTTGAAGGATATATACGTATCACTTGACAAAAATCAGAGAACGATAAAAAAAAAAAAACAGCGTATTTCAATATTATGCTAAATTAAAACTTTTATGCCAATATTTTCGCTGTGCTTGCTGGGTTAAATCCAAGCACATTGTTATAAATTTATCTGGAAAATTAACTATTCCATGATGATAAATCTTCATTATAAACGTTGTGTCAAATATTCTGGCATGTAATATATTTGACACCAGGTAATCGATAGATTTTATTTGTTATCTTTCCTTGACATTTAATTATTTACTTACATAGACTCTACCGTTTAATAATGCTATATCAACCCAGATACGTAGACTGTTTATCGATTTTTATAATCTACTAGCTGAGTGGCAAGCCGCTGTGTTGCTTTTTCGATTTAAAATGAAATGGTTTTATTTCTTAAAGATTAAAAACTGTTTAATCACTTTCAAATATATATTAGAATTTTTAAAAAACGAAATAATTATTTAAAATTCTCTTTTTCAAATTTTGGTTTTTGGCTTTTGAAATAATTCTTTCAAATTTCTGTTTTCAAATTTTGCTTTTTAAACAAAAAAGAAGTTCATTCGATTAGAAAACATTCTAAAGGTTTTAACTTCTCATTTCCTAAAACTAAAATTATTTCTGGATTTCAATTATTAAATGACTCGTTCTCAGCTAATAATTTTTCCTTTTGGCAAACATGGCCGAATTATTAAATCTCATGGGGGAAAAAGTGCTTAAAAATATAAAAAGACAGTTCTGGTGAATTCAAAATTGGTGGCGGAAGAATCCTCATCAGTTGCTCATTAATTAGAAACAAATTTCACGAACCTGCTGGAATTAATTAGTGAGTAAAATAATAAGTCGAAAAATTACGAACTCCCCATTCAGTTACATTAAGATACTATGGCGATCAGCGTGGGAAATTTCAGAAGTGAGTTTTGTAAGTACCGCTTTTAGAATGATAACATTTTTTTATACAAAGTATTTGGTACATTTTGGAAGCTGAACATCTAGCAAATGCCGATAAATCGTAAAATTGATATTAATAGGAGCAGAAAACCGAAATATTTGTCCATCAAAATTGTCGATTTCGTGAAATTCGGAAAACTGCATTGGGGCAAAAAGCTTCGTTTGCAATGAAAAACATTTTTAGAACACATGGAAATAAAAAAAATTGTCGACTGGAGGGCGGAAAAGTGGAAATTTGCACGCATGAAAATAGCGGAAATTTGCGAAACGGAAAGGAGCTGGCCCACCCGGAATGTCAACTGTTTCTGTTGTCCGCTTCTTTTGAGTTCGGTGGTTTAATAATTAAAAAAGTTTAATGTTTTGAAAGTTTAGGATGGCATCAGTGCACGCGTCTCGTCCGTCCGCGTCCATCTGTACCAGTCGCGATATCCTTCTATGCTCGGTTCCCGAGATTAGCCCGCCCCCGTGTCGCCCGGACTGCCCACTAACAAACATACATACGTTGTTTACCTTCAGCTGTTAATAGTAAGATAAGACTATCAGTACTGGTCGGAAAGAAAAAGGTCATGGTACGGAATGTTTTCTATCTCTCATTAAAATGATGTTCATAATTAGCACAATAAGGCTTGTTGGGGGGAGAACAGTTTTTTTTTTTCCTCCGTGAAGTTTTCGCTCAATTTACTGAATGCTCGCACGATATGGTCGCATTAATTACCTACAGATAGGAATTGTTCAGCCGTTAATCAAGAATAATGAACCGAAAGGAGAAGAAGAACTGGGCTCTAATTAGCATTTGCTTAGATAATTATTTCTGTGTTACCCACTGTTTCGAGCTACTTAATGTGTGCGGGCTAAGGACTAGTCATCCGTGGAAAAAAACAGTTTTTAATGATCTCTGTGTTTAATGATGGAAAATATATATATTTTTTTTGGAGTGAAATTTTATTCAATTACTCATAGATTGAGCAAACGGGTTTGAGTTAGTTTATATCTCAACGGCATAACTATCTTCTGTAAAGTGGGACTTGAATCAAAGTTTTTCTTGAGAATTGCGTGGATAGCAACCTGTTATTTCTGATTTTCTATCTGTACATTTTGACGGTAATTAGCGTTTGTTTCCTCAGATCAATGTACCAAACTAACAGAGGAAAACTTATTCAAAATGTCCTAAGGTTTATTTTGAGATTATATAATTAATTTTTTCTAAACGATCGGGTAATTTATAATCAAAGATTTAGATTTTTTTTATTATTCTAGATTACTTTTTAACGTAACTTATTGTGGTTCGTTACAGAATGCTTTTCACGTCAATAATTACTTTTGATTTGCTATCTTTCGAAATTATCGAGCACTTTCCTTTCTTTTTCTTGGTTTAGAGCCACGGCGAGCCATTTTACCGTGTTAGCACCTTTATTTGTTATTAATAAAACGGCTTTGCCGCAAAACTAAAGATGTCCTCTTTCAGCTAGCAGTTTTCAGCAATGAAATTTTAAATTAATTCCAATATTATTTTATTTTTGAGCATAACAGTGAATACATTTATTATATAATAGCCGGGCGAAGCCTGGCTATGCTCGTGCTTCGCCTATCGAATCACTTGACACTCGAATCACAGTTCACTTTAATTTAATTTTTTATTTCACTTTTAACTGCCAAAAAAATCCCCAAAAAATTAGTACATCTTCAAATGATGTATTTATGATTAAAAAGTTTGAACTAAAAGTATGAAAAATAGAAAAATAATTCCAAGATAAAAAGAACTTTTTATATACCATGTTTTTAAATTTTCTGTTGAATCATATAAACTTGACAATTCTATGTATTAATAAATACTTTTTTTAAAATTTTTTTGATGAATTATCCCATTAACTTGAAAGAAAATGAAGTTAATTGGAAGTTAACTTACGGTTAACTTTTCGTTCCCGTCCCGGGCGATAGATGGCTGCACCAGTCTACAAAACAAAATTAACTGAAAACGAATTCAAATCTGTTTAAAGATGGCTAAAAGTATTAAAATAATGCATTGTCATTGTGTGTTCCTATCGTGTCTGACCTATTCTTAAAGTTTCAAATGTCTAGCTAGTCGGGAAGCTAGTTAAAAATCGATTACAAGATTTGTACCGGACAAACACACACACAAACAAGAAAGCGAGTTAATTAAAACATGGTAATAATTAGACATACGATGAAACATTTCTTTTCGGTGATTCATTTTTTAGTGAGAATCACGCTGTGAAAGAATCACTCTGTGTTTACATCGTAAAACATGGCGGTTACGTTTTGTATCGGTGGAGTATGCATTTAGAATTGAAATATCTCTAAAACTATTTAAGTAACAGAATAAGTGTATGGAGAAAAAATTATCAGTTTTTAAAGCTCTTTCCATATATGTAACATTTATGTACTTTCATGAAAAAAGAAACATCGATTTCGACATTTTCAAACATGGCCGAATTTCATAACGGATGCCATACCGGAAACGGTCTACCCGAATTGTTCCCCGACCGACAAAGTTTTTCTTTTATTTATATAGATATAATATATCTAATAGAATATACATATAATTAGGTGAATCAAGGTCTGATAATAACGAAATTTGTTGCATTATGTATCAACTAATTTCATGGTGCCGTAATCTTGCAAATGTGGCGCCACTCAGCTCACTTTTGGCAGCCCAAACAAATGTTCTAGTATTATACAGGTAACAATGTGCTAAAAATAACCGTGCATTAAACGTCTGAAGATCCAAGAAACAACGAAAATCCACATGATGTCGATGAAAACATAAAAAACGTACCATGCATAATATCCTATGAATAATTCAGTGTGATGGGCTTTGTCTAATAAGTTATTTAAAATAAAAAACGGTTTCATCTCAAAAATGTAAAATCTCCCCGTGATAAGAATCATCATAAATCATCTCCAAATTTTCTGAAAAATGGTAATTATCTGAATCGTCACAGTGCGCTTCTCTAATTTCTATTGATTACCCTATATATATTTTTTTATTTATGATGAGCTAATTCGTTGCCAAAATTAGAATTCTGTAAACTACTTTTACATTTATTCAAGTAAATGCGAATTACGCAACGCTTCAATACGGCATACATTTTAAAAATAAATCCGCACGATGAATAGCTAGTTTGTGATGTCAAACCCAACAAGCATTTTGTGTTTTTAAACAACAAAATTAGCGCTGAATGAGGGAAAATCGACTTTCTTTTCCTCTATTCATCTTCTGACATAATTAAAACCCTTCATATCACATGCTCTTTCCCGCTCCCCCTTTTCTCAAATGATGAATCCGAAAGAAATATTTTATAAATTTCTCGATGAATTTAACGAATTTGATTATTTCTTTTAAAAGGAACAAAAACCTTCGACCTCGATTTTTTTTTTTTTAAACTCTATATACAAAATGAGAATACAGGCAACCCTCCTATAACACGGTAGACAGGTTCCTAGAAACTGCCGTGCTGTGTGAAACCGTGTTATATGAGACCCAGAGCCAGTACAAAAAGGGGGTTACGTTCCAAAAACTTATAAAAAACAAACTTTTTTTTAAAATTCCATATAAGCAACTTGATTTTTATTAAAAATATAAATGTATGTATAATACAAAACGAAAAGAAATAAAAAATATATTTTCATTTAATGCGACCTTAATTTAATAAATTTCTTCCTCATCACTGCTCAGTACAATCAAACAAGAACGTTATTTCGGTTGAACGATATCACCTTCACTTTCAGAACCTTTTTCTTCATTTAGACCTCTTTCTTTTTCGTAATTTTTTTATCGTGTTAGAGCGAAACCGTATTACAGGTTGCAGTGTTATACGAGGGTTCCCGCAATTTATCTTATCGTGTTAGAGCGAAAGCGTGTTGTAAGATACCGTACTGTAGGAGGGCTTCTTTTTTACTTCATTAAAGACACTTAGAAATCGAAAATAAATATTTTGTGGCAGAATAAAGCCTGTTTTTCAAAAATGCTATCATTTTTCAAAGTGCTCCATGCGTATTCCATATCATTTAAAAACCTCAAATTCTTTAATATAAGTTTGAGCTTTAAATAAAAACATAACTGTGCATTAAATTTCTTTTGTAAGAATTTAAAGCCTTGAACATATTTTTTCTGAATCTACCTGCTACTTTTTATGATTTTGAATTTTTTTTACTTTTTATCATGGTTTACAAATTTGGAAAATACTTGTAGTTTCAAAGAATGATGCACAGTTTTGTGACAAATACTTCAATTAACAATCCTGAGAAATTTGGAATAAACTAGAAGGAAATGAATGCGCATGGATCCTTTTGAAATTTTCTAGGATTTTTGAAAAGATTTTTTGAAAAAAAGGTTCTATTTTTCCACAAAATACTTATTTATGAATTTTAAGTGACTTCAGTGTAAGAAAGAATATTAATTATTATCATTTTGTATATAGTTAGAAATTCAAAATAAAACAAACAAACAAATAAAACGAGGTTGAAGGTCCTTTGTCCCCTTAAGTAGTAATAATATTTATTGTTAAATATAGAGAAGTGGGTACCCCTTGGCGTAATTTGGCGAAGTTATCAAAATTCGCCAAAAACACACTAAAAGATGACGGTAACGCCAGCATATCGGACAACAAAATTTCGTGTATATACAGAATATACAGCCAGTTTTAGGCAATTTTAGGCAATTATAGCATAAAATTTTCAGAATAAATCCTAAATGATATTCTTTTCTCATAATTGAAACTAAAGAACAGGATATTGCAATGCAAGCAATAAAAGGAAAACAAGCACTAATAATAAAAAATAGCCTATGGCTGCCTTGCAATTTCGCGTGCTAACCTTCGGCGCTGAGGGTGCTCGGATCGAATCCCGGTGTCGCGCCACTAAAATGCCTCCGTTTGTGTCGTCGCTGCATAGGGGGGAATGCTGGTCCGCCTATATGGTGCCTCCATATTAAAATGGCCACAAAACTGGTGTACTAAAGGCGAATGTCTTCACGACAAGTGCCTCCGCATTGGTTAAAAAAAAAAAATAATAAAATAAAAACTCGTTAGTCGAAGGTTAATTTTCAACTGACAGTAGTAAACTCTTGGCGTCTATGTCACTGAAGAAAAATCTGTTAAATACACACCCTTTTATCCATTTATGAGATTGACTGCTGAACATAACAATAAATTTTTGGCCCACGTCAAAAGGCGTATCCATTTCTTTACAAGAGCCTTATTGAAGAATTGTAATAATTCCTAATTGAAGAATTTCCGAAGGGCCTGTTCACACTGCATCCGGCAACGCCAGCATTACTCGTATTGACATATTTTAAACCAATCACAGACCTTAACAATTTCTTGGCTAATCGTTTGGAGGTTTGTAATTGGTTAAATAAATTTCAATACATCTAACGCTGACGGACGCAATGTGAACAAACAGCACCTAATTCTTTACTAGGGCCTACTTTTAGTGTAATTTTTCAAAACTACGCCAAGGAGTACCCTCTTCTTTCATTAACCATAATATTACTTAATTCAATATGTACAAACATAAGCGTTGTTTGTTCGAGCTAACGAATAATTTTTTCAAAAAATCTATTTTAGGACTGACTCCTCAGATGTGTAACACCAGAAGACAGAAGCATCAAATGGTATGTAACGTAGTATCTCATTAAATCCAGAGTAATAATACGATTTTACTTTGAATGAAAACGATTGCGTTTATCCATATTACCTATTATTTTTTTTTAATCCAGAGAAATTCTTGTATCAAAAGTTATCAAATAAGGAAGCTTTGTAGGACTTCAAAAGTCTTTTATAATTGTAGATTAAAGATATATCGTTAACTGTTTTACCGATTAAGGGAGTACTCTGATTATAGTGTTTTACTTCGAGCCTGCAAGTAAACAAGGAACAGCATTGATCGAAGCCCATAATTTAGGACCATCTTCTAAAGGGAAGAAAAGAGGATATAATTTTTTTCCCCTCGCTGGTTGTTATTAGAACTAAAATCGTGAGAATTCTTTTCGTTTGCAACACGTAAGTAGAAAGTTTATTAAAACACAGCTTCCCATGATTCTAAAAAAGTTTTGGTTAAAAAAAATAATCACTAAAATTTATACCTACCTTCGTCCTCTACGAGTGATGTTAAATAGTTTTATTTAGGACTTTAATTGCCTTATAGAAGAATAGGGAAATATATAGAGGTGTAGGGGATACTTCTCTAATTATTAATCAGCAGTTTAATATATAGACTAGAAGATTAATTAAATTTCATACGAGGAATTTTAACTACTCTCTCTCTCTCTCTCTCTCTCTCTATATATATATATATATATATATATATATATATATATATATATATATATATATATATATATATATATATATATATATATATAATATCTTAAATATTATGCCCTCCATTCTAGCATTTAAAACTCCCTTTCCTAAATTTAATCCCAAGTAATATTAATTTATCACTTTAAAACCCTTAGACACAGAAATTCCCAGGAATCGCATGCCTTTGCATTTCTACACGTGTGTATATCCCAATTCAGAAATGGGTTAGCTTCGCGAGCCCCTAAATCTGCTGACCCTACTAATAATAGCCACATGTTTTTTTCGCCCTCACACGTTTAATGTTGAAAGGTGATATTATTCCGAGCCGTTCTTCTGAAATGAACAGATGTACTTTTGTCGCTCTAATAAACGATTCGACCCGACTGCTTCCAAATTTAATTTTCATTCCTTTCAGTCTGAGTCTAGCTCCAGCCATGTAAATATGAGCTAGTTTCTCCTTTCAGGTTATAATTTAAGGACGTGATGTAATATATATATATATATATATATATATATATATGTGGCATTTCACCACGTGACTTTACATAATAACACACAATATGCACAAATGAAGAGGAACAGTTCTTTTAAAATTACAGTTCTTTATTTCTCAAGAGTTGATAGCGGATATCAGAGCGTCCTTCTAGCATGACGCGAAACATACATGTACACACACTGAGAGACAATCACAGAATGCCTGCTCTCTTAGTCAGGGGCTGTACCAAAAGTCAGCGACTGTTTACATCAACACAGATGTTTGTCGTGGGTGGTATACTACTAAGAAGCACATTGGGTGCGTTTTATCTTTATGGTATTGTTTGACACTTTTGATCATTTTATCTCTGGCACTTGCAGCCATTATCTCTGAGATATTGTGAACTGCGGATTTTAGATGACTAGAGACGGGGTTTTGTTACTCCTTCTGGGCGGCACTGCTCTATATTCCTATCAACTGAAAAGAATTTATTGTGGTGTTTGTCCCACTGGAATTTGCAGATGTTCACTTGCTGTTGGGTGGGCTATTTCTGAGAAAAGGGGCCTCTCTTAACAGATGTGGGGACCCGAATTATAGAAATAGACTAGATTTAACTTATAATGTCACACACACACACACATATATATATATATATATAAAACTGAAACTTACTAAATAACCATCAGTTTCTTTTTACGTAAGCAAAATACGTGCTTTAGTTAGTAGAATTTTCAAATTGGGCAAGGTTCCGATTTGTTGAGGTTTAATTCAGACATATTTCTGTTCATGTTTATCGAATAAAGCTTCAATTCTTGCTTCGTAGTCCATTAGGCATAAGCGAGGTCCATTACTGTCTTATTACGTTCACTTCAACACAATGTAAGGAACGGAAACATCACAGATGGCGTAAATGGAATAAATATACTTGTCCTTTAACAAAATTACGGTGCCTTTAAGAACGTAATTCTTACATAGCACTAAGAATAACCATGATGAATTATTACCCAGCGTAGTTGAATTTCAGGGTTCGCAAACTTGTCGACTGTTGCGATAATGGGTCCGTGATCGACATGCATGCTCAAAATAATTTCTGTGATCGACGAAGAGTTCTAGCTTATGTATGTCACAAAACTTTTGAATATACAAAAAATAGGCATAATATGGTAATCAATATGAATTTATGTTTTTCTTCACAGTTTTTTTTCAATTTTAATTTCCGATATTTTTTTTTTTTTTTTTTAGTAAATAAAATTTTAGTGCTGCATAATTTCAGCTTCCAAATAAAATGCTTCAATTATCTTTTATTTATTTTAGATAATTTTTTTAAATATTGAGTAATTAGTAACAAGTTTACCAAAAACATCTTTAAGCCTCACATATTACATGTTTGGAGTAAGCTATTTCATTGATTTACATCAGTGGTGCGCAAACTTTTTTCGACCACGACCCACTTTCTTTAAATGAAAAAATTACACTCACAAATCACTCTCTCAATAAATTTACTTCAGAATATCCGCTATGAATAAAAAAAATCACTCTCACAATACCATATATTTTTTAACGTATAAAAATGTAAATATAAGTTTTAAAAAGAGTAGTTTTTAATTTAATAACTCAATATGATATAAATTTACTTCAGACTATCTGCTATGAAAAAAAAAAGATCACTCTCAAATACCATATCATATTTTTAACGTATAAAAATATAAATATGAAAAAGTGTAATTTTTAATTTAATAACTCAGTATGATATAAATTTACTTTAGTCTATCCGCTATGAATAAAAAAATCACTCTCACAATACCATACCATATTTTTTAACGTAGAAAAGTAGAAATATAAAGATTAAAAAGTGTAATTTTTAATTTAATAACTCAATATGACATAAATTACTTCAGACTATCCGCTATGAATTAAAAAATCCCTCTCAAATACCATATCATATTTTTAACGTATAAAAATATAAATATTAAAAAGTGTAACTTTTAATTTAATAACTCAGTATGATATAAATTTACTTTAGTCTATCCGCTATGAATAAAAAAATCATTCTCACAATACCATACCATATTTTTTAACGTAGAAAAGTAGAAATATAAAGATTAAAAAGTGTAATTTTTAATTTAATAACTCAATATGACATAAATTTACTTCAGACTATCCGCTATGAATTAAAAAATCCCTCTCAAATACCATATATTTTTAACGTATAAAAATATAAATATTAAAAAGTGTAATTTTTAATTTAATAACTCAATATGATATAAATTTACTTCAGACTATCCGCGACCCCTCCAGTTGTTTTTCGAGCCCTTTTTGTGGGTTGCGAACTCACAGTTTACGCACCCCTGAGATACATCATAATGCCGAGAGTCGTAATTACATTGCTCAGAAAAAAAATAATGAAAATGGAAACTATAATAAATCTCTTTATAGACACTGTGTAGAAATTACATTGAAAATAAAATATCCTATATCGTTGGTGCGATCGACCTGTTGGCCATCCTGATCTAGTAAAATGAGGTGCAGGAAATTAAAAACTATAATTCATCTTAAGTGAATTAACCGCAGTATTTTAAATGAAAATATCTGGGGCTGAAAATTCATACTTGATTAATTGGTAGCAACAAACTGCCTAAACCTTAGAATTATTTAAAAAAAAAAAAGTAGAGTATTAATTCCTATATTTTTCTTGACACATTCTAAAAATCTTATATTTTAACGAATTTCGTTGAAACACTTATTGCAAAATTTATTTTAATCATGTGACGAGACATATTTAAACCAGCAAGAAATATGTATACGGATATTAATATGAATTAGCTTCAAAATTTTCTTCCTCGCCGAAAAGTGTGGCTGCATTCTTTATTAAGTTCACGAACGTTATTAATTTTAGCACGTTACGGAGGACACGTCCAATTCATCAATTAAACAGAGTAAAAATAATGGAAAGTGTAAAACGTCTGAATTCCAGAAATACCTATGTTTACTTTGAAAACTCTCAATTTCCTCCTGATGTTTTATTGGTTCGCAGAGCTATTAATTAAATGCGGACAGACTGTACTTGTTTTTGTTGAACAGGCATAAATACTTTTAAAGTAATTGCACTTTGGCGACGTGAGAGGATAAATTCCATTACTTATTAAAAACTAGGCTTGATGTATTATTAATGGGAGGTACATTTCTAAAAATGCACGAAAAACTTGTGTTATTTTGAGAAAAAGGCGAGATTTAGTAAATGAGTATGTTTCCTTAATGAGTATGAATGTTTAAAAAATAATGACTGGCGTGATGTTATGCTTCCAGGGTAAACCTTTAAAGCTTTTTAAGCTTTCAAGGTAAGCATGAACTTATTGTTTAGCCTGGGCCAATACAAGGTGTCCGGGCTAAAAGTATCCAAAAGTCATGACTTATTTTTACGGAACTACCCATTAGAATTAAAAAAAATTATTAAAATAGGAAGAACATCTCACCAAGTTTTAACATGAATCATAGATTTCGATGTGTGCACCTTTTGTAGCACGACAAACGTCTAAATGGTAATCCAGTTCTCCCCTAGTGTTTCGTAGGATATCAGGAGTTATCACAAGAACTGCTTGGATGATACGCTTCTTCAACTCATCCACGGTTTCAATTTTTTGCTTGTACACCACGGATTTAATGAATCCCTAAGCAAAAAAGTCTAATAACGCCTGATATGCTACGAAACACCTGGAGAGAACTGGATTACCATTTAGACGGAGAACAATACATCAAAATATTAATGTGGCTCATTAAAATATTCTTTTTCTCTGCTTTGTTACGGATGTCCACGGACGCCATCTTTTTTGAAGAAGTACAAAGTAGAAAACGTCGAGGATAATGAGAGTATAAGATGAGATGAAGAATAAGATTTGAACTGTATCGTTGATTTAGACATTGGAAGCTCCATTCGATGTCTTTTTTAAGATAGTCGTTTCTTTAGATTCAACTGAGACCGAAAATCAAGGTATCACTTATAATCTATAAAATAAGAGAAATTGGTATATTCTCCAGAACATTTCAGTTGAAGAATTGTATCTCAGTTGAAGAATTGTATCTTACGAATTAAGTCCTTCAGGAATAAGGCAAAACATCGTAATTAGAATACATAGGTTTCAAAAACTAATGGAATAGCCCTCTAGTTATCGATGGGGTATTTCTTAAAAACCAGTCTTTCTGTTTGAATGGACTGAATGAATGAAACTCACGTTTTTCAAAACATTTAGACTAGTTCCGCATTCAACGCATGAGGAAAAAATAAGGAATAAGTTATTTGCCCTTAAACAGCACACCCTAACTGTGGTAAGAAGTATAGAAAGCAAGCAGGCGCACTAAGTGTGTATAGCAAGCCATTCCTGACTTCATTGGCTAACAAGATACCGAATAACTTTTTTGAGGGAATAATTGTTGACTGGAGCTGTGGTGAGACGGAAAAAGTTGTTAACGCTGCCGTGTACTAACCCTATTGGATTCGCTCACCTCAGTGTTAGCCTATGGAAAAAAATGTGTCTACTATTGAAAGCTACGTAAATGCTGATAATCTGAAAAAAATTATATTTTCAGATAGTCTGAACTTTTATGCACCTTGGTAGCAGGATTCATTTTATGAATTTCGTCCGCAAAAGGAATTGACAAGCGTTTAAAACACTCTACACCTGATTTTTTTTACCAGAATAATTTAAACTTTAAAATATTTGAATTTAAAAAATTAAAAATGTCACAAGGTGTAAAATTTCTCTCTCTGTTACTGAGCAGTATTTTTAAAAAAATCTTTCAATACAAGTCGACAATCCTTGGACACATTTTCTGCATAGGTTAACATTGAGGTGAGCGAATCTCCTTGTTCTCAATCCATGGCAGACGGTTTAAGTTTTGAGAAAGAATTACAATCATGAAATACGTGTATATTCTAATTAGGAAAGTCTGAAAGTGGCATTGAAACGTAGCAGACGATTTAGTTTTGAGAAAGAATTCCGAGCATGAAATATGTGTTTATATTTTTTCTATAATAATTATCAGATTTGCTGTGTTTTAATATTGAATGTGTTCACAATCCATTCAAAGTTACTGGACTGGATGTGACAGAAGAATGTTTTTCGCATGGTCAGCTATATGTGGGAGTGTCTAGAGCATGGAATCAACCAGAATTATACATTGTCGCAAATGATAAAAAAGGAACAAAAAAATTGTGTGTACTGGCAAGTATTAAAATAACAACAAATTAGAACAACAAATGAATTTTTTATTACTGAAAAAATGAAATTAATTTGTTTAAGAGTTGTTATGACTTTAGAACATCATAACATGAGGCTAATTACAGAAAAAAATAATAACAGAAACAATCCCGAGCGAAGCCGGGTAATAAATCTAGTTATCATATAAATCACAAATATCCGTAACCCCCCCCCCCCCAAACACTTATTTAATCATGATTAAAATTCTTCCATTTTAATCCTTTGATTTAAATCCTAGACACCAGGCTGAGACCGTATGGTAAAAGGTCACGTATCTTTGGAAACAGAAGTGCCCGTATCATTAGCAGACAACCCACTGTGCAGGATCTATTACGCAAAAGAGAAAAGCAGCTTTCATTTTCTGTATAAATTCAGACCTCCCTTTGATATTTCCCAGTTCCAAAAAAAAAAAAAACCTCATTTATTCGATGTTATTTATATCTAGACTTCTTAAAAAGATACGAAGTCTGGCAATATTTGCGGAGTAAAATTGTTTCGAAACGTAATGGTGTGAAAGGAACAATATGTTACGCTCGGGATCGATGAATGTTTGTTTTGTATGGGCTCCATTCATCCGCAGTGAAGATTAAGAGTGATTGCAGCGGTTATCTAATTTTACATGAATGCTGGAATCTGATGGATGGGTTCTTGTGAATATGAACTGCGACATAGGGTTAAGAAAAAAAATTGCTGCTTTAATTTTTGTTTTTAAGGCTGCTGTGTATTAACTCTATTGTATTCGCTCACCTCAATGTTAACCTGCGGAGAAAATGTGTCTATTAGTTACGGCTACATAAATGCTGATAATCCAATACAAATGGTATTTTCAGATAGCCTGAACTTTTCTGCCCCTTGCAACAGGATTCATTTTATAAATTTCGTCAACCAAAGGAATTTAGGAGCATTTAAAACACACCAGATTTCTTTTTGCTCCGAATAATTTTTATTTAAAATTATGTTTTGCATTTTTTAAAAACGAAAACCGCCCCAAAGTGTAAAGCATCTTTTTCTATTACGTAGTACAGTTTTTAAAAAAAAACTTTCAGTCCAAGTCGGCAATCCTTGAACAAATTTTCTCCATAGGTTAACACTGAGGTGAGCGATTCCATTAGGGTTAGTACACAGCAGCCTTAATTGATTCGGTACTGAACTTGTTTATAAAATACAATAAAATTCATGACTGGATGGAAATCTCACGTTACACACCGTAATTTTATTTTAACCTGCCGATGTCTTAGTAAATTTAAAATCCAAATTCTTTTCCTCGACAAAATACATTTAATATTCAGCCCCTGAATAAAAAAATTTCAATTTTAATACAAATGCCGCAGCGCTTAAAAAAAAAATGTTAAAGAAACTGTAATTGCCCGTGTAGCTTGGGATAGACCAGGGTTTCCAAAACTATGTTTGGTGGAACACTGGTGTTCCCCAGAAAGTTAATAGGTGTTCCGCGAAAACCTGGAATTGTTTTAGATCTTGCAATGGCTACAAGAAATTTAAACATAATTGACGATTTAATGCTATAAAATGTCTAAAAAAATTAAGTGCATAATTATTGAATACTAAATAAAAAAATGTTTTTTCTTCGCATTTTTAAAAATTTTATTGATAATGTGTTATTATACACCCTACAAAATAAACAATGTTTTTGTTAAATAAACAAAATCCTGAAATTCGTCGAAATTTCAGGATTTACAAAGTGTTCCATCGCAGGAAAAGTTTTGGGAAACCTGGGCTAGAAGATTCTTATCTATAGACACATCGACTTTTTTAAAAAATGTAACAACGAAGTGCTAACATGCTGGAATATAATTTACAAATTCGTATTGTACATAACCTTGTTCGGCGATACTAAGTACATGCGTGTATTATTGTAACATGGATAATAATTTATTACCTAATACTTTGCGATGTACTATATAATAAATTTGGTTTTTCTATCCCGGGGGAAAAACGAATCGATGTTTTGGTTTCCCCAATATATAACTGACCGTTAGCAACCAGGACATCCGGCACAGAATAACAGAAATTCTTACTTAGGTGATCAGAAAGTAATACTGATATGACAATTTAACAAAATATCAATGCCTACATTCTGTGGTAACTTATAGTTTGAGATAGTATGAAGAACATTTATATAGACGGAATTTCTGTTCCCACACACAGATATATATATATATATATATATATATATATATATCGCTCACACCTTTCAACAATGTCATGTCTCATAAAACGGCAATTTTTAGTTATGCTTGATTTCAGAATGCCCTAAAAGGGTAGTATATCCCTGAAAGACCGCTCAATATTTAGCCGCTAGAGAGCAGAATAATTATTCATTTTGAATACATTTTATTCTACTTTTAAACTTTAATATCACTGTCCTAAAAAATGAAGTTTTTTTTTAGATATGACGTTGCTAAAAGGAGTGATATATATATATATAGAAATAGAGGTGCCGGAACTGTAACCTGCCGGGGGGATTCCAAATTATATATATATATATATATATATATATAATAGGCAAGGCCCACTCACTAACAACAGAGTAATATGTGACTAAATGAATGTTTTTAACTATCATAAATTTTTTCCTATAATGAGGTACCGGAACACTGTCCCGCTCAAATCGAGCCCCCCCCCCCTCTGTCTCTCTCTCTCTCTCTTTATGTATGTATATATATATATATATATATATATATATATATATATATATATATATATATATATATATATATATATATATATATATTACATGCGTACCTTAGTTTTGATACCGGATTGTGCGACCGAAATCAGAATTGATGAAATGGTGGATCAAAACCATGATATCTAACTCCACGCACCATTGTTATGTGGGCCCTGAATTGCATCGATTTAAGTGTCGAATTTACTAAAACTTTCCGTTTCACTTTTTTGCATACTTTCCATATCATGTGTACGCATAAATGTGTGTTCCTCCTTACTGATCGGAAATGTTTTTTTATCCACCCCAGGAGCATGTCAGAGAGTAGTTGTTACATGTGAATCGCGTAAGATGCGATAGAAATGAAAAAAAATAATATAAAATAAAATAAAACTAACAAGATAGCAACTTAAATTAAGGAACTAGCACATAAAGCCAGAATTTTTAGTCTCCTTTCTTACTTGGAAATTCACCAAGTTTCATTTTCAGATTTTTTACCCGATTTCGATTTGACACAGTCTAGAAATATATTAATATTCTATCTCTGAACGACTTGCTTTGATCTTTCACGGTTAAAAAATTGTTCTTTTAAAAATATCCATTTTAATTAAATTTAAGAGATAAGACTTTCTTGTTTCTTTGAAAGAAAATTAAAGAATCGCCTCGAAAAAGAGTTTCTATCGCTGTTGTGGCAGCTGGAAACAAGAGTTCTGGATATAATTTGCATTTGCAAGATATTTATTCCTTTCACTATCTCTCTTCGAAACTGAATATATTTAGTAGATCATTTCGTACTCGAAATGCTAAGCTTCCAAGTTCAAATTTTTCTCAAGGCTGCCGAAAAGCTATAGCATTTAAATATAACTTTCAAATAATGACAAAATCTAAACTGCTATGAAAAATTTTGCAATGTACAGTAAGCTATTTAGAGCAAAAGTACTGTTTTAAGCCTTATTTTTCTATTTTTCAACATCAATTTTCAGAAAGTGTGTAGTTTAAATTTTGGCAGCTCAGTCTTATTGCTTATATGTCGATTTGCTTCGTTAATGGAATTTTTTTTTCATGATAAATATTAGCCATGGATCTTCTTTACTCTCATATCTATTATCAACATTTCAGTCCCTAATTATATGAACGTCCCATTCTATCTAACAATGCCATCGACAATGAAATCTTAAAAAGTATTGAAATACTAGCTGAAAACTCGCACTTCGCTACGAAGTACATTCAAATTAAATACAACGGTCAATGTATGCAATTAATGCCCCCCCCCAAAAAAAAAATAATATATATATATATATATATATATATATATATATATATATATATATATCGATAATAAATACGACGATCAATGTATACAATTGATGTAAACAAAAAAATATATATTTACTTATAAAAAATCGTATGGGATATTTTTATAGACAAAATAATGTGGAAGAAAATATTAAAATTAAATGTAATAGGACATACTAAAGAATATAGTACAGTTAATATAGTACAGTTTGAGGAACATAATGTCTTTTATTGTATTTTAATATTTTTTGGATAATGTCCAATGGTCTGCCGCATTAGCAAGAAAAAAAAATTTTTTTTTGTCTATTTAGTTGTTATGCACGTGACGATAAATTTATTTAAAGTACCAGAAAAAGAAATCACGTGATCAGCATTTAATAAATTAAATTCTAAAAATTAATCTTTAAAAATTCTCCAAAAATCAGAAAATGGAGGCAAAGATTCGAAAAAGATCTCATTTTAAAGGAATTTTTATGATCTTTCTCGTGATATAAATTTTATAACCCTCAAATTATTATTTTAAATGCAAACTTTAAAGAATGTTACAAAATCAGCTTAAAAATTTAATTTCAAAAAATCTAAGAAGAATTTTTCAAAAATTTTTCTTAGTGCACCTCTACACTATAAGAAGAATCACCATGCAAAATTTCAGCTCTTTAGGTCCAGCGGTTTGGTCTATGCGTTGTATGTCAGTCAGTGAGTCAGTCAGTTACGGAACTGTTTTATATATATAGATAATGTATCCTTTTCAGTACCAAATACCTTAATTTCTTAAATTTTTGAATTGACATTTAAATTGCTTTTGACTTATGAAATACCAGTACAAATTCAGAAATAAAAAGTTCTTGCAGATTAAACTGAGTTTAACACGTGGGTTTTTATTGAAAATGTGTTTAACTTTTCACGCCGATGTCGTAACTGATTCACGATGAGGACGTAATCAAGTAAGTGAAACAAATAGTACGCGATTTCAAAATATTTTAGCTCTGCTCACGGTAAAACATAAACTCGTGTTGTATCCGCAAATTAAAAAAAATATATATATATATTCAGTAATCATTTTTACAAGTTTGCTTTGAAAACTGCCTTGAATCCCAAAATTGATATGCCCAGAGTCAGGAATAATGAACACTTAAAGACCAATTTAAGAGATTTTTTTTTAATTAATTTAAAAAAAACATTTATCTCGTTTTTTAAAGTACATTTTTGTAGTACACGGAAATCCGAAAAGAGTGTTAACGTAAAATTTACACTGTACACCATAAAAATTGCATAAACCATTTTAAATGTGATTTAGTTTTAAAAAAATAAAACAGAGATAAACTTTTTTCATCAGAAGTTTTTTTTTCTGTTTCCGAGTGACATTCTTTCGCACAATTTGCCTTTCATTCTATACCCATTTTTGGTAATAATATGTACACGAATAACCTGCAGTTAAGGAGACATCGTTAAGGTTTATCTCAAAGAGATGAACTAATCAAATATTACACGTGTCGTTGGACATATAACGTTAGGTAAGCAACTTATTGATTTCTAGCAACTCAAAGTTTTGGCAGATTATAAAACTTACTTCAAATATATCAGAGCATTTTATATTTATTTTCAAATTCTTAACTATCAATGTATATTCCATTGGCTTGGAAAACTTGACTGACCTTAATTGAAGGTTGGACTGCTTTTTTAGTATATTTTAATTAGGTATTTATTTTTTTACTTCCTTCAAGATACATACTGGTAAAAATAAACATTCAATTGCTAAAAGAAGTGTCTGGATATTAATGAATCCCCATTTCTTCTTAAACATCACACAATGATGATGTTGAAATCCAGTCTTGACAACATTCAGGATCATTATACTATCAGAGCTACATCTAAGCTACAATTTGCAATTTAATTGAGCTGTGTGTGCCATTTGAAGCATTATATTAATGACATATCACCATCTGCCCCGAAACAGTGTTGACCCTTCAGAGTCCATCGTTTCAATCATTCATTTAAAATTTGCTGACAAAGGGATTGGTCATAAATTTGGTAAAACCAGGTCTTTAATTCGATGATGAATGGTCTACTCATTTCGGAAAGTATGATCAATAGTTAATGGCCGTCTTTACCGCCTCTTCCCACGATTTTGTTTTCTAGTGATTCTATTATTTATATATAAATTTTTTTTTGAAAAGTTAATGATGGCTGCACAAACAACAGGAAAAAAACTTCAATTCTATATAGGACTAGTGTTCTCTAGTCAATTCAGCGTTGTATACTGCACTGCAAAGTCGCCCCAAGCAAAAAACTGCCAGTTAATTGTCGCTTACATAGCGCTGTATAAAAGCGATTAGATGCTCGGGGTGAGCACGATTTTGACCCCTTTTAAAAACAATAAAACACTTCATTTACTTATACCCAGCTCTTCGTCCAAGAAGCTCACCTTCTCAGCTTCCCCTATAAATCTCGACTACGGATCTAGGATCCGACCTCGCTTTTACTTTT
Organism: Dolomedes plantarius; assembly: GCA_907164885.2. Taxonomy (NCBI): domain Eukaryota; kingdom Metazoa; phylum Arthropoda; class Arachnida; order Araneae; family Dolomedidae; genus Dolomedes; species Dolomedes plantarius. The sequence continues at coordinate 98,605,494 of OU015497.1, read as the reverse complement.
AATATAGATATAAATAAAACATACGATTTCTAAGAATTTTGTTGGTCGGTTTCTTTATTTATATGAATATATTTTTGTCTTACAGTCAATTCACGGCGAAAACGCATTATTTTAAACATCCATGTCACTACCTTAAAAAATTAGGCAGCACGTCGAACCCGCAAGTTTATTACAATGCTTTTATTTTTTAATGTTTTTTCGACTATTGACAACAATAAACTACTGGAAAAATACTTCGCAACTTTATTCGCCTTTAATTAAATGAGGTTTGTTGTATCTCTTGCAAGCATGAGGTAATTTTCATGCGATTTCTAAGCGAGACGCGTTATGTCGGAACATTTGAACTAGAGAAGGTCTTCAGGGGAGAAACTTCTCTATTTTGAAAGCTGTAATCGTTATGACAGTGGTAACGAAACTCGGGGACTAGATGCTTCTGTAGAGGAATACATCAAGCTTTCCTTAATGTGATATATTTTCATATCTTGACATTAGTAACGAAACTCGAGGACTAGATGCTTCAGTTGGGGAATACATCAAGCTTTCCTTAATGTGATATATTTTCATAATATTCTTCACCCGCATGACGGATTGCAGTTCTGTACGTCACTGCATTTGAACTTATTCAAGGCATTGCCGTGTTCCGCCGCTTCACAATACAAGCTGGTAATATCGAATGGAAGGAACATTTTATACGATGTCTGGACGTCTGACTACTTTAGACTTTTATTTTAGCAAGAAACTGTGCATTCACTAGATTTCCTAATTAGTTTTCGTAATTGATAGTGAGTTATACACATTCCCTACATCAAAATATCTCACCAATAAATCGAAGTAACTAAATTCAGTCCATGCAAAAGTTTGAACATATTTCAGAGATGGTAAATGCATTCTGCAACTTGTTGATATAACAGACGAGTTAACGAAATCCCTTGCTGCGCAGCAATTTCAACTTCTTAATTAACTTAAATAAAATAGTCTCCAGCGTGTTTTCCCGTGTCCATGACCATGAAAAATGACTCCTTGTGCAGATTACCACTCGCGCGAGAAATACACATTTCACAGGAGTCCCGTGAACAAAGATAAAAACGCAGAGAATATTTACTAATCCTCTTTATTCGTTAGAGGCAGCTTCATTACAGAAACGTCTAGGGAACGGAGAATCGCCGAGTTTTTCTTTCCAATAAATACAGACCTTTCAAACTCGAGGAAAATAATTTTATCCTCGCCGCTCTTCCTCAAAGCTAACTGACGAGTCAGTTTTTTTTTTCCCCATTCGGAAAACTTTACGGGAAAAATGTTTAAAGTGAAGAATTTTTGTCATATCGAGTATAATTTTGTTATAATCGAGGAACTGGGGAATAGAATCTACTTCAGAATTTTAAACAACTTATAATCTGTGTTTCTTATTTCAAAAATCTCTTTTCTTTCAAAATTTCTCTCTCTCTCTCTCTCTCTCTCTCTCCTTTAATCTTATTTTCTCTCTATCCATTTTTAATTTTATTTTTTGTTTCTCTCACTCTCTCTCTATATATATAATTAGCTCAAATTTGTCACGTTTTCATTAAACACGCACAAAATATATAAATCGGTAGAAAGCGAAAACATGAATCGATAACGAGCGATTCCCCAACGGAGGGTGAGCAACAGTAGATTGTGTGTGCGTATGTATATATATATATATATATATATATATATATGTGTGTGTGTGTGTGTGTGTGTGTGTGTTCGTTTGTTCGTTCGTTCCTGATTATGAAAGTGGTCTAAGTCATTATGTCGGTGATTGCGAAAGTAGTGTACTAAGTCAAGAATCTTAAAATAAATAAATAAATAAATAAATTTTAAAAAATAAAATATACTTTTCACGTTGCATTCTTTTACATTACCGTAATCTGAAGCAGTCTTTGCAAAAATTTAAAAATTGAACTGCAAATATTTTCTGAAATATTTTATTATATAGTATAAAAATATTTTTCAGTTTGTTTACGCACGCACGCGCGCGCACAAACACGCACGCACACACACACACACACACACATGTATGTATGTATGTATGTATATACAGGTGGTTATCAAAATAATGGAAACACCTATCAATATTACTGGTGTTTATGAATGTGATTCGTATTCCTTAAAAAAACAATTCTGGCCACCGGTATTTTTTTATGTAATATAGTGTATGTATTATTCTACTGTCAGGTAGCAGTAATGAAGCTAAGGGCATCGTGCTTTTGAGGGGAACAGCGTAAAATATCAAACTTTGCAGAACTTGCAAAGAGGGCAAATTGTTGGAGCGCGTTTCAATTGGAATATCTGTTACTGCAACCCGTAGGCTAATGGGTGTTTTTAGAGCTATGATATCGAATGTCATGATAGCATACAGAGTACAGAAAAAAACATCCTTTGTCAAACAGAATAGTGGACGAAAGGAAGATCTTAGTGAAAGAGACGGGCGAGGTATTGAAGCGGATTGCGACATGAAGAAAGAAAACAACTGCAACCAAAATGACCGAAGAGCTCAATCTGCATCTGCATCTGCATGTTCCGGTATCAGCCATTAGAGGTAGAAGGGAACTTCGCAAACAAAGTATTTACGGAAGAGTAGCTATTCCCAAGCCACTTGTAATAGATGCCATTAAAAAATATCTCCCACACTGGTGCCACGAGCCTAAATCCTGGTCCAGTAATATGTCGAAAAACGGCATTTGGTCAGACGAATCATTGTTCAAATTGATCCTTGCAACAGGACATGTCTGGAGAACATCTACACAAGCGTAAGATTCTAGCTGTCTCATCTCAACTGTCATTCATGGAGGTAGATCTATCAGGGTTTGGGATGGCAGCTCATGGTTTTCTTCAGGCCCTATTGTAACCCTGAAAGGAGATTGAATGGGAAGGACTATGACGAAATTTTAGCTCACTAGTCCTATGGTGCAAACACTGTCTCTTGCAGGAGATGGCGTTCTCCAGGATGATAATCCCCTTATACATACAGCTAAATCTATAAAGTATTGGTTTCAAGAGCATGAAAAAGAAGTCAAATATCTTATCTTGCCCTGTACAATCCCCTCTACTATATATCATCCAACCACTATGATCTACATAAGCGGATAGATCTTAGTATCGATATCCACCACAGCATCTCTACAGGAACTTTCATATTTTTTCCCCTAAAAAATGGTATAATATATTCTTAACCACTATTCATGACTTGTATAATCCAATTCCAAGGTGAAACAGGTGGTATTATATGAAAAAGGTGATCCTGTTCCGTATTAATAAAGGTTTCCATGATGTTTCTTAGTGTTTCCATTATTCTGATAACCACCTGTATATATATATATATATATATATATATATATATATATATATATATATATATATATATATATATTGCAGTTATAAGCGGGTGTCTGTATATGAGAGTGCATACTACTTTATACGAAAAGGATATACAAACCTCATACCTTCGGCACTGTGCGTGTTTCAAACTAATCACAAACATCCCAAAACTGTGCCAGATCTTAAACCCTTGTTCGAAAGACACATTGAACAAAGTATTGCAAAACATACGGATCAACTTGCTAACAAGAATTTTTAACGGTTGGACAAAATTACTTTCCGGTAGCTAACAATACAAGAAGCATTCAAACATGTTAATACAGTGGAACCTCGATATCTCGATATAATTCCTTGATAAATCGAAGCTTTTCCATTCCCCTTGACACCCCCATGTTATTATTAAATCGAACCTCGGTATATCGAAATTTTCGATAATTCGAAGTTTTCTCGTTCCCCTTGAGGTTCGATATATCAAGGATCCACTGTAGCTAAATAAGTTTATCCTTAAATAAATAATTAAGTTTATTCTGTAGATGTTTGTATACGTGAGTGCATGTGTATATAGCTATAAATTGAAGCACGCTGCTCATTACCGTTTACCATTCTAAGTCGGAGGAAGAATTTTCTGCACAATCTTTAGTACACTAAATAACATAAACTGTAGCAACCCCTTCCATTCTTTTGTTCATTAGCTTTGCGATTTTACACAAAATGAGTCTGGACTCCCCACATACCATTTCTTTCAAATAAAAAGGCGACGTTTCTGCGAAAATAAATACATTCATTTGTTAAAGTTTTCTCCACGAGCTAATGTGCTCTTTCATCCTTTTCAGGTGGTCTCGAAAGAAAGAGTTTAAAATGAAAGTGCTTTTAAAAGGAAGGTGCGGTTATCTTGTTGGATGACAGCTTTATTTAGAGCTCGGATAATTAAATCAGATTAAATTGCCTCGCTCTTTAAGTCGGGTATTATGCATAAAAAAAAGTAATGGCAGACAATTTAATCTCTGTGATAAAGAAATTTCTCCAGTTAGCGAAAGTTCCGGTTTCTCATGATGTAAAAATCTATTGCTGTCTGGAGAACAGAAGTCGAATTAAAACTGTTAATTTGTAAGTTTTTCGAACAATACTGTCATTTCTTTCACGTAACAGGGGCTAAAGAGAGCAAAAACTATGGTTTAAATATGATTTTGATTATGATTTTTGAACGATTACAAAGCACAAGACTAGAAACTGTAAGCTCTGGTAACAGGCGCACCAGATGTTTCACCATCGTTTGGCAGTTTTTACATCATGCCACGAAAAACTACTCTTTGAGACGCAAGCCGAATATTCCAAAAGACATACTTATTTCAATTTTAAAAGAGTGGATGGCCATACACAAGGTTGTTTCAAAACGTAACAGCAAATTGTTTGTGGTTCCTTAAAAGAAAACCAAGCCTTTCAAACTCCTTCGCAGGGAAGACTCATTGCTATTGGAGGTGTTGACACTGCCGACTAAATGTCATGGTGTAATTAATCGTAAGGGCAGCCTATACAAATGACATTGCCCTTAGAAGTTTGCAACGTAGAGGAGCAGTGTGCATTCAGTAGATTTTGGTGGTCGGAGAAACCTCGTGAAATTCACGGAAGAAAGCTGCAGTAGTATGGTGATGCCTGAATTGGCGAGACAAGGGTGTAGGAGTGAGAAGATACGCTTAAATATTGGCGAACATCAATCCGTGTAACGTGTAATCGGAGCAACGTGTATATATATAGAAGAAGCAAAACACTTATTAAACCAATAAGAGGTGATACAATACTACGATCATGCATTTTATAAAGTGCACACAATTATTTCTCTACTTTTCAAAAAGGGATAATTCCGGGTACACGCATAAACTTGTGTCACTGAGTTCCTCGAATTCTTGTGAATTAAAAACACCTCTCCCTTGACGTAAGATATACATAATTTATAGAAAGACTGAAGACTAAATATTCTTTTTAGAAGCATACGAGCATACATATTACGCAAAACATCTTGATTTCTCATTTAACTGTGTTATTTCAGGCGTAAACATGCTTTCGCCTTAATGTTAATAAACTGGCGGAGTGGGTTGGCTTATTACCATTCGCACTGGGGACAACGAATTCCCGATAAGTCCATAAGCAAAAATAACCCAGAGTAGCTTCTTAAATCCTATTTGTTTTACTATCGCCCGGTCCATCAGCGAAATGGCTAGGGACAGAGCATACGTTTTCTTATTTTAATCAAACGAATCCAGGAACGTATTTACCGTGTAACTTTTGTCCACCGAATTAATGCATTTACAGCTAGCTCTTCGGAGAGTCGGTTGAAAAATTGCTTAATGAAATAAGGAAGACTACCAAGGATGGAATATTTTGTTGCAAGCACGTCAAAGCTTATGAGTTTGCAGCCGAGAATAAAGTGGCTTGAAATTATGGCTGCGAAATTTTGCATCTTATGGGATATAGCAGTAATAATTAAGTCTTTAAACAAACGGGGAAAAAAATTACAACTCCCGGAAAATATCACGAAGAATGTCGAAAAATGGCTGTTAAGGCAGAACGAAAAAAAGTGGTTAATTCTTATCTTGTTATTACTAACTTTTTTTAATTAGCTTTTCTTATAAAAGCTTTTATGCGTCTAAGGATTTCTTATACCTAATAGCTAAATTTATTTAGAATTTTGGGGGCATTTTCCGAAATTTCCCCCCCCCCCCCGAACTCCTTCCTGTTTTCATCCTTTTAAATTCAAATCCCCGGGATTTAAAATCCGGATTTTTTTCTCTCTTGAAAGACATTCTTTTAATCCCATGAGACAGTTCTTCGAAAAGTCAAAGACGTTAAAGGATTTCTTTCTTTCTTTCCTTTTTTTTTTTTTTTTTTTTTGTCGTATAATTTTTCCGTGTAATTTCTCCTTTTTATCCCATTTTCTGATAAATATTTAATGATGTTGAAATTACGAACTTATACACGTTTTCAACGTCGTAAACAAGTGTCACAGAGTAATGATCCTGGAGAATAAACATTTGAAGAGATTATACAGTTGATGTTTTTGAAGTTGTATTTACATAGCGCGTTTTGCGACCAATTTTTCATGCTTGAATGTTTGATGAAGAAACCAGCACAACTGTACGTCAACTTAGATCAAAGCTTTTCTAAAAATATTTTGTATCTGCTTTGTTATAGTTGGGATGTTATAAGCAGATATTCTTGTTTACTTTCTATTTTCTAATAATAAGTAAAACTAGTTGGCCTTTTTAAGAGGCTTAATGTGCGATCAGACGAGAAAGTTCAACCATTAGCCAATGATTAGATCACGGGGTTTTCGTTTGTTTTGGAGCGCTACGGTCTTTTTTTTTTGGCTAAAACTACGAAATAAAACATCTTATTAAGGCTGTTGTGTGCTAACTCTATTGTATTCGTTCACCTCGATGTTAACCCATGGAGAAAATGTGTCTACTATTGACAGCTATATAAATGTTGATAATCCAATAAAAATGGTATTTTCAGATAGCCTGCTCTTTTCATTTCAGAATTCATTTTATAAATTTCGTGCACCAAAGGAGTTTATGAGTTTATTTAAAAGGAGTTTATTTAAAAAAATGCTACACTAGATTTTTCCCCGAATAATTTAAATTTTAAAATGTTATTTGCATTTAAAAAACAAACAAACGGAAAATGCCTCAAGGTGTAAAATTTATTTCTCCATTACAGAGTACAATTAAAAAATTAAAAAAAAATAAAATCTTTCAATCTAAGTCAGCAATCCTTGGACACATTTTCTCCATAGGATAACATTGAGGGTGAATCCAATAGGGTAAAAACAGCCTTAAGCTAAGCAAAAATGAATTTTTACGATGATCAAGTCGTCTGCCTGTAGGTCAGAACAATTGTAATGTACAAGACACCTAGTTATACCACTTCACCGAAATGGATCAGCAGTCTAATAACAGAATAAAGAAAACCCTCAGAATTTTTTCACAGGTTTTTAATGACATATTTAAGCTAAACGGAATGAAATTAGAACCATACACGCTTTAAGAGCTGAAAGAGAAACGTGGAACTGTTACTTAGGCCCGGTGCACACGAGCCTTATACACCGAACTCTTTCCTTAATGTAAAAATACCCAAATAGCACCATCATCGTAAATGACTCTCCATTCTACGCTTTAAACAGAGACGAGATCGGGGTGGAAATGAGTTGATAAAGTAAGGAGGAAAAAAAGTAATTGGGTGATATCTAGAGCAGCGCAGCTGCGGGGGCTTGTCCGGGGAAATGATATTAGCCGGCTTAATGAGATCCAGATGTCATATGCAGACATCGGGACTGCGATAGGGGTTCAGTTACAGGGCCTGCAATAACATGCGCGGATTCTGCTTTCAAAGGACTTGTTTCCTAACCATCTCCATGGCACAGTGGATATAGAGTCTATGTTGACTAAAGTACAGTCGAACCTCCACATATCGAACTTCCCTATATCGAAATTTTCTATATATCGAACTTTTAGCAAATCTCCATGTTCAATACATAGAAAAACTGTTTCTATATATCGAAAAAATCTCTATATATCGAAATTTTTTTCACGACATATTGGGAGATTTTATTCCACTTTAGAATAAAATCTCCCAATTTTTGGCGTTTGAAACAATACTTCGAGGACTTCAATTCGTAGAAAATGTCCCTGATGAAGTTTTTAATGGACTGAATAAATGCGAGCATTTCTTTGATGAACTTTCCGCAAAACTGGCTGTTCAGCAAGATATGCGTAGTTTTTTTTTAAAGAATGTAACTGTGATCACAGTAACCACTGTCTGAATTTTTGCTTTTTTTAAAGGTATATAGTACTCAATAAATCTTTCACATTAATTCATTTTTTAGTTATTAACTTTCATTTAATGTGATTCGCATATAAATTGGAAATGGAGTTACGTATACGAAAATTAGCTTTAATTTTAATGTTTTAGGAAAATTATGATAAAACTAAGATCAATTCTATATATCGAAATTTCTATATATCGAATTTTTTTCCGACATTTTGCTACTTCGATATATGGAGGTTCTACTGTATTTGCATTATAGGGATACGTAAATTTCGCATAAAAAATATCGAGATTTCGCAACAAAAAAAAATACATTATATAAAATTTCGCATTTATTCAGGGAAAAAAAATTCGCACTTATTAAAAGAATTACAATTTTACTTACTTGGATAGGTAAGTATCAAAATCTTAGTTAAAATCTAAGATTGTGGTAGTATCCACATTATGTTCCTTAAGTCTTTGCCATCTGCCATTAATTAATGTTGTGTATACTAAAATATCTCAGCATCTACTCTGTTAACGGAACTAAGAGGCTTTGTATAGCTTTGTTTAACTTTTGCAAAGTTAAGGTAGCAGCATTTCGTTGCAATTAAAATCTGTATAACATCAACGGGAGTCTCTTGGTTGACTAATGTAAGTAGCTGAAATACCCTTGACTTTGGCGCTCAAGAGACGATCTTTAATCTACTAAATTGTTCCACAAAACTTGATAGTTGATTTTTACAGTCAGATTTTTAGGTTCGACTCTGGTACGGATAAACTGTCCGGGTGAAATTCGGAGCAAATCCGAAGGAGAATGAGAATTCTCAGTTAAGACCGCGGATGTTCTTAGTTAAGCAATTATGTTAATAAATTATTACTATTATTACCTAATTTCTCTTAAAAAGCCGTTTATCGCCAAGTTTTCGCTGAAAAGTAGTAAAGAAATAATTTTCGCATTTATTCGCTCATATCGGCAAATTTCGCATTTGTTTGCATCTATTTCGTAAATACGAAAATCACGTATCCTTAATTATATACATATAAGAAAAGCAGACCGTAAGAATTTATCTCCTCTTAATTATAGTCTCTTCAAATTTTAAGAAATAGTTATTCTTATTAAATTTTCAATGAAAAAAATTCAGCAATAATCTACATGTCTTTTTTTAACGGAACATTTTTAATGACCAGCTTTTATAATGCATGCTAACGATATTTTAACGGTAAAAAATGGTCAATAAGAAAATAATGAGCAATTAGATATTTATTTATAAAGAAGTCAATATTATTAAAAGGGTGTTATTAGATATTGTAAAAACATAGTAACTTCGTGATAATTTTTGTCTACATTTTGATCATGATATTTAGATACATAAAAAATATTATTTATCTATTTTTATTTTTTATATTAAAAAATATAAAATTTTTGCTGTTATTGAGCAACACAAATGAAAACAACTGCATTTTTTTAAAATTTGTCCCTCTTAAAGCAAAAGATATATTTGAATCCCTCCCCTAAAATTTAAAAATATAAACGTTCAGTCAAACACGTTTAATACTATGTTTTAAAATTTCAAGTTCAAGCATTTTTTCCCACAGTACTAGTTGTTCATATAAAATGCATGCCAGCGGATGATTTTATAGTTAAATCGTACAACTGCTAATGTGGTTCCATTATTACTTAAAATGACCTTAAGAGTAATAATTTTAAAGTGCAAAAATGTTACATTTTTCATATGAAATATATGCAAGCGAATGATTTTTCTGATGATTTTGTAGTTAAACCGTACAATTGCTAATGTGGTTTAACTATTACTTAAATGGACCTTAAGAGTGATAATATTAAAGTGAATAAAAATTACATTTTCATAGCAAGAAATAACAATACGTATCTAAAAACTAGATCTCGCTGAAACTAGTCATACAAGTAAAAGAGCAGTTGTTAAGACAGCAAGCAAGTGCAAAGGTATTAAAATGTGTTTTACTGTAAGTGATGTGTAATACTATTTCTGAAACTTCCAAATTCGTAAGCAGAATTTTAATGAGCATCTCTAATTTCGTTAAATTGGCGCAGAGAGCAGATGATCTAGTAGTCTACATGTTTAAACAACGGCGTTTTCAAAAATTATTTTGGATATTTATCCCTTAAGGAGGTCCGGGACACATTTAAATTTTTTTTTGTTCATTGAGTTAAAATTTTGAATATTTTTGTGATGGTTAACCATAGAATTTGCAAACAAAATCACATAAAACTTCTCAAAGTTTATAAAAAATTTCAAAATTTAAAATTTTCAAAATAAGTGGGGAAATTTAAAATCATTAAAACTCGAAATATTATTTGTCGAATTTCAAATTTTTTTTCATTTAATTAAACAGAAATATATAAGTTTTAATTTTCCTTCAGCATTTTTTATAATATTAATTTTTAAAAAATTAAAAAGATTTAGAGTTAAAATAAAAAATGAATAAATAAATAAAAAATGTAACTTATTTTTTAAAAATCATCTTTTCAAAAGTAAATATTTTTACAAATTTGCTGAATCAAAATTAAAATAATCGAAAAAGACATGTTCCAAGTTTGAACCATTTATCTTTAACGGTTCTCGACTTAAAACAATTTAAAGACGAGAAATGGTGAAAAAAAACCCATCATGTAGAAAAACGCATTTAAAGGTTTAATCAAAGACTGGCGGCTATTAGAATGATGCAAAACAAACAAATTAATATCTCCTGTTCTAATTAAGATAGAAACTTGATTTAAACGCCATTTTAAGCGGAAAAGAACAGAATTTTTTTAAATGCATTACTTTTTTGTTTCTTCGAAATTTTGAAGAATTTTCTGTCCTGGACCCCTTAATTGTTGAGTTATCGCTGAATTCGATATCATTAGATTTTCAGATACTTCTCTAGCACAATATAAAGAATCTATTATGTAAAACAACTGTATACTTTTTTGCCTGCCTCTAGTTTCCTTATATAAAAAAGGATATTTGTGATTTTGATCATATATATATATATATATATATATATATATATATATATATATATATGTAAGTATGTATATAAGGATTTAATATGGGGGGGCTAACTGTAAGAAATTTTAAATAGGGGTTTACTAGAGAAAAGGGAATTATCAATTAAATACTACTAATTTACGAAGTATCGGAAAAGAAGCATCACGAGGAAAATAGATAATAGGGTTGGATTTGATTGACAGCTCAACTCCACCCATGCCTCATCTTCGGTGCAAACGTCACGGGAGCATTCGCAGTTGTATTATGAGCTTGACACAAAGGGTTGAAAACGTCAGAGACAATGTAGGCTTCGATGTGAGCACACCGCTTTGCGGTGCAGCCCAGAGTTTAAATGGAATAAGAAATTTTGATTGTTGGAAATTAAGTTTTAAGGATTGATTCGTAAAGCATTAATATAATTATGGAGCTGAGAATCTTGAGAAAATCTAATAAATATTATTAAACAGTACTGGATTTGTTTTCATATCGTTGAGAGACGAGATGTCTGAAACAACTGGCATGATTCTACGTAATTTCCTAGCCACCGGACCACCATCGACTGCAACATAAATTTAAGAGGAGTTCGGACCACATAATTAAATTATGGGCGTGAAGAGCAAGTCCGACATTATATATATATATATATATATATATATATATATATATATATATATATATATATATATAATGTGAATAATATTACTATTAAATATATAACGAGTTACACATTGATTAATTGAATAACATGTATCATTCTCGCAAGTAACTTTTAAGAGAAAGCATGCTCTGTTTAAACAATGAGCGAAAAGTGTTTCTCTTTCAAATTTCAGCGTAGAATTAGAAGGTAAGTGAATTAAGTAGTCTCGGGAGATCAGGCGATGAAAACTTTTGTAGGTTATGCTAATTTCCCAAACGAGACCCAAAATATGGTTCTTACATAAGGGTATAGGATGACGTTTGAATTTCATATGAAAATTTTAAAGTATCGGGTAACTTGAGTTAGACTGTCAGTAAACTTCTAAATATAGTTCAAAGCTCAACAAATAAAAATGGAGGGAGACATCGATTACAGAATAAATTGATAAATTAATGACTAAGACTTTTTGTTGGAACGTAAAATATTATGAATATTTCTTTTTCTAATCATTAATGTACAGTGTATTTAATTATTGTGCTTTTCAAAAGGCTGAAGTCAGCATTTTTACTATGTTTTCATAAACTCGCTTTCTAGTTTGTGTATTTGTGCGGTACAAATCTTGCAATCGATTTTTAACTAACTTCCCGACTAGCTAGACATTTGAAACTTTTAGAATAGCTCAGAACACGATGACAATGCATTATTTTAATCCTTTTAGCCCTCTTTAAGCAGAATTGAAATCATTTTCAGTTAATTTTGTTTTGTAGAATGGTGCAGCCATCTATCGACCGGAATGAAAAGTTAAAAGCAAGTTAACTTCCAATTCTCGAGCTAAAGGATTGATTGCGCATTTGATACCTCTTTATTACGCATTTGATCATTTTCTTTCAAGTTGATGATTCATCAAAAAAATTTAAAAAAGTATTTATTAATACATAAAATTATCAAGTTTATATGATTCAACAGAAAATTTAAAAACATGGTATATAAAAAGTTCTTTTTATCTTGTAATTATTACTTGTATTTAAAGACAGTTCAGTTTGAAACGTACTAATCATTTTACAATCACCGACAGCGTCTTAAAGTACCACTTAAATCTAAAATTGTCATAGGAATCGAAAATCCGTTAAAAGTTCTGGAACTTTATTTTCGCGTTCTAAAGCCCTGGAAAGTTATGGATTTTATGAAATTTTCTGCGAAAATTTTCTGAAAAATTCAAAAACTCTTTATTCCTGCCAAATTCTAAGTTTTTGCATTTTCCACTGTTTATATTGAAAAGGTTGGAAAATACGACCATCGGAGCTAAATTTAACAATGCCACTTTCTTTCGTAGAAGTACTTACATTTAATCTAATCACTTATCTTTGATTTAAACTGAAATAAGGGTCTATATGTCTTGGTTAAAGGAAGGGTTGTGTATACTGGAGTTGGGATGATATCGGGCTCAACTTTAGAATGACTTAGGAACCGGGCTGACTTTCATGCTCACGTGGCCGAACAGTTCAGAAAATTGAACATATTCATATACGTATATGAACATTTATGTGGAATAAAATATTCGGTTATTTGAGAATTCGTTAAATATTGGTTAAAAAATATTTTATTTTTTTAAGTTGCACAAACTGCAATTGAACGAGTCTCGGAATGGGTTTACTCTTTAACTCAGAATCATAGGGCTCGGACCTTGAAATCTGAGCTCGAACTCACATCCATGTTTAAGTATTTAGTAATTATTTTTTAAATAATTTTTTAACTTAACATTTATTTCAGGGCGAGAAAAGGACGATACAACTTCATCTTAATGCTAAGTTTGAAGGTCAAAGATAAGAGCTCATTAACAGGTCAAAACGAATGTCTCAAGCACAGAATTCACTGCATTGCAAGCAGGTAGTATAAGGAATTTTATTGAAATCTAATAGCCTTTGTAGAGTTAAAAAAATATGTAAAACCACATGAATTTTATAACTCTGAATTAAAACAAAATATTTTTCTTATTTTTTTTAATTAGAAGACTATCATTTTCTCCTTTTAAAGAAAGTGAAATATAATTTATATGTGTATATAATTCACCATCTCATCCCTTGAGTGGGTCGATAAAATGAGGACCAATCATGCTTGGGAACTAACTCTGGGGGGGGGGGTCTTGCGTCAGGTTGACCACCTGACCGAGACATATGCTGTATGGCACCCCAAGCCCACGGTCAAGAAAGCTGAGATGGGCACCACCGGCCTTGGTCAACACCTTCTCTCAGCGGAGGACACCTTCTCTCAGTACCACCTTCTCCGCTGAGAGAAGGTGTTGCCTTGGTCCACGTTCGGACTGTGCGCCATGAGTTTAGTTGAGTTTATATAATTCACAAAACTCAAGGTAAACACTAAGTCAGGAATTAATTTACATAAGCGTATAGGCTTCAATCAATGCGGTAAAGGCGTACACTTCCATTACATGTCACCTTTACCTGTAAACATTTGCCCTTGGGTTGGTAAACTAGTAAATTCCCAGACTAGCATATCTGCGGTTAAACGAAAGTGTTCGCGATCACTGCGTATCCTCCATGCACACGTACAATTGCATTTGGTCGGTGTAAACGGAGAGAAAGGGTGTTTCAAAATCGAACTTGTTCATGGCACGGCCTCGAAACAGAGAAAAAGGAAAGGAAGCAAATTTTGAACCGTCACTGAAAAATAGAAAAAATACCTTGGTTGAACTAAAAAAATATGAAAACACGGCGCATGTCGAAATATTTTAAGAAAAGTGGAAACTCTTTAAATTATGCATCATTTTGGAAGAAAAAATAATTTCTCGAGCAGCAGATTTCGTAGCAGATTTTCAACTCCTGGAAAAGAATAAATAGTGTTCCCCGTAAATGAGGCTCTTTTGGGACTTCAAAATATGTACCGACAGCTGTAAGCATTCACTTGCGATATATTACGCTTTTCCCATACTTAGCGTTATAGCAAAAAAAACACATACTTCTCACTATATAACAGTAATACTATTATTGATTTTTAAAAAATATGAGAACATGTCTTTATAGGAGTCTTAATAATATTGATATTATTTATTGTTAAAAACTAAGAAAACATGTCTGTAGTGTAATGTTTGAAAACGAGCGCTAGATAAAGTGAAAATGTTGTACCCCGTGATTCCCCACCCCTCTACCAATCAGAGGATTGGCTGCAGGGGCGTTGAACCCAAGAGGGTGCTTGGGATCGTCGAGCAGTCAGTAAGAAAGAAACAGAAGGAGAGCGTCTATGCTAGGGATCAGAGGTCTGGCGAGATACATGCAGGCCCGTCTCACCTCTGGTTAGTAATTATTCGGTAATTAGAATAGGTACAGAGAGAACGTCTCTGAGAGTAGTTTCGGGAGGCCTAACAAGATATAGCAGGCTCGTCTCGCCTCCGGTGCATTAATTAGTTCTGTAACTAGATTAGAGTGTAGTAAAGCCGAGGTCTGGTAAGATGTTGTAGGCTTGCCCACCTCGTGCTCACAGTTGTTTGTAATTGTTATATTAATGTTCAACTGTAAATAAATTTATGCTCGTGTCGTTAAGAGAGACTCGTTATTGCACTACCTCATTTGTCCCTATGCTATAGAAAAGAACCTCGGTGAAGTGTGAATACACGACAGTGTCTTTTAAGGGACTGTTATAATTTGCAACAAACTGTCGCCGAGTGGGAAGCAGCATGGGTATTGACATTCTAAGACCGAAAAGTGTAGCATACAGAGGTCGGCAACGCGGTGACCGTGCCCGCAAAACAATTTTAATGTGCCCGCCGTTGAAATATCTAAATTTTGGATGTTTGAATAACAAATGCTAGTAGTTGTAATGAATAATTTTAGTTTAAAAAATTAAAAATCTTAAAAACCGTAAAAATCAAAAACTGAGCAAGGCCGCTCTCTCGACAGCGTCGCTCTCCCCTCGCTGCGAGTCAGCTTATTTTTTCTGCTAGGAAATTGAACTCTCCTTGCACGTCGACATATGCTTATGAATCTTTGTTTTCCAATATGAAATACTTAAAATCACACCGACACTCATTTGGACACATGCCTGAGAACTGGGAATTCAACTTATGTGCCACATTACAAAGAGTTGACCGCAGACTTGTACTGTCAAATATAGCGTTAATTATCAATTTTAAGATTGGTTTGTTTGAATTTATGTATTAAAAATTTATGTCGCATTAATATTTTCTTATTTAAATATTAACCCCTCCCTCCTCCTCTTCAACCACCGTACTCCCGCATTTTTGAAATATGCCTTCCTACCCCTGGTGTATCAGGTAATCTATTTGAATACGACCGCTCACCATCAAAGTGTCAGAGCGGTCGTTCTAAACGCGTCTCCCCGCTTGTTCAACAAATTGCGGAATCATCAGTTCTTAAAATATTTATCCTGTTGTCATATATGCTCCCGGAGCCGTCATACGCTTCCTCAGTCTATTTCTGACTCCGCACTTGAGCCCGTGGAGCAAAATGTTTTATTTTTACATCGGCTGCACATGCATATTGTTGGAAACGATGCGTACTCCAAACCGTGCAGAGGAAGAGCACGCAAACCGGAAGAAACTCGGCGTAGAGAAGCAATTTTAATCCCTCTCCAAAAATCGATGCATTCGTAGCGGGTAAAAAGGGGGGGGGGGGAAGCAGCTGAAGCAAGCGGCCCAAGGAGAGAGCAATCGCCTGATTTCTGGAGGGCCGCGAAAATCGAAGATTCCGTTACTTTCCAATTGGCAGATTGGACCAAGACCATGTCAGGAATTAATGCGAGGGGAGTTTTTAAAAAAAATATTGGAAGAACCGTACTCAGGGTTGGGTACTGAAGAGTGGAGGATGTATTTTCGAAAATCGATGTGTGAAACACTTAAGAGAAGATAGATATGAGGAAAGAATATCAAGAGTTCAACAAAGGGTAATCGATTATTGATTAAATTTCAAAAGCTGATTTTAAGAGACACATACATTAATTACGTGGTACGTGGGATCTCCAAGCCCTTCGAATACGCAGTTTCTGGGGCCAAACAGTTCTAATGCAGAGAAAGGTTACTTTATAAAACACAGAACATCCTCCTTCTAAAACAATTGTCATCGACAATCAAACACCTTTCGTAGCACTGCTGTCCAAAAGGGTATACCAAATGGCTAATTCACCAATGACAATCACGTCTACAAGTGTCATGACAGCTAGACTATTTATTATAAGCAAGGACAGCATAGTGCTTCTCACGACGATACTAAATAGATAGCTTAAGATGGTTTTAAGTTGCATCAGAGGGCTAATACAAGATGGTCTTTTTAATCTTATTAGATGCAGCAATTTTTCATTGTAGCTGTGGGCAGTAAAATCATGAGATGACTCTAAGCGCTAACTTTTGAACGAATTACGATAACGAAATTTGGTAAATATCTTCCCCAGAACGGCAATTGTTTTAACAATTTTAACAGCACAATCATTTTAAATAATAAATAGGTATATGTTTCACCGAAAAAGTAACTAAAAATTACAAAATGTTGTTCACTGAACCTTCGTGAATATATATATATGAATAACTACCTGGAGTGATTTTGGTACTGGCAGTACCTTTTTTAAATTTATTTTGGGTCTGTCTTATAAAGAAATAGAAAAACTGCACTTTATATAGTTTCGGAGCAAAAATATTTCTGTAAAAATTAAATGCTGCTACTGGCATTTAATATGGCATCTTTACATAATTTGCGTTACATTTGAAGGTCTTGCAGCGAAAACAGTAGTATTCTTTGTCTATGTACGGGCACGTATCTACAATTTTATTTTCGTTACGATCAATCTTAAGTACGGAAAAGATGCAACTTAGAAACAAATGAATATAGCGTCTGAACCAGTCGGCTTCTGGCTATCCAATTTCGGCAATGAAGATTCGTTAAGGATCCGGCAACAGATGTCTATAATTTCATCCCTTTTATACACGAGGCAGTTATGGTTTGAAAAGTCGCATTGTAGGAAAGAGCTTCCCAGAGGGGTTACCATGGCAAGTTTTAAGGTAAAAGACAGCAACATCCTCACAACGAGACTACGCTAGCATACTGGTAAATTTAATAAGTTTCTGTTTCTTTCTCGGACGATGCCAAATCCTACTGTTGTGTTTATAATTAATTATTTTTATATAAAAATAAAACTAACACTGATGCAGGAAGCATTCTCAAACCGTTGTGCGATTTGATGGTTAAACTTGGCCACTAATTCGTTTCTCCACCGTTACGGTGCTCTGCCACACGCGAGGAAATTTCACCTACTTACTTGACGTTACCTCTATCACTTTTTCTAACCACTAAGGTGGAAAGGAAATCCCACAGAGTAAAACGAAGTAATTGGTTAAGAGTGCGCGTAAGTGACAACACATCACGGTGAGAGATCTAAAGAGAGAAGAAAGAAATAATACAAAGAGAAAGAAAAAAGCCTAAAGAAACTCGCGTAGCTGCGATAGTGAAAATCCAATTTCAGGAAAGAGCACTCGGGAAACAAAGTCTTCTCCTTTTTCGTAGGCGTCTATATTTTATGAGGACGCTTTGTTGAGCTTCTCGGAAGATGCCGGGCACCAAACCCTTTGTTTTAGCGAGCCAGGAATGGCCAGAAATGTGGTCATAGACGCAAAACGAAAGTCAGCAAAAGCGGTTAACTATGGCTATAAAACGAAGAGTTGCCTCTGGATTTCATTTTTAAATGGTTCCTAGAAGAAGCGTATAAATTTTTGAGGAGATGAGAGAAACAAACAAGCTCTACAAAGCATTCGGAAGGTTTTAATTCTGTTTTTTTCTCTAAGTATCGGAAAACACATCTAATTAAAAAAACTTAATAAAATAAAGTACATCTTAAATTTTAAACAGCTGTAGTTAAAACATTTATATAAGTCTTTTGCGGAGTTAAGTTTAGAGCTTTTTCAGTTACTTCCCAAGTTGTTTTAAAAGTACAACACTCTTCGTATTTTTACATTAGCTTTTTCGCTTTAAAGTAGAAAGAAATCTTTAACTATTTTCATTAGATATTTCTAGGTAAACACGTCTATTTTTGTCATTAACATTCGGTCTTTTCCTATCTCTTATTTTGTACACATGGGGAAGTTTTGATGATCCATCCATTTGCCCTTTATGTTCTTCAAACCAATAAGAACATGGCAAAGTAAGCCATGTTAACTTATTCTAAAATTAAGAATAATTTGGATATCCGTTGTGGAAAAGTTTCACCCGAAAATGAAAACTGAGTAGCTGTTTAGAAAATTCAGACTGTAAATGCCATTAAAAAGAAATTCATTTTCTTTTCTTTTTTCAATTCCTACTATTAGTTCACACTCTCCCTATATATATCTTGTTCAAATTTTCAATCGTTAATAAAATACTTTTTATTCATCCAATCAAGTTCAAATACATTTTTTTAAACTTGTAGTGGATGACACTTGGTGTTAATACAGTTTTTTCAAATATTAATTCATTAATTAAATTAAATTAATCGATTTTAGTTTTAGACCTAGAGCGTCTCTTGCTCTTAAATAGTAATTTCCCTTTCTTTATTCTGTAAACGGTAGCACTGCGGTAGCGCGGGCTTCTCCCGTCCTGTAGGTTGCGGGATCGAATCCCCAACCTGAAAAACTTTTTCTCTCTCTTTCCCCCCTCCTAATCTCGCACAGTAGGCAAGGTTCTGGCAGGCAATCCTTTTTTTCAATTCCTACTATTAGTTCACACTCAAATTTTTCTTTGTTGACCTAAGTAGGAATTGACTTTAAAAAATTTTGTTTTTATATTACTTGTTTATAGTTATGTCCATAATACTTAGAAGAAAGAGAAACGAGTCTGCATACCATATTTTGCCTCGAGTTCTAAGTTTTTTCTCTTTTTTTTCCTATGCGACAGTTTTTTTTTTGTTACTAAGTTTAACGAAGCCCCATAAGTTCGAAACAAATAAAGAAAATTCCTGCTAACGAAAAAAAAAAAATAAATGCATAGTAGTAAAAAGGAGGTCACGCGACATCTTGAGCTGTAGATAAATATCCCGGAAATGAAAATAAAGAGAAAAAATAAATCGAAAAACGTTGGCAGAAGATTTAAAGCGAAGGAATGAAAAATTCTTTCTAATCTCATATTTCTCTGGTTCCGTACGCTTTATGATGTTTTCCTAGTACTTCTCCGATTTCTGTTGCTTTGGTTTAGATACCCCGTCTCTCTCGCTGCAGATAGGGCTCCGAGGCGAACGTATAGGGAGGGGAGTCGAATAAATTGAATTAAGATGGGAAAAACCAGTACTTGACCTAGGGAGTAGTGTTTACTTAGGCTGTAAAAAGATTTACGTAAGTTTGAACTTGCTTTACTTCATGTATCCCCGCTTTCTTTTTGCTTGTTTGGTTACTAGATGAGATAGGAACAACTTGTCGAGATACGAAACTTTTCTGGCGTTTAGTAAAATACAAAGTTTTTTGATATCCAAAATCTCCTCCGTTTCGTCACTTCAAGCGAGATAGACTCATGATCGAGTGGTTGATTTTCGATGTATAATTTTAAACATATATAAATGCAATTCATATTTCTATATACAAATAATATATAGTCGAACCCCGTTAGAGCGAACCCGGTATATAACGAACGAAAATTTTGGTTCCGTCGTTTTCGTAGTATTGTGTCAGTTTAACGTAATCGATTTTAGTCGATTTAATTCATTAATTATCATTTTTAATAGATTTTATTTTTTAATACATTATTATTGAATACACATTGCAACTAATGAGTTATACATTCTGTGAACTCTAGCATTTTTCTTAACGGTTCGGATATAGCGAACCACCGGATAAAGCGAACAAAACCTTTGGTCTCTTGAAGTTCATTATAACGGGGTTCGACTGTACATTCAAATAAAATCTGATGTGTAATCTTCTTTTTAATACAAGCTACGCAATTATCGTATGTGTAATAGAAATAAATTCAGCTTTTTCTGCACTGAACGCGTTCACAGAAGAATAATTAAAAGGGAACAAAGTACATTTTTTAACTTGAAAAATTAGTGCAATTTTAATCCTTAATTAAAACTTTTTTCAACAGCTTTTTTGTTCATTTCAGGAGGGATCCATTTTTTTTTGGCTCTCGGAAGAGGTGGAATGCGCTATGTTTTATGCAACATGGAGTAGGAGGACTGCCTTGAAGGTAAGAGCGTCCATCATATTTTCCCTACATACCAGGAAAAACTAGCATCTGTATCAAGTAACAATCATAACTTCAAAGTTGGAAATCATGACCTGATTAATGACACACCAACGTATAAGAGGTGAAGTTTTGACCCTTGATCCAAACAAGTCTTTCATGGGACAAGAAACACCTAGCCTAACAATAACGCTACTAGACGCTTGTTTGTGACTCATTCTATAGAATAAAACCCCAGCTCGTATCGAAAACGGGAGATTAAAATTTGCACAGGTATTATGCATTGTATGCTAAATACACTTGAAGCACGTTTAGTTTCTGCAGTTAATACCTAAACGGGTTAGGTTCCAAAAGTCTTTATCATACCAGAAATTATTTGACGTAGTTCCCAAAATAGAGCGTATCGCTCATTCATCAAAAGGTCCCATTAAATCGTCGTTTGAAAAGCTCATTTATGGAAACGGTAGAAAATACATGGGATATATCTATATACTGGGTTGCATGTAGTCGCACCAAAGAAAAATTTCGTATATTCTGCAATACTTTTAGAATCTGCATTTCTCTCTCGTGAATAAATGATACACGTAAAATGGAATGAGTACTTGTTGAAAAACACATTCTAACTACCACTGACTTGACAGTTCGCTATCCAAATGTCTCTGGATAGGTAAGGGGTGGAAATGTGAAGACAGTTGAACAACGCTATGAATGCCTTTAAAATATCACTCAGAAGCATAAAAATTGTGGATTGTTTTATTGGCGGTAAATCTGGATGAGGGTGGAAAACAGGATACCCAGTTTCAGCGGCCTCGTGAAAAATTATTCGGGATGTAATAAGGAAATACACAATCATTACGGTGCGTGCAGTCGTTTTTGAGGCAGACAAAAAAAAATCAGCAAACACTTCTTAAAAAAGGAAGTCTTGTGCATAAACTATTAGAGGTGTTTTCTCAGAAAAAATTGTTCATATGGTCGCATAGCTAAAACAGAAATTTTTACAAAATAAATTGAGATAAAATAATTTAATATGTATAAAATATTTATAAAATTCGCCGATGAACCCATGAAATTAAGTAACTTCTAGCAACAAGAGCAAGGTCTGTTATTCAAATCGATGGTGGATGTTATATTTTGGCGCTCGTCTACCAGAATGAGCTGCTACCTCAAAACATGATTCACTCTGTTAACATATGCAGTTTCTTCATACAAGTTCTGAAAGTAAATATCCATGTTTCCAAATCAGGGGCGTAACTACAGCTTATTTCTGGAGGATAGATCAGTGTGTGAGTTGGGGGAGGGTGAAACATATAGTATTTTTTTTATGTTCCAACTCTGATCAGCTTTTCCCAAGGGATTTCTTTTTTCTGACATCCCAGGAAGGAGGTTCACCGCTCTAACTACCCCACTCAGCCACAGTATTCTGCCAAACTCATGAGTACTTTATCCCACTTCCAGATCTCGTGCGCCATCTTCAGATTAGGTAAATACAATATTTCTAATATAAATAATAGTTAATCTGAATTGAAATATGACACGATTATAGAAGTTGCAACCTCCATTACTTTTCACAATTCTGCAGTAACTTGAACAGTGTGCTCAAAAGTTGGGAGGTTTGGGGTCAAACTTTCTTTTATAGTAAGGTCGGCAATGGATACTGCAGAAAAGCTAAGCCTTGGTGCTGTACTATTTTAAACAACAACACACAGCACCGCAACGTCTCGATCATAAAATAATTGAAATGGGGGTTTAAAACGTGATATTATGGAAAAATAACCGAAAACAATTTTGCGGAAGGAGTCGTGAAAAATAGTCAGAAAACCACGCGAAATTTTGCTAACTCAATGCCTTGTTTAGAAATCTGTCCTATTAGGCTCAAGGATATACAGCGAAATATAACTTTCTTTTTATTTTGTTTCATAACGAAATATACAGGATGTATACTCAATTTCATGGCTTAAAATTTTGTAAATTCGACATTAAAATATGCAAATTCAATATATTGTAACGAATATGGAATTTTTTAGCCTAATAAACCTCTGAAAGTGTAACTTATAATGTCCTGTACAATTCAAATTTTAATTTTTATTTATTATAAATTTTCCAGCCTTAAAAATATTTTTCCTTAGTTTATACTCAATTTCTGGTGCCTCGATACATCTCTAGTAGTCGTTATACTTACAGCACAGTTTTATCAACGCTGTATTCCATCCCATAATTATCTCACTTCTCATACAATTTATGTTGCATAATGTGATTGTAATAAGGTAGTGAAATTCCAGCCTACTTTTTAGCAACTGTGAAGCCGTTTTTTTGCGCTTGAACGTTTCGTTTCTTTTTATGAATGAAATGCTTCAGGAAATTAAGTTTAAGTTCAGCTTCATACAATGAATAAGAAGTACGTTATGAATCGAAATCTTTGTATTATACGAGACGCCCGATTCAAAATAAATAAATAACGTTTCTAACCTTAATTACGTCTCGCCAAATTTAAGTCTTACTTTTTGAGTTTTTACCGAGAAGAAAAAAAAATTCAAATTCCGCCTGATACTGGCTTTCTAGAAAAGAATCTTATTTACCGTACTCCAAATATTCACTTAGTGGATCTTGCAGAAGTAAAAGTGTGTTTGGTCTGGCGAAAAGAAAAGCAGAAATACTGAGAACTCAAATAAAATGCCCAGCAGTTCAAAGTTTATTGAGTCTTATTTTGAAAAGGAGAAGAGAGTCTGCATTAGAGAACATCTTACAACTGAAATCCTGTCTAGGACTTTTCATTTCTGATAAATTATACTTTTAAAGCTCTGTAATGTTAATGTCAAAGGTTTCTATATGTTTGATATATTTGATGCGATTGCGTTTCTCGAAGCGAAATTTTATACTGCTTGAATTTTTTTGCGGTGCAGTTTTGATGCATCTGCCCGGTTTTCTTCCTTTAGGTGGAAAGATCAAAGCGAAAAACGATTAAAAGATTAAGATTCTGGTTTCATAAGATCATTTTACGAAGAGCATGCAAAACACTGAAAGTAAGTATTTTTTTTTAATCTATTTCAACTTTAAACGTCTAAGAATTATATTATTTTTAAAAATTCAGAGATTAAGGTTTTCCAACTCCTTGTTTTGGAAAATGAATTGGCTAGTTTGAAGATTAAGCTTTGAAGTAAATCTATATATATAAAACGCGTAGGTATGCGGCACAAAAATCGACGATATTTCTACACTCCGAATGACAACAGCTGCAACTAATAGATGTAAACATTAGTGGCCGTCCGCAATTTGCAACCACGTGTCAACAGGGATTTACGCACTGAAATCAGGAATGCTCGAAAACGAGCAGCACGATCAAGTGAAAAATGGGAAAAGTCTCAAGAAAGAAAGCTAAGAAATAATTAGAGAGGGGCGTGAAAGAGAGAGTATAAATGATCGCGAGGTTAGGCTATACCGTCGCCGGTATAGCAACCGACGATAGCCAGTAATAGTTAATTTTCTACACTTTTTTTAGTACTTGCTGAATTTTTACTCCATTTTATAAGTGAAGAAAATTTCCCGACAATTTATTATTTGATATGATTAAGTGGAGATATCTGAATTATGAACAATAGTACATACAGAGAGTGATGTAATCCACACTATATTTCAGTACTTGCTGGATTTTTACTCCATTTTTTAAGTGAAAAAAATTTTCCCCAACAATTTCTTATTTGATGTAATGATAAAGTGTAGATATCTTAATTTTGAAAAATAATACATACAGAGAGGAATGTAATTTTAAAATCATTGGTGTTGGGTTTCTCAGTCTTATCTTTGACTCTGTTATGAAGCGAGGGAAATTCTCATTTTTTAATCACGATGTTTTAGAATCATCCTTATAGAGAATTTAGCAATGATTATAAAATTTTGTCTGAGCTCCCACTATCTCTTAACAACGTATATTTATGATGACAGGTAATGGTAATATTCCTTACATATGTTACTTTCAGTTGAGTTGTTTTACAAAAGAAAATATAAAACTAAAAGCGACCATGGTAGTCGCGTAGCGGCTAGTTTTTGAAATGAATATCGCTTACACCATTATCTCCCCGATTAAAAAGTAAAAACTGTCAGATATTTACACTTGTCGAGAGAAATTACCAATTATATAAACATAATAACTGCCCTTTATGACTCATAGAGCATAAATTTAGTAGCATGCGTTTATGACTTGTCTAATATTTTTAAATCGGACTTGAATAAAATAGATCGCTCTCCACGTCGAGATTAATACATATTTGAATTTCTACTTAAATTTTATCGAGTAACGAAGTAAAATTCACAGTGCAAGTCTGAACGTATCTTATCTCTAAGGCAATTTTTAAATATTTTAAATGCAAAAGTAATCCTTTTTTATGATCGCCTAGCATAGGTTAGAAAAGTGCCACGTTATTAAAATAAACGATAAATGTAACTTGAAAAAAAATAATACATGTATATCCCATTGACTGATGCTAAAAGATTCCAATATACTCCTGGGTTGCCAGGGGCACAGGAAAAAAGTCACTCCCCCCCCCCCCTTTAGATGGGGAGGGGGGTATAAAACTGCCCGAATAAGCAGAAACAGAAGTAGAAGAATAATTATGAGCGAATGCTCACGAAAGTTGATTTGAGTTTCTGTATGCTTGTATCAGAGAAAATTTTAGATTAATTACAAAACGGATTTCTATGGTCTCGCTCTTTTAATTTGGAACTTAAATACGACAAACATTGGTTCCTGAATCAAATACACTCATGTCCATAAATTAAGGATAATGCCAGCTCCGGCAAATAAAGGTTCAGAAACAAAACAAACGTGACTTATTCATAAAGCCCATTTATTAAACAAAAGATAAAGAACAAAAAAGATGGTGTATGTATGATAGCATTCATAAAAACTACGATATTTGCTCCCTGGAGCAATTGTAAAAAATATCTCCTTTACAAAAACTTTATATTCCATGGTTGGTATGATGGTTAATACATTGTATGTCTCCTATGCGATGAAATACAGTCCGTAGAACGCCCAGGCATGCTGAGTATCAAATTATCGAGCTGATCTTGGGGATGATTACTCCATTCAGCAAGCAATGCTCTCCCAATTTCCGGTAAACATGTAGGAGGTGGTTGACGGGTTGCAACTCATCGGCCAAGCATGTCCCACACATGCTCTATCGGATTCAAGTCAAGTGAGAATGTTGGCCATTCCATACGGGTGATATCCTCAGATTGAAGGCATTCGTTTACGATGTTTGCTCGGAGAGGACGGGATCCATGAACACAAATTTTGCGCCCATGGCACCCCTAAACAAACGCACATGTTGTTCCAGAATGTATATGTCCCAATAAATGTGGCCGTTCATGGTTCCGATTTGAACATGCAGATCTGTTCTGGAGCCCAGTATAATTCCACCCCAAATGAGCAATCATGCACCGCCGTAACGGTGTCGTTCAATGAAGTTGTCTTGTGGTAACGGGTACCTGTCGTTCTCCATATGAAAGTCCGACGTGAATCAAACTGCAAGCTAAACCTGGACTCGTCGGAAAACATCACACAAGCCCACTGTGACAATGTCCACATTGCATGTTCTTCACTCCAGGCTAATCACTGCCGACAGTGAGTAGCCGTGAGCGTAACACATCTGACAGGCCTGCGAGCATATACACCAATTTTTCCCAAACGTCTGTACACGGTTTGCCTTGAAACTGTGGTACCCGTGGCTGCAGATAGCTGACGAGACAGGTCGGATGCTGTGCTCCGTCTGCTTCTTTTGGCAGTTACTGCCAAATACCGTTCTTCATTCGGCGTTGTAACTCGAGGGCGACCTGTACTGTAACGTCTACTCACATTTCCATCATCTTGGAATCGTTGCCAAAGCCTAGAGATGACACTTTGGGCAATTCCAAGTTCCTCGGATACTTCCATCTGAGGACGCCCACATTCCAGGCGGCCGATAATTCTACCACGTAAAAAATCATCCACGTGCGTCCTCTGTGTCATAACTATTCGGTTATGGCACTGAGCGGCTTACAGAACGCTCGTGAACAATTTTACTTCTTTGCCACCATTCCTTAAATACCCCTCTCTTACACTCTCGTCACTGTGTTTTACCATCGGCGTCATCTGGTGTCTTCCTGTAATTTGCATATTATTCTTGAAGATGTGTGTGATAATTCTACAGGTGAAATTTTTACTTTAGAGTTCGATTTTCATGTGATTTTGAATTATCCTTCATTTATGGACATGAGTGTATTTCAGGGCGTTACACTTGTTTATTTAACGAATATCGGTGTTTTATCAATAGGCGAATGTTTAGCTCAAAAAATCAACAAAGATCTGACGAACGTGCTCACAATGACACCGCTCAGAAAATATCATACATCTGACCTATTTTGTCCGATAGTTAGTTTAGAGACAGGTGCATGGTGAAAAGGGTCAAAATTAGTTTACTCAGGTTTCTATGGTCTTTTACGAACGCCGCATTTCGCAAGGAAACTCCATTTTAAATTTTTCAAAATTGTGAAACTCTCCCAAGGCAGAAAATAAAATCAATACGTAACATAATATTCTTCTTAAAGAGAATGTCTCTTGTCCAACTTATGCCGTATTATGCTTCACCGAAGATAAAACGTCATTTCTTCTTGTTACACGTGAAAAAATGTTATTGCATGAACCTGCACATACATCTTTTAGAATAAACTGAAGTCTAGTCGTTGATATTTCATCTAGAAAATAAGTAATTTTAATAGAAGTATTTGGACTTATCAGCTCATATGGCGACCCTTATGTACAGAGCACGCAGTTATTTTAAATTTTTAGTAATTAATTTTTAATACGACTTTAAACTAAAGTCTATTCTGAGTGTTGGATTAAGTTTGCTAATTCAGTCACTCTCTACTAATGAAACCGACACATCTGAAAGGCTCATTTTTTTTCTAAGGAATGTTTAACGGCAGAGCTGAGCTT
Source organism: Dolomedes plantarius (assembly GCA_907164885.2). NCBI lineage: Eukaryota > Metazoa > Arthropoda > Arachnida > Araneae > Dolomedidae > Dolomedes > Dolomedes plantarius. The sequence goes on along the minus strand of OU015497.1, from coordinate 98,577,567 downwards.
AGCGGAGCTCATCTGATCGAAGCATAAGTCTAGGTCTCTCTGAATTCAAGATGTGAATTTTGAAATGCGCCATTTAAATTTTATACAAGAAGTCATTTTAGAACTCTTCAATAAACTTAATATCACTCAATTTTAATGAAATGTGGTTATTGAATACCGATTAGTAACCACCACTGAACTGTAAAGGTCGTTAAAAGAATAGACTTAAAAAACGCTAGCATCGTATTTTAAGTTCCACTTTCGTATTCCAAAAACAGAATTAAAAACTGCATTTGGTAATTAGTAGTTAGAAAAAGACGGGAGGAAAATTCCCCCCAGCTTAATGTCAAGCTTGAAAATCTGTGAGGTCAACTAATACGCCGTCTTAAGCTCTCTTTTAATAAGCTTACTCTTTGAGAATCTTTATAATATAATTTTCAGACACAGTATATATTAGGAAAAAAGTTACAGTAATCAATAGGTAATTTAGAGTTACAAAAAATCATTTGATAAAGAAAAAAAGGAAATTCTATTGTAATGGAAATCGATGGCAAGCAAAAATCGAACGTTTGGGAACAGCAATTACCCTATTTTGCTAAATAAGTGTATTCATTCATTTTAATCTTTATTACTGAATCACCGAGTTTCATCTGTATGCAAATGGTAAGAATATAGTTCGAGTTCTTGAAACATATCGATATTAGAATTGAGATTTGTCCGCAAAAGAATATTTGTGTTTCGCCATGCGATTGATTTCTATTCGCTTCCCATCAGTGTAGAGCAGCCATACTCAACCCTTTTCTTCTCTCGGGCCGCATACATGTGACTGCTACGTTAGGGCCCCGTTCACACAGGAGTCCGGTAGCGGAAGCGTAAAAGGAAAGATGGCGCTGAGACGGAAATAAACCAATCACAAGCGTTAAAAATTTCGTTGCTAATCGTTTGGAGGTTTGTCATTGGTTAAATAAATTTCAATACTTTAACTCGTCCGCTATCGGACTCCTATGTGAACAGGCCCTTACGCGGGCCGCAACATAGTGTGCTCTGTCTCATAATGTAATAATGCAAAAAATAAAACTCAAAACCTTAATGTATTCAAACGTTTATTTTAAAATTGAGTGTGATTTTTTTTTTTATGTTGAGACAAATTTTTTGACTATTTTAGACAAATCAGGTTGATACTTGCTACATGATACTCTCAATACGTCATCAAAGCAAGAATCAGTAAGCCAATTTCTATATACGTTCTTCGCATAATTCAATTTGGAATTTTATGATTCACAAAGATGCATTGCAGCGAACAAAGTGAACAGCCGGTGGTACATTTTTGTATTTTTCAGGCACTCATTTCCGAAGTCATATTTACAAAAGCACCTGCTTGATAATGAGTGCGAGTGCTTCGGGCCGCAGATAAAAGCTTGGTGGGCCGCAGTTTGAGTACCCCTGGTGTAGAGTAATATCAAATAATACGCGGCCATCGCACTGTAAGGCATTTTGTTTTACAATTATAATGTGCAGTGCTACTATTGTTGAGTACAATAAGCACTATTACCACAGATTTTTCGCTGCTAATGAAGCCCGATAAAACATAAGTGTTTCTCGGAAATGTGCAGTAGACTTAATGGCGCGGTTGAAATTTAAAAGAGGGCATGACAGCGATAACAGAATTCGAGTAACACTTAAAACGAAGACCGATTCATTTGCGCTTTTATCAGCCTTTTAGAAACAGAATGGTGTTCAAATTAGGGCTGCTCTAATTAGATTTCTTCGTGCCATTAGAATGCGCATCGGCGCTTAACAGCCCATAGCGTATCTCGATTACATGTTTAATGGAGAATGGTGTAATTAAGTCTTTGTTAGGTTCGTGTTACGAGCAAGAACTGTTCCTTATGCATTTCCCAAATCGAGCTTCTCGCGGCGGAATCTACTGTTAAAGCGTTTTAAATTGGTAAAGTAACAGTTGCTCCACATTGCTCGTTGTGTGGTGTATTTACACTTTCTAAATGAGCAGCTACTTTATATATATATGTATATATATATATATCCCCATTACACGACGTCCTTAAATTATAACCTGAAAGGGAAAACTAGCTCATTTACATGGCTGGAGCTAGCCTGAAAGGAATAAAAATGAGATTTAAATGCAGTCGGCCAAACTTCTTAGTACATCGTTTATTAGCGCGAAAATACATCCGTTCATTCCAGAAGAACGGCTCGGAATAATATCACCTTTCAACATCTTACGCGAGAGGTGGCTATTACTTGTAGGGTCAGCAGATTTAGGAGGCTCGCGAAGCTAATAAGCACTCCTGAATTCGGACATATGCACGTGTAGAAATGTAAAGGCATGCGATTCACGAGAAGTTCTGTAACTAAGGGTTTTAAAGCGATAAATTAATATTACTGGCGATTGGATTTAGGAAAGGGAGTTTAAATGCTAAAGTGGATAGCATAATATTTAAGATATTTTATGTATATATATATATATATATATATATATATATATATATATATATATATGAGTTACTGAATATATTACATTGTTTACTGCATTTAGATACTTGCAAACCTTTGAACCTTCATATATAGCTTTTTTTATAGTGTAAGGTCATTAGAAACCGCACTGATTCATATTGAATGCACATAAAAAAACGCGCGAATATATATATGAAGAATGAGATTTGATCTCAATATGAACGCCGCAACTCGAACTTAAAGAGCGACCAGATTCTTGACGGGGTTCCAAGGCGTCCTGGAACCTTATTTCCTATTTCCGCGGTCCCTGTACGTTCAAGAAATCAACCAGGGGATTTCCACTGATTCCAGAACTTTTTCTGTCAGATCTGGAGTTATGTGTTCGCAAATGTATATGGGTGGGATAAAAAAAGATACTAGGCTAATTTTTACTGGGATTATTTTGCCCATACCCTGATTGAATGTCTTTAAAATCCAAAACCTGTATAGAGGCCGGGCCCTCCTTCAGCTCATATTTATTATATGACTGTTTTGGGATACCTGGCTGTTCGAGAAGGGAGGAGAATTCCTGGGTTTGGAGGTCAGAAGGGTCATTCCCTGATTTACAATTCTCCGTCTAGAATTTCTAACATCGTGCGTCTAATAGCACATGTTCACCTGCATAACTGATTTGAAATCTCAATGCAGCGTTGAATCATTAAGTCTGAGCCGGTGACAGAATATCTCGTAGCATGCTTAATCAAACGAGGAGCGTTCTGTCAAGCTCGGAAGCTCAAATTAAATTGACAGATCTCTTAGAAAATGAGAGGTTTTAATATCGGGATATAACCGTTTCATAAATTTACGATTTTTGAAAACAGTATGTGTGTGTGTGTGTGTGTGTGTTTGTTTTTCATATTATTGATTTAAAAATTTAGAACTCTGAACTAAAAATAAGACTCTCCTTTCAATAAAAATTTCTGTGAAATCATTTCAGAGTGAAATATTTTTGTTAATGCATGCATATAATCTGCTCTTAAAATCTTTAAAACGATGACGAATTATAAACAGTTTATTTTATTTAATTTTAATGATCTAGCGAATTTCTTTTAGTGTAGTTTTAGTTGAATATGTAGTGAAATATGTAAGGATTCTGGGAAATGAGTGGAAATCTTTGTTGACCATCTTAGAGGTGGCGAAGGCTAGATTCCTTTATCTTGAAGCTCACCATAAATTCTGCCGACGATTTCGCAACATCAAATAACCGATGTAACAGTAGACGTAAAATTAATAGCGTTCATTAACAATTTTGAAACGCCAGTTTATCCGACATTTCATGGGTATTTTAAATAAGTTAAAAAACGCAGTCTGTCATCGAAAATGCCTCCGTTTACCTTCATTTAATCTAACAGCACTTTATCTAGCCGTCATAAGCCCGAAAAGGCTACAGAGATTCCTCGCCGCTTATCACACATTTTGATAACAGCGATTTACTCTGGAACCTAAAATCCGCCTGACTTAATCCCAAAATTCTATCGACTTACGTGTCCGGGTAGTTTAATACCCAATTGAACCTCATTTTCCGAGCGCAAGGTCAGTCGGGGGGACGTGCGAAAGCGTAAAATATTTTTCACAGGTCTGCGAAAAGTTGTTCGCCAGTGGTTGATTTTCAGTTTTTTTTCCCTTTTGGGGTGCAGCTCGCGGTTAGGTCAACACTGAAAACCATAGCGAAGGTTTGGTTTGGAGCGCTACGGTCAATTTTTCGCGACACGAGGGCTAATTAGACCGGGACCTACAGTTTAAAGCCGATTCCGAACGGCTACAAACGTCCGTGCCAACAGTGGGACTCGACCCCACAAGATCTGAACCGAATTGCTAGCGCCCGAGCCATTCGGCCATCTCCTGGCTCCCTAACGATGGAGAAGAAAAAAATGACAGCAATAAAAACGCGTTCGGACCTTTTATCGGAACCCCCAACTGGGCTTTTCATCCGATTACAAGTCAGTCACGCATAGGCATGATAATGCAACATAGAACCTGGCAGAAGCTCTACACTGCAACTTCTTTCCAGCGCTGGTAATTATCTATCCTATCGATTGGTTCCTCGTGTGGGGGAGGGTTATCTGCGGCGAATGCATCGGAAGCCGATCCTACTAATTGCACTTATTGATTCGCCATCGCAGATGGGAGAGAAGTGGCCACAGAATACGAGGGAAATGTATGTACATCGGAAATATCGGGCCGGAATTCGAAAGGGGGGGGGGGGGGTTGAGTAGGCCACATTAGAGCAACGGTTCGAACTCCTACTGAGCTCTGAAGCAGGAAGTTGTAAATCAAGCACAAAAGGAGTTCGCTCGAGTTTGGGTTCGGGCACGAAGTTCAATTCAAATCCATTTTTGTATTGAAAAGTAAAGCTGGTGTTTTTAGGTACTTAAGGAACATTCCCTTGACATGGTTGCCGATAAACGGATCAAAAGGGAACATTGCTTAGGACTTAAAGCTGAGATAGGAAAAAATACGATCAAAATTCTTTACTTAAATTTCGTGCTTTATTGAGTATGAGATACTATTCTCGTCCATTGATTCTTTACTCATTTAACTGCTATTACTAGATTTCCTTTGTCCCGTGGAGAGCTTTTATGGACAACCACTTTTAAAATTACAGTTCTTAATTCTCGAGTAGAGAGGTCTGGCAGATATTAAGCGTAACCAAAAAGCTAGACTGGACCGGGAAACCATAGGCTTCTTTGGTGGTTCTGGAGGCAAGAAGAAGGCTCTGTGGCTCCGAATAATTTAGCAATGCATAATCTATATTAATAAAAGGAAGTGTTTGTGTGTGTGTGTGTGTGTGTGTGTGGTCTCCAGACGATTCTATGGCACTTAGTCATGAACTTCGGCACACAGGTAGTGCAGACGATGAGTACGTGCACCTCGAAGCCCGAATTTTAAATTTTATTACCGTTAATTTTTAATTAATAAAACACCAACAATTTTTGAAGGGTGAAACCAGAAATGGAAGAGCCTCCTAGTCGTCTACCAAGGGTGAATCCAGAGATGTAAGAGCCTCACAACTCTCAAGCCAGCCATGTTGGGCTTACTGAACAGAGAGAAGCAAAAAAGATAGAAAAATAAATACAATCAAAAAGTTTCAAGTCATATATTAAACCCGAATAATAAATGAAAATAATAATCTTTCAAGTGAGATTTTATACTAAAAAATTTATATTTTAAGACATTTCGAAGAATTACCGGTCTCAGATTGTAAACAAACGTTCTTTGTTGCCATTTTCATTTTAGAAGTTCATTCCAAAACACAATTTGACATTTTTCGTTTCCAGCTTTTAGTGGTTTATTATAAATGTATATATATATTTCATTTATACTGTTATTTATTCTAGGTTATTTAAGCGGTGTTTAGTTTTTATTTATACTGTGATTCATTTTCTTTAATTTAGCCCTTTTGATTTTAATCTCAGTTTTAAGGCAAACTTTTTCAGTAATTTATTTTGTTTTTGTATTTCTATAATTTTAAAAAACATACTTTTCATTTCATTTTCTGTAATTTTGCTCTCTTGATTTTAATCTCAGTTTTATTTCAGGGTCTTTCATTTATAGTTTCTGATATAAGTTGTGTTTAGTTTTTATTTATACTGTGTTTCCTTTTCTGTAATTTTGCAATTTTGATTTTAATCTCAGTTTTAAGGTAAACTTTTTCAGTAATTCATTTTGTTTTGTATTTCTATAATTTTAAAACATACTTTTCATTTTCTGTAATTTTGCATTTTTGATTTTAATCTCAGTTTTATTTTAGGGTCTTTCTTTCACATTTTTTTTATTATGTAATTTATACTGTGTTTAGTTTTTAAATTGATTTTGGTTAACAAACATTCTTAAAATCCCGGGCAACGCCGGCTCGCCGGGGGGGGGGGGGGGGGGGGGGGAGAATTTTTCTTCTGCTTGTGACTGTTTGCAGGACATGGGATGCGTAACCACAAAATTTAAATACCTTTATTCGTTGTTTTTTAGTGTTTCCATTCTCTGACAATGATTGCTGAAGGGAGCGGGTCCCTAAACCGACCGGCTAGACGAGCGAAGCCCGGCTAGTCATAGATATACAAATAAGTTAATGTGACTCGTGGTTATATAACTCTATGTTTGTTTTTCTTTTGTTTACCTCTATTAACTTGCATACTAAACTCCTCATTTTATTACGCGGCGGTAAAACGGTTGCTCGATTCAACCTTTCCCGATCGATGAGTTTAAGCGGTAACCTATGGTGAAATACAGAGAAGCTATTTACATATTTACAAGCACAGAGACTAGATAATAGCGTCCGCACAATCCCTGATTTAGTTTTTGAAGTACATAATACCGACGCTCTCACCAGTATATATGAAATTAAGTTTCTGTTTACCACGTGACCTTCTGTGGTGCCATATGCCCAGGCGACATCTATGCGCATATAGATAGAACGAAGTTATATAACGTGAAAGATAAGATTGGAATATAATTAAACTGGTGTGGTGTTATATACACTATATATAGTGTGAGTGTAAATCAGTTTTCTTAAAACATCTCTAATTTTAGTTTACTGTTTAAAGTCTCCAGATTACTTTCGAACTTTGACATCATTTGGACGAATGTTTAATTATTTTTAAAAATAACTTACGCTAGAGGAAAATTCCAATAGAAACTTTCAAGTACTCACATTTTAAAACCGAAAGAAAAATTTCAAAAAAGCGTGGAATCTGTTTTCTAAACCAGTTTTTAAATCACACCTTGATTTTGGTATCTTAGTTCCCCGTTACTGAGAGGTGACCGATAATGTATTCTAAATATTTGTCATTCTCTGTCAGAGACTTTATCAGCGTTTAATTTTTCCTAACCTGGCGGGTATTTTTTTTATTTTTTTCCAGCAAGCTTGCAGTTCTGTATAGATTAGTGGCGTCTTTTAAATGAAGCAGGATAAACAAGGTGAATAACGCAAGGTTAACTTCCGTATTGAAATATATTTATGACTTACAAAAATATACCGTATTTACGCGTGTATAGGCCGCACTTTTATTCCATAAAATAGATCGGTAAAAATGGGGTGCGGCTTATACACGGAATTTTAAAATTAGATACAGTAAACACCCTTTAGTCAAAAACATTTTACTACCATAAAACCAGTGGCGTACGCATGGGGGGGGGGGGTTGAACCCTCCATTGGTTCTGATTACATATATTATTTAATTAGGTTTAAGTTTTGCACTGATTGCTCAAACCTACTTTTTCATAGTAACCCCCCCCCCCTTTTGAAATTTCTGCGTACGCTGCTGCATAAAACATTAGTATCTATATAGCTTACAACCTATTGCATTCAGACCCGATTAAAATAGTTTTATGTACCTATTCATCATCATGACACTTTATCACCGTCACTGCCGTTGTCAGATGAAGTCTTCGTGCGAAATAATTCCGAAGTGTACTAGTATATATATAATCATCATTTTTACACTGTAGTTTCACCACTATCAGCTAAGGCTGTATCTGATGTTGTTAGGCGAGCATTGAACTCTAAGGAATGTACGACATTGCTACATTTCGCAGAACGATGCTATTTTGAGTCTACAACGGAATACAGAAAGTTTCCCCCCTCCCCAAATGTTGTCTCAAAATTCTGGTGCGACCTATACACGAGTAAATACGGTAATCGCGTTCCTTTAAAAAAGAAGTATTCCATTCTCACCAAGTCTATCACTGTGGTGACTGAAATTTTTCTGTTATATTTTAAGATCTTATGATATTCTTCGCGATATTGCTTTGGATACCACGTGTCTGATCTAAACGATCGCAAAGTTGTGGGTAGAATTTATTAAAAACAAACAATTAATTTGAGTTTTACATGAAAATAAACTTTTAATGCACAAAGCCATGAAATGAAGTTGCATCATCCCTTAGAGACTGTTCTAGATGGTTTGCCATACATCCGAAATTGAGAAATAAACAGTGACTTATACAGAAATTTCATCCACTCATACATCTTTACTAATATAGGTCACTGAAATGGAACCTAATATAGGTCACTGAAATGGAACATGATAGCGGTTCTCCGACATTTTAATGAACATAATACTGCGTCCAAACACCGCAACAATAATAATTACAAGATTAAAAAGAACTCTTTATATACTACGTTTTTAAATTTTCTGTTGAATCATATAAACTTGACAATCATATGTATTGAGTCTTATCACAGAAGGTGTTTATCGTCTTGTGAAAATCTGCTGCCTCCGTTGAACGTTGAGCATATGCATCGCGAAGACGTTGAAGTCTACCTTCATGCTCATCTCGAGTCTCATTGACTCGTGATTGAGCTGTTCTTGCTCTTTGGCTATCGAGTCGCGCCACCTTGCGGATTTTTTCCGAACTAACTTTCCATACAAAACAAAATTAACTGTAAATGAATTCAATTCTGCTTAAAGATGGCTAAAAGTATTAAAAGAATGCATTGTCATCGTGTTCTGAGCTATTCTAAAAGTTTCAAATGTCTAGCTAGTCGGGAAGTTAGTTAAAAATCGATTGCAAGATTTGTACTGGACAAACAAGAAAGCGAGTTAGTAAAAACGTGGTAAAAAGAGAGCGTGTAGTGGCAGTATAATTCAAGTAGATTATCAAATGACATTAGTGACAAATGCATAACATAACTGATAGGGTTAACCTCGCAATGAGACAAACTATGATATTATTACACAGGACGCAAAATAGACCAAGGTGTAAAATTATACTGTAAATTACTACATAGACGAAGTGCAACCAGTCCGATTTTTTTTCCTGTGCGTGCACTGGGTGTGTACGCTCTTATTATGTACGCCACATAGATGCTGAAGTTAAAAATATTCCACATATAAAAGCCTTATTTGAATAGTGGTCCAAATCCATTCTTGTTCATTTTGAGATACACAGCCTTAAAGTCTAATGAGTGCTGAGAAATGACTGCTGAAGTCTGATTTGTAATGCCCTCTGTTGGCAGAAGAAATAAGCTGGAGGTGTACCAGTTTAAAAATAAGATAGAAATGACTTGTATGGACATGAAAGTGAGGCTAACTCCATTTTTTTAAAAAGTGTAGTTGGACCACTATTCAAATAAGGTCTTCATACACTATTTTCCCCCAGCTCAAATGTCTCAGAGGTTGCCGACCTCTGATATAAACCTTGTATAGTGTGGGATTTTCCCTTTAACTTGTTTACCTCCGCTACACGTAACTATCACCTTCCGAACGTGCATATACACAACGTTTGAAACTGAGGCGTGTTCATCAGTAACTAAGACACAACTTGAGCAACTTTTAGAGAGTCGTAACTATTTAAACATTACAGAACTAAAATTATTACGCGCAAAAAACAATCTAAACTTCTGAAATTGCAAAATTCATTTAATGCCATCCCTCTTCCCATGTTGCCCAAACTCGATCCATAAATCTAAAAGACACAGCTTCTTACAATCCATGTCATAGGTTAGAACAACAGCCATATTCAACCTATTATTCTCTCAGGCCACATACATATATTAGCTACGTTACGCAGACCGCAACATGGTACACTATACCTCATATAATAATGCAAAAAATAAAACTCAAAATCTAAATGTATACAAGCATTTATTTAAAAATGAGTGATTTTTTTATGTTGAAACAAACTTTTGACTATTTTAGACAAATCAGGTTTATAATGGCTACATGTTAGGGCCTGTTGACATAGAATCCGTTAGCGCTAGCGTAAATTTTTTTTAAACCAGTCATATGCCAATCACTAACCCATTTAACCAATCAGCGCCAACGGAATCTTAAACACTGACGTCGTCGGACTGTATGTGAACAGGCCCTACTCTCAATGCGTCATCGAAGTAAGAATCAGTAAACCGATTTCTATATAAGTTTTTCGCATATTTCATTTTGCTAATGGATGATTCACAAAGATACGTTGATGCGAACGACGTGAGCAGCAAGTGGCACATTGACTTTTGGGGCAGTCCGTGAGAGAAAACTACTGCTTCAATGTGCTTCATTTTGGTCTTAAACGAAAGACTGTAATCTGTAGATTTTCAAATTTGGTTTTTGTAACCGCAATTTCTATTAATTGGTGATAATTTACAATTAAAAATTAATTTCTGCGCATTCTCAGTGGCATGTTTAAATCTGTTTTTAGAAACTCACTTTTTCTGCGTATACTCAGCGACATGTTTAAATGATAAACACGTTTATTCCGGGGAGTCTCTCTAGATCTCTCTCTGCCATTTTTGTTTTATGATAATTATGTTTGTGAAATATAAGATTAAACCTAGTGGAAATTGTATATTTCACGCTGTTTAATTAGCGATAATTTACAATTGAAAAAAAAATTGCTTTCTGAGCATGCTCAGTGACATTTTTAAATCTGGCTTTAGATACTCACTAAGCACGAGGCCGCTTAAACACAATTTGTTTCTGCGCATTATTATGATTTTCATCATTTGGCAATAATGTGTTGAGTATAATTTGTGTATTAGTACATTTATTTACTATCTAGCCGTCATGTTTTGAGGGGTACCAACTAGTTTTTATTCAGTTTTGTATTTTTCAGGCTTTCATTTCCAAAATTGTGTTTACAAAAGCACCTACCAGATAATGAGTGCGAATGTCTAGGGCCGCACATAAAAGCTTGGTATGCCGCAGTTTGAGTATCCCTGAGTTATAATGACAGGTAGTTTCGAACTCATTAATATAGTTCTTCATCAGGCTGGACAACATGAGATCTGACTGTCTATGCGGACAGCAGCTAACAAATGTTCCCGAGTTTCATACATAAATCTAGTTTGAGAGTTTTAGAAAGGCAAAAAAAATCAAGCAATTGATTTTTTTGGCCTTTCTTAATAAATAATTAAAAAAAAAGAAAAAAAAGATGGCGTCACAAAAGGATAAATTTGCCCTAAATTCTGCTATTTTTAAAAATGTTTATTAAATTCTTTTACCATTTTTTTATGGACTATTTATCCAGAAAATCATGTCCAACCAGAAGTTTGTAAAAGACTTTTTGCTATTTTCTTTTCGAATTAATTTGATCATATTTTGCCAACAGTTTTGCCAACAGTGTCTAACCTTTCGACCGTGCAGGGAATCTATTTACAGAAACGGCGAGATTTATTCTCAAAGTACTCGATTGAAATAACCACCCATCTTTGTCAACTTGCTGTATGCATATTGTAATGATGCGCCTTCAATTTTAAGAAGAAGAAAATTAAATGTAGAAAGAATTTAAAATCAAAGGCTTGCTTCATTACATTGATTTCGGATAGGAGGTAGGTGTGCGGTCTACATGGGAGGTCTCGAAGATGGTAGACTAAGATAGCAAGTTAGGCGCCGGTTGCGACGTTAAATTAGAATGCCCTTTTGTACTGAATATATGAGAGCGGCGTAAGTGATCGATGTGGGGGGGCCATCGGCGGCGTAGAAGATGACGTAACAAAAGGTAAAGAGAGGGAAGCGTTAGAGTTTTGTCGGGGCGAGTTGGCTCGATCCTACGTTCCTATTTGGAGGGGACCAGACTTCCGAGGCAGAAGGACAACCGGTCGACATAGTTCCCGGACCTTACTCGCAGATCCAAGAAAATATCGAGCACCGGATCCAGAAGAGAGCGGCTAGACTTCACCGGACTCCGGAGACCAAATACGGAAGAAGCAGTAACGTTCCTGTGAAGCAAGACCCCCCAATTTCCAGACCACAGCGAGCTGATATTCAATAAAGTGAACGTGCGATTCGGAGGAAGAGAACCGCAACCCTGCTGTTTCGATGATTATCCTGCCCCTGCGAAATGGAGTGAGTGAAATATAATTTTTGATACATTCAGTCCCTGGTCATTTAAAATTTAATGCTTGAGTGTGGAAAGGGAAAGTTAGGGTTATAGATAAATACTTGTGTATGAGTAGTTTTTTTGTACGCTCCCTGCACCTCGTAAAGTAGTAGGTAAATGATTAAATGTAAGGATTGAGGATATGAACATAAATAATTCTTTTTTAATAAACTGTAAATAATATGTAATTGTAAATAAACGATTAGTTTGTGTTAAAGAAAACTTGAATTCGTTAATGAGTGGATTTCCGTTAATTATGAAGAAAGATTGTTGGTTAAACTTTTATAATCTGTTCGTAGGCCAATCATGTCCAGAGTCTGGGGTGTTATTCAACCAAATACCTAAACACAACGCATCCAACTACCCCTTTTGATAACATAAAATGTACTACCACAAATAAAATACGAATTCACGCCCAAATCAAATAAAGTCAGGACAGGCCCAATACGACAAATGGTTCCGACCAGGATAAAAAAATAATTTGTGTTAGGCTGGAATCGTGAAAAATTTTTTTGCGTAAAAAAAAAAAAAAAATTTTTTTTGTTCAATAGTGGACGTGACTAAATCTCATGGTGTGTTAGGGACTTTAGAGATAAAAAAAATTTTTTTTTTCAAGGTGAAGGGAGCCGCGTATTAAAATTTATTTTGAAAGCGCGCGATGTTTGAAATTTAAATGTGTATTTGCCACAAGTATTGAGTGTTATTTGGTATTATTGAGTGTATTTTGGTTTTGCTTATATATTTGATTGATTTGGTACATGTGTTTCGATATATTGCATTTTATTAATATTTTGCATATTAAGGAGTATTTTTGGAAACAAATTTGATTTGAAGTGGTTTAGAGAAAAATAAGAAAAATTGATACTGATATATGTTTGAAGTGTTTATTGATATGATTTAAAGTAATTGAGTTGAATTAAGACGAAGTTTCAGAAATTGTTTGAATTGTTTAGAACTAGTTTGTGACATAAAAGTTTACATTGAATTTAGTGATAGATAATAATGATTGGTATTTTGAAATAATTAATTGAATTGAGGAATGTTTTATGAAAAGTTTTGATTAGTTAAAAGTGCTTGATTGTATTGAATTCAGTAGATGAATAGTTGAGGATGTTTTAAGAAAATAGGTAGAGAACTGATATTTGTATGATAATTTGAGAAAATTATTGATTTAAGTACAAGTATTTGATAATTTGAATAGTAATTAGTAGGATTGTGCATAATATAATTTCTGGAACATAAGAGTGTGCAAGTATATATTATATGTGACTATATATTTGAAATTGTGGTTGAGATATATATTGATTGTTTTGAAATTAATAGCTAAATAATATTTGAGTGTGGCTTTGAAAGTTTTGTACTGAATAGAGTAGAGTGATAATTTTAATGTAGCACCTTGAGAAAAGTATTGATTTGAAGAAAAGTGTTAGAGTATATTGTAGAGTGTGCAAGTAGAATTTAGAATTGAATTGTGTTTTTATATATTTTAAAATTGTGTATACATTATGTATTTTGGGGGAAGTCAGTGTTTTGAGAATTTAGAAATTTTAATTGTTATGTCAATAATCATTAGGTTTGTAAAAGTAGCGGTAAGGGAAGTATTTAAGAAAAGTGGGATAAAGTGGCCATAAGTATGGAAACCATTTCGCTAGAGTCGTTGATACCAAGTTTTAGTGGGGAAAAGGAAGATGATTTTGAAGATTTTATTAAAAAATTTAATCAGACTGCGAGTTGGTTGAATTGGTCGGAAGGCGCGAAATCTCTGTTTTTTGCATACCGATTAACAGGAAAGGCGAGACGAGCCTGGGACTTTTTAGAAGAGATTGAAGGGTATGAGACGTTTTCGTTAGTAATTAAAAGATTCATGAAGGTTTATGGAAAAAATATGGATAGTGCGGAATCGCAGGTGATAGAGAGTGTTACGATTGAAGACGAGGAGCAGCGAAATGAAAAGAAATTAAATATTGAAATAGAGAGTGATAAACTAAATATTGATATGGAGAATGATAAACTAATGATTGAGGGGGAGAGTTATAAACTAAATATTGAAGTGGAGAGTGATAAACTAAATATTGAGGCGGAAAATCAAAAGGACAATAATTCAGAGACAAATCAAAAGGACAAAGACAGAGAGAATAATTCTATGATAATAAAATCGGATGAAAGAAATAGTCAGGAGCAGAAAATTAAAATTTTTGAGGGAAAGGGTGAGAGTGTGAACAAAGAAACGACTCAAGCGATTGATTTAGTGACAAAAATTAAACTAGACGCGAAGGCGAATCAAATAATGATAGGACGTAACACGGCGGAAATAAATAATGATTATGAGTCGGAAAATACCCCAAATGAATTTAATAATAAACAACAAATAGAGTCATTGAAGGAAAATAGGATGAAAGCAGATCGAAATTGTAAAATTAGTGGCGATCAAAGACAAAATAAAGTAGAGACCAAAAATGAAATTGTTAATTTAGGTCAAAGAGGGTCAGTGAAGGAAAATGGGAAAAGTGTAGATCAAACAGGTATGGTGATAAGTGATCAAAAGATGCAAACAGGGAAATTAGATGCGATGATGATTAATGGGGAAAATGAAGTGAGTAAAACTACCGGATATCGCGAATTTGAGGTGGAAATGAAACCAATAAAATTGCAAACTGCGGAGAGAATTAGTAATGGGATTGATTTTCAATTAAAAGATAAAAGGGATAAAGATTTGCGTAAAACAAATGTGATAAAAAGTTATGAAGCGCAAAATACAGTAAATACGATTAGTGGAGACAACAAATTACCCACACAACCACACAGAGCTAATGGTCATCTATTAGAGCTCGAAATTCATCCATGACATCCAGGACGTAATATAGAGCTCTATAAGATGAAAAAATAGATGTCTAATAGTCGTACTTCACTTCGACGTCTATTAGAGATCTAAGACGTATTATATACATCTATAAGTCATCTAAGTTTCGATCTCTAATAGATGAAGTCTCTATGGTCGACGTCTATAAAAGATACTGATATAGACATCTTATGGAGCTCTTTTAGACCAGCACCTTCACAAAGCGCCATGATGAACAAACTACACCGCTGCTGTGTTCTTTGTTACCGAGTGCACCTGAATGCTTCATTTGGATCTATAATCACATCGGAATATTGCGGATATCCTTGCTCAACAAGTTTATATCGACTTCCTTTATTTGTTTTAAGGTAAGTGTTAATTCTTAAATAATTTATGCTTAAGGTATAATGACACCTTTGAAACGTCAATTTCTGTCAAAATATTGATTTTTTATTTTTGCTATTTTATGAATGATCTTTTACTTTCAAAATCTGTTTGAATATTGTTTCTAGCTTGTCTAGAACCCAAGTTTTAGGTATTTTAATATTGCTTGGCTGTGAAATTTTACAACTGAAAGTACGTTTCTGCAAACCAGAAGTAAGCAAAAATGTTTGTTTACATTGCTGTTTTTCATGATTTTGTTAGGAAAACTGATTATATACGCACATAAAAACACAAAATAGTTTTTTAAGCATCTTAATAATATTACGAATTACATCTGCCAACGTTATTTACGGAATTTTGTTTTAGAAATTGGCATTAAACTGTGCATTCCAAATCATTGTTTACGTACGAGTTTGCCCTTTGATAATCATTTAAAAGTCACTAAATCCATTTATTTTTCTCGATATTTTTAGTTTTTTTTTCAACGAAAATGCCAAAAAGTACTTCTAGAAAACGCAAACGTAAGTTTTATGGTAATAAATTTACAAATAAATAATAGTCCTGTTGAAAGTGAAATGCATAATTCTGCATATGTTGGTGATTACCTAAGTTTTTCTGCCAGTTTTTCAAAGCTACAGACGGCTAGTTCTATATCAACAAATGAAAACTGTGGTTCAATGAGTGGTTTTAGAAATTTGTTTAATGGAATTCTTTTAAATATAACTCTGCTGTCCAAGCTGTTTTGCAGATAAACAAACATTATGTGAGGAATCAAGATATAGGCTGTGCTCACATTTTTATATTCAGTGTAAAAACTGAGACTTCCATAAAGGTTTGGCATCTTCAAAAAAAAAAAAATGTAAATTCTGAAATAAATACCAGACTAGTGTATGGCATGCACCAGATTGGTAAAGGTTTTGCTGTAGCATATAAATTATGTTCAACGTTGAATTTACATACACTGACTAAAACAGCTTACAAAGTTTTGGAATGCAACAAAATGTCATAGCTGCACTTTTTCACTGTGCTTCAAGCACGAATAACCCAAAAGAATAGCATAAATAATATAATTTGAAAACCTATAAAATTTTGGATAGTCTTAGAATTCATAACTCAATACTTCAGAGTCAAATGAAATCAAAGACACGCAGGAAATTCCTGAGAGCAGCTAGAAAGACAAAAAATTACTGCTTTGGAAAGTAAAGAAGGGGAATTTTACAAAACGGGAGCATTTTAATGCACAATTTGTTGTTTATAATGCAAAAAAAGTAAGGTAAAAGTTATTTTTGCAGTTTTCTCAAAATATAAATTCCTCTTATTTTACCATACCCGAAACACTATACAACAAAGTATGTTAAATTAAGAAATTGTTAAGAAAAGCTGATAAATCTTTACCACAGCTAGTAAATAGAGTATTTGATTTGAGAAATAGAGTATTTGATCAGTGAAATTGTATATCAGCAGTGGCGCACCCAGGATTTTTTCTTGGGGGGGGCCGAGATGAATGGATAAAAATATTTATAATGCATGGGGGGGCCGAGATGAACGAATAAAAATATTTATAATGCAAAATCAATATTTCTACTTCTTTGGGGGGGGCCAGGGCCCCCTGGGCCCCCCCCTGGGTGCGCCACTGTATATCAGTAATATTTTCCTCCTATTAGAGTTCATAGAAAAATTTTATGGTATAGAAGTAACATTAATTGTTCATTTAAATAGACAAGTGTTTGAATGTTACAAAATATATTCTAGTAAATATATTGTGTTGTTAGTGGCAGGTCCATGTTGTATGATTTATATTTTAGTTTACTTATTATCATTATATTTTCAATTATATTAATGCATTATTCATGATTTGTTTGCTTTGATTTAGACTCTACAAACTGTTTTATCTCTGGAAGAAGCTCTAAAAATTGTTCCAAGACTTTTCCGTTACTAAGCCACCTTATTTCACAATGTAACATTAAAGTATTAATTGAAGCGGAAGAATAATTTTTGTAATATGATTTTTAATAGCTTGGTATATATCGTACCCACGTGTATTCCCTTTTAATGGCAAAACTGACGGTATATCTTCCTTTGCTGAGCAATCTTTGAAAACCATCCTTATAAAAATATTTATTTGTGCTACATTACAGATATCTGTTGATTCATCACACTGTAAACTTAGAAAAACACATTTTTGTAAATCCTCTTTTAATTGTTCTCTGATATTCACAGATATTTCTTCTATTCTACGAGTTACTGAATTTCTGGATAATTGAACTTCCTGGATAGCTAACATAATTTCATTCTTATTTTTAAATTCTTGAAATAATATCTCTGATGCAGCAAGCATTAATTCTTTAATTATGTTACCATCCATTAAAGGTTTTTTGTGCATTGCAAGTATATGTGCAATCTTAAACGATGCAATAGTAGCAGCTTTTGATTTATTCACGGGCCTGGTAAACAAAGATTGTTGGGCAATTAATGCGGTTTTCATTTCTTTCAATTTCCATTTTCTTAAATTGCTGTTAGGAGGATATTCAGTATCATATTTTTTATGAACTGTTGTGAAATGTCGTTCTATGTTGCATTTTTTCCCAACAGTAACTGTTGAACCACAGGAAAACTATAATAACTGTACTACTATATTAACTGTACTATATTGTGTAGCTCCTTGAGCAGGAGCTACACAATAATGACACCAAAGAACTGTTGGATAGTATGTAATTTTATTATTACTCTTTAGTAAGATAAATATTTTAGAGCAGACTTAATATGGAATATACACTCACAAAATTAAAAGATTGCCTGAAGAGAAATTTACTGAAATAACAGTGAAATTGTAGATCAGCAATATTTTCCCATTCGAGTTCATAGAAAAAGTTTATGGTATAGAATTAACATCAATTGTTCATTTTAATAGTCAAGATTTTGAATGTTATGAAATATATTCTAGTAAATATATTGTGTATGTTTTATGAATTCATATTTATATTCTAAGTTTAAATTTTTTTTTTTTAGTATGAAGTAATTACTAGACTAGTGGCATATTACTCTGACTAGTGGCACAAAAGAAAAAGCTTTCTGCAACTTAAAAATTTCTCATCTTATATTTAGTAAGCAATTATTCAAATTTTTTCTTTATTATTTCATTAATATGTCTATTTAGAATTTAAATCGTTTTCATCCTTTGAGTTTGCTATATTTATTTATACCTAAAATTATGTTTCATTTTTAGATTAATATTATATATATATATATATATATGTGTGTGTGTGTGTATGTAATATTTTAGTTATATTAAATGTGTGCATATTACGAGTATGCATTAAGTTAAAACCCATCTCACAAAATGTGAATGATATTAAAGTAAACCTAGTGATATTTTCTAACGAATTAAAAATTTATTTATTGTACTTCTAGGTGCAGCTAGGAGAAATCCATTGTACAAGCAGGTGACTGACTCAAAAATTGAAACCGTCGTCAAAGACTGGTTAAGGCATGCAAATGCTAGGAGTTCAAAACAAAAAGAAAATTGTGTTGGGGAAATTTTATGATTTTGTATTCAATAAAGCCTTTTATTAAAACATTTTTTCTTTCTTTCTTTGTTGCAGTATTAAAAATATATTTATGTTAAAGAATGTGAACACAAACAATTCTGGATTAATTATTGAAGAAGATATTTTTAATGAAAATCCAACTGAAGCAGAAAAGTTTTTATAAAAATAAATTATGATTTTCATAGATATACTTTTTGAAACTTAATTTATTATGTCCTACTAAGTTACTTTTATAAGTAATGATGGCTGAAAAAAGAAAGAGATATGAGATATCTATATATTCAACCAGTATACTGTTGCAGGATTGGGTTTTTGACATTACAAGCATCAAAAACTGGTTTAAACTGTCAAAACCTATGACGAATAAATAAGTCTTAATCACAATAGCTATTAAAAAGGAAGAAACTTGTTTTTCAAGCAAATTTAAAAGGTAATTCAGTGTTCAATTTATGTTTTAATTGTGAAATGTATATTTATTAATTAGAAAAATTGCATTAAAAAATTATATATGCACTTATAATAGTTTAGTTTTTCAATTGAAAAATTAGCATTTTGGTTAATTTTCTTTTTTTCTTAAATTTCAGAATGCATTAATACCAAGTTTTAATGTAAAAATATTAGTTTTATTATTATAATATTTTATATTATAGTTATTTTAAAATATTTTTACATTAAACATTAGTAATACTGTTATTATTTAAGTAATATATATCACTATTTTTGGCAGTTATAATGTATGACAATTGTCATCGTAATAACATCAAAAGTAGTGGTAAATATTAATATTTACATTGTATTTTGTACCTAAATTTCTTAATAAATTCAGAAAAATGAATTGAGCTTAATATATTTCGAACAATTTGCATTCTAATAGGACATTTTCATGCAAAAATAATTGCTACAGAGATTCTAAAACTAAAAGTAAATTTATGGAAGTATAACAAAAGTGTATAAAAATAATAGTTGTAAATGTATTATTATTTATTAAGTAATAATAATAAGTAATAATACATTAAGATTAATTTATTTTAAACAATTTGCATTCTAATAGGACATTCTTATGCAAAAATAATTGCTACAGAGATTCTAAAACTAAAAGTAAATTTATGGAAGTATAATAAAGAGTATCAAAATAATAGACACACTATTATTTTTATACTCTACTTCCATAAATTTACTTTTAGTTTTAGAACCTCTGTAGCAATTATTTTTGCATAAGAATGTCCTATTAGAATGCAAATTGTTCAAAATAAATTAAGCTTAATGTATTATTACTTATTAATTATTATTACTTAATAAATAATAATACATTTACAACTATTATTTTTATACTCTTTTGTTATACTTCCATAAATTTACTTTTAGTTTTAGAATCTCTGTAGCAGTTATTTTTGCATAAAAATTTCCTATTAGAATGCAAATTGTTCGAAATAAATTAAGCTTAATTTATTATTAAGAAATTAAGATCCAAAATACAATATTTTGGAGGGGAATAGTACGTCCTTTAGAGGTCTAAAATATCTAAATCGCGTACCCTCCACATCGAAATTTTCGCTCTTATAGACGTCCTATAGAGCGCCGCTTAGATATCGTAGACGTCTTATGGATCTCAAAGAGAGCACACCTCGGAGCTCCTATAGAGCTCCATTCCACGTGATGTAGATATTTTTCGACGTCTTATAGAGGTACGCGTTTTTATGAGGTGAGGTATTATAGACGTCTAATAGAGATCGGTGTGTTGTGTGGGTAGGTTCAATAAATGATAGAATGGATTTGAAAATAGATGTTCAGAAAATAAAGGATAATTATATGTTGTTGATGGGTTCAATTACCAAATTTCGCGAAGATAAGACAAGTAACGTAGAAATGACTAAAAGTAATACAGGTGTTGAAACGTTTAAAAAGATGGGAGGTAAGGTAAAAGTTAGACAAACAATTAAATGGAGAGATGCGAGACCGAGATTAAAAACTAAGTCGGACGACCACACCAAACCCAGAGTGAGATTATGGAAAATAAAATTTTGGCAGGAGATAGGGTACAGGCAAAAATTTTAGAAAGTCTTATTAGTAAGTATGTAGTAAGCTTAAGTTTAAGTAAATAATGATGGTGTGTAAACTTAAGTGATTTTGCGTGAGAATGTTGAGAAAAGTGTTAGTAAGCGATTAAATACTTTGAAATATAGTTTGTCTATGTAATTAGGAGCTATGAACATGAAATTTACGTAGGTTAAAAGAAATTTGAGGAGTTAAAAGTTTAGATAGGATTTTGCTTACAAATGTGTAAACGTGTAGTTATAATTATAGAATTATGGGTGAGGATATGTGAGTTAGATATTGCAGTCAGTAAATATGTGGGAGAGTTTTGTTTACTAAAAGCGCAATGGCATGAGAGGTGAAGGTTTTGTTAACCAGAGAGGAAGGAGATGCTTCATTGTGAGATACCGTGCATTCGTCCACGATTTTGGAGGTTGATGGCGTTTTCCTTCCCTCCCCAAGGAGAAAAGAGTTTTGTTGACAATAGAGTAGCGAGCAGTACAGGGTTTACGGTCTAGTCGAAAATGTGGGCCCCCCCCCCCCCCCCCTAAAGCGGTTACGGGAAACGAAATTTCGTGTTCATCCAAGGGAATGAGTTAGTACAGATTTTGGAGTGAAAGGAAACTGGTTTGTGTGCAAAACTCGGCTAGTGGGAGAAAATACGTTTTGAACAGATAAATGAGTTGTGGTTAAAGAATTGGTTTTGGTTTGTAAGGGGAAGGTGCGGAATACTGTAGAAACTCACCGCGTCTTAATTCTTAGTCTCTTTGCAAAAATGGGGAATATAAATAGTTTGTGTTTTTTTTAAAATAAAAATAAATGATTTTAGAATGAAATGATAGGATGGTGAGTGGTGAATATTTAATTACCACAGATACGAATCTAGTTTGGTGAAAAGTGTTTTGGAAAAGATATACATTTGATGAAAATAAAATAAAATAAAATAAAATTTTTATGTTGTGTGTGTAAAATTTTGCTATATGATGTTAAGTGGCAAATATACAAGTAGAATCAATTAGTTAATATGTTTTAAGAGTAATTGTTGTGAATTAGTATAGTGAGTGACAAATACTAAGTAAGTTATAATTTGGCAACATGAAAATTGTAGGAAGAAATAAATGCTGTTTTTTGTTATAAATGTAATAATGATATGTAAATATTGTATTGGGACTGAACGTTTCAAAATGTGTTTCAACTCAATCGTGGATACATTTAGCTATGTGTTAAAGTCATAAGTTTACTGAACGAGTGACGGACTCTGTATCGATATGCTGTAAAGAACTTTGATGATTTACGAAGTAACAATTTAGATTCCATGAGATGACGTTTTTTTTCGAGCAGGACTGTCATGAACTAGTGTCTGACGAACTTATATTAGTAAAATACATGTTTTGGTTTCAGAGAGTAACATTTTCAGTTCCAGGACTTTACATATGAAAATATTTTTCTTTTACCTAATGTAGAGGTATAGGTCCTATGAAGGAAGACAGTGGATGTATCCCGAAGAAGGTGTTTTTGTTATTTTGTTTGTTTTCCTTATGATTTTTAGGAAATATTAGGTGCAGAATCATGATGTTGTCAAGTAAATTATGATGGTCCATGGTAAGACAAATTATATAACCATGTTGTACGGTGATTGTGATGACTGGTATATATAGTTATTTAGATGTTTTGTAAACTTTTTGCGAGGAAGGGGAGCATATGAGGGTTTTGTTTGCTATTATGGTAGAATCAACTTTTCTTTTGGAGGAAGGGGCATATGTAATGATGCGCCTTCAATTTTAAGAAGAAGAAAATTAAATGTAGAAAGAATTTAAAATCAAAGGCTTGCTTCATTACATTGATTTCGGATAGGAGGTAGGTGTGCGGTCTACATGGGAGGTCTCGAAGATGGTAGACTAAGATAGCAAGTTAGGCGCCGGTTGCGACGTTAAATTAGAATGCCCTTTTGTACTGAATATATGAGAGCGGCGTAAGTGATCGATGTGGGGGGGTCATCGGCGGCGTAGAAGATGACGTAACAAAAGGTAAAGAGAGGGAAGCGTTAGAGTTTTGTCGGGGCGAGTTGGCTCGATCCTACGTTCCTATTTGGAGGGGACCAGACTTCCGAGGCAGAAGGACAACCGGTCGACATAGTTCCCGGACCTTACTCGCAGATCCAAGAAAATATCGAGCACCGGATCCAGAAGAGAGCGGCTAGACTTCACCGGACTCCGGAGACCAAATACGGAAGAAGCAGTAACGTTCCTGTGAAGCAAGACCCCCCAATTTCCAGACCACAGCGAGCTGATATTCAATAAAGTGAACGTGCGATTCGGAGGAAGAGAACCGCAACCCTGCTGTTTCGATGATTATCCTGCCCCTGCGAAATAGAGTGAGTGAAATATAATTTTTGATACATTCAGTCCCTGGTCATTTAAAATTTAATGCTTGAGTGTGGAAAGGGAAAGTTAGGGTTATAGATAAATACTTGTGTATGAGTAGTTTTTTTGTACGCTCCCTGCACCTCGTAAAGTAGTAGGTAAATGATTAAATGTAAGGATTGAGGATATGAACATAAATAATTCTTTTTTAATAAACTGTAAATAATATGTAATTGTAAATAAACGATTAGTTTGTGTTAAAGAAAACTTGAATTCGTTAATGAGTGGATTTCCGTTAATTATGAAGAAAGATTGTTGGTTAAACTTTTATAATCTGTTCGTAGGCCAATCATGTCCAGAGTCTGGGGTGTTATTCAACCAAATACCTAAACACAAGCACCCAACTACCCCTTTTGATAACATAAAATGTACTACCACAAATAAAATACGAATTCACGCCCAAATCAAATAAAGTCAGGACAGGCCCTTTATGACACATATTTCGCGAGCATTCGTGCATGGTCACGGCGGCAAGCGACGTTGAACAAACATAAACAAGCAATCCCGACTGGTTGCAATCACTGAACCCATTCCATCGCCAGAGATTGCATATGAATAGGAAAATATTTCCTTCCTCTCCCCAGCACAATGTAAACAATATCCCATCTCCGTAAGCCGACATATTCGAATTTTTTTCCTCTCTTCGGAGATATCGTTAAAAAGCCGAATTCTCTTTAATAATCCCTTTTAATACTAAAATGAAAATTGCATATTTTTTTAAAACTGTTTCAGTGTTGTATATTGATGTTTTATAATTTTTTTTGTTAGAGTCAAAGACCCAAACGACTTTTTTTTTTTTAAATCGAAAATTAGTTAGTCTGACACGACGATTCGAAGCCCACGCAATCTGGAGATTACATAGCATAATTATGTTCCTCCAGGTTGAAAGATACGATACACTGCATACTTTTTTTTTCTTTTTGAAATCGATGAAAAATCATAATTTCTAGCTCTTTTTAAAAATACAGTTTCATAACCTTAAGTGCGCACAATTCTAATTGCTTGATTTTACAATAATGTAAGAATATTAATTATTAATTTTCTTTTTCAGGATACACAAGGAAAAAAACTTAAAAACTTGTAAGTATAGAAAAGAACCAGGGAGAAGACATCCTCAGGTGGAATACAAATTAAAAGGTCTTCGGAACCCCACATTTCATGTTTATATAGTTCTAAAGCAGAGCTCCGCAACCTTTTATCTTCCACGGCACAACAACGTTTTTTTCGATAATTCCGCGGCACACCACAAGAAAAAGCTTGCAAAGATATAAATTACAATAAATACGTATATGTATTTATTAGATAAAAAACCATAACAAAATAGCTCTATGTATCAAGATAATTATAATCATTTAAGTTTTATATAAATCATTTTGAACCGTACACCAACGCAAGAACAAAATTATAAAATTATAGTTTACAAGTAAAAAAATTTTCTCTTTAAATTTTTATATTAAAATGTGTTTATTGGTCTTTACTTAAGCCTAATAAATCAAAGTTAATTTAAACATAACTAATTTATTAATGAGATATTTGAGATTGTTTTGATAAATGTGCGTTTTATATTTGGCTCTATAATAGAAAGAGCTACAGTTCATGGTCAAGGCCCATTAAATATGATCGTTTGTCATTTTCAGTTAGAAACAGTGTCGAAAAACTTTGTTCGCATAAGTATGTCGTAGAAAAATGGGAGCAAAATTGCAATTGCCTTGTCAGAAATTTGTGGATATTCTTTCTTAACTGAAATCCAGAAATATGATGCTCGAGCATACATACAATGTATGGCTAACAACATGTTTTTGTTTTGTGTATAGTTACGATCCAGAAAAATTACATATTAACAAAAAGTTAGAAGAATATTTTACTTAGAAAAATTTCCATTTAATGCGGTGGTTAATTTTTTATTATCATAATCGATAAAATCACCGCGGCACAATCAAGATCACCTCACGGCACACTAGTGTGCCACGGCACAGCAGTTGCGGAGCACTGTTCTAAAGGGTTCTTAAAAAGTTTTTTAAAAGCTCCTTTAATGTTTGCATTTTAGGTCCTTATTATTTTATTTTCGTTCACTCTCTGATGTAAAAATTTTTTTTTCCAAGTTGAAAAATACATGAATTTTTCAATTTAGGCTAATGGCTCTAGGGAAAATAATGTAGATCAGGGGTGTGAAACTCGCGGCCCGCGACGAACATTTTTGCGGCCCGGCCGATATATTGGCACACAATAATATATAATTAAATAACCGACGCAGAATTGTAATAAGATAGGAAGAATTCGCTAAATGTTTTTTAATGATACTCTTTTTTGCTATTATTAAACAAAATGCATATATTTATGTTGAATATACTGTAATTAGGTAAATAAACCTACGTTTCTATTAATATTGAATTTTTTGCGGCCCACCTATAGTTAAACCTTTTTTGTTTGGCCCAAGATAGCCTTTGAGTTTGACACCCCTAATGTAGATGATACTTTAGTGTGCTTTTTTTTTTTTCGTGTGAGTGTGTTGGTGGTGGGTATTATTCTAATTCGAAATGAGTAAGTTTTATATTATCCCCCTTACCCTTATTCCGAATATTAGAGGGGAAAAAATCGTTTGCTCTAATGACCTTAACATACATGTAATATATATCTTTTATTTACCTGTTTGGTCTGGGTGATAAGTTTATTTTTTGTTTAGTTAGTTTAAACAAATTTTATATATGGCACTTAGGTTGATATCTTGAGTTTTGTCTTCGCTTTATACCCAAGACTGATGAGCCCAGAGTAGTGGGTAGATGTTTTTTGCGTTATTTTTTCTGGGTGTTGGTTCACCTGCTACATGTTTCTTTGGGTGTTGATTTACCATCTGTATCTGAGTTTCTTTAGGGCATTGATCCGCGTAGTATGTAAATACTAAGCTGCAACAAACATACTGCTATAACGCGCGAAATTACATGTCGATTTTGTTACACATATATAAATTTATCGAGTAAAATGTAAAAACCAAACAGATTGTAACCTGTAAAGTAATTTCGAGATAGGATTATTAATATTACAAATTTATAAAGTTGATATTTTACAGGAAAATTATCTTCAGGTTGTGTGATCCTACGACTCAAATATATTTGAATGTCTAAACTTTGGAGATAAAATGTAATACAAATCATTTTAACGCAGGATTACGTTCCTCAATAACGGTCCTGCGGAGAGAAAAAAATTGTCCGGCGTCGCGAGTTATAATTTTGGCAGCGAGCTAAACCCAGTAGCAGTAAACAGTTAAACAGAAAAGTACCAAAATGAGTTGAGGGGGGGGGGGGGGTAACCAACGATAAGTATTCCTGCGTAAATAACCTGCGGTAGTTTCGTTAGCAGAGACTACCTGAAATATTTTGTTAATAAAACGCATTTTAAATCATTTATGAGGTCCTGAAAACTGCTTCTACAGGTCCTTAAAAATTCTTAAAGAACATCATATTTTTTGATTTATGAAAATAAATACGAACCTTGGATTAAGAGTTTAAACTCTTAATTTAACTCAACTATTTAATACTTTCATTTAGCGTGGCATCTGCATCCATTCAAATTAGCCAGCAGGACTTAAATTACAAGGAAGAGCGAGGATTTTCCTGGAAGTAGTTAAGTAAATTTGCCCGGAGTACTACTCTGTCCTGTTCTTAATTATTCTCTAACTGCCTGGTGCTTTAAACGTCCTTTATAATTCAAAATTTTTACGATAGGAATAAACTATGGAGTGCCGTGAAAACAGAAATACAATCACATTGCATGAAGAATTAACAACAGACTGGCTATTAAAGAGATAAAACGATACGTTTAGAATTGGCCGCACAATTGTAAAAATCAGCAAGCAAAAAATTATTGATTAATCGAATATTTCATTCACTTAACATTTTCCTTACGAGGTGGGATAACATGTATCCCAAGAATGAATATATATATATATATATATATATATATATATATATATATATATATATACAGGGTGCGGCAGAGAGAACGTTCCGATTTGGAACGTCAATAACAAAAATACAAAGCAAGATAGAGAAAGAAATATTTTATACCTGAGACGTACACAGTATGCCATTGTCATCGATTCAGTTTTAAAGATTACATCAGTTACATGGCGACCGTCATTTTCGATGTCTCTTTCGGAAATTTTGCGTGGATCTAAGGACCATGTCCCGCGGAATCGCAGTGATTTCTTGCGTAATTGCTGCCTTGAGTGCTTGCAAAATTGTTGGTCTATGTTGGTACAATTTTGATTTGAGATAGCCCCACAGAAAAAAATTTGCAAGCACTCAAGGCAGCAATTAC
The DNA here is from genome assembly GCA_907164885.2 of Dolomedes plantarius. Classification (NCBI taxonomy): domain Eukaryota; kingdom Metazoa; phylum Arthropoda; class Arachnida; order Araneae; family Dolomedidae; genus Dolomedes; species Dolomedes plantarius. The sequence continues at coordinate 98,549,719 of OU015497.1, read as the reverse complement.
GCAAGAAATCACGGCGATTCCGCGGGACATGGTCCGCAGATCCAATTAAAATTTCCGAAAGAGACTTCGAAACTGCATAGAAAATGACGGTCGCCATTTAACTGATGTAATCTTTAAAACTTAATCGATGACAATGACATACTGTGTACGTCTCAGGTATAAAATATTTCTTTCTCTATCTTGCTTTGTATTTTTGTTATTGACGTTCCAAATCAGAAAGTTCTTTCCGCCGCACCCTGTGTATATATATATATATATATATATATATATATATCACCCCCTTAATAGTCGTTCTTACGAAGGGGGTATGAAATTTCCCGTTCTTAAGGTGGCTATGTACTAAAAGAAAATATCTCCGTTCCCATTTCCAGTCCTTCCCGACTCTTGTGGTGGGAGGAGTCCAGTTGACAGTTCGAGAATTCCACCCCCCTTAGGGTTGACAGTTTGAGGGATTGTAATGACCGTCTCTCTATAGGGGGTCGTGTGCTTTCCAAAGGGGGTCATGCGATATCCTTGCCTTTCCAAATAATCCCCGAAAGAAATCGCAAACTGCTGGTTGTAGCGGGCGAAAATTTAAACGGTCATACGCTTGATTTTGCCATCTGTTTACTCACGGATACGATGGGTCTCGCCATAAGCATAAATGTAAAATTAAGACCGACTTTCACAAAATCAACGAGAAATTAAACAAAGCAAAATATACAAAATATAAATTTTACTGAAAGTTCTGATTTTGTGTCTTGAAACAATGTTGTAAATTATCCTTATCTACAGAGAGAAAGTTAGTACTTTGAAACTATTTATTAATATGAGTTCATTACAGACAATAGTAAATTAAGGATTTTAATACAGAAAAATTGGGATTTGTCTGTGAAAATGAAATTAGGTTTAAAAGAAATAATCTCAGAAAACTTTGAATCTTCAAGGAATTGCTCATAAGATTCCGATAAATTAAAGATATCTGCAATATCGCACGTCGGGGAGATATTGCAGATATCTTTAATTGTAACTTCGATTTAATCATTTGGAAATCATCAGTCATTTGCTGCTAATAAGTATCCTGTGTATGTATTATAAAACATGACTGTAATAACAATTTATATATTTGTTATATATTTGTTATAATTTCCTTTTTTGGCAGAACAAACACTAAGTTTTCCCTTTCCAAATTTCATAGAGGATAATTTTAAATACAGAATTCTTTTGAGCGCCATTTGTGAAACATTTTTAAAATTAATAGTAGACTTTCAATTTTTTTGGTGAAAACTCCGAAATTTTTTTGATAGTCGAATGACATTATTACTTGCGTTCTAAAGATCAATTTTGAGGGTTTAAAACTGTAAAATCTTTATGGTATAAAACAGTATATAATGGTTGAAATTGCTTGGCTGTTGCTTGGTTGAATAGTTTGGTTGAAATTGCTCGAAGCGTTCCAGAGTGAGGCTGGGACAAACACAAACACACACACACACATATATATGGTGAAACTTCTCTATGGTGGCCAGTCATGGTTAAAAAAAGTGGCCGTCAAATATATATATATATATATATATATATATATATATATATATATATATATATATATATATATATATATATATATATATATATATATACATACACACACACAGAGAGATAGAGTAAAACTTCTCTAAACGGTTCTGTTTTGTTTACAACAGGTTCAAGAATCCATGGAGCCAATGTTATGAACGAAATCTCCTTTCGGTCACCCCTCTAAACGGCCACTTTTTTGAGGAACCATCACTGGCCGCCATAGAGAAATTTTATTGTATATCTCTCTCTCTGTACATA